>JARHVA010002124.1:27500-1255000 GCA_037957365.1 Torreya grandis | reverse complement strand
ATGTTAGGCTTCCTTCAACCTGTGATGACTTTGACCAAGTCATTATGTCCTAGTTTCAACATGATCTTCCTTTTCAAGCACCTGTAGGTGCATACTCCTATGGCAGACTATGTGAGAATGTTGTTTCTAACTTTTATAGTTCACTTTTATTGCACCATATGTAAACATAGTCACTTTTACATGTTATTTTAGTGAATTAAGACTATCAATGAGAGTTTCACCACTATGTTTCCACATTTGAAATGTAAACTTAACCTTATATCAAGGCTAACTATAAGTGAACATTCAGTGTACATAGGTAGTAAAGAGAATATGGGTAGTAAGCATTGAATTGGCCTCAAAATGAGTTTTATGTTTATATTAACACCTCCATAATAATCTTCATATTATAATTGATATGAAACAAGTATCTACACCTCCATTTTAACATGAACTTAATCATGAAAACACCTAAACATGTTCATCAATAGTTACCAGACTATGAATATTGCATATGGCTACTATACTCATGGATATTGATTTATAATATGATATTTTAAGATGAAGGGTAATAAAATAACATTGACATCATGATAAAGGACCAATTCCATCTCTCTAAAGCTTTGATCAAGCATGAGGACTCTGTAAATGATGAAAACCTACCTGTTTCACTCAAAAGAGACAAGTTTATAACCTTGAAATGATTTTTTAATCCAAACACCATGAAACCTAAAACTAATCATGGAGAACATCTGAGGGGTAAGTCAACATCATCTAGAACAAATATGAACAACTAGATTTTATGGTAATTTTCAAACTAAATCAAAACCTATAGGGTGCATAGATTTACAAGCATATTTACACAATCAACTTCATGAGGATGGTTCATGAAGAACAAACCACCAATTTTCAAAAAAATTATATGAAAATTAAGGTATCCAAGTTTGATATCATTTCCCAATAGCATTTTTCCTAAAATCTCACGAGTTGTCCTACCAAGTACAAACCTATAAGTTACTTTTACTTGTCAAGAAGGGTGAGAAGAGAGATGAATGGTTTTGAGAAATAAATGTTACTTCCAAATCATACCAAGAATGGAACTAAGTATGAGAGATTAAGATTCACATTTCAACCCTTTTCAATTGGCACACTTCCCAAAGAGGTCGTATGAGTGCCAAACTCTTCCTTTTATTTAAGAAAAATGTATTTCCTTCTGATGAACCTACAACTTTCAGTTACCAATAATGTATTAAGACTTCTTATGACATATGTCATATTAAATCACCCATTTAGACCTTCACATTTCCCAATAAACTTGTATAAGTCATTAAATGAACCCTTTTTTACCCTTAAAATGACCCAAAATGATAAATAGACATAAAAACTAATTGACTAAGGCCAATATAACATTAATTGACAACAATTAAACTATATTACACCCCATGACACTCCTATTACACCCCCTATAGACCTATAAAATCAAATTTTTACCTATAGGTGCCCCAATTTGACTAAAAAGTCAAATTTGGTCAACATGTTCCTCTTTATTTTTTGATCTTTTCTCTGATTCCTCTTCTCTATGTATGGGTTAAGGTGGATATATTTTTGGTTTTTCATTAGGAAATTCTAAAATTGTGATAAGGGGGCTCTTAAATCATTCTACTTGATCTAAGTTTAGTGTTTACAAATTCAATATCTCCTAAATTCATCCTTTCTTGTTTGTTTACATAAATAAGGTTTGATGGTTTATTCTTGGGGTTAGCCACTAGTTGAGCAGATAATTATGACTAATTAACTTATTATGCATGTTGAGTCATAGCAGGTACCATCAATGTTTTTTATGGTAGGAACCTTCTTTGGGGGTTACATTATGGATTGATGTTCTAATGTGTATTTCCCCATTGTTATGACTATGATTAGGGTACCCATGGTTATTGAGACATCTTCCATTCTTGATTATTCCATTGTGAATGTACTTATCCCCACATGGGTTGAGGTGTTTGAGTAATTTATGGTGTCATCCATGGATTAATTGTATTCCTTGGAACAAACTAGCCTTAGATCTAGTTTTATGGAAATGGATGTTATCTTTGAAAGTAATTTAAGTCTTCTACAGGCTATGTATTTTATTTCAATTAATTTTTCAAAACAAAGAGATGGGTGCAATGGTTTGTGTCATGGTCTTTGTTGTCACATATCCCACATATCTCTATTTTATCTAGAGTATAATCATTGAGAGTATGTTTTAACTTACATTTTAGGTATTATATGGATAAAGGTTCTATGGTATAATTATCTTTAGCTTAAAGGCCATCTAATATAGTATTTAACTTGACCAAAATAACAATTTTCAATTTGGCAAATTCCTTCATTAATTTAATAAATTTTCTGGACTTAATTTTTATTTTTTGATGTTGGGTTTTGTCCTAAAGTAATTAGTGCACAATTATGTAATCTAGTGAAATGTTAATTTTACAATGACTCCTCTACCCATAAAGTTTAAAGAGTCTTTGGATTCATCATCTAGTCCCTTAATGAAGAAAATTTTCACTACTTCTATAAGTAGATAACCATTACGTTTATGAGCAAATGTGAACCTATCCAGATAATCCTCTAAATTTTCATCATCATTCTATTTGATCAAAAATAAATACTCTTTTTTGTCCCTTACTCTATAGTAATCTTGATACTTATCAAGAAATGAAGTTTCCATGTCTCTCCATGTATTAATAGAATTTCCTGGAAGACCCATGAACCACCTCATGGCTTCCTCCTTAAGTTTAAAAGGAAATAATTTGAGTTTCTGACTATCAATTATATAATCATAAGTTTGGCATAACACTTTGAACTCAAACAGGAATTAACCTAGATCTTCTAAATATTTACCCATAAAAGTTGGCAGAATTGAAGGTGAAATGTTCTTCATAGAGGTCTAATCTACTAAATCTATGAATTTAGAAAAGGAAAAAGTTCTATCTTGTTGTAGTTGCATTTTATTTTCTTCAAGATTTTCCATATTTCATTGATTATTAGCTATGATTTCTATTTATTCTTCTTATTTCCAACCTATATTAGAGATCAAATTTATTGATTCCTCTTTATCTTTCAAATATTGAGGTCCAAGACCTATTATTCCATACAAAAGAACCTCAATATTAATTATTCCTATAAGATAAGATCTTCCAAATGTGATACTTCTTATAGGGTTTATTTGTGAGGATGATCCTAATTCTAGTGATGAATCTAAGCGTGATTTAATATTTTTTATTATACTTTCAAATCTCTTAGTCAAAGATTTTATTCTTTCCTCCTTTGGTCCTAACTCAAGTTATTTGGAGATCAATTCATAAATTTGTTTTTATTGTTTTTTATTGATTTTTCAATGTTTTTATTATTTTATTGTAGACCAATAAGGTTTGCCTTAATAACACCTAATTGTCTTGGGAAATGGCACCAAAAATTATGGGTGTTGTTTATCCTTTCATTTAATCAACTTTTTTATCGATGTCATTCAAACCAGGGGCACCATCTAAATTTGTTGGTAGCAAGACTTATGGTTGCAAGTCTTACAGAGATGGTTTGGGGGGTTGTTGATCTTCTAAATATCTAATCTAGTCTATTCTAGAAAGGATATCCTTATGTAATAAATACATTTGTAGAATCAAAACACTTTATAATCTAATTTTTTGAAAAAAACACACTTGTTGAAACTAAACACTCCTGATAAAAATAAACACACTTGCTGAAAGTAATCACTCTGCTGAAAGTAAATACAGTGATTACAATATTGAATTTAATATTATACCTTTTAAAGGTAATTTCTTGTAGGTTATAAATTTTAAATATACTTTCAATTATTAAAATTATAAATACACACAAAATACCATATAAAAACACATACCTGACTCTTGAAGAGAGTAGGCTCTTGTTTGCCTTGTGAATAGGAATGGAAGAAAAACTCAGTACTTGAAAACTAGAGATATCTTCATTAATTGATCAAAATAGATTATATGAATATAACTACAGCTTGTATTATTATGCTAGAATATTGACTGAATAATGCAATATTTTTTCTTCTTAATAACTAAGACATAGGGATCCACCTATATACAATGCTACAACTACAAATCCCTAAATCTTAGTGACTAATCTTCTATTAGCAAGACAAATCTCCTAATTTTAGTATATTTTCAAAATATATGATTGATAGTTTCATAGAAATAATCATTTATTACAAAATCTACTAATAATAACTTCCTAGATCTATTAGATTGATTTGTCTTATAAAAGGTTATTGATATATTTACAATGACTTATATAGAGAAAGTCTATTTATATATTTACTATTTATATTAATACTATAAATAGTAAGTGATAAAAATAATCTTCAATATGTTGACAAAAATGGAAAATTATGAATCTTTAATTTTGTAAGCTCAGGAGTTGGACTAAGAGAGTCCAAAACAACTCTGGCAGAGTCTGGAGCTGTATCTATGAAAGCCTGGTGGAGTTTGTGGAAACATGCTTCAGGATAATAGATGTTGAGAAAGTTTTTATCAATGTTACTAATCTAATAAGGATGATAGAACACTTTGGTGAAGAGTGAAACATAGTCTTGAATGAGTTTGTATCTACAATCTGGGTGAGTCCATAGCAGTAGATTATGTGAGTTCGTAGCTACTGGACAAGTCTGTAGATGAATCTAGAGTAGACTTGAATGAGCATGAAGCATACCAAATACATTATTAGCTCACCAGAGGTCAATATCCTTCATATGGATTGCCTTATAAAATTATCAAAAAGGTCTTTATTCTTTATAGACTATTGTATTATCTATGTATACATAAAATTGGGAGACTAAACATTCAAAGAGTTAGAATTAAATGATAGAATTAGTATATTAAATTTTAGTTGCATTAAATAAGATAAAACATATATTTACTACATTAATATTAGATACAATACTAAGATCATTTCAATGTTCAGTCCAAAGGAGAGGTACTTGAAGGAAAATGAAGAAAATTGATAGTAATAATGAGTCATATTTTAGACTCATCACCTCGTGTATGATTTCACATTTTGTTTTATATGTATACCTTAGAACTCAATTATGACAATGTCAATTCCTATCTTTTGTAAGATACAATTTGGTTATTCCATGAGAAGAGGTCTATTTCATTGACTTTCTCAAACACTTTTTGAGCATCCACTAAAATTATGCACTTGTCATGTATGTGTATAAGGGTTTTTTTTTTTTTAAGTTTGTGTGGAAAACCTGAATTCCCTCTCATTGGTGTTGAAGTTTATTTTATTACCTTCTAAAATGTATTTTTTGTAAATAGAGGTTTGAAATAGTTGAAGATATGTATAATATTTTACAGGGTGGTCGTGTGTAGTAAGTAAAATGTGTAGCTACATAGTGCTATGAGATTGAGATTGAGATTTTTGTGGGATGGAATTGGATTTGGCATTGTATTTTAATAATTAAAACATTTTAAAAGTGAATTTTTATTCATTATATTTCTATCGTAATGCCATTGAAAAAATTTCATCAAGATTTGTCTTGGATTTTGACATGATCAGTTAAAATATTAATTTATTATAATTTTGGCATACAAGGTTAAATATTTATTATATTTAGAGTTTTGACATGCATTATCATAATTTAAATACTAATAGGTGATAAGAATAGATTTACATAAATTATATTAACACTCTATCTGCCTTGAGTATGCTTCCTAATTTTGCATACATTTCTATCAAGGCACTCACAACTACAACATATTAAAAATTAGAAAGGAATTCACAATTATAACATCTTAAAAATTAGCAAGGCATAGATAATAAAATTTAAAGAGAACTCCTGGCCAAATTTATCACAACCACTCCTAGCCAAATTTCTCACAGTAGTTGAGAGCCCTCCCAACCATGGAGAGAACAAAGAAAATTTTGTCTTTTCCATGGTTGGGATCCATTTCAACCATAGAGAGGGAAAAAAATTTCCTCTCCATGGTTTGGAGGGCTCCTAACCATAGTGAGAAAAAAAATATCACCATGGTTGGGAGGGATCTGGACCATGGAGAGGATAAAATTTAAATACTAATAGATGATAATAATGAACTTATTTGCATTATGTTAAACAGACCATGTGCCTTGAGTGTGCTTCCTAATTTCACATACATTTCTATTAAGGCATTCACGATTATGACATATTAAAATTTAGCAAGGCATTCATGTGCATTGTTAAAATTTGAATGTATTAAGTATTTTAACATGCAAAATTATAGAGTATGGACATTCATTAAAAAATAATTGAAAGTGTACATTTGTTAGATTTGTTTAGTTTAGAATGCCATGGTAGACATGTAATAAAATTTGGAAGCATGTTGAATTCACATGAACTGTTTGACATAATGTACACATACTAAAGGCACATTAACTGTAGGATAAATTGCACATTTATTGATTACACATGAAATATGTCACATAATTTTTTATTGCTTGAAAAAATGACTCAAATAGTTGTTGCCTCAGGGAATGTGATGACTATTGTAATACAAATGGTGTTCTTAGAAGTCATCATATTGAATTCCATGCTATAAATTTATGAAAAATTTGGAAGTATATTGAAGGCACGAGAATTTTTTGATAGAATATGAATTTACTATGCTTCCAAATTCTATCAATTATTTCATGTGCCTTAATTATGCTTCCAAAATTTGCATACATGTCTATCATGAAATTCACAACTACCATGAAATTTTAATGTATGGTGGTTGCAAAAAAATTAATCTACCCGTGGTAAGGGAAACATTTATCCTCTACATGGTTATGAGGGATCCTAACTTGGAAAATAATAAAAATTTCCCTCCCCTTATCATGAAAATAATTCCCTTCAGCTTCAAGTAACTTCATGGGAAATAATGATAATTACTTGAAAAATAGGTTAAGTGTTAAATTACCTCTTGAATTGGAAGTTAATCTAGTGAGTAAAAAATATAAATGGTTACTCTTTGACTTTTTTTCCATAATATTATGATTTGAAAGACTCTTAAATATAAAACACAATTAAGTGTTGTCATAACCTACGATGAACCTTTAAGTAACACTAATTGATTTCCATTTCAGACATAAGAAATAAGTATTTGAATATTTCACTAGTAGTGGGAGGTTTATTAACCATATAAAATCAAGTGTTGTAGGTGTAGACACTTAAAATTGGACACTTTGTATTGATTTTAACCTTCTTTGCACTAAATACCTAATCATCTCTACTCCTCTCTAATCATCTTTAATTTTTCCTATTCACTATTCATCATCACTATTCACTATTTACTACTTTATTATCCCTAAATTAATCTAAAGTTAATTAACTAATCTTTATCTAATTAAAAATTCTATGGATTTTAAAAATTCATAATTTTCATAAATCTAAAAAATCAAAATCATTCTCACATGCCCAAAGGCTCCACCTATCCCCTACCACTCTAATTTAATAATCCACCTTTATTTCTATTGTATCTCATGATTTAATTTAATAATCCATCTTTATTCCCATTGTCCTCCATGATCCAATTTAATAATCCATCTTTATCCTATTATCTTTCATGATCTAATTCTTTCTAATTTAATAATCCACCTCACATCCACTTACTAATTTTATATCATATCTTTCTCTCAAATGAATTCTATATTCATTTATGAGTCCTGCGTGTTCTCTACTCCAATTTTTAATTCAAGATTCCTATTATTAATTAAAAATTACCTTTTATTCTCATTCATTGATCTTCATCTCAAGATGGATGATTCACATCCATTTCCAAATCCTATAAATTAGAGGTTATTCCTCCAATTTAATCAAGCTTCTTTAGTATAAGTTTATTATGTTAAGATTATAAAAAATCGCATACCATGACACTGCCCATTTTGCCCTTGTGTTAGAAGAGTTAGCAACCACATTTTTAAGAGTAAATCGATTCTAAATCACAATGAATCTTCATCTTATGCTAAGGTATAATTTAGTTTTGTTTCTTTCATTTGTAGCTCTTTCATAGGTTAAGTTAGTTTAGATTATTTTCTTTTCTAGATTTCTTTGATACATTTTATCATGCTCGGTGGGACTTTCTTTCATCTTTCTTTTTTTCATATTTGTCATAGTTACAATGAGAATTAGTTTTCAATTATTTTTGGTGTTTTCTTTTTTTAGTTTAGAGTTACTTATTTCTTTTTAAGAATTATGTTTGTAATTTTGGCATTGTTTATTCTCTTCCCTTGGCATCACATTGATGATGATACTTGAGAATCAAAAATAATTTCATAATTTTTTATGTTATCCAAGTGGTGTTTGTGTATGCTCTTTCCTTGACGTCACATTGATGATGATACTTAGAAATCAAAAATAAACACTTGCTTTTAGTTATCCAAGTGTTGTTTTCTCTTTTTTTTTTTTGGTTTGTTCTAACTTTGTTGTAGGTTTCCTTTTTTTTTTTAAACTCTCTAACAAATTGTTTATAGAATGCTTGTCAAAAAAAATCCACAAAAGGGCTAAAGAAAAAAAATCTTTTCTTTTTCTACTAACACTTTTGATCCAAATTTTCAAGTTTTAGTAATTAGATCACATTTAGTTTGGAGTTAATTATTTTGATTTAATTATTTTTGTTTGTAATTGTGGAATTTTGTATGCTCTTCCCTTGACATCACATTGGTGATGATACTTGTGAATCAAAAATAATTTCATAATTGTTTGTGTGGTGTTTACGTATGCTCATTTTTAGTTTAGAGTTAATTATTTATTTTTAATTATTATGTTTGTAATTGTGAAATTGTGTATTCTCTTCCCTTGGCATCACATTGGTGATGATACTCAATAATTTAAAAAAATCATAATTTTTGTGTTATCCAAGTGGTGTTTGCACATTCTCTTTCCTTGGCATCACATTGGTGACAATACTTATAAATCAAAAATAAACACTTTCTTTTTATTTATTTGTCTAGGGGCTCTATTGACTATGGATTTCACCACCATGCAGTAGGCCAAACTCTATGTATCAATAAGGTATATAAACTGATATCCAACTATTTCAATTACCTAAGCAGTTGTGTATTTTAATCATAATGTGATGTGAGGGACTTTCATGCTCTAATATTCAAGGTTTCAATAGTTGCCTCAAAATATGATATCATTAATTGTTAACACACTGAAACCCTTACAGATGTGCTAAGTACTTTGAGATAAGACCCAATAGTATGCATCTATTTTATCTATTTCTTTCACCATTTTAGACCTCAATGTACTGCAAGGTATCTCAAAAAATTCCCCTTAGATAATCTTGTTTAAACTTTAATCCTAAAGAAGCCTCTTTTGTTGTTCAACTTTAATGCATGGGTTAGTAGTTAGCACTAAGCAGTTACCTTCCACACACCCTCAAAACTAGACTCAATGGGCTATGAAAATGGTAAGATCATCTATGGTTAGTGCCTTGAAATATTAGACTGTATCTAAGATCACAGATGAGTAAGTGACATCGAAAGGCCCAAATGTTGTTCACGACCCTTATACTATTTTTTCACCTTTTATGTGTAATTGCTTGACTGTTTCAAGTAAGAATTTATTTGTTTATTTCTTTGTACTCTACCATGTGCTTAATAAACCTTAAGTGAAAAACAAAGTTATTTTGAGTCATTAAAAAAAATCTACCAATAACCTTGTTATCAAACTCAAAAGCATTTAGTTGTTAATCAAGTTTTTAGGCACTTTGGCCTTTTTTATAGTCTAGTGTAAAGTCATTTTTTTAATCCTTTCTTGAGTCAAATCCTTTTTTGTAATCAATATCACCTATCACTAGACAAATTTATTTGTGGATCTATCCTTTGATCAATCTGGTCACAAATCCAAATCTAAACAATCCCAGTGTCTAATCCAATCAATTTTGATTCAAATGCATATTTGAATCAACATAAAATACATCATCCAATAAATCCAAATTTGCATTTGACTATGAATCAAACTTCACCCATCAATTATTCAAATCTAAGTTTGAATGTGCATCCAACCTCACCCATAAATCAATCAAATCCAAATTTGAATGTTATTCAAGCTTACTCATCTACTAGTCAAATCCATATTTGAATGCTTATTCAAGTTTACCCATCAATAAATCATATCCAAACATCAACCAATCAAATAAAAGCATGGATAATTATTCAAGTTTCCCAACCAACCAATTTAATCCAAACTATAACCAATCCATTTTTAGCGTCAATGATTATCCATGTTCGCCCATATAACAATGCCAAAATTTTAATTTAGGGATAGTACCAAATCAATTTTTAGGTTATAATAGTCAAAATTATCTAAATTATACTTCTAATTTCAACATAAATCTAACAAACCCATCCTTCTAAAATCAAGATACTTCCTCAACATAATGGGTTACTAGTGGATCTTAGAACTTTCAACAACATCATCCTATCACTAGTAATCTTTTTTTCAAAATCAATCAAATTTCCCATCCACTAGTTATAATTCTAACATCATTCAATACACTAACAAAGAGTTAGATGATGTAGAATATATCAAAATGGACTTGCATCTATTTATATTTGAAAATACTACTTCATGGGTATGTCAAGATGTCTCTCTTAAACCAAATCAAGCCATCTCATTTCTAACTCAAAATCATAATCTTCTCCATTATCCACCAAACAATTATTTTTTATCAAATACCCATTTTTGATAAACATCCAATCTTAACTCAAACATCATATAATCCACCTATCATCAAATTATCATATGCCTTCAATCCAATGCCTAAAACTTCATGTTTTTAGAAATATCTTCATCCCAAATCCAATATTTCTAAGAGATCAGTAAAAAGGAAATTTGATAAAAAATCACTTTAGCATGACATCCTTATGGCCACATCCAAGCCAAGATCAAATTTATTATCAAAATTAGATGTACAATTTATTTTGGGATTAAAATAAAATTCAACATCCACATTAGTCCCAATAATAGTTTTATCAGTAGACAAATTTGTAAATGATAGTGATAATGTTATAGACAAGGAAGAAGCCTCATTCAGCATCAATACAAATCATCTTAATAACATCAAAGTAGTATGTTTCATCTCCATAAATACTATTCTTCCTTTTCCTATTAACATTACACCACCTGCACATGTCAACTAGAATCCACACAAATCGACCTTGTTGGACTTATCCCATGAAAACATATCAATTATAACATCTATAAAAATCTATGAAAGCATCCCATTTGAAGAACACTACTTCACCAACCATCACTTGAAGCTCCAAAAATTAACCATAATACACCAATCGATGAATAAATCAGTTTTTTATTATTCGATGACAATGACATCACAAACAATTAAAACATCAAGTCAATTAGGAGAGAAATGCCATGGAATGATCTTCCAGTTATGATCCAAGAATGAATCATAACTCCTATCTTACATACTTATTATGTTAATTTGGTAGAATGGTATTATAATGAGTTAGATCATGATTTTGAGATTAATTTTGAGGCACATCACAGTAAGTTTGAACATTCTATATTTTCCAAGGAATTAAGAATTGTCAATATGGATTTATCTTATTTTGACTTTTTTAGTACTTCATGGTTAGTTAATAGTGGTTGGGTAAGAGATATTGGTTTTTGTACATATGGAGAGCTCATTAGTCCTTGGTGCTTGATACTCTTTAACAATATCACTTGCAGCCCATATAAAAAAAAGTGTATAGATTCCACAAAGATCTGAAGAACTCTGAGAAGGTTTATAGAGTTTATCTTTACTATTATGCATATTAATGTGGGTCTTTTTGATAACTGTGGTTTTCTAAAAAAAACAAAATTACCATAGAACTCTGTCAAAAAAATTTATATCTAGATTTATTTATTCAACAAGGATTTCCTGATAGAGAACAATACTCAGGATGGTTTACTAATAAATTTTTGTGGGAAAAACAACCTCATCCTAGTCAAGTACTATTCAAAGTAAATGGCAGAACTAAAACTAAGATTGAAGATGAAATCCAATCAGAATGGCATAGATTATCTAGAATTGACATGGGATAAAAAATTTAAAAATATATATATTATGCATCTCATGACCCTCTATTGGGTTTAGATGCCAACAAAACCAAAAAAATTATAAAATCAAAAATAAACTAACTTGTTATCTACAAGTATGTTGACACTTGGGGCAGCCCATTTACAGTTACATTTTTCATCATTTACATTTTGTTTTGTTGCATTGCATTTTTCATTATTTACATTTTGTCTTACATATCAGATGTCATGTTTGGTGATTATTCAATTATCATTTCACATAACACAAACTCTCAAAATGTAACTTATTATATAATTTCACTTTTTCATATCACCCTATTGTCCCATAAAAAACATTTTCAAAATTAACATTATATTGGTTCTTGACTTCATTCTTATGATCAGTCTACATTTATTTTTCCTACATCTTCTTTCAAGACTTAGACAATACTAACCTATAGCTTAGTCTAGAAACTTGTCTATGATAGAGTCTCCTCTTATAATTCCCTCTACATAGAAAAAATTAGCATGTTACCCAAAAAATGGTAACTTTACTCGCCTATTTTGGTCTTAGGTGATGAGATCTTACATCTTACTAGTTGCATGGGGCCAAGAATTGAGGGTAAATTTCTTCCAAATAAAATGAGACCCTTATCCAAATCTTATGTAACATCAAATTCAAATTCCACATCTCTTTCCATTTGTTTATATTTGGTGTTGATCCCTCACATCCCACTAGTTTCATGGGATTACCATTAGGGAGATATGTCCTTACTTGCCTATGTATAGTCTTTGGTGATGAGCCCATGTGTCATCCTAGTCACATGAGACTACATGTAGGGGGTGCCAAAAAAATGTATTTCATATTAAATCAAAAGGTGTCCAAAAAAAGTTTTTAAAAAAAAGAGCTTGTCTATATGTCTATATTGAAAAGGGTAACTTTATCCTATTTACCAATTCTGTCAGCGCTACTTCTCTCTAGACACAACTAATAAAGTTAATATTTTATGAGTTTATCAAGAAGTACATTTTTCCTCCTTTGCTCATAAGGATTAGGTCATCTTCCTTTTTCATGAAAAATTTTGATTTTTCATTTTCATCTTCCCCATTTCATATTTATCTTATTCCCCCTTCTCATTCCTTTACTGCAAATTGAAATTCATATGTTTTGTAAACAAAGTAATTGGGTCATCACCTGAAAAACAACTGTTAGCACATCATAAAGTTTCATGCATATCCATCACATTACATCCATTTGATACATTTTTTTTCTCACATATATAATCATTTTCCATAGCATTCTCATAAAAACATAGAGATACATGGTATATAATCAATGTATGGTCCTATAATATCAAGTTTGTATAACAAGTCTCTTGTAATATACATCTTTGTAGAGGGTATTTGAGTCAAACATATCAAAGTAAAAATTTTAAAAAAATCAAATCAAAAAAATAAAAAATGAAAAAAAACAAAAGAGAAAAGAAACAAAAAAAACAAAATAGTTCATCCATGAGTGAAAACCAGTAAACTAGCACTTTGGGAAAGTGTCATGGTGTAAACCAAAATTGTTGCCCCAATCATCCCATAATTACCTCTTTATTCCACCCATCCATATCTAATCCATGTTGTTATTAACCCTCATGAATCTATGTTATCAATTAATTCCTTTGTTTATGTTTGCACATCAATCATCCACAATAATTTTTTATTATTTCCACTCAATCTCTCACATCTACAACATCACAATATCTATCCTTTCTCTATCCATCCATCGCTCACTCACTCACTCAATTAGTTGCTAAATAATCAACCAAGATGATCTCATAGATTTTTAGTGGGATATATCATTCCTATCTCTGCTCTTATGAACCCTAGTTCATGGGGCACCTCCAAATGTGCATCTTATCTTCGAAGATATCATTCTTGGTCCATTCCTTACGTATATTATTGCTTGGGGGAAAATAAATCCATCATCTTGACCATTCATAATGTGCAATCATTAACTTAAGTGGGTTAATAACATCCATGTGTTCATCTCACCCTTCATCCATCAACTCATTTTCTCATCACTTATTATATGTGTTGAACTACATTGCCCTGATGTTCACAGACTATGTAGGCATTTCTTAAATTATAAGGGCAACTCAGCCACTAACAAATAATTATGGTCCCCATTTTTCATCTTTTCTTCTCACTAATTTCCATTTTTAACAGCACCATCTTGCTTAGGGCATCCTACATTAGGGATGCCTTGAATTTTTCTTAACATCCTTATATTTTAACATCATCTAATACTTTTTCTTTGTTTTTTCTCCCCATTTTGGGTGAACTACATTGACTTGAGATCTTTTTGGAATATGTAGGTAACATTCAGTTACTGAGATCAGCTTGGCCACATCCTTTATTTTATTTTCCTTTCTCACCTGATTTCTCTTCCTCCACTTTTATACTTATCTTTTCACCATCTCCTTCCCTCCAGCTTGTCAATATCTTTAAACCATTTTTCCATATTATCAATCTCTTTCAAAATAAGGATTGAAAACCTTCCTCATCCACCTCTCTTATCTCCTATAAACCCACCATCTACTCCACTTTGTTGTTCTCCCCATCAACTTTCATTACATTTATTGCACATGCTTTGTTATTCATGCCCCCACCCCCTTTTTCATATATTTATCTTTTTACACTTCTTACCAATCTTGCCCTCTATCTCCTTTGTCTTCTTTCACCATCCTCCTCATTTCCCCTTGCCTTTGGCAATTTATCATACCCTCTTCATCACTTTTTTTTCCTCACCAATTCCACATCATCCTATTCCCTTGCACATCGATGGACATTTTTACATCTTTATCTTCTTTTTTACCACCTTCTCACTTCTCTTTCACTGCTTCGAAGCCATTTTCATTCCAATTCTTGGTTTTTGTTTTCATTTTTCCCATTTTTTTCATCTTGCATGCTTTATGTTTATTTTGTTTCTTCTAGCCCCCATTTGTTGAAATTCTCTTCTTCTTTTCTTGTGTTTCCCTTTTTTCTGCATCCCTCTTTTCTTCTTACGTGTGCCATCATTTTTTTTTGATTTGCCATTCTTCCCACCTTTCCAATTTTCCATTCTTATTTTTTGGTTTATTTTCATCCTTTCCATCTTATTTTTTCTTCTATAACTAGCTTCCAACTTGGTCTTTATCCTTTGAGAAGCCTTCCATTATTGCCCTTTTATTTTTATCTATTCTAACTTTTTGCGCTTTGCATTCCCCTTTTCCTCTTTCCATCTCTGTACATATTTGTCTTTTGCATTTGTGTGAATTTTCGTGCTTTGTATCCTTGTCAACCCTCTTATCTTCATCTCTTATTTTCATTTCATTCCCTTTCATTGTGTTTCTATGTTACTTCACTTATTCCCTTTCCTATCATCCCTTTTCCATTTTATATCCCCTATTTCTTCACCACCTCACCACTTTTAAGCTTGTCAATCTCTTCTAATCACCCATTCAGCTTGTCAATCTCTTCTAACAAGTTGATTGACACCTACCTTGTCTCTTCACCTTCTTATCCACCCATCCTTTACTTCCCCCCATTTTTCTTAACCCCTTTTATATATTCCATCCCATTCTTATCTCCAAAACCACCATATGATTTGTTTCATTATTCATCTCCTCACCTATCATTATTTCTCCTATCCACACTTACTTAGTAATGATACCACCTGCTTCTTCACTCTTATATCATCCTTTTTGTGTCCTTATTTCACTCCTTTTTCCTCATGTTTCACTTTTTTATTTGTGTTTCCTTATTTTTCATTTTCATCACCAAACTATTTTCTTCTTGGTCTCTTTTAGACCTATTTTCACTTCTTTCTTGTCATGCCATATTTGTAATCATCCCCTTTCCCTTCATGTTTGCTAACCTTCTCTCACATTCCTTTTCAATTCCCCCGTACATTATCTTTTAGCACATTCCTCACACCCCCATCTTCTACCTTATGTTTTTCTTCTCATTTCCCTGTTTCATTTCATTTTTCTCATCCTCCTTAATTTCCCATGGTGACATTACTCATGATTCATGATCCTTTTTTTCCTCCTTATTCATGTTTAGATTCTTACATCATTATCCATATTCATATTTATCTATGACCTTGTTGTCTTATCACTCCTACTTCATCCATCTCCTTGTCCACATTCACATCATCCCTTGTTGGCTCTCCCTCATATTCTCCAATTCAAACTTTATCTCCTCACTCATTAGAGTGTGGTCACCAGTTTGTATTGCTTCTACATGTATATCCATGTCTGCTTCCTCATGTCTTTCATCCTCTTGCTTTAATGCATGAAATCTTGTAAATTTTACTACTTAAAGTACATCCATTTCTTCCTTCAATGTTTTTTTATGTTGTGCATGGGTACTCTTTTTGTACCTTGTCCATCTCCAACTACTCCATTTACCTCACATCCATTTTCCAACCCTTTTCCCATTCTCAAACCATTTTTCCAACCTCATCCCAAGGTTTTTTTATCAATATTACATTTGTATTTATATCTACATCCTAATTCATGCAATCTCTAGGTTCATCTTTTCACCCATTCCAATGTTGGTGCACCCATTTTCCTAGTGTGTCTTATTATTCCCTTAGATGATGTGGACATTGTGACTGTATATGTCACTATACAAGTGTCCACCCATATATTATCCCTCTCTTACTTTAGATGGAATAGACATTATGACTATATACATCATTATACAAGTGCCCACCCATCTATTATCCCTCTCTTGCATTAGATGACATGAACATAATTATTGTATCCATCACTATATGAGTGCCCACTCATCTATTATCTCTCTCTTTCCTTAGATGATGTGTAAATTGTGATTATCTCATCACTCACTAAGTAAACACTCATATTTTTTCCTTCTCTCTCCATTAGACTCTTTTCCTTTCATGAGTATCATTATTGTCCATGCTCTCACCATTTTCCACGTACATTTCCATCTGACTCTCATCTATATGTTTCTTCTTATCATTACCTCCTTCATTTTTCTTCTCCCCCTTTCTAGGAGAACTACATGTGGCTTGAAGTCTATCCCTATTATCTTGGGTGATCACATCATTTTAAATGGTAATAGTGTTTAGATTATGTAGGTAACACTCAGGGGCATGGGGCCCCTAGGGTTAGTTTGGTCACTATATCCATCATCTCCATTCATCCAAACTATGATTTCACTTGTTCTCATTTATATCCAAAACCACATAGTTATCTCTGAGCATCCTCATCTATCATTCAATGGTTTTGGCTACCAAAACTCTCAACCCTAGACTCAATAGTTAGTCCTATCATTTTTTTCCTTTTTCAGTGTTGATTTATTTATTTTTTGTTTTCATCTATGCTTTGTTGTGATTCTGATGAACTTATCTTCATTAAAGTTGTTTATTCTTTATTTTCTTGTCATGTGTCTTGTGATTTAATTATTTTATCTTACACTTGTCCTTTTTGTTTGTGTATACTTTTTTTCCTTCTTGATTGCATTCATCTTCTTTCCACTTGTTTGTTTTTCTTTATTCTTATCATGTTTTGAGTCAAGATTCTTTTGTGTATTACACTATAGTGTAATTATGATTTTTCCATATCATGATACACTCTATTTGCTTAAATTATAATCTTTTCAGTCCTTATACATCAAACATAGATATTCATCATGGTTATTTCATATCATTGGTGATTAGTATTTTATGCTAAATTAAAACTTATTTTTCTCAACTCTTATGTTAGAATTCCAAATCAAGGCAAATACAAAAACAAGGCAGTTGTCTAACCATCCATGCAATCTCCATCCAGTTACACTTTTTGATTCATCCCCTCTCTATAACATATCCCCTCCCATTCCAATCCGTCATTTTTATAACCATTTTTTTTGTCCATTTTAGGCCCCAATTAATTTAAATGCTATCAATCTTTATCAAACTACTTGAAACTGTCAATTCTATAAAGCCTTCCTCTCAAATTGGAAAATTTATATTTTTTGTTTTAAATCTCATGCTTATCAGGATATATCATTCCCACCTCTACTCATATGACCCTTGAGTCCTAAGCACCATCCAAGTGTGCAACTTCTGAGCAAGAAATATTTTTTTCCTATCTATTCTCTAGTTTTTAGCTAGGGATAAATCATTTTACACTAACTTTAATCTTGCAAGTATGACATTGATTTCTACTGCTTCACTTTCTTAATGACATTCATTATCACCACTCCATTTTTCCTCCTACCTTATTTCGAATATACCTCCACTTTAATGCCAAAACACTCAAGGGGACATCATCATGGGTCCCTCATTTTATTCCCATAATTATCTTATTCTTCTATCCAAAATATTTCACCTATCAATTAGAAATGATAAAATCATAACATCCATTATTTATTCATTTAATTTTTTATTTTATTTTCTCTCACCTTTTCATCAACTTTTTCAATCTTTAAAAAGTCATTACTTAGACAATGTCTCATAATGATTTCTCAAAGAGGGGGAAAATGTAGACACTTAAAATTGGACAATTTGTGTTGATTTTAACCTTCTTTGCACTAAATACCTAATCATCTCTAATCCTCTCTAATAATCCATAATTTTCCCTATTCACTATTCATCATCACTATTCACTATTAACTACTTTATTATCCCTAAATTAATCCAAATTTAATTAACTAATCTTTCTATAATTAAAAATTCTATGGATTTTAGAAATTCATAATTTTCATAAATCTAAAAAATCTAAATTATTCTCACATGCCCAAAGGCTCCACTTGTCCCCCACCACTCTAATTTAATAATCTACATTTATTCCCATTATATTCCATGATCTAATTTAATAATCTATCTTTATTCCCATTATCCTCCATGATCCAATTTAAAAATCCACCTTTATTCCCATTATCTTCCATGATCTGATTTTTTCTAATTTAATAATCCACCTCACATCCACTTACTAATTTTATATCATATATTTCTCCCAAATGAATTTTATATTCATTTTTGAGTCCCACATATTCTCTACTCCAATTTTTAATTCAAGATTCCTATTATGAATTAAAAATTACCTTTAATTCTCATCCCTTGATCTTCATCTCAAGATGGATGGTTCACATCCATTTCCAAATCCTATAAATTAGAGCTTATTCCTCAAATTTAGTCAAGATTATTAATTACAAGTTTATTATGTTGCCATTATAATATATCACATACCTCGATGCTACCCATTTTTCCCTTGTGTTGGAAGAGTGAGCAACCACATTTTTAAGAGCAAATTGAATCCAAATCACAATGGAGGAAGCTTCATCTTATGCTAAGGTATCATTTAGTTTTATTTATTTCATTTATATCTATTTCATAGGTTAAGTTAGTTTAGAATAATATTTCATTTAATTTTCTAGATTATTTGCTTTTCTAGATTTCCTTGATACCGTAGGGAATCCCATGTTTGATCTTATCTTAAGTATTGCCTTGACTTGAATAGTATTGATATCTCAATATGTATAAGTAACTATATTTTAAGGATAGTTAATGAAACTTAGAGTCACTTACAATAGATCTATGTGTGGTTGTGCCTTAGCCAATAACATGTAGTATCTTATACAATTATGGCATGATTTTAGCAAGTATAAGCTTTGAAATTAAACTTTACCCATATATGTTGAACATGACTCAATATGAGATACAAATATGACCTTACCATGTGTATTAAATAATCACTCCCTCTATTTTAATGTTCGTAGCTCTATGAGGAGGCATATTAAACTACTAAATATTGGTATTGTGCGATATACATATATAGATATAGCCTTTGTGAAATGTTAACATCTTTCTTATGTTAAATAACTAACATCTAAAGGATTTGAATGTCTTTGAAAACTCTATTTTTGGGAACTACAGTTGTGGAATGATAAAAATAAGAGTTAATAATAGAAATTATAATTTTTCATTATTCCTTTCTGTAGCTATAATCCTAATATGTGATCCATGCTCTCTCTTGACAATATATGATGACCTGTGCATTCAAACTTTCTAGAATGGATGTTATTAAACCACTATTATTCTTGATTGATATGATGATGCTAGGCATAGACCATGAAGAGGTTAAATTAGTACAAACTCTCTCAATCAAAATTTAAATCTTACCTTACAGACCTATAGCTTATTTGAGCATACGTATAGCCCATGTTATGGATCTATTTAATGGCTTTATTTTCTTGGATGTCTCATGGTACACTATGAAACTTAGGGTTATCATTTCATTTCTAGGGCTTTGTTCCTATTTTAGTAAAAAATATTATGCTCAACCTACTTGACCTAAAGGGTACCTACATACTTTTTCAAACATGTGCTTCACCTTAGAAATCCCATGGTGCTAGTAGTACTTAACTATGTTTGGACTCATCATGATCTACAGGAAGGTTAAATATTGTAAGTTTGATCTTCATGGTGAACATTTATTCTCCACACTTACTCTACTCAACCACTATATGTCCTTGCATAAAAGGGAGGAAGGTCATTTTTTTATTAGCCATGATGCTTAGTCCTAAGCCTATATATTGAAAAGGAGGATTTTGTTATGAAAAAGAAAGATATCATCATATCTTAGACCTTGTACCTATATAAATTCAAGGTTGTTACTTTAATAGACCTAGATTTATAACATATATAGGCTTATGACTGGAATAGTAGGATATAATTTCATATATTACATTGTTTTCGTGACTAATTATCAATATAACTATGGTTTTATTGATATGTATGTGGTGTTGTGAATATCGCCATTATCTTAGCCTACTATGTTCCCTAGTATTGTGAATATAGATATTTTGGAAGGGAAATTTTTTTCCTACCATGGTTTGGAGGGATCTCAACCATGGGGGGGCCAAAAAAATTGCCTCCTCATTCGGAGGGAATATCTTCCCTCACCATTAGGATGCCAAAAATAATTTAGACTTTGTTGAGTGGATGTTTTTGAAATGATCCTTTACATATTTATTTATTAGTAAATAACTATTATATTATTATTTAATAATATTATTTTGCTAATAACTAATGATATTATTTAATAATTAATTACTAATTATTAATTGAAAAAAATGGCAATTAAAAGTAAAAAAGGTGTGAATTTAGTGATAATTAGTGCAAAGTAGGGTTCCTCCCTAGGACTCCCTTCCATTGGAGCTTCATGTGTGGATGACTGCATCTCCTCCCATAGTGTGAATGGTGTATCTAGGATAAAGGCCACTCCTCCTAGGAAAATAGGAAATGGATCCATCATCCCTACTTATGATCGAGTTTCAATAATTCAACTTTTTATAATGATCAAGAAGTAAATATTGATCACATTTAAGAATGTTCCTTAATCTATAAGTTCATTGGTTATTGGACTAGTGTGACCCTTATACAAAAATGGATTACAAATAACTAGAAGGTCTATAAGGTCAATCTTCTTCTTCAAGGTTTTTTTCAATTGGTCTTTGATAATGCAAAACATAGGGAAGACATTTTTAGGGGTGACCCCTAGTTTCTAGGATGCTCTAGTCTTTTCATGATACCTTGGGAAGAAGGCTTCAACCTAAATAAGATGAAATTAAACAAATTTCTGATTTGGACTAGAATTTATAGGCTCCCCAATAAGGATGAAATATTAAAACAATTTGGTGATCAATTTGGGGAGTTCATCTGCATGGAAAAAATAATGGATTTGGGTCTTCTTGTAGTTTATGTCAAATTTTGTGTAAATATTGATCTCTCTAAACCCCTTCCTTTATCTATTTGATTCAAATATGAAATTAGGGAATGGATTCAAGAGTTGGACTATGAAAATGTCCCCTTTTATTATATAAACTACCACTCTCATTGCCATTTTGTTTAGAATTTCCCTCTCCAAGTATACCAAGCAGATAAAGATGATGAGGGATTCATTAAACAAAATAAGAAGACTAGAGGGTTCAAAGCCAAAGAGCAAGATCCATCCATAGATATAGAGGCTTTAGCAATGTAAGTAGTCAACAAATTTGATATTCTTTAAGAGGTAGTGGTCATCTTTGTGGCTACAAATTGCCCTGGTTCAACTGAGGTCTATTTTTTGAAAGAAATAGCTCCTCCTCCCCCTAGCATTCAAGGCCTAGATAAAATTTTGGAGGGTACTCCCCTTCCTCATGTTGCTTCCTTATTATTTTTTGAAGAGGTGGAGATTTATAGTTTAGAAGAGGATTAGGAGGAGGATGAGCAATATTTGGAAGGGCTACATAACCTTTACTAGTCCTAAATTAAGCATCTTCTCAACACTCAAAGTATGTCCCCACTTGAAGCTTCAAATTGTGATACTAAATTAGTTTAAAGTGGCTATCGAAAGATAGATAGACCTCTTATTTCTAGCTCCATAAATCTTGAGGATGAAATGAATATAAGGAAAGGAAGTCATAATCAAATCTTTGAAATGATCTCAAAGGAAAATTAGAATCCCAACATGAATGAAGAGGAAGAAAAGGAAAATAAAAGAGAAGACTCATCTTCCATAAAATCTGCCAAAAAGAAAAAATCTTATAATAGGGGATAAGCTCTCACCCATAGTAGAAGTGGGCCAAAATCTTCTCAATGTTAGTAAACTTTTATAATTTTTTAGCGCTTAATACCCCACACAAAAAAAGTCTCCTAAAATAGCTCATTATATCTAAGAATCCAAATCTCATTCTTATGCAAAAAACAAAAATAGATGACACCCTCTACTCTAATGTCTTCAAAACCATTTGGATAAATTGTAATTTTGTTGTTAAAAACTCCAATAGCTCCTCTGGTGTACTTGCCATGATTTGGAACCCCTTAACACTCTCATGAACTCTTATGGATGATTATGTCATTTGGCAAGTTTTAAGATTCAAAATCTTTGGGTCAAATTAAAGCTTCATCTATGCCAATATTTATGGCCCAAGATCTATTTGGGGAAGAAACTTCTATTAGTTGTCTCTCAAAAATTGCAAATCTCTGCATACTATTACCAAATGGATCATGAGAGGGGACTTCAACATGGTTGCCTCCCCTTTGGAAAAAATTGGGGGATTTGGATCCCTCTCCCTCTCAACCTCTAATTTGGATTCCTTTATAGAATATATTTTTGTCTTTGATTTGAATCCCAAGTTTTTATCTTTCACCTGGTCAAACAGGAAAATAAATGATACCTTAATTGTGAAAAGACTGGACAGATTCCTCCTTAGTTTGGATTGGATTAAAAAAGACTATCTTTTTGAATCAGATGTCCTAATGAAAGCTAGATTTGAACACTATCCCATCAAATTGAACATATCCAAATCCATCCCTCCATGTCTCATGCCCTTAAATTTTAAGCTAATGTAGACCAAAGATCATCCCTTTTTAGATAAAATCAAAGGCTAGTGGGACTCCCCAATCTCAAGATCAAGTGAGTTCAAACTAGTTCAAAAGTTAAAGATTGTCAAGCTTCAACTCAAAGCTTGGAATAAAATTACCTTAGGAACTCTCTCTAACAAAAAGGCAATGTTTTATTCAAAACTTTCTAATTTATAAAATAATATTCTCCTCAATGGTATGACTAAAGATATCAAGTCTAAGGAAGAAACTTGTGATTGGAATAGACTTTTGTTGTAATAATAAATGCATTAGAATTAACAACAAGAGTCAAATGGCTCAAACAAGGGGATAGGAATATAGGTTTTTTTTTTTAATTGTGATCATGTGAATAAACTCTAATAGAATCACCAAAATTATCACTCCTGATGGAAATACTATTTTTAAAGATACTAAAATCAAGGAGGAATTTATCTGATACTTTAAAAGTCTTCTCTCTAAATTATAGATAGATATATTAGCTACTAAGGAGAAAATACATAGCTAAATCCCCTCCCTAATATTTAGTGCTAACAACCTCTCCCTAAATGCCCTAATCTCTAAAGAGGAAGTCCAAAAAAAAAGTATTTCAAACTAAATAAGGCTCTTGGGCTAGAAATATTCCCAAGTGGTTTCTTTTAATCATATTAGAACTTCATGGGGCCTAATGTTATAGCTACATTGAAATAATCTAGAAGATCCAAGCAAGTTTTGAAGTAGATGAATTCAACACTCATTGACCTTGTTCCCAAGAAAGAAGATGCAAGATACTTTGACTCCTATAGACCCATATCTCTCTGCAACATTTGTTACAAATTCATCACCAAGGTAATGGAAAATAGATTAAAAAAAATTTATTCCCAAAATCATCTTCAAGAAGCAAGGAGAATTTGTGGCTAGGAAACAAATCCTTGATGGCATCATTATTGCCCATGATATGGCTCATTTAATTTCTTCTTTGATCCAAAGTAACATATTTATAAAGTTAGACATGAACAAATCTTTTGACATAGTCAATTGGGATTTTATCCTTAGCATTCTAGAAAACATTAGATTCAATCAAAGTTGGATGGATTAGATACAAAGCTACATCAGTTCCCTAAAATACTCAATCCTCATCAGTTGTGAGCCCACTAGTTTCTTAGATCCACCATAGGTCTGCAACAAGGTGGCCCTTTATCTCCCTAATTATTCATAATTATTACTAAAGCTTTAAGCAAGTAGCTCACTCAACTTAAATGCATGAATGTTTTAAATAGAGTCTTTGTGGCTTTCAACACACCCAAAGTCACTCACCTTTAATTTCTTGATGACACTAGACTTGTTGGAACTACTTCTATTGAGGAGGCTACCACTTTCAAGAAAGCTCTTAATTTGTATGAAAAAACCACCAGCCAACAAGTCAACACTGAAAAGACTAAGTTTTTTATCTAAAACTAATAGGTTTGCTCAACTATCTATCTTTATAATTCTCAACATCAATATCAGTGTTATCCCATGCTCCTATCTTGGTATTCCTCTCTTCACTAGGAGAAACTCTATAGAACTATGGAAAACAATGATTGATAGATCTCTTTGAAAACTAGAAGGATGGAAGGTCAAACGGCTCTTCTTTTCTAGATGCATTTAGTTCATTAAATCTTGATTATAAGCCATGTTAATATACATGATGTCAACTCTACCCATTCCTTCAAAAGTGGAAATATACCTCAAATCTATTCAAATTCAATCCCTTTGGGGAGGAACTGATGAGGTTATAAAATTACCTCTATTAAAATGGGAAAAAACTTATCTCCTCTAAGATTAGGGAGGGCTTATTTTCAGACTCAACAAAAATATGAACTTGGCTTTAGGATCTAGGTTGGTTTGGATGTTGTATCTAAAAGGCATGCTCTCTAGAACATCATTCTCAAAAGCAAGTACCTATAAAATATGCTCGTGGAAAGGATATTCACTATCAAAAATCATAGAACAACATGATTGGAATTTGATAGTCAAATCTAATTTAATCATAAAACCTCCACTTTGTTGGAATGTTGATAAAGGAAATAAAAATGAATTCTAGGCAAACATCTAGATCTGGACATCTCCTCTCAATAGTTTGAACTATTTCCATAATGTTTGTACCTAGTGCATAAAGCATGTTAGATTTCTTGTCCAATACTATCTCAAACAAGACAAATATGATTAGTTCTAATTTCATGTGCCAAGTCATTTCATGAAAGAAAAGAATGATCTCCCTACCATTATTCATCCTTTTCACTTCAGAAATAAAGATGAAAAGATAATTTGGATGGGATCTTTGACTGGTAAGTATGATGTGAAATATGGCTATAGAATGTCCATGATAGTGAATGTCATAGATGTAGGTACCTTTCATACCTCCCAGGTTTGGTTCAAACATGGTCTACCTAAGTAAATTGATCTCCTTTAGACTTCTTATTGGAATCATATCTTCTCATTTTGTAATATTAGCAAAATAGGCTTCCAAGGTCCTTCTAGATGTGTGTTGTGATGCAACCATGAAGAAGAATTAGATCATATACTCATTGACTACCAATATTCAATGAAAATTCATAGCTCCCTTCTCCAAAGATTTAATCTCAATTTTGTTTTCCCTAAATCAAGGAAGCAATTTTATGCAAGGTTTTCAAGTTCAAATATCCTCTGATTCAACAAATATAGGACACACTTTTGGCCATTATTTTTGGGGACATCTAGTCAGAAAGAAACATAATAATATTTAAGAATGAATCTAAAGAAGCTCATATAATCATTATTTCCATTTTAAAAACTCTCAAGGAACTATTAATTTCTTGGCCTCTAAAGTATGGAAAGAATTTCCCTGAAGACCATCTTCTCCTATTAAATTGGAAAGATACTCTTGTTGGCCTCCTTAATAATAGGGTTAGTATAAATCTTGATAAGTGTACTCTAACTATATGGTATCCTCCTTAGGATCATATAATCAAGATCAACTTTGACAGAGATGTAAAGGTAAACTTGGGTTGGGCAGAAGTAGGAGGTGTTTTTAGAGACTCTAAGGGTAACTTTCTCCTCAGTTATTATGAAGATTTGGGTAGGTGCACCAACAAATTTATTGAATCCAATGATCTTTGGAAAAGTGTCTCCATAACTTAAAAAAGAATTGGATCAGTCTTGATATTGAAGGTGACTCCCAGCTTATTGTAAAAGTAGTGAATTCTAGAATCAATGTCAATTAGAATCTTAACAGTATTTTGTAGGATTGTATAACTTCTTGGGATAATTTCATTCATTGTAAACTCCATCACACAAATCATGAAGGCAATCAGGTCACAGACCACTTTAAAAATAGTGACATTAGGCTTAACTCCCAAAATAATCACTTAAAACTAATTCTTTCACTAAATATGGATTCAAAAGATAGTAATCTTGTTGAGATAGATCTCCATCATAACACAATCAATGTTTTTAATTATTGAATTGAGTGTGCCCTATCATGACATTGCATGAGGAATTTGCCTTTGCTTTTGGTGGCTCGATGGTATAATGACTTGGTATGGCATTCATTTTGCATGGAAATCATCATGTGTGAACTATATTACTATTAACATGACCCATCTATCTTGATCATTGTGAGCTTTGTGTGGGTTGAGAAATAGGTTAGATGCAAGAGGAGAGATACTAGCCACATTTAAATCCATTCAGGTAGCTTGATTCCCTCCAAGCAAACCAAATAGAGTAAGGGCAAGGACATGGTGATCAATTTAGTCAAGGAGATGAACTTGAACATGATTCACAAATACTCTCTAGATAGTGTGTGTCACTCCTTTTTGGTATTGGCGAATGATTTAAAGTTGAGGCAATTTTTTAATTTTATAAATCTACTAGTTAATAAAATAAGAATCACATGAAAGCATTGAATTTTTAGAAGAAGGATCTTATTGATGGGGCGAAAGATGAGAAGTTGTTAAATTAGATGGCTACTAATCTCTTTCATGCATAGTTATCAGCAAGGTTGGGTTGGGGTGATTTTGTTGCTTTTGTCAACTCAGTCATCCAATCCATTGAAAACCTAGGATAATCCAACCCTAGGTTAGACACACTCAAACTTCCACATCTTATTGGCATTCAAATGGTCTTTTTTAGTGCCAAAAACTCATTGGTGGTTCACAAAGACATCGAGTGATTTGGTAATGTGGTGGAAACTAAGTTGGATCTTTTTTTGGGTTCTTCTGAAGGCCATGGTAATTGATAACATCATTGAGATTCGTGAGTTGAGTGTCATTTATGGTAGGATAGGTATCCCAGGTGATAAGGATGATTTCAAACTTGTAGAGTCACTGGCAACCTTGATCATTGAAGAGGAAGCACATAAATAGGGACCAATATTGGTGGTCTTTAATTCCTCTAAGAATGTTTAGTTTTTCTTCATCTTTGTTCTTTTTTATGTTATGTAATTCATATACTATTTTGAGTTTACTTATCAAAATCAATACTAATTTTAATAGTTTCTTGATCTATCTCCCTATTTTATCAGGGTTTTTTGAAATATTATAATAGATGGGATTTCCCCCTTTTTATCTATTAAAAAAATTAATTACTAATTATTATTTAATATTAATTTATTATTTTTATTAATTAATATTATTTTATTATTAATTAATAGTATTTTATCAATAATAAACTAATATTATTTAATTTCTTAACATTAAGGTTAGTAGAATTTTTAGGGGATGAGCTCCAACTCATTGGAATCCTCCTCAGGGCCATATGATCAAGATTAATTTTAATAGTATAGCAAATGGAAATCCAATTTTGGATGATCCTAGAAGCATATCTAGGGAATTTAAATGAACTTTTCTCCTTGGTTTCAATGAAGCTTTGGGCCATTGCACTAATAACCATGTTGAATCCAAGGCCCTTTGGAAGGGTATTTCTATGGCTTTGTAAAATAATTAGACTGATATAGAAATTGAGGGTGATTCTCAGATAACTTTGGAAGTTATGAATAAAGGAAGTATTAACAATTATAACCTATCTAACATTATATAGGACTTCATGAATTTTTGGAAAATTTTTAATTAGTTTACTTTCCTTCACTCCAATCATGAAGGTAACTACGTAGCTTAACAATTTGCAAACCTTGGTGTTGACCTAAATTTCCATGGTCATTCGTTAGATATAATATATTTTCCAAACTTTGATATTAAGGCCAAAACTATTATTAAAAATTATTGCCATCATTGTTCTTTATTGACGCCACTCATGACTAGGAAAGGTAGCTCA
Organism: Torreya grandis; assembly: GCA_037957365.1. Taxonomy (NCBI): domain Eukaryota; kingdom Viridiplantae; phylum Streptophyta; class Pinopsida; order Cupressales; family Taxaceae; genus Torreya; species Torreya grandis. The sequence continues at coordinate 1,226,294 of JARHVA010002124.1, read as the reverse complement.
AGCCACATCATTTCCCACAATAATAGGCATTCTCTTCAGTGGCTCAAGATCATCATGATACGATGTGATAATTATATTGAGTGGATAAAATAATGTGTGATATCCTTTAATTCATCCCACCCTCTCTCTCTATTGATTCTATTCTTGACATTTGGTTGGATTTTGAAAGGCCTTCGTGCAACTACTCGTATAGAATACCCCTAGGCAAACTTGGGCCTCTCCAAGTGAACCTAATAGAACAAGGGAAAAGAGATGACAATAAATATTATGAATGAAATGAATTATAAGGTGTTAAATAAATACTCTTTGAATGATGTTCATTAGTCCTTTTTGGGTTTATGAATGACCTCAAGCTGAGGCATTTGTTAAATTCATGTATTTTATTGGATAAAAGTATCAATATCATGGCTAAGGATACACTGAATTTATCATAGTCTATGATCATTGAGGGTGTTAAAGATGAGAAACTAATCAAGTTTATGTCCACCAACCTTCTTAAATCTTAGCTTTCAACAAGGTTTGGTGGAGGTGTCTCAATGGATTTGGTAATTTAGGCCATGGAGGACCCAAGTGAATCCACCCCTAGGGTTGACACCCTCAAAGTGGCTCAACTGATTAGGGATTAGACCGATCTATTTAGTGCCATCAACTCACTGGTAGTTTATGAAGATGTGGAGAATTTTAGGAATGAGATTGCCACTAGGATGGACCAATTCTTGGAACTCCAAAAAGCCATTGCCATGGATAATATCTCTAGGGACCATAAGCTAAATGTTATTTGTGGAAACTTAGGCATCCCTATTTTGAGAAATAATGATTCCAAGATGGTTGAATCCTTATAACTCTATTAATCAAAGAATATTCTCCTATTATCATGGTTTTTAGCTCATCTAAGCAGGTTTAAAATCATTTCTATCATTTTTATATGGTCTTTTTCTATCAGATCGAAAGATAATAGTAGTCTAGTAGTAATTAACATTGGTGATGATGATCATCTAATGTATATCCCTAATTTTATCATTTTTTATTATTATATAAATAGACAAGCTTAGCCCCTTTTTTGATCTATAAAAAAATATTATTTGATAATTAATTATTAATAATTATTTAATATTATGTTATTATTATTAATTAATTGTTAATTATTAATTATTATTTTTTGGATTGATATCAGGGTTGGTGGGTCCCCTACCTATATAAATAGAGAATAAATAAAAAGGAAAACCATAGTCTTATATACCAGTATGCAACATGACAAGCATATGACCACAAATAGAAATACCAAATTATACTAAATAGTATATGTATTTTATTAATCACAACTAGAGATTATACTAAGATTGTCAACCTCCCAGCCAACCATCAAAATACAAAATGCCTATTGACTTACATCGATGTCATGAGCTAAAGAAATAAACTAGAACTATATAAATATGAAATGATAATGCATTCCATATACCCAAAATCCATAACCTTATCAACCCCATCATTAACATGAACCATACCAAAACTGTCCATAAGCCTATTTAGAGATGTGCCTGTATCCTGAAACTTCTACCCTAAGGTTAAGCCAACTCCTAAAAAACCATGGTAGTGGAAACCCCCATGCATAACATGATTCCTTATTTGGTCCAAATATTCCTACTTGGATCTTGGATTTTTCCTTGATACATCCCTTGAGTCATAAATTTAATCATTACCACCACAACAGGAGATCGATGTGTTGTAAACCATACTTCCATGCCTAGAATGGGAACCAAAGCCTCATCCAATGATGATTGAGGAAGATAATTCCCCATTACAGATGGATTTTTTAAGGCCACCTATATTTCCTCTAGATACATTAGTAGGTTGAGTAATTTTTCCTTTAGTGCCCTGAAGATGGAGATCAGGATGGAACCAACCCCATCCTTTCTATAAAAAGGTAGACACTCAAAGGGGACATTATTATAATTTAGAAATATCCTCCAAAAGACCCACCCAACATCCAAGAACCACAAAAAAATACACAATCTTGAGAACTTGATCATTGTCTATCACAAGCACTAGTAAGTTACTTGCAAAAATAGAGGTGATGTTCAAATTAACCTTGATCTCAAACTATCATGAAATGAGACTTACCTAATTAATTCACACACTACTTATAGAATCTCCTTTGGTGGTAACCAAAAGACCTTTTTGAGGTGCCTAAGATAAATTAGACTACCAAAAGCCATTTTCTTGACTTTACCTTTGCCAAAAGTTGTTGGCAAAACTAGAGCTTCTAACACAGTTTGGTCCATAATGAACATGCAGAGACTGAAGAGAAGCTCAATGAGAAAACAACACCAAGTGGAAAATGATATCAACCCCTAAGATAAGGAATTAAAACCATGTTTCCAAATTGCATAATGAATGTTTAGACATGATTTTAAGTTTACACAAGCCCAACCCAAATCGAGAGCCCAAAAATAATTAACCCATCCTCCAGCTGGTTGTGGTGACCTACCCACACATATAAATGATATACACATCATGAACTAAAATAAATATAGGTGATTCATTCTATGTCATCCCAAGTGATGCATTAATTATCCATGTCTTACCTCTAACTGGTTGATCCCCATATTAGCCAAGAAATCAGCCAAAGAATTTGCTTCATGAAAATAATGTGAGTAAACCCATGAAGGGAAAGATAACAAAAGTAGCCATGCAGACTCCAAAAAGTTATTAAGATTCCAATATTTTTCCCTTCCCTTCTGTAAATCCTAGATCACTATTTGAGAATCCCTTTCAATTTCTAATTTATCAATGTTGCAAGAGATAATCATTTCAAGATCAGCCACTAGCACGCCTCAGCATCATTGTTCCTCCCATCAATTATTTTGACGGATGCCTCTTGAATAAAAGAACCATTATAGTCCTTGATTACACAACTAGAACTTGAAGCCCCTAAATTACCCCAAGAAACCTTGTCAAATTTTAATTTGAACCATCTAGGTTTTTACAATAACCAAATAATTCTATCTCACTTTTTCTTGCCTGGGTATAAATATTTTTATAATCAGAATGCCTAAACTAGTAGTGAATAGTATTCTTTACCATGGGATATGGACTTACCTCATCACATTGAATAAAGGTTTCAAGACACATGTTGACCCTCTTTGCATTAAACATTGAGCTGGTAGTCTAATGCATTTAATGCTTTTCCTGAATAACACATCATAGCTTAGTGTGGGAGCAATGTTAGAGAGTAATCATCTCAAGGAATACACCTTGAGACTTCCCACTTCTAACACTCAAATCATTCATCACTAAGCTATCATCATATCATCTTAAAATGTTGGGTAATAAGATTTTTTAAATGGATCTAGAACCACATACACTTATAACCAGAATGTTCAAACCAATAGTGAATAGTACTCCTAACCAAGGGCTATGGATTTGCCTCATCACATTGAACATAGGATTCAAGCCACATGCTGACCCCCATCACATTGAACACTAATCTAGTAGTCCATTGCATTGAATAATTTTCATGAATAACCCATCTTAGCTTAGTGTGGGAATGATGCTATAGAATGGTCATCCCAGGAATGGACGCCGAGACCCCCCACTTCTAACATTTGGCTCACTCATTGCTAGGCTATCATTGTCGGGCTAATTATTAATTGTCTATTATTTATTAATATTTTTAATAACTAATAATTAATAGTTAATTAATATTGTTTCATTAATAATTAATTAATATTATTTATTTTGATTAATATATGTTTATTTTTAATAGTTAATAATTATTTATTTTTATTTTTTAATATTTTTAATAATTAATTAATATAATTCTATTATTATTATTAATTATTAATTAATATTATTTGATGATTAATTATAATACTTATGTAATATTATTTTTAATAATTAATATTATTTAATTATTAATTATTTACTATTTTTTATTATTTTAGTAATCAATAATTAATTTATATTATTTTACTGTTATTTATTATTTAGATAGGTAGCTCTAGAGTGATTTCCCAATAAGCTCTGGAGTAATATTTATTATTATTTTAATTTGATAATGTGAATATCAGGGTTTACCGAGACCTAAAACCATGAGTTAAACAAGAAGTAGAGTCAAGAAAAAAAGAAAAAAATAGAACCAAGCCAAATAGGCCAACCAATCACTAGACTTTTGCCAACTTTAAGCAAGGTATCAAGACCAAAAAATAAAACCCAAACTCTAAAATAAGGACTCACACTATTTTTCTTATGAGGGATCATCAGAGTCATTTTGTTTCCTAACAAGCACTAAATCCTTCTTATTACCACTTACTTTCTGCTTGATGTTAGATTTTCCTCTAGTCCAGAAGCAAGGGCCTTCTATCATTCTTCTTTTCTATTCGATTGTCCCTTTGCCCTTCTTGGGTCTTATTTTCTCTTTCTTTTTTATACTATTAGGGGATTTCATTGGGATGATAGTTATGGTTTCCTTGCCTTTTTTTGGGGGGTGTCCTCCATCCTGTGCTTGTTGCCTTCAGCCATCTTTAGATTTATAAAAACTTAGCTCAGCGTATTTGACTCTAATTTTAGGGTATTCCACTATTTTATTAGAGGCACCATCTTCCATCCTATTCTCTGCAAATCATTGTGGAAGTCCTACAACTTTTGCCTGATTAATTTAAGGAGATTTTCCAATTATCTACCATCTCCTTGCCTCGTAAATTAAGACACCTTCATCTTATGAATTTCAAATTTAGGGGTTTTTATACCTTGGGGAACCCCCAAACTTGTGCTAACCTTCTTCTTAATTTTATTCTCCTAGGAGGGAGAGTCACAGGTTTTTTTTCCCTTCTTGCTAGTAACTCAGGGATGTTTCTGAAGGGGGATGAGAGGAGGGGAGATAGGGTAGGGGTAAGGTGATGGATCTTCCTCCTTGTCTTCAATAGAGTTTACTGGGACCTCACCTAAATCTTTTAGCTTACTACTTTCACTTTGGGTGATCTCAATGCCACTTACAAAGGACATGATTAGGTAGTAGGGTAAGCTAATACGGTGGCCCTTGAAGTGGTTTAGTAACAAGAAGTGATGAGAAAAGATGTGAGTAAATTTTCCCTCTAAATTTTAGTATTTCATTACCTGGAGACAAATGTCCATCTAGTGCCTTGGAAGATTGGATTTGGGGTATCCCTTTTATTTAGTTTGGAAGATCAAGTCCATTTCAAAGAAAGTCTACATCATCTCTTGTTTTCTCTTCTTTTCCTTGAAAGTATTATTTCCCTCATAGGACATCCCTGTGACTTCCTCGACCAACTCCTCTACAATGTTGACTTTAGTTCCCCTAAACATGACTTACCTTTGTCTTCACCCCATGGTAAATTATTTAGCAAGCATGTCATCATGGCCTTCAATACAAACCATGAATTCTATGAGCCCCCCTTTTATGAGCTTCTTTTAGACCTTATGATTGATTTGGACCTTGGCACAGGAGATTAGCTCACACCTACCCTTTTTACCTCCCATGGCTTTGTTATTATTCTTTATTAGGTGGTGTGAAATGTAGAGTGTGGGGTGGAGGGTCAAACTACTATAATTTCAATTTATCCAACTAATATAACTATGGTGATTTTCAAAATGGCATCTACCATCCAAAAATTTAAAATAAGTGTCACCATCATGAAGTTAGTGTGGGGAAATCTTGGCTTAGATGTGATATCCATTAATATGTGTGCTCTCAACCCTTCGCTGAATAGGAGAGTTTTATAAATCATGGTTAATCATGAGGTAGATATAGGGGTGGATATTGATGGGTCCAATCCACATGATGAAATCAGAGCTAGTGATGCCAATGTTTGCCAGACTATCCACTATGGCATTACCCTCTCAATAGATGTAGGTAAATGAACAAGCACTATTGGACCAAATGTGATCAGTGGTATCAACAATGAGTTGGATAATGGAATGGGAGAGGTTCTCTTTTCCTAAAAGGGCATTAAGGATGTTTAGAGAATCTCCTGCAATTACCAACTTGTAGATGTTAAGTTGGACTACCAACTGGATACCCCAAATAGCATCTTTAGCCTCAGCCATATGGTTTGTTTATATCCCCATTTAGCTCATGTAGTTAGATATTACCACCCCAGACTCATCTCTGATGACTCCACTACCTCCCACACTTCCTAGACTGCCCTTCGATGCTCCATCAAAGTTTAGCTTTGACCAACCTGGAGGGGGACATGACCATTAATATTATTTTATTATTATACATTAATCATTAGTAATTAGTTTAATTAAGTAATTATTAAATTTGAAAAAAAATATTAATAATTAATATTATATAATGATTAATTACAAATAATTATTTTTTATTATTTTATTATTTTCTTTAATAATTAATGATTAAAGTTATTTTATTTTTTATTTTTAATAATTAATAATTATTTTTTATAATTTGTAATAATTAATTAATATAATTCTATTATTAATTATTAATTATTATTTAATTAATATTATTTAATGATTAATTATTATAATTATTTATTATTATTTGATTATTAATTATTAATAATTATTTAATATTATGCTTAATGAATTAATCTTGTTTTACTATTAATTATTAATAATTAATTAATATAAGTTTATTCTTATATATTAATAATTAATAATTAGTTTAATTAAGTAATTATTTAATTTTTAAAAATTATAATGTCATTTCTTATTAAAATGTCATAAGTTCCATTTATTTATTATTAATCCCCATTTTTTTATAAATCCCATTTATTTATAATAAGTATTTGAATTTTTAAATGAGTCCCATTCTTCTAAATTCAATTTTTTCATGACTTTTAGGAGTTTCAAGTTTTTGAAATTGACTTTGTATAATAATGTGAGTGTAACATGTCATAAAAATCAAAGGAAAATGCATAAGGGATAGACAAGTTCTCAATACCAAAATCAATTGCAAAGATTGATCAAATTTGTGATAGGAATTTAGGAAAGCATCTCAATTCAAGAAAGTTTTGGAATGGTATGTGATGAGATGAAGGGATAATAGGGAACTAAACAAAAATAAAAATTGGCAATAAAATTCTAAAAACATATATAAATTAAGACAAAGGAATTTGTGCAAAGTTCAAAGTGGCTATCAATCTAATCAACGATTAATTTCTGAAAGTGGAAATTATTTGAAAAGTAAATGATAGTGCATCACATAGAATAAGATCTTGGTTGGAAAACCTTGAAAATGGCCAAATGTCAAGTTAGTAATGGCTAACATAGTTAAGGTATACATGATATGGCATGGGAGGCATCTCAATGGATCTTCATAAGGTGGCATAATCTATCCATAAAAGGGAAATGTGGGGAAGCAAACCATTATTTATTCATCTTATAATTGCACAAGCAGAATTTCCATTGTCTAAATCAAGATAATGTTTTTAGTAATAAAAGTACAAAAAAAAATTAAGTGTATAATAATAGTGTTTAGAGGCAAAAGGATAATTAAAAATAGATGACATAATGGTTGCATGTCAAACATTATGAGTGTTGATTCATGCAAAAAAGGAAGACATTAGCATAGGGTTTTCCTTACACTAAATCAATTAGAATGATTAGGAATCCTTAGACTTCATTGATGCAGTGAATATATAATGGTTCATAGATCCTCAACTATAAGGAGCACTAGGACTAGCACAAGGGGATGTCACTTCATATCATCCATTATGAGGTATAGATGTTGAAAGGCTGATGAGACTCCTAAATTTTAGGTAGAATGACAAATTTATAATGATATTACTCAATTGATATAATGAGTGGGCTATTTAGATTTTACCTCAAATGGTAATTCATATCCATTTTGAGGAATTTGATCACATGGATCATTATGACCCACAACAACTTATACATATGTTTTAAAATCCTAGGAGACATAAACAAAACTAAAATAATAGCCTATGTAACTATCCCTACTACCACCAAAGAAGACAAGGATATCATCAGTGTATTAAAAACATCCCTAAGTGCCTATTATTTATGTAGAGGTTAATTTCAACACACCCAACATTTCACTAGAGGACATGCACAAAATTATAATTGATGATATAAGTAACATCCATTGTGATGAACAAGTGCAGAAAGAATTATTATATTAGAATTTTATGCACACAGTACAAGTTCACAACATGGTACCACATGTCATATTGGTTGGCATTACACCCATGTCAAGATCCATTAAAGTGGACATAATTATTGAAGAAGAGTAGAGTAAGTGAAATATGCAAGCCTTATTTTCAACAGCAAAGGCATCAAGCTTTTAAGCACTAGGAAAGGCATGGAGTGTCATGAATTAACCTAAAATAACCCTAGATGAACCACTTGAGAGGAAACACAAGTATAAAGAGGTAATTTGACTAATCAATTTGGGATTGACAAGGAAGAGGGTGAATTTGAGGCTAATATGTTTTAGTCATTAACAAATAAGTTGCATAGACCAAGGGCAATAAAGTCTCATTCTAACATGGGAAGGTAGAAATAAAGTCTCGTAGCCTTGATGTAAGCATCCTAAGAACCCTAAGAGTAGGCATCAACAAGGGAGACACACATCAAGATAATGGAATAATAAAATAGTGCCTTATTTGGATAGTTGTGCAACCCAAAGCTAATGGGTGTAGGCATCAAATAGTAAGATCCACATAGTCAACTCCACTAAACACTCCACCTTCTAGGCCTACATCGACTCCACCCTTAAGTATGCCACCTTCATCTTAATCCCCTCCCATAGTTATTGATTACATTACTTCTCTAATAATGTAGTAGACTTCTCTTGGCACATCATTCATTCAATAATTTGTCTTTACATATCAATCTAAAGGGCTAGTCACAAGTTCATTCCTCGATGTCACTCATGCAAGAGTGGACCAACCTCCATCTCAGATACATCTAGAATAGCCTCACCAAGATATTAAAATATAGGAACAACCATTGGCAGAGGCTAAAACATAACACACTAAGTTAGATAAAGAGGGTAAATAAAAATTTGGAAAAGAATAGGAGGATTTATTTGAGAAGTAAGAAGAAAATAAGTGGGAATAAGCAAAGAAGAAATGGTAGAACAAGCGTTGAAGGATGAATCACTATGGAAGGAGGAATAAACCTAAAATAATACCAAAGTATATAATTAATCATGATAACAATAAGAAAATTATGTCAAATACAATATACTAGAATATTTATGCAAGCAAAATAATGCACATTAAAAGGTAGAGGAACAGAAATCCACAAAAAAGAAGGTGGGTGAGCATAAATCCACAAGTGAGTAAGTTTCAAGGTACAAAGTGGAACAATATAATAAATCCAAATAAGAGAATGAAGTGAAGGATAATAAATCTTATGAATAATAATATAAATTAAATGAGGATAATTTTTATAAGAAATAAGAGGATGATAAGCTAGAAGATCAGTGAGCCCAAGCTACAGAAGTATAAGAACTTTAATTTCAAGCTACATAAGGATCCATGGAACAAATGAAAACTACTTCAATCCAAGGTATGGTGATGTATTGTATCAATTTCATGGATATGTACTAAATTATCGAGGCTTAGACACTAATAAATTCAATCTAACCAATTCCAAATCACACCAAGAACAATTTGTCATGAGATTCAATTTGGGCAAGATGAGTTTGCATGAGGAAGACTTGAAAGGGGGAAAACACATTTGCATCATAGCGGATGGTCATATAGGCTAAAACTAAATGATGCATGACCTTCCTTGTGTTGACATCACAAATACACTAGGCACAAATGATGCTTCCATCTCAGACCATACAGCTACTAGTAGAGACTATTTCAAATCAAGTTGCCTTGGATGTTGTACAATTTACTTTGAGAAACAAATTGAAAGAACAAGTAGCTTTTCATGTTTCCATCACATAGATAGAAACACAAAAAAATAAATAAAATTATGAACTAAATTATATTTTTTATAAATCTATAAAAATAATAGATGGCATCTTCCCAACATTGGTCCAATAAGTTTTAGGATCCAAGTTATGTCCCAGCGACTGTAATTCATTATTTTGGTCGAAAATCTTGTATAAGACTAGAGATCCACCCAACGGATGGAATATATAAAGGCACATGTGTTAAGGAACCACAATGATTTTGGCACCATATTTTAACTATTATATTAATATAATAAGGTAGTCACCATAATTGCCACATAATCTCAATAAATATCACCCTGGTTTTAGATTGGAAAGTAAAATTTCAAGAAGCAATGAATGATGGCAATGAAAGTATGACCAAAGTGGAAAAGCCTTATGTTTTCATGATGGGACTTGTGACAAAATTATAAATGGATACTACTATAATTAAATATATGTAGTATAAAGACAATGTAATGGACTAAATTTGAGTGAAATTGGAAATTCTTAGGAGTACCTTTGTAAGTGTTCAAGTGCAAAGATATGTAGAGAAATTAAAAAAATAATCTTGGCCATTGATCAAAACATTTCACTATGTCAACCTTTAGTTTTATCTATTAATAAGGATGATGTGCAAGGCATCATGGAGATATTGACAAATTTTCACACACTTATCACAATTGTGTGTGATGGGTAGGGAGACTAGAATAATTTCAAAGATAACTTGGTGTACATTCTAGGATTAATTAAGGATATGCTCAATGACCCAAAATATATCCTCCCCTATAAATTAACATTTTGATTATACAAATCACTTCAAATACACCAATAATTACAAATACCTCATACACAACTAAAGAATAAGTATGATTCCACTCCATGAACTTCTTCAGCATCATAGCAAAGTTCTGGGTAGGTTATCTAGCTAGTTCAAAAGGTACCAAAGTAACCAATGCCACACTCTCTCAATAATATATCATATCTTCCTTTAGTTTTGAGTAGTTTTGGGTAGTGCGATTTTGTATTATAATGATTAAATTTGGGGATAACTCTTTGTGAGTAGGCTAAAAAGGTTGAAAACCCATAAAAGGTGACTTCCTTTTTATGCCAACCTATTGAAAATCCATAAAGGTTGGTAGGTTGGTATGATGGTTAGTTTAAAACCATAAATATTGACTAATTAGTACATAAGAATTAAAAACTAGCAAATCAAACTTTTTACAAAATTGAAAACAAAGCTTCTAGATATCACAAAAGCAATAAAATTCATAGCACCTTAGCTAGTGCACATAAACCAGCTTACTTATAACTGCACTCTTGCAAAAACTTTGATCTTAGGATGAGATAACTATTTAACTTTAGGAAAATTTTAATAATGTACTATAAATGTTATTTCACAAGTATTTTGTGTGAGTTTTATATATGACACATGTATATTTTGTATTTTCTAATAGTCCATGCAAGTATAAAAGATAAATGGAAGGTTGAATGGTTTCCTAAGACCAAGTAGGAAGATAAATGAAAATATGAGAATCATAAGAGTTGTGTTAACTCTATAATTATCTAACACTTTACAAAGATAAGTTAGATATTTTTTTCATTATTATGATGTATTAATTTTTTGAGTTAGTCTCTCTTGTGAATTAGGCACTTTATTGTAACTAATAATATGATATGAATTTGTAAGTTTTTGAGGTGTACATGGTTCTATATGCAAATATTATTATTTTTTCAAAGTTTGGACTTAAATGACTCCCTTTCTGGTATCTAAATTTAATAAATACAAGTTGTATCACCTTTAACCATCAAGGTACCATGTATATATCATTCCCTATCTTTTGGTTCCCATAACAACTTATAAACTACAACACTAGCATGTCCTAATGAGGATTTCTAAGAACCACTGCTAATAAATGTGAAGAGAATGATTAAGCAATATAGCATAGTTTATGCATATACAATATTTTGTTTAATTTTAAGAATTTTTTTAATTTATCAATGTAAATTTCCATTTCTTTCCTTATATGATGGTTCAATCATTGTGATGTTATAGGTGCTGAATTTGATAGCTTTAAGACTATATTTAATCTTTTTTCCCACAAAATATAATCACATTTTTTTAAAAACTATATTCTATGTAAGCTGAAAAAAATTAGTAAATTATATCACATGTGAGGTGAAATTTTAGGCATACCATCAAAAAACATAAAGGATTATAATATATATATATATATATATATATATATAATTTTTATGTTACCTCCTACTATGATTTATATTAGCGTATGAAGGGAAATGTTGAATATATAATCATCATTAAAATGGAAATATTGATGAGTGAAGACACATAATTTTGGCACAATACATGTAATTGTAGGATCTTTTTCATGTTTTTGTGCAATATGCTCATTTATGTACATTTAGATCTTTTCAATATACTTTCCCTTCAAATTGGACCCTTCATATCCTTGTATATGCATTATTTCCTTGTTCACCTTCAGATCTCACATTTTAATACCCTAGGATCCACCCAAACATCTTGAAATTCATCATGATCTTTGTTTCATGGTATATTTCTTCCTTGACCACTTTCAAATTCATATTGAAATTGGCTTGACTACTTTCAAAGATAATTTGAAAGTGGTTAAATTTCCTATGAGTCCTTTATTTTAACATGCCTTAATTTTATTCTATTATTCCTTTCCATGGTCGGCCTATGTACGAATTAATTCTAATTTAAATTCAAATCAGCCTATGTATACATATGTACCCTAAGTCATTCAAACATGAATTTACATTGATTATATCTTTCACACACTTGTTAAGGAACTTTCACATTGATCATTCCTTTCCCTTATCATCTATTATATTTTTGTGGCATACTTGTATCAAAATAAGGTTGAATTAGGGAGCATGTAGTACTCATTGGTTATCATAAAAAAGAGAAGGTAGAGTCTTCTCTCACTTGGGTGGGTCACTCACATGCACAAAATTACATGAGCCTAATTTTAAGTATGCATGATATGTATTTGTGACTCTCAATGAGTCCGGAGCCAATAAAACTACACATTTCATTTTGTCTTGGATCTATGGATATATTATATTAAATTAGGGTTAAATAAAATGAAAATACATTCTAACGTGTGTGAGAATCATCAAATCAATCAGAGAGGACTATGTAAATATGTTAATAATAAAGGGCTCCAAAAAACTTCATATTGATCAAATCAAAAAATCCATGTTTTAACCTAACTGACCAATTTTTGTGGAGACTACCTATTTTAGATTTCAAAACTAGTCACTACATTTTTCAAAAGCAAACTGAAATTGGTCATCATCACATAACACAATTGGCTTTCTAGGAGTTTTTTTTTGCTATTCCAAAGCATGTTTCTAACAACTTCAGTTACTTTCAGAGTTTAGGTAAGTTATAATGATGTATGTCCTTACCACTTTCCATTTTCCTTTATCACTTACAAGTTGAACCTATACATTTATTCTCTTTCTTTCAGCACTAGGAAGGTCTAATTACAATTTATTGCCATATTTACATATATTTTCTTTATGCCTCTATCCAACTTAGTTGGTGTAGTGTTGTAAACACTTGTGTACCCTTGTGTTACATTTTTGTGAAACCCTATATTTTTAATCCAATCTTAGGGTTGTATATTCTCTTTCCTGATACAGTTTTCTATTATGATTATTACGGATCTAATTTTTCTAGGGTTTTGCTTTATTATTGTAATATCATTAGCCCTAGTTTATTTCATGTTCTATATGTTTACATATTATTATAATTAAGTAATCTATATCTATAATACCTACTAGGATAAGTGTTAGATTGATTGGTGTAAATATTTATTGGATTCAAATTAATTTACTTGGTACTCATGCTTATTTGAAAAATAAAAATGGATATTATTGATGAAATTATTGATTCTGTATTGATAATGATGAAGCACATGTTTTCAATGATGAAAATGCTTATTTTGAAGATGATTATGATGCCAACGCTTGTGACACCATTATTTATAATGATGATTATGTTCTAAAACTTACTATTATAGATAAACATGATTTATAATTCTTTGAATAGTTTCCTATATGGTTCATAAATAAATTGATGATATGGTTTATGTTGCTAGAGAGGAACAAAGTTAATTAAAATTGGATATGAAATCAAACCCTGGTAATGAACATGCTATAAATTAATCTTTGAATGTTTCTAATCCTTCTAATAGAGTTTCTCCTTCCACATTATGTTGATAGGCTAGTTATCCTATTGCTCTTACTTTTGTGGCCTAACACACTACTTCTACTCATGTTATTATGATTATTTCATCATCACCAACTACCTATTTTGCATTTAATATTTTTTGTATACCTTCTCGACATGATTTTAAAGATACATATTTTGTTCATGGTCTTTCTCAAAACACTAGAGTGTTTATTCCTACATAATTTTCTTCTTCTACTTCTCTAATTGCATTGTTTCAATAAACTATTCAAGATATGCAAGTGCAAATCCAATAAATTTCATAAGGATCCCAAAGACCAAGTCATGTGATCACTTATCATGAAATATTACACAACTTTTTAGGTCATGAGGTATTTGTCTACCCTTTTCCTATTGGTTTCATTTTTCTTAAATTTGATATATCAATGGCAAGGGTTATCCTTCACATCATCTTTGATTTTTTCATGCTTCATGTTTTGACTTTGTGAAAAAATATTGATTATTTTCTAAGCTATTTTCTATAATTCATAAATATTATACCTTGGATTGATTTTACACCCTATCATCAAGCTCTGTGGGGTATTCCAATTCTTTGATTGATAGTTTCTTAGCTCATTTTTCTATTACCATCATCCAAAAGGTCATGTTTTCATAGCTTTCCCATCTTAAAATAGGACCTAACAAGCCTATTAGTGAGTATGTGCTTAAATTCAAAACTATATTTATGAAGATGTCTCACCAACTACTTGATAATGAGTTATAAAGTATTTTATCTCAAATTTTACTCCAACCTATCAAATATTATTTGATTTTTAACACATATCTATCTTTCAATGAGCTTTTTCATATAGTTTGCAACACTGAGATATAATTTTTAGAGGCCAAAATGCCTGAATATGGGTCTGGTGCCCCTACTCTATTGGATTTAAATATCAAGGTAAATCAACATCAAGGCAAAGGCTAATTATACTCCTACTTTTCAAGCTAATAATGAGTTCAAAAATGTAATAAATGTGGTATCACAACCACAAAATAGGCTTGTTCTTCCTTTTCACAAGCGTGGACAATTTATAATGTTAGTTAAGCCTCTTCACCAAGTGTTTACCCTAATTTTGGTTTTCATACAAAATAGGAATAAAAAATAAATAAAATTAAGTAGATATAAAAATACACAAATGAAATATAGAATTAAAACCTACATAAGTTTGATAAATATGCAAACATGTTGGAATAATTATCATTGATGTCAAAGGAATTGTAATGGATATGAACGAAAATGTCAAATGGAATTGTTGCCAAAAGTGAATGGAATTATTTCTATAAGTGAACGAAATTATTATCGAAAGTGAATGTAAATGTTGATAAAAGTGAACAAAAATGTCGATGGAAATGTTAATATAAATTTTGATGGAAATGTCGATGGTCACATCTCTTGGTGAAGAGGTACCTCTTGGATGGGACACATCCTTTGAAGTCTATATAGGGTAGAAGAGATGTGGAAGTATTACAAGAATTCGATTTGATTGAACATCATATAAGTGTGAGAGAGAAGGAAGAGAGGAAGAGCAAAAAATGAAATAGAATATCTCTTAAGAAAATAAGTGTGAAGGGAAGATTTATTTTAATGAAGAATATCATTTGAGAATTGTGAAAGAGAGGATAGAAAAAAGTATATAAGAAAATCAATGAGAGCGAAAAATGTAAGAGAAGCAAAGCCATCATTTGATACAAAAAGTAATCACAAATGGTGGAATCAATTTGGCTTGGGGTTAGTGCCTCATATCGTAGGGGTTGGTGCTAATGAATTAGCCAGGTTGGTGCTTGGTGAAGGGGATCAGTGTCTCTAGTGGGTGGGTGCTCACAAATTGATCGAGTTGGTGCTTGGTTTAGGGATTGGTGTCTCCATTAGGTTGGTGCTTTCAAACATTGTCAAGTAATATTTTTCCATGGTTTTCTCTTGAAAGGGTTTTCATGTAAATCTTATGTTCTCTTGTGTTATTAATTGTTAGACATTGAATGTATATGGTTGTTGTGGTTGATTAAATTTGAAAGGATTGAAAGATTATGGTATATTGATTCAACCCCCCTCTTAGTATAAGCTTTTGCTTAATAATTAGTATCAAAGTGGTTCCTTCAAAATTAGTTTATCTACTGGAAGGTAGATCTTGGGAGCACACGTGGCTAGTCATCAAGGTCAAGATGGTTTCTTGACAAATAAAGCACCATTGTTTGATGGAATGAATTATGATTTTTAGAGTATAAGGATGAGAACATATCTTATGGTTCTAAGGTTTTATATTTGGTTATCAGTAGCGATATGGTACATAGCACCAATAAATCAGCTAATGGATCAAGTTGGAAAGAAGGCATGTGAAAATAATTTGAAATCGATGAATGTCATTTTGTGTGGCTTATCAGAATTAGAGTTCATAAAAGTAATGCATTGTGTGTTAGAAAAAGATATATGGGACAAACATTAGAATATATATAAATGTGATGACAAGGTCAAGAAGGTGAAGTTTTAAACACATAAAAGGTAGCTTGAAATTCTTAAAATGAAAGATGAAGAAAAAGTTACAGCCTATCTTCTCCATGTGGATGAGATAGTCAACACCATAAAAGGGATAGGTGAGAAAATATAATAATTGATGATAGTACATAAAGTACTAAGGTCACTTCCTATGAGGTATGATGCAAAAGTCTCAGCTATTGAAGAAATGAAGGACTTGGACACATTGAATATGGATGAATTACATGGAATTCTCACAGCATACTAAATGAGTACGGAAGCAAAAAAGCTAACAAATCATGAAGCAGCTTTAAAAGTATCAAAGAAAGTGAAAAAAGAAAAACATGAATCAAGCTATAGCATCAGTGAAGATTTGGATAAAGAAGAAGCCCTATTTGTGAGAAATCTCAAAAAGGGATCTAAGAAATATAAAGGTAAGTTACCTTTTAAGTGTTTCAATTGTGGAAAAATATGACACTTTGCAAATAAATGTCCCCATTCAAAAGAAGAGAGTAGTAATGATGAAGAGGAACATGATGAGAAAGAAAGTATCATAAGAGCAAGAAAAACTGCAAATTAGATAAATATGAGAAAAAGAAGATATTTGATAAAGAAAAGAAAAGCCTTTATTCAAAAAGGGCTAGTAGCTCAAGTGAGGAGATTGAATAAGGTGCTACAGAGAGTGATGGAGGTGAAGTTTTGTTCATGGGTATAAAATATTGGGATGATGATAACCAGATAACTAGAAGAAAATCTTGGAGGGATTCAGAAGCTAGAGAAGTAGAATTAGATCTCAAAGGAGAACTCTTAAGTGCCTTGAATGAAATAAAATGCTCAAGAAAGAGAATCAGAAACAAAAGCAACAAATTCATAAATATGAAGAAGATGATCGAGATAGAGAAGAAGAGTTATCAAAAATTCAAGAGGAGTCAAAAATGGTCATCATGAGTCTAAATTCTCAAGTCGAAGAGGTCATGAAAATAAAGGAAGAGACTAAAATAAAAATGAAGGTAAAGAAGGAATAATGTGAAAATTTAAAGGCTGAGATTGTTGCCTTGAGAAAGGATTTATAAAGGGAAAATTATAAATTGATAAAAAGCTTAAGATTTTAGAAGAGAAGTGAGGTTCTAGATGAGATTATAGATTGTCAAAGGTCACTATTTGACAAGTCAGGTCTTGGCTATGGAGATGAATAAAAGGTTACCAAAGAGGATGTTAAAATTGCTAAACCTGTGAAGATAGAAGAGAAGACTTCCCCAAAGAATGAAGTTCCACAAGTAGAATACAAAGGAAAGAACCATTGGCATGATAGAAGATCACTCTTGCCAAAATATTATGATAGGTACAAAGGATCATTTTATGGCTATTTCTTTAATTACAACATTTTTGGTCATAGATCAAGGGAGTGTAAGAGACATGCGAGGAATGGATATGCATGGAATAGTGGCATAAATGTAGATATGAGGAATGGTCATGTAAGAAATGAGTATGCATGTAACTATGGCATAATTGAAGGATGTGAGAGGAATGAGCATGGTTAGAATGGAAACAAATATTCATATGGTTTCTCAATTAGAAATTCATTTACTCCATTGTCAAAAGACATTATATGTTATAATTGCAATAAGTATGGACATATAGTGAGATAATGTAAAAGTAATCCTATAGACCAGAATAAGAAAGAGGATGCCCAAACCAAACTCAAAAGAGAATTCATGCAAGTTTAGAAGTAGATGCAGTAGCTAAATAATTAAAATAAGCAATCTATGCTTGTGAAAAAGGTACAAAGAGCAATGGTAGGAAGGCCATGATAGAGCACAAATCACAAGAAGAAATGGAAGTGAAGACCATGTTGAAGCAAGAGAGATATGATGTGCATAGTGGAAAGATGCTACGAAGAGGAACAATAAAATAAGATATTACAATAAGTGGTATAAAGGAAATTCAAGATTACAATGAAGACAATAAAATAAGATAATATCATTTTTATCTAGTGACTATGAGATGAAGCATCGATTCAGGGGGAGAAGGGTATACAACACTTTGCCATTGATGTCAAAGGGGGAGAATTGAAGATAGGGGGAGTTCATATATTAATTCATGGGGATTGTCATCAATGAAAAAGGGGGAGATTGTTGGAATAATTGTCATTGATGTCAAAAGAATTATAACAGATATGAATGGAAATGTCAAATAGAATTGTTTCCATAAGTGAACATAATCATTATCGAAAGTGAATAGAATTATTGTCAGAAGCGAATGGAAATGTTGACAAAAGTGAACAGAAATGTTGATAGAAATTTTAATGGAAATGTTGACGATCACATCTCCTGGTGAAGAGGTACCTCTTGGATGGGACACATCCTTTAAAGGCTATATAAGGGAGAAGAGATGTGTAAGTATTACAAGCATTCAATTTGATTGAATATCATATAAGTGTGAAAGAGAAGGAAGAGAGGAAGAGCAGAAATTGAAATAGAATATCTCTTAAGAAAAAAATTGTGAAGGGAAGATTTATTCTAATGAAGAATATCATTTGAGAATTGTGAAAGAGATGATAGCAGAAAGTATATAAGAAAATCAATGAGAGATAAAGTGTAAGAGAATCAAACCCATCATTCAATTGAAGAAGCAATCACAAATGATGGAATCAATTTGGCTTGGGGTCAGTACCTTGTAGTCTAAGGGTTGGTGCTCCTATGGGTTGGTGTTAATGAATGAGCCAAGTTGGCATTTGATGAAGGGGATCTGTGTCTCCAGTGGGTGGGTTCTCACAAATATACTAAGTGCTTGGTTTGGGGATTGGTGTCTCCAATAGGTTGGTACCTACAAACATTATAAACAAGTTTTATATATATATATATATATATATATATATATATATAATATTTTGTTATGGTTTTCTCTTGAAAGGGTTTCTACCTAAATCTTATGTTTTCTTGTGTTATTAATTATTAGATATTAAATGTTTATGGTTGTTATGGTTGATTAAATTGGAAAAGATTTAAAGATTATGGTATCTTGATTCACACCCCTCTCAATATAAGAATGTACTTAACAAAATAATCCTAAGTTTCACAAACATAAGATAAAACAATGCAATGAATTGACAAAGAGGTTAATAAATGCATGCATCTTAACTATTTTTTAAATCTAAGACTATATTTTTTTCTATGTTGATTTTGTTTGAATTGTTCCTAAATTTTTGGACTTACACTTTGCACTAAGATAAGCCCATAGCTATAGGGCCTATTAAGTACATGCCTAATTGTAATCAAACTGGTGTATGAATCTTGTCTCTATGGTACCGATCCTATCTTTGTGTCATCAAGCCTATCTTTATAGTATTTTAAGTTTTATATTTTATAGTGTACATGACTTGCACTTTATTGACTATAAATATACCTTCATGCCATAGATGTGCAATGTACAACATATTGTATGGATGAATCTTTACTTTTACCTAGCTTGCATAGTCCAAAAAAAAATGGAGTCAAGGAACCACCGAAGCAACATTGAAAACTATGTATCCCACACACTTTAAATCAACCCTCCACTTAGATATGTGGTGTGTAGATGAAATATCTGATTAAGGGTTTCAACATCCTCTTCCCTATAATTAATTAATGTAACTACTGAAATCTAATCACCCTCCTTTGGCCCAAGGGAATGTGTAGAGAGACCAAGATGGATAAGTGTCTCAATTTTATTGTATGTTAAGCATAACTTGAATGGATAATATTGGCTCTAAGCTTGACCCTTGGTGTGATGGATGATCTCTCTCTCTCTCTCTCTCTCTCTCTCTCTCTCTCTCTCTCTATATATATATATATATATATATATATATATATATATATATATATATATATATATATATATATATATATATATATATATATATATATATATATATATATATATATATATATGTATGTATGTATGTATATGTATGTATGTATGTATGTATGTATGTATGTGTGTGTGTGTGTATGTGAATGTATATGTATATGTGTATGTATATGTATATGTATATGTATATGTATATGTATATGTATGTATATATATATATATATACACACACACACACATATATACATACATATATATTGACTCTTTGAATTATATTCTTCACCTTTTCCAATGGCTTGGCAAGGCCTTGTATTTATAGGATGATCTATGATGACTCATGCATAACATCCAACTCTTTAAAATGAAAATGGGAAAGGTTAAGTTGTAAGTTAAGGTACAATGGATAAGATAACCAAAAAATCTAAAAGGAACAAGCCCATAGGGCTATGTACTTGTATAAGATGGGCCCATACAACTATAGGTTTGTATAAGAGATAATTAGCCTTAGTTCTCAAGGCTAGGTTAGATAGCAGGTGATAAATAGTTTGAATCTACTAATAGATACCTTTTGGTTAAATATTGAGATGTTTTTTAGGCATAGTGGACCAAATAGATACTCATATGGGGTTAGGGACATCTTAGAAATGCGTTAAAATGTACAATTTTAAAAAATAAATCAAATTGGGAATAAAACACAAGAATAAGGATTTTGTGCCAAATTTAAGTGTCTACATAATGGCCCCACTTTGATGTGGGTATGTGAGTTAAATGAATGTGTGCATCAAATTATACATTTAAATAATTTGAAACACTCACCTTTACTTTTAGAATGAATGGTTTGACCATACTCTGGCTAAATTTATATTAACACTTGATTAGCTAATTTACCTAAAACAAGTTACAATTTCTATAGGTAGCTAAATTGCTCATGGTATACATGTGATTTTTTTTTAATTTTGAATAGTTTACAACTTGAAATTTTAAAATTAGATCTTCAAATTGAAATTGAAAGGAAGCATAGTAAATAATCATATGTTTCCCCCAAATGAAAACATAGTTGTTTCATCACTAGAGTTTTGATAGGTGTTGAAAATAGAGTCCAACACTTTCTCAAAGGAGTCACCAAGGCCCAACAAACACATCTTAATATTTCAAAAAAAAATTCAAAAATAGCTAGACACTTTTTAGGGAGTCACAAAAACCCCATCCACTTCTTTATCTAGGAAGTAGATAATTATCTCATCTTCGATTGTAATGGATACATCTTGAATTTTTGAAATTTCCTCTATAATGCCCCCATTTTGAGCTAAGGGATGAAGACCATGTTGCTACAATCATTCATCTCAAAAGAGCACATTAAAAGTACCATATCAAGGAAAATAATTTAGTCATCACATTTTTTTATCCAAAACATTTGTAAATATAAAAATATCTCTCACATATTATAAAATAATGTAGTATGTTATTTTATACACATATAGAACCCTTGAATTTGAATTTGAATTTGAATTTTGAATATTAAATTTCTAGATTTTGAATTTTTGTATTAGTATCTAGTCATGCTATAATAGATCATGAAAAATTCCATTTTTTTAATGGGATCAACTAGTATATTCATATAATAAATAAACCCCAAAGGTGGTACCAAATAAAACAATGAAAACATAATTAATCAATATGCCCCCATAGATGCATGGTAACCAACATGGAAACATAGACACAAAATAAATACCACATGATGTTGGTGAGGTACACCCAGGTTATTGACTTGAAAACATAGTGACTCGACACATAACATATCTCAAACAAGACAATAAGAGTATCCTTTGATAACAAGGATGCACACACAAGGAAACATGTGCACATGCAAGCAAACACTCATGCATAATTATTTAATGTAACAATGTAAAAATTTTAATGTAAAATATCCATGTGATAAGAAATGTATAAGGTACTAGCAGAAAAGTTAGTAACCAATGTAACTAGCTCGATGTAATAAAGTACAAGCAAGGATAGATATCATTATGAAAGAATCCTTTGAAATGGTAATGTGCTCAAGCTAATACATGTTATCTATTAAATTGACCTAGTTAATATGTGGGTGCACCACGTGACATTATGTAACATGTGACCTATATAGCACTCACTACACAAAAATACTATGAAAACTTGTGTAAAATATGGATAATGAAAACCTCTGGAATAAGTGAATATGTAGACGTATACAAAATTATTTTTGAATTTTTGCCAAAACTTTTGAATTTTTTTATTTTTTCCAATGTTTTTGAATTTTTGCAATTTCACCCATGTTTTTGGATTTTTAAATTTTTTATAATGTTTTTTAATTTTCCCCAATTTTTTCATATTTCCACCCTTGTATGGGAAATATATGAGTCATGTAGTCATTAAGAATGATAAGCATAATGTGATAAAATGCAAAAAAATTATATTGAGTCTCATGATTTATGTAATAGTGTAAGCCAATTATGTAATATAGGTCCCAAAGTGTAATGTAAAAATCAAGATATCATGAACATATGATAAAGTATACCACTTGTCAAGGCTAAAATAGTATCATTAGTTAAGGGTACTAATGTATTTTTGGAAGACCTCCTTCCTCCCCAATATGGAAAACATCTCAAATAAAGTCATATTAATAATAATAGCCATCATATGTTAATCTTAGTGTGAAAAATAGTAGAGTCTAAAGTCAAGAATATGTAGTGTCAATTGTATATATAAAACATGTGTGGGTACAATTCTCCCCCTAAATAAATATGTGTCATTTACCCTTAAAGTGTAACATGTAGTGAAGTGAACAAATGTATTTGTGATCAAGGAAATCCAAAATTTAATAAGGTATATAATTAATATGAGCTATGCATAAGATGAAATTACTAGTGTCACACCCCCATGGGTAGATTATGCCAAAGTCATGCTTAATAAAAAATCATAATATGTCAATGAGAAACATATGAGGAAGAAATGCTCCCACCTATACAAAAATGTTTATACAAATATATCCAATAAATATTATGTTTGGGTACCCCCATAGGCAAAAGAGATATAATTTTGTATAGAAACATGTTTATTTTTATTTTTAGGTATATTTAAAAATAAATAGATAGTATAATGAAGCATAGGATTATATAGGAAAAATAAATATCAATTTTCACAAACTAGAAGAATGTGATGAGGGGGATTTTAGGCATCTATAGGATTCCTTCAAAACTTAATTAGCATGCTATGAAAAAATGTCTTGATATGTTTGTTTCCATCATCGGGAATACTAATGGAAGTGTTATGAATGGGGTCAATAGTAAAGTGGTCAAGACCAATGAATCATAACAATCAGTGGCTTAGAATAATGTCAGTAAAACTAGAAAGTAAGTGCCAAGTGAAATCCATAAAATAAAAGAATGTGATCAAGGTCAAGAAATAGCCTAAATCAAGGTCATAGATGGTGATGTATAAAATTCACTCATATAATCTAATGATGTGCTAAAAATATCATGAATAAATCCATGCACACATATAATATATGTAGACCTCGTGTAAATGAGTAATAAATAGGATATGTAAAGGTAGCTCTATATAACTTAATGTGATTGCTTAAAATGGTAAGCAACATCTACTTCCCTAGAGATATTTAAATAATATTGATAAGTATATATAGCCTGATTACCCCACTCCATACTTATATCAAGGAGTAGCATTTAGAAAGTGAGTATGAAAATATGGATGTAAAACTCCACAGTGTATGTAAATAGGTATGACGTGCATCATATGACCAAGATAAAGGCAAATAAATTTTTGTATTTTTATATTTTATGAATATTGTCAATATTTCTAATTTTTAAAAAAAGGAAAGACTAAGAAGAAGTAACATGTAAGGCACAAAAAAATAATAATAAAATATATGTACAAAACTATGGTACAATAAATATGTCAAAATATCCATACGTAATCAATAGTAAATGATTATAGTTTTGGAGGTGTCATTGTAAGTAGATGCTTTGTAAGTACATAATTGTTTAGGTTTTAAATGTAATCATGTGATTGGCATTATTAGATTCTTTTCTCATAGGTATCGGTAAGTTCCACTTGGTAGAATATTTTTAGGCCATTAGAATTTTCTCCTATATCATATATTTAATATTACTTGTTTATGATTTTCATTTTTAACATTACTAAGTCGATCAAATGATGCATATACTAAATCACAATTGATGTCTTCCTCAAAGTATGTTTTTTATATTACCAAATATCACAATGGGTGCATTCACATAAATTGTGTTGCTTTTGTTTGTTTTGTTATTTTTATTTGTATTCATTATTGAGCATTTTTTTAATTTACATATATAAATCCTTATAGTTTAGTCATTTAAAAATATTTATTGGAGGAATAAAAACATTCAATGATTTGTATACATTCAATCAATTATCCTCCATAAGTTCTTCACCTTTATCCTCTTAGTTTGTGTGAGATGATAAATTTAAGAAATGGGATTTGATTATGCAAATTATATCAAAAATGTCCAAATATACAATATACCATTAAAATCTAGAGCCAATTAGGATAGCAATGCAAATATAAATTAAACATTCATACCAGCATTAGATCCTAAAAGCTAATTGCTCTAAATCAAGATCAAAATAATAATAAAACTAAATGATTATGGATTGTGGATTTCTTACAAATAGACTCATAATTTTAGCATAATGTTGACTTGATCAGTGACTTGGATTGGATGGATTAGTTTGATCCAATACTAGGATGATAACATGGAAGCTCATAAATTTATCTATTTAGTTCAATGGAAGAATGAAGGTGTTTAAATATAAGGAAGGAGGGAAAATCAATATCCAACATTCAAATTTGGGTATAGGAATATCAATGGTGGAAAATTATTAAAAGAATTAAAAATTCCTTGGATGATTCTAGAGAAGGGAATGTTCTAGAGGTAGAAGCCTCAATAATCTCTTTTGGAAGTCTACTCATGATTAGGGGTGTATTAGTCATGTGATAAGGAGGTTATAGAGAATCTAGGGGAGTAGGATACACTAACTGTAGGATAGGATAGGTGGAAGGGAATTTTAAATTCCCATATAATGGATAAGTGGAATTAGTTAGTAGATAATAGGGAACTAAGTGAATTATCTGATTTGTGGGGTAGGAATAAGGTTAGCATGTTGAAGAATAATGAAGTGGGATGTTAAACAAATGGTTAAAGGAGTGATATTAGGACAAATTTAGAAGATATAAATGAGATTAGACTAAATAAGCAAAATTAGTGTTGACTAGTAGTAATATTAGTGACAATAAATGAAGTGAGAAAATTTAGATGTATATATTTTCCCCTCTTTGAAAAAGTATTACAAGTGGATGAAGTGGGAGTAATAGTCTTTCAAATAAAAACCATTTCATGGATGAATTTTATTAAATTATTTTAGTATACATGATTTCCCCTTGAGGGGACATGTGGAGAAGAATGAAATGGATGGCCACTCGAAAGAGGAATCAAAGGGTGGGATGTGATGAATAGAGAAGGAGATGGGATACGATATGTGAGATAGATGATGAATAAGATGGGCTTGACCTATGAAATGAAATACAAAGTGATTATACCCTTGGCAAAGACATATGCATAAGGAATGGAAATGACTATGTCATAGTTATCAACAAATCCCAAGGGGGAATCAACCGTAACATGAGAAGACAATAGGCCATAAACTTTAGACATATCCCAGGCAAGAACATATGCCAAAAAAGTTGTGGACCAAGTTAATATGGGTTTGATATTATTAATGATGAGTATAGCTCAAATCTAAAATTAAGTGATATGATGAAGGGGAGGAGAGAGAGGAAGCGATATGATTAAGTGACCAAAGTATAAAGGGGTATATTTGAACTGCATTGCATCAAACCTATGAGCCATAATGTGATTAATAGCGATGATAAAGGTATGGTTTTGGTCATGCCCCAATCGAAAGGAGAAACTGTAAACTTTAAATGATGAATTGACTAATTAGTGATAATAGATTATTGATGGAAGAAAAGATGGATGTTTTGACTTGTTGGGCCCAATTGGCAGGTGTGATCAATTGATGAAAAAATTAATAATATGATTATGGGGATGGTGATTGATAAATAAAATGATTTATATTATATCTCAAGGATTTGATTGATGTAAAATTGTAGGATGATGAGGGACAAGAGAGATATAATGATGAATGGTGGGGAAAGAGGAGATAAGGACCAAACTGACCTCAAGCAAACCATGTGACTGAGTATTGCCTATATAGTCTAAAAATACCTCGAGCCAATCTAGTTCATACTAGATGGTAGATGACAATATATAATTGAGAAAGAGGATGACAATGAATGTTAGACATGTTAGTTATTAGATAGATGTTAGGTGTGATGATGACTGGATTGAGAGTTGAGTTGGGATGTTGATGACTAGAGAGATGATGGATGATTAGTTATAGGATATATAAATGATGATAAAATGACTCATAAGAATGATTGGATATTATCTAAGTGGACTGAGGTGATCGACTTAATGATGGGATTAATATGATTAGATGATTAAGTAGGTGATAGAAGGTAGGAGAAATGATGAGTGTGTATATTATCAAGCCATCATTTTTGTAACAAGGCTCATCATAGTCTAAGTGATATGATATAAGTATAGCACTAAGAAGTATTCCCCAGGATATAAATAGGATCAAGAGGATGTTGTGCCAAAGTGCATGATTATAAAATGGAAAAATAGTGAAATCTGAATCATCAAGGGCACCTTAAATATTTGTTGTAAATTTTGGTGTCATCATAGCATCCTCATTCATTTTACCAATAAACAAAAATATAAATGATGCAAGACTAAAAATAAACATGGAAAATCAAATGAAATATAATACAACATGATAAAATACATACAAATAAGTCAAACAACACAAAGCATACAAGTAACATACATAAGTATCAACATAATGATGCATTATGATTAGTGTCTTGTCTAGTATCCTGATGAGAGTTGATGGGATGAGTGATCAAGTGATGAGTTGAACTAAGTTGTTCATGAGCATTATGATGTGATTTTATATTAAGGATAATAACTTGGACAATGTATGGACTTGGAGTAGGCTAGGGACTTGTATTAGGATATGGATTTGGATTAGACTAGGGACTTAGATTAGGATAAGGATTTAGATAAGGATATGGATTTTTATTATATGAGGGACTAGGATTAGGATAAGTCTATTTAAGATAATAGGACAACATGATTAGGATGCATAAGACATATGACAAGATGACTTAGATGTTTTTGGGATTTTTGTGAAATTTATAATTTTTGGGATTTTTTGGGATATGTATGTACACTATATAAGGGGGTTACTAGAAAATGGAAAACCAAGCCTATCAACCAGGATAAGGATGAGTCAATAATGGATAGGATGAAAAAAGGATGAGGGTGATGCAGAAAAGGGGATGAGGATGAAGGAAGAATAGACAAGGGATTGCTAATGACCACATCATGAAGGAACCATATATCTAGTTGCCTAAGTGTCCATTAGAAGATATACCAAGATGATTCTATAACATTTCTCAAGACACCTTCCAATCCCTTACAAAGGTCAAGTCTAGAAGAAAGTACAAGCATGTTAAGATGCAAGACATGATGGAATATGATAGGTAGGAGTGATGGACAGAGGATGATATAAATGGGATTGATGGAATGGATTTTTCCCCCAAGTGTTAAGGTGAAATATGGACAATAGATTATTTTACCATTATACTAGAAATTGGTTTTCATCATGGTACTTTCCCAAGGCACCAAAAAATTGGTTTTCACCATTAAACAAATGATTTTTTTTTGAATTTTTTACTTTTGTTTAGCATCTCGATTTATTAGAGGTGGGTGAGATGCGGGATGGAAATGATTTTTTGATCTTTCAACTGACACATATTCTAGAGACTTGTGATGTTAATACCATGTGATTGATGTTAGACTCATTGATGTCCTTGTGACCTTTATTGATTATTAATGTAACATCCTTTGGACATCTCTACCAGGTGTCTTTGTAACCCCTACAAGAGATGATGTTGCTTAGGGATTTGAGGTATGGTATGGATAGGATTATGTCTTGATCTTGATGGTGGGGTAAAGGATGTGAAAGAGTGATATGGTTATGATGGACAATATGACTAGAAGTGGAGAAGAAATGGGGGTTGATAGTTGCATACACCATTAGATATGGTCAAGAGGAAATTTTTGAAATGTGTATTATTTTAGTTAAGGGATCCAAGACCATTTGACTTGCTTTCTCTTTGATCCAAATATTATAAGGATGATAAGCCACATTAATATTATTTTTGAAAGAGTTTTGACTTGTTGATATTTAACTTGGATTTTGATTGCCCCCTGGTGCCTTTATGTGGGATTCACTAGGGGTATTCAAATTTAGTCTTGGGGTGATTATTTTGACTTTGATGGTCCCATAACACCTCAAGGATATTTATACTAGGGGGTGTTACTTTTTGACTTGGTCGATTATGAATCTTTTCTTGACGTTGATTGGTTACATTCAGATCATAGTTGACTTGATTATTTGGCTTGATTAAATGATTATCAGCATGGATCCATGTAGATTTAACACATGATATTTCATTTTTAAGGGAATATAATGATGTGTGTTCTTACTTTCCCCATTCAGGGAGTAGAATAGAGGTATTAATAATAAGAGGTGGATGAGTAGGGATGCATGATGAAAGGGGTGGATTAAGGGGATGATGGGAATCATATTCCTTATAAGAGCTACTTGGAGACCTAGCCTAAATTTTGGATAAAGTGTCCTCAATAATCTCAAAAGGATAACCAAGGTTCTTTGCATCAAAAAGTGATTCATATCCAGCTTGATGATCATCGACTGATAGATCATCCAAGAATTATGTTATAATTACATCATCTTGATATGAATCAAGCATCATACCTTCTAATAGATCGATATTCAAATTAGACACATCTTCAAAGAGATATGTGTTGACATGACTTTCATTATTTGTAAGGGATGATGAGTCTGGCATGAATTCTAACTCGTATGCTAGTGTCGAACATGATCCTGACCATTCTAAAGCTGACTCTAATAGGGATGTTGATGAAGTGATATTATTGATAGATGAATGTTTTGTATCCATAAAGAGTGCCTCTTGGATAATTTTATTATCTACAATTACCTCCTTCATCTTGGGTTTGTAAATGGGTGCTTTAGTCTTAATGGGTTTGTGAAAATGGGGGATTTAATGTGGATAGGATATAGGAATGGTTCAATTGGGGATGGTTGTGGTATGGTAAGGATTGGGATCATGACCTTCATTAAGGAGGGAAGAAGCTTGACCATGGTTAATAAGAGTGTGTTGGCATACCCATTTTTGCACACTCCTAGGTGTGGATGCATTGGATTCTACCTCAA
Organism: Torreya grandis; assembly: GCA_037957365.1. Taxonomy (NCBI): domain Eukaryota; kingdom Viridiplantae; phylum Streptophyta; class Pinopsida; order Cupressales; family Taxaceae; genus Torreya; species Torreya grandis. The sequence continues at coordinate 1,196,324 of JARHVA010002124.1, read as the reverse complement.
TTTCAATGTTGTCATTATCAATTAAGTTTTGGACATAATCTCTAAAAAGGTGACATTTATTAATAAATTGCCCAAGGATATTATGATATATAAAAAATTATTTTATTTGATACCATGAGGTTGTATGTTTGGATAAATCTATAGGTCTTGTTTTCAATTGGACAATCATATCTAATTATTTTACTTTAAAAAAATAGGGCTTATATGCATATTGGGAGAGGTGTATATTGCTTATCTATAGTGTTGGATGTGGGAGAATTAGATTTAGGAGTGGAATAATGAAATGGTGATGTCATGATATTGGGGGATGGTGGTGTGTGTGTTTTTTTAGGAGATTGATGGGAATTGGATGAGGTTGATAAGCTAAGCTTCCTTTTGCTAGTAGTATGGGGGATTGGTGATGGACTATGACTGGTAAATGTAGGATTTGATTATGGATGTGTATGAACTAGACGTAAGGTGAGTTGAATGGGGTCAATACCTTAAATAAGTTTTCCACCCATATCAAAGAGCCATAAGAGGACTGCCTCTTTGTTGATAATGATATATTCATTAAAATAGACAATTTTTGGACTATGAAGATCATGACTAAAACCAGGACTAGTGGATGGGGGACTGGAATGGGATTCATTATCATCATAATTCTATGTGGATAAGGATTTATGAGGCATTTATTTGGTAGGTGACCTTAGTCTCAAGGGCTCAAAATCATTAGGAAGGTGGGCACCCATCTCCAATAGCTGTAAAAGACACTCATCTTTATTAGCAAAGATATACTCATGAAATAGTGAAACCTCATTACTTGTATATTGAGAGGTGTTATGACTATGGTTAGAATGAAAGGATAATGGGGTTGACTATGGTGGGATAGCATGTAGAATAGGTATAAATGTGGATTTTCGATGGGGAAGGATATGGGGCATTGGTATAGGATTGATGGGATCAAGGTTTGTAGGTAGGCAGGCACCCATTTCTATGGCCTATAAAAGGATTTCATAGTTGTTGGTAAACAAGTATTATTCCATGAGAACTAGGTCTAAATCCATGTGGATAGATGACAAATGGGTGATGGATGATAGAAGGGGGATAATGTGAAGGCAGATTAGGGCTTGGATAGATATGGTCTTTGAACAAAGCAAGTTTGACTTACTGAACTAGTATGACATGTAATGGTAAGGACAAGATAGACTAATGATTTAACCTTTTAGGGTTTTACTATGTAAATCATAAGCAATATTAAAAGGCTAGGTCTATTATTAATCTAGAATAAAATTAGAATTTACTGATTATATGTGACTTTCTAAAAATAGTAAATACAAGGAGAAAGTGGACTTATCTGGATATACATCTGAGTATTGGAGATGGTACAGCAGACATAAAGGAATCCTTTGTATGTTGACTATTTTTTGAGATCTGGCTCTAGATAGTAGTACCCCCTTAGGATAGTAGCACCATGTGGTGCTAATGTCCAATTCTAGCACTAGTGTCCTTGTAGTAACTATCTAAAATTTTCAAGGAAGTTATGGGAGTTCTTGAGGGTCCTATAGGTGATTTCTTATCATGCAGGGCTTATCTATGTCACTATTTTGGTTGATTATTCTCCAAAACCCTAATGAATACCTGCACACATGAAACAGTAAACTAATTAAATGCAAAAGGAAAGGCAAAATTGGGTTGTGGGATTTTATAATCACATGGAACAAAACCCTTATTGTCCTGGTAGCTACCTCCATTAACCCCAATACTAGGGGTCTTAGATCATATGTAGTTCTCCCTTAGGGAATGTGCACCATCAACTTGTATGATATGTTAGAATTAATTTCACCTACGCCCTTCTTTGATCAAGCATGCAAATGTCTAGGTGTGAAATATGAGTAGTATGCAGAGTATATGAGTTATACTATTGGTTGATTTTAGGTAAATAAATGCCAAAATAGTAATTTTTATATGTAAAATGCCTTGTGAGGCTCTTTATATATGAGGATATTTGTTTGGAATATAATACCTTGTTCATTAGTTGAAAAGTCATGAAAAATATATAAAAAATAGAAGAGAAGGGTCATGGAGGGGTTAAGACTCAAACACGAGTGAAAGGGCTCATCAAACACTGAAGGCAAAAGTGGATATTAGCATCATGTGGTGCTACTATACTAAAAATGGTGCTAATTTCTTGAGGCTCAAAACAGAGAAAAAATTAGGGATGACAAGCTGGGGCACTTGAGACTAGGAAAAGGTGACCTGTGACTACTAGGGGTTTCAAAAATAGGGAGAATAAACCATAAAAAGATCAAAAGACTTAAAATGACCAAGAAAACAAGGACTATAACCATCACTAATACCCTTTGTGTGAAAGATCAACAAAATACATAGTACTTTTGGTTGCTTGACCAAATTAGGGTGTTTACATTTTCCCCCCTTTTATTCTAGTAATGCAATGAAATGGAAGTACTAGAGTAAAATAAAATAGAAATGTGTAACTATACTTACCTATGTGAATGTAATCTATATTTTCCCCACTTCTTGGCCAAAAAATTGGATGAGAACTGGAGTGTAATATGTGAAAGGAAGCATACAACATAAATGCCTCATATATTGAAACTGAGTGTATAAATTGAATGTGTGGAGAAATAAGGCTTTATTTCCCCCAATCTAAATTTGAGTATGTAAACTGAAGGTGTGGAGAAAAAAAGCTCACTTTCCCTCACTTTGAATGTAAGTATGTAAATTGGGTATGGTGTAGTGTTATGGATCAATCACTGCAGATAGCCCTATGACCCAAACTGGTGAAAACCTAGTGAAGATACTGATGTAACCTGATACATCTAAAATTGGGGATTAAAAATATGCACTTTTCATCATGCCTCCTAATCTTGATATCTAAGTGATGTAGTTATGTATCTGAATATCTAAATAAAATGGTATACATGTGTCAAAGTTGTATATCTACATATATTTTACATCGGAATACCTATGTAAACATGCATAAAACCTATGTAAACTTATGCATCTTTATATCTAAAAATATATAACTTTGGATGCCTATGTAAACTTGTGTAAAACTTGTGTAGACTTGTGCATATATAATCTAAATAATCTATGTAAACCTATGTGGACCCGTGTGTCTATATAATTTGAATAAGTTATGCATCTAAATGCCTATGTAAACTTGTGTAGACATGTATGTCTATATAATCTAAATAAGTTATGCATTTAAATGCTTTTATAAACATGTGTAGACCCGTATGTTTGTATCTCTAAACATTTGTGACTCTAGATACCTGTGTGTCTAAAAATCTAAATGTAACTTTGTATGTCTAAAGCAATCTATGCATATTTTCCTCCCCTTTTGATGAGAGAGCCAAGACTATGATGAGGATATGTAACCAAAATTGGTAAGGGTCGATTTTGTTGGTGTTACTTGGTAATTTTGATGTTATATTAGGTTTGAATAATGTATTGATTGTGTCAGAGTTGTCAATGTAGTGTGTAGTTAGATAGGTACTTGGTCTATTATATGGTTAATAGAATTTAATTTTTTTTTCATTTTATAGGTTTGAAAATGATGAAAGGATTGGTTTTACCAATATGGGATAAAGTATATCGGTACAAGTCCCATGTACAAGAAACAGTTTGTGAATCGGGGCTATGATTCTCGACATATGGTAATATGAAGATAGTTGTATTAATTAGTAAAATTAACACATAGGGGTAACCTTAATAGGGTGGAATTGGGTAAGTGATGACTTAAATAGGTCATTTTGAATCATTGTCAATTCATTTGCACCATTTGAGTGGAAAGAAGTTTGAGTTTAAGAGAGAGAAACATGTCGAGGAGATGAGATGCTAGTTTTTCATGTTATGAGGAGGTTGAGGCATGTATTTAGGCTGGGGAGGAGGTTCACCTAGTAAGAGAACCTAACTTTTCCTATTTTTTATCATTTTTATTATATATTTTATTGATTTTACTAGAGGACTATATTTTGGCATGTTTTATAAAATGTTGATGCTATTGTCCCATTTTAGGCACTAGTGTCCAAATCTTAGCGCTATTATCCAGAGTGTGGTGCCACTATCTAACACCATTCTCTTCTAAGTAGTACTAGTGTCCATTAGTCCCAAAATATGATGCTTATAATGGTTAACTAGTTTATAATTCCTATTGTTATTTGTTGGTAGTAGTATATTTTTTTAATTTTAGAATTGGTTGTAATTTTGCAGGTTAATGCCCATATGAGGGAGTTTTGTACAAGAAAGATGATGGAGACTATATTGCATTTTCCCATGTTTGATGTTGAGATAGAGGTGATTGAGAGAGCAGGGATACGATATGTTACTTTTCTAGAGCCTATACCCTAGGATAAGCATATGATCACTACACTATGTGAGAGGTGGAATGTAGACACGTGTACATTTTGGCTACATATGGGCAAGATGACTATGAAATTGGAGGATGTATATCAAATACTATGGTTGTTGATCTCTGGGCAATGGGATATGTTACATGAGGATATTGCTCCATGAGTTATACAATGGGCATCTAGGTACTTTTCTACCATGGTGGTAGGGACTAATCACTCGAGGAGTCAAAGTGACATATTGTTGACCATGATTGTGATAGTTGATGTTCTGAGATTATAATCTGAGTTGACTAATTTTTGAAAATATTTTGATCGATGTATGCACTAGAGCAAGGTTTTGATCTTTGTAATGATTGACATATATATTTATCGGTTTTTGAACTAAAATTATGCCCTTGGGTTCATAATTAATCCCAAATATTTTGATCGATGTGTGCACTAAAGGTGAATTTTGAGCTCTGCAATTGTTTCCAAATATTTTGATTGGTGTTTTTATCAAAATTATTCCTTTTGGTCTATAATTGTTCCCAAATATCTTAATCAGTGTATGCACTAGAGGTGTGTTCTAAACTCTGAAATAGTTACCATCATTTTTGAATCTATGATGTAGGGGACTATTGATAAATATTTATCCTAAAAGCCACAAGGCTCGTATGATGAGTAACCAATGGTTCCTTAAAAGGAACATCATGGGTTAACTCCATCCTAGAGGAGTGTGATCTAGGAGAGTATGGCAAATTGATGCATAGGGATAATATAGACTTATCATTATAGAAAGAAAACAAAAAATATGTTTAACACTCTTATCTCTACCTTCACATCTTGCTTTGACTTGCTAAAGTTATATGTATTGAAGCTCTATCTCTCATCAAATTTATCCTCATCTACTTGGATCTTGTAAAATCTTGTATATCTTGAAAACACACTTGATATTCTTTGTATACCACCTTTTTGTGCATTTGTATTTTTATTCCACTCTTTATCTCTTATTTTAGTTTCCTCTGTCTGTGCATATGCAGTCTGTTGACTCTGTGGTTTCTACCTCAAAGGTATTAGATCTCTAAAGGGGATTATATGTCTAAATAATGATTCTCTATCTTTGAAAAACATTAATAAGACTTGGACATAATGCCTTATACCTATTACACTTGTTGAGTATCCACCCTACTGACTATATACAATATTGATTCCAAGATTATCACTTGACTACGTGCACAAATTTAATGTTTTACAGACATTTCACTAGTTTTCCCCTTCAATGGTGTTTAAAACAACTTCACATAAGAATAATAACCTACTGAGCACTAAAAGGTATTCTTTCTCAATAAATTCAACCAAATACAGTTATTTTCCTTCTTGGGCCTCCATGCAAAGCCATCTGAATTCGTATTACTTTGTACGGGGTCAAATTCAAAAATATCTTCAATCATATTATATGGAAGTTATTCACAATATTAAGAAACATTCCCCATGGTTTATTCTCTTGAAAACTCACTAATCATGAGATTTCACACTGAGATTACTAATGCTCGGTGTCTTTAAGTTTTGTGTCGATTGTACACACTAACAATGAATTATATGTAATAGTAAGATTCAATTGGTTAATTTAGACTTCCAAATTATTTTAATACAATTAGGATCATCATATTATATCTATGTAGACTTTTTATTTCTCCTCCAATCCATAAATTTCGTTCATATAGTCATCCTTATAACCTGCATACAGAGGACAAGCCATGTACTTCCTCTACAGAACATTAGAACTTACTTTTACTTGTTTCATGGAACCTTTTTCCCAAAATATTATTGTACTCACATATCCTTCATTATTTCATAGAGTTACTCTCCACCAAAGTGCATATTCAGACATATTTGAACTTAATATACAGTTTTAGGGAAACTCAGGGTCTGCAAACTCAGTGCTTATGAAAAAAATTGAAACTAATAGATAAAATGCATGAAGCAACAAAAAAAGGCTTATGTTAACTTAAGAGATTAATAATTACTCTTGAAACATGTCATAAATTAATCTTTTCTCTCATCTCTATTTATTCACTCAGCGTGTTTCCAAACACAATATACACAGGACTTGTCAATTTTGGTTTTCAAAAGGAAATTTATGTTCATCAGACACAACTTGCATTCCACTACAAATTGTTATCATTCATTATTATATTTTCATCATTAAACTTTCCTTTTTACATTCAAAATTTTTCAAATCACACAAAAATCAATCTTAAATAACACAGATTGCAAGATAAAATAAAATATATGATTTAGACATCAAAATCAAGAACTTGTTTTTCATTCCTTTGGGGTTCTTTTACATTTTTATTTTGATTCTGACCCCTATTCTTTATCCTACTTTGAATCCTCTACCTCAATAATAAAATCTTTACATAAAACAACTATCTTTTCATAAAGACTTCAAAACACTATAACTAATTCCTCATTGTCCACTGTACATTGAGAAAGTTCTCAGCCAACTCAACTTCTTAAATAAGTTACAAGGTGACTAATAACATAAAAATATTATGGAATTAGGTGCCCCTTGACCTAATTGAGAGTATTCACAACAATACCACTTATTTACTATGCCTACCAACATGACACTTTCTTTTCAAACTTTAACCATAATTTAAAAATTCAAATGAGGAATTGGCAAGAAAATGCCAAAACCATTCCCATTCAAATTTGATCAACTTTAACCACTATTATGGACTCCTATAGACCTAATGTGAATAAAGTCTCTTATTAAATACTCAATACATGTAAAAATAAATCATATGTACAATTATTAGGTGATGCTCCTGCATCATACTATATGCAATCAAAATTGCATGATGTACATGAATTAATCCTGGATCGGATAAGATAGAGCACGCCTACACTTTCAATTGGGATATACACTTGTTAATCAAGATCATGACAAATATGAGGATCAACGAGACCCAATTAGGAGATCACTTGTATCACTTATCACAACATATCATGCTAGGAAGGGTTCCAAAGCCTACAGTCTAAAATAATCACACAACCACCCTAAAAGAGTCCTATGATTTGATATTTCACTTATGTTAATAAATAAGAAAGTAAACTATTATAATAACAAGAAAATTAAACTAATCTAGTGCACACCAAATCTTTTGGCACAATGTGAGGGGTTAGATGTAAATCAATCAAATATGTATAGGTAACTTCAAATAAATTAAGTATGAGTAATACCCTAATACATATAATATGAAGAGTAATATTATTTGAAAAAACACTTATGCTACTTCTATCTACTAAAAGAGAGGAGAACAAAGTTAGAATATACTTACCTAAATATGAACCCATCATGATTCAATATCTCTCTTGGATAATGGGGCTTTGCAAGAGGTTGTTGTGGTTCATAATGATCACTTTGTTAGTCTAAAACATCGAAGACCTATCCACAAGACTAGATTCTCTAAAATAAGAAACCTAAGCTGAGACTCCTCGAGTAGAATGGTGGAAGAGCAGATTGTGAAGAAGTACGAGAGAATAATAACTCTTTATTATATATTCATAATAATGATCTAAATGACTTTGTATATATATGAGTATTTCACCCTAAAATCATTTGAACATGATAGTTGTGCTAGGTCAACCCAGTCGACCTAGCATATTTTCAAGCTAATGCCTAAAGTTTGTGCTAGGTCTGTCGGAAGGCTAACAAACCTAAAGAACTAAAGTGACCCTAAAACACACTAGGTCAACCAGGTTGACCTCATGTAAGGGTAACAAGGTAAGGAAATGAAGGATAATAAGAGGAAAAGACTAGAGGACTCTATAAGGGAGGAGAAATAGCTTAGGAAAAGGTTTTGGGAAGTAGTTGGATTAGAAATAATGTGGAAATAAGGGACAACAATCTTGTGAAGCACTAAAGTTTTTCCCACCCCTTTCTTGGTGCACGCTTTAAGGCATACACTTAGAGAGATTGAGTCGCGATGGGTTCCTGTAAGATGTAAAGCATCAATATTTGATAAAATTTAAAAATATTATGTGTATATATATGCCCCACTCAAATCTCATCACATGTCACTAAGGTGTAATAGGGGATGGTGCTTTGAAAAATAACATAAAGACACACAATGTTGATGCTAAAAAAAATTGCAGTATTTTAAAAATCATAAAATAACTAGAAGTAAATGATAGAAAGGAAAACTAAGCTAAAAGGTAAATAAGTAAAAATAAATGCAATGCGTACCTTGACTTACCTTTATCATGAGATGGTTGTCAGTTATGTTTTTAGTTTTGATTTTGTAGGGCATAGAGACTGCTTTCGACAAATCTAAAAATACAAAACTAAATAGCAAAAACAAACACAAGAAAAGCTAAGATAATTGATGCTATATGGATGGGACGTACTTGGAAATTTGGCAAGCTGGATGATAGGTGATATATTAGACCAAATGACCAATCAAACAAGAGTAAATAGGGTAACCAAAAAGCCAAGGCTACTAAAGACCAAAAAACTCAAACAAATAAACCTCAAGTAAAAAAAGGCAAACTCACCAATTCAAATCAAGGATACATGTTTAAAAAAGAATGATAAACAAGACAAATCAATGGTAAAAAGGAAAAAAAAATGGTAAAACAACATTGATGAGTGAGAAGAATCCACATCTCACTCAATAATGGGAAAAGGTGCATAAAAGGGAAAACAACATTGATGAGTGAGCAGTAATAATCTACATCTCACTCAATAATGGAAAAAGGATACGAACTCAAGTGTCCGTAACAGCAAAATGGAAAAATCATGAGAAATGGAAAAAGGAAATTAAATTAAGTCTAGTAAATGTAAAATGAAGAATATGATCAAAATTTTCTCAAACATGTTGTTTTGCATCTAAAGATAGATAAAACTAAAACAAAGTAGTGCTAGCATATTTTTAAGAAATGAAGAAGAAGGATTTTAAAGAAGAGAGGAAATAGATTTGGAATCACAATTTTTATATCAAGGGGGGGAATGAAATGGGTGGAGGGGAGAATGAAGGATAAACCAAGGTAGAGAAACTCTTTATTGAAGTCAAGGCACTCAAATTTAGTTTGTCAAAACAAGAGGATTGTTGACCTTAAGAACTCTGAAGAACTTCTCTTAGTTACACGAGTCTTGGGTCAACAAATAGAGTATATAGATCATCCCATGAAGGCTATATACATGAAAATTAAAATGTACCTACCTCTCCATGACGTGTTCCCCATTTTGTAGGACCCCTTACAGAGTCATCGGTCTACTGCAAAGATTGGATACTTACATGAGAAAATAGGTAGCACTATAGATTTTTTTTGAAATTCCCTATTCCAATCTACTGGCCTATTGTGCCCTAAAGGACTTCGGCTCTATGTGAAGTTGACTATGGATTTTGAGCTTCGATTGGAGATAAGATATATGCTTGTAATCACATCTTTTGGTGTGAATTTGACTTTTAAGATTTGTATGTTGCCTTTAGATATCGTTGCTTTTTGTTTCAAATGATTTGGCTTTTAACTTTATTGATGGCTTTTTATATTCCTCCTCCATATGGATTTGTAAAACTAAACATGGGTTCTAAATATGACTTTCATTTGAAAACTTTGGGGCAAGGTTGCTAAGAGAGAGAACATCAAAGAGTATGGGGTCTAAGAGTCTCGTAAATCTAGGTGAAATAAAAGTGCTATCTTGACTTCGACCTTGTTTTATCCAATGTGGAGGTGAAATAAAGGGGAAATCAAGAGGAATGAGTTATGAAACAATTTGAATTGATTCAAATTGCAAAAAATATGAAAAAAAAAAAAAAAGAGGGATACAATGATAACAAAGGTGTGATTCCTTATCATAAGAATGAGGGAAATGGAGGAAAACATGCTAACATAGTTTGCTTGCAAATTCCATCTATCAAAAGAAGCAAAAGCCAAAGTTTAATAACAAGGATCAAGAACATGAAAATAATGGTGATTTTATGAGGAGAGTCAGGTCCTATCCATGGTCTTACAAAATAAATCATAAAAGAGAAACCCATGAGGGTGCTAATAAGTAAGAGAAAAGCAAAGTGAGGGAGCTTTCTTATAAAGCACCTCACAAATAAAAACCCAAAGGATGCCAAAACAACATTGGCAAGTATAAAAAAGAGAAATAGAATGAGTAAAAGATGGTGTTTTTGTGAGGGATGTTAGGTCCTATCCGCAGTCTTACAAAGCAATCACAAAAGAAAAACCCAAGGGGCACCAAATCAAAATTGGTAAATAGAAGGAAAATGAAAAATAAGATAATGAAGACTATGGTACATCAAGAAACCAAAAGACCAAAAATGGAGGACTAAAAGTTTTTGAACAAGAGGGAACTGTTGCAGAGGGAGGGATCCATGCTTAAGTAACCTGAAAAGAGTGTTAGATAGATATAGATAGAAAACATGAAAAGAAGGAAATATCCTACATTAACGACTATATCAATGATGAGCATGTGAGAGACAAGCATATGTGTCTTAGAAGGTTTCTTGGAGTTGTATTAGTTTGGTAGCATGTAATGGAGAATAAGAGTGGGCATCTCAAGATGCCCCAAAGGGTAAGTGGATGTAAGGATGGGCATCGCAAGATGGCCCAAAATCTGAAATGATATGTGGGTGGGCATCATAAGATGCCCCAAAGGCTAGAGTAATGTGTGGATGGGCATCACAAGATGCCTCAACAACTAAAAAGAGGAAGAAGAGATAGGAAAAGATAAGAAGCAAAGAGAACCCCATATAGTTTCTAAATGGATTCAGGCTATCCAAGAAGTTTCTAATGGGGGATATGATGCTTGAGGATAAAATGAAAAGAATGATAAATAATAAGAATAATAAATAGAGATAAAAAACTGAGTCAAATAGATAGAGAAATAAGTTAGACATATAGAGAATGCAAAAATTTAAATTGAAATCAAAGAAAGCAAAAAATAGTACTAGGTTGACCTAGCATAGAAACAAGGACTATAAAACTGCACTGGGTTGATTCAATACAGTGTACAAAGGATAGAAAAGAGGCAAAAGAGTCTAAAAATAATACTAGGTTAACCAAGTCGACCTAATACAGTGAATAGAGGATGAAAAAGACACTAGGTCGACAGGGTTAACCTAGTATAGCAGATAGATATAGGTATTTTGTTTTGCCTATATCTTTGGTTCTACTCATTCGTTTTGCAAACCATAAAATGCATTAGATTCGTGATGATGTAGAGAATGAAAATAGGGAATAAGTGATGAAAATAATGAAATAAGTGAAATAAATATTTCAAGGGTTAATTTCATGTCAAATTCACCAGAATGTAATGAAGGTGAAGCCAAAGTGAAGTAATGCTAAATAAGAAAGGAAACAAAAATGGAAACATGAAGATAATCCAACCAATGGTGTGATAGGATTCACGTCGGGTTCACCAAAATTTATGAAATCAAAATTTCATGATATACATGAATTAATTCTAGATCGGATAAGATAGAGCACACCTACACTTTCGATTGGGTATACACTTGTTAAGTCGAAGCATGAACAATATGGGGATAAGCTAGACCCAATTAGGGGATCATTTATATCACTTGTCACAACATATCATGCTAGGAAGGGTTCTAAATCCTACATTCTAATACAATTGCACAACCCTAAAAGAGTCCTATGATTTGATATTTCACTTATGTTAATAAACAAGAAAGTAAACTATTCTAATAACAAGAAAAGTAAACTAATCTAGTGTGTACCAAAGCTTGTGGCACAATGTGAGGGGTTAGATGCAAAACAATCAAATATGTATAGGGAACTTCAAATAAAATAATTATGAGTAACACCCTAATACATAGAATATGAAGATTAATATTATTCGAGCCAACACTTATGCTACTTCTATCTACTAAAAGAGAGGAGAACAAAGTTAGAATATACTTACCTGAATGTGAACCTGTCATGATTCAATCTCTCTCTTGGCCAATGGAGATTTGCAAGAGGTTATTGTGGTTCGTAAGGATCACTTTTTTAAGCCAAAGCATCCAAGACCTATCCACAAGACTAAATTTTTCAAAATAAGAAACCTAAGCTAAGACTCCTCAAGTAGAATAGTAGAAGAGCAGACTGTGAAGAAGTGCGAGTGAATAATAACTCTTTATTGTATATTCATAATAATGACTGAAATGACCTTGTATATATATGAGTATCTCACCCTAAAATCATTCAGACATGTCAGTTGTGCTAGGTTGACGTGGTCGACCTAGCACATTTTCTATTAAGAATAAATACAAAAATTGATACAGAATAATTTCACATAATCGTAATAATAGATATAAACAAAGATGCATAAAGAATAGAAATAAACATGCACAATAAGAAGACCAGATTTAATGTGGTTCACCCAATGTGGGTTACATCCACCAAGAAACACTTACTCAAATTTTATTACAAGCCACTAGAATACAATCACTCTCAGATCTATCTTCACAATGATATTGCACAAATATTGTTTGGAGTTGCACTCAATAAACCCTCCTGAATTCACACACTTTGTTCTTCCTTCTCAAACCCTAGTTCTCATGATGTATTACCTACCAAATATCCATCAATACATAATAAGTCAACAAAGTGAAATTATAAAACAATGGGTACCAAAACCATGGGCAGAATCAACCCAAAATGGTTTCCCATTAAAAGGGGTCCAAAAAAAATTTCAGCGGCTACCACCTCTGAACCCCAATTTGTCTGGGACTGCCACCCCCAAACCCCCACTTTTTAGGTGCTGTCACCCCTGAACCCTAGCGAAAATACATATAAAGTGTACAGTACATTTAAAATGTACAGTATTTGAAAATATATTATAATTTAGAAATAGGATCTACAACACAATATTTTTAGGTTAATGCCTAAAGTCTGTGTTAGGTCGTTTGAAAGGCTAAAAAACTTAAAGAGCTAAAGTGACCCTAAAACACACTAGGTCAACCAGGTCGACCTAGTGTACTGAACAGGTCAAAAGGGTAATAAGGTAAGGAAATGAAGGATAGAAAGAGGAAAAGACTAGAAGACTATGCAAGGGAGGAGAAATAGCTTAGGGAAAGGTTTTGGAAGCTAGTTGGATTGGAAATAATGTGGCAATAAGGGACAATAATCCTGCAAAGCACCAAAGGTCTACCCACCCATTTCCTAGTGCATGCCTTAAGGCATGCACTTAAAGAGATTGAGTCATGATAGGTTCCTGCAAGATGTAAAGCATCAGTATTTGATAAAAATTAAAAATATTATGTGTATACACATACTACCGAGGAGCAAGAAACTTTCCATGAAATTGATAAAATATTTGGCATTGATGGTTCTTTACAGCATCTTCCTTCTAAGTTCATGTCCACCTGGATCCTGATACCTATTTGAAACACATAGGCCCTTGTGATGCTTGCTCATGATGGTTCCTTTATTATTCTTTCTCTCATTCCTCTTGATTTTCCTCTTGCTTTGCATCTTCTCAATATTTGGCAATTTTTGTTCATTTTCTTTCCTCAAATGACCTGCACATGAAGCAAACATGTCAACTAAAACCACTTCCTGCTTGCTTCCTTGGAGTTCTCCTTGTTCATTGCTTGCCAACTCTTCTTCCTCTTGGCTCAATATTCTCTCAAATGTCAACTCAATTATCATGATGCTCTTCTTGTCTCCTATGAGACTCAAATCACCTGTCTCTTCCATGATATGCTGCCATATCTCTTATTCTTATATTGTGTACTTATTTTCATCACCTTTATCTTCCATTGGTGCCAAACAAAGCACCTCAACCTGTTACAACTCAGTTCTTCCAAGCACTTCAACATGTGTTTCCTCTTCATTCTCTATTACTACCACCTCATATGTGACAACCACTTCATCATATGTTGTTGTACCTTATTTTCCTTCAACTAGCACATTCAATAGTTTTAAAGTACTCTCATACAAATCATCCTCAGCAACATCTATATCAACATACTCATTAAAAATGACATTGAAATGAATACCTTCTACCTTTGGACTCTCCTCCACTCTTATTTGGTTGTAATCTTCCTCTTTCTTGCTCATCATGAGGCATGGTGTTGCTACACATTCTCTCTCTTCATCTTTATCATCCAATGGTTCACCTTATTCAAGGTAGCATAATATTGAATCTCCAAACTCAGCCATCCAATCAATTTCTTCTTCACTAGTATGCTGCTCGTGTTTCTAATCTTCATGCAACTCTTCACCTATATACAAACATGCAAAGTAATCATTAGTCATAATTATTTGAGGCTTCCTTACCTCTTCATTTCTCTTCCTAGGTTGCCTTGCTTTCAACTTCATCTTTTGTCTTCTTCTATTCTCCACCAATTGTTTGATTGACCACTTGAGTGGCTTCTTCTTCATGACCCATCCAAGATGTAGGTTCACAATCTCTTTCAGCTACTCTATCTTGTTCAGCATCTCATCTATTTGTTGTCTCATCTCACTTATCTCTTTCTCCATATCAATCCTCTTAGTGTCTTCATGCACCATCTTCTCTTTGTGGTGGCTTTTCTCAACCTTTCCCTTTTTTCTCTTCTCTTTCTCTTTCCTCATCTCAACTAAGATGCCTATCAATTCTTTGGTCTCATTTGGGCTTATTCTTCTTTCTGAGAAGCCTTCCATCTTATCCTCTTGACCATTCATTTGGTCTCTCATTTGACTCTCTCTCTTAGAGTCTCTTCTTTTCCTCACTTGGGCCTTCTTTTCTCTTGTCCTACCTATAGGACTCTCTCAAGTTCACCTATGAGCTCCTCTCTTGAGCTTCTCAACAGCTCTTCTCTTTTTATTTAAGCCTTCTTGGCTAAGGGATTTTCCACTTATCTTCTCTTTCACTTTTCTCTCACATATACTTCTACCTCTCCATACCTTAAACCTCTTCACTTTATATATCTAAAATCTTTATTAGCTTCAGAATAGCATCTTCTCAAAACAACATTCAACATGCATTCAACAAAATCTTTTTGCACATGAAATCAACAATCACAAAACCAAAACATATCTTGTCCATAAAACTCTCCCACTCTGATACCACATGATGCAGAGGGCTTATATAGACTTATCATTATAGATAGAAAACAAGAAATATGTTCAACACTCTTACCTCTACCTCTTCTTCTTGCTTTGACTTGTTAAAGTTATCTGTATTGAAGCTCTATCTCTCATCGAATTTGTCCTTCTCTAATTGGATCTTCTAAACTCGTGTATATCTTGAAAACACTCTGGAGATTATTTATATACCACCTTCTTGTGCATTTATATATTTGGTCCACTCTTTATCTCTCATTCTAGTTTCCTCTATCTGTGCATACGCAGTGTGTTGACTCTATGGTTTCTACCTCTAAGGTATTATATCTCTAAAGGGGATTAATGTCTAAATAATGGTTCTCTAGATTTGACAAACATTAATAAGTCTTGGACATAACGTCTTACACCTATTACACTTGTTGAGTATCCACCCTACTGACTCTATACAACATTGATTACAAGATTATCACTTCACTGCATGCACAAATATAACGTTTTACATACTTTTGACGAGTTTTCCCCTTCAATAGTGTTGAAAACAACTTCTCACAAGAATAATAACCTACTGAGCACTAAAAGGTATTCCTTCTCAATGAATTCAACCAAATACAGTCATTTTCCTTCTTGGGCCTCCATGCACATCCATCTGTATTCGTATTATTCCGTACGGGGTCAACTTCAAAAATAACTTAAATCATATTATATGGAAGTTATTCACAAAATTTAGAAACTTTCCCCATGGTTTATTCTCCTGAAAACTCACTAATCATGAGATTTCACACTTAGATTACTAATGCTCAGTGCCTTTAAGTTTTGTGTCAACTGTGCACACTAACAACGAATTGTATGCAACAGTAAGATTCAATTGGTCAATTTAGACTTCCAAATGATTTTCATACAATTAGGATCATCAGATTAGATGTATGTATACTTTTTATTTCTCCTCCAATCCACGGATTTCATTCATATAGTCATCCTTATAACCTGCATACAGAGGACAAGACCTGTACTTCCTCTACAAAACATTAGAACTTCCTTTTACTTGTTTCTTGGAGCCTTTTTCCCACAAGGTTATTGTGTTCACATATCCTTTATTATTCCACAGAGTTTAATCTCCATCAAAGTGCATATTCAGATGTGTTTTAACTCAATATATAGTTTTAAGGAACTCAGGGTCTGTAAACTCAGCCCTTATGAAAAACTTTGAAACCAATATAGAAAACACATGAAGCAACATCAAAAGGCTTATGTCAACTTATCAAATTTGTAATTACTCCTTAAACACGTCATAAAGTAATATTTTCTCTCAGCTCTGTCTATTCACATAGTATACACAGGACTTGCAGTCAGTTTTGGTTTTCAAAAGGAAATTTTTGTTCATCAGACACAACTTGCGTTCCACTACAAATTGTTATCATTCATTATTATATTGTCATCATTGCACTTTCTTTTTTACATTCACGAGTTTTCAAATCACACAAAACTCAATCTTCAATAACATAGATTGCAAGATAAAACATGATATATGATTTAGACATCAAAATCAAGAACTTGTTTTTCATTCCTTTGGGGTTCTTTTACATCTTTCTTTCGAATCCGACCCCTCTTCTTTCTCCTACCTTGATAAATTGTAAGATAGAATAAAGGAGTGAGGGATGTTAGCAGATAGATGAGATATTTGACGGGATTGAGATGATACTTATCTCCTAGCCTTTACAAAACTAAAAGGCTATATATATGTAATAGCTCTCATATTGTAAAGGTCTAGAATGAATTGAATATCAATTAGAAAAGAAGATTATCAGGTCTATTTTGAAGTGTCATATGCATGTTTAGTTTAAGCAAATATGAACTAAATTCTATCAATTACATAGCTACATATTGATACATATCACGTATATGTACCTATTGTTAGAGGTTTACATATACATGTGATTCTCATGATATTATTTGAGTGAGATGCTAGGTATACAAATTGTATATGATATAAAACTTATGATTTATTTACAACTTCATTATTCCCACACCCAAAAGCATCTTTATATTGGAGGCATGCCTATACCGGAGGAAATTTTAGTGTGATTTAGGTTTTATCTTAATTATTTTTCCATTATCATATACAACTACATATTATAACAGAAATATATTTTTCTAGCTTGCATCTTGGGTGCTTACATGGATCCATTATATTAATTCACATGATTTGTTACATGGATACATTGTGTACTCTCTTGTTTGTCTTATTTTTGCTTGATTGCTTGCATATGTATGTGTGTGCTTCTGTGTGTTTCTTGCCATGTCTTATCTTGTGTTGCCCATAAATTATCCTTTAGTTGTTGAGTCTATGTCATTTATGTGTGGTTAATTTATTTTTTGTTTTTGAATGCTCTTGCTCTATGTGGTTACATGATTGTGCATGTTGATTATATTATGGGCTACTATATGTTTTATACCATGACCTACATAATGCCCACTATTATTTTCGGTATATTAATTTTTTTGCTTATTTTGTCATGGTTTATACCATGCATCTATTGGGGCATACCATCTATTGTGTTCTTCAGTACTTTATCTCTTCCATATTGGGGCAAATTATTATCATTGTATGCATCATTGCTATATCTTATGATTACATTCAGAAATATTACTTGTCCCTCTTTTTGGGGTACCATCATCACATATTAAGCTCCCCTCCCTTATTCATAACCATGTGCTTATATTTCCTTTAATTCTTACACCAGGATAGGTGAATGTCATACATCCTTCATACATTTTAGTCACGTTAGATTTACTATACTTAGTACATTTATTGTTATATCCTATTCTTATATATACATGTTGTAACAATAGGGCATATCACTTGTCCCTATTTACAAGGTACCACTAGATCGTGTCACTTTCCCCTCCCCCCTTCTTTTTCACACCTCTTATTTTCCAAGATTTGATTGCAACTTATAATTATTGGGTTACATATTACCATTGAGTTTTGCATGTGATGACATCTTTCTATTATCACATATATGTGGTTACCATTTTTTTTCATGATTATTATAGTTTTTTATTCTTTTTTATGTTACACATGATGTGCATGACTCTTTATTTTGAGATGATTTGTTTGTAGGAACATCTCTCACATCAATGGGAGAATATATTTAGTGTAAGTGATTACAAGTTACAATGTGATTATATAGGTTACAATGTAGTACCATATGTTTGCTTCTTTAGCCAAGAAGTAGATTTTCCTACTTGGCATGTTTCAAATTTCTAGAGGACCAACTTCAAAGTTTTCATAGATAGCATCATGGTTCACATATTGCTTGGTTTATTCACTCATTTTCTCATTTTCAATTTCACTTTTATCATTCAGTTACATTGGTCACAATCTATCAAGACATTGATATACATGTATGCATTCATGTTTCCTTACAGGGACATTCAATAAGTTGACATTTGAGTGTGGGCAACCTATTCTGATAAATAGAGAATCTTAATTCTTCAATTCCTCTCAAGGAATTATCAAGTATGCATGTGTTTTTTATTTTATTTTGATATGCATGCACACACACACATCAAATCAGGAAATTGTGTAGACATTTAATTTTGGTTCAATCCATGTAGTTGTAGTGTCTTGTCATGTTTTCAGGCATTTGGCTCATTTATGTACATTAGCTCTTTTTAGTACACTTTCCCTTAACATTGGACCCTTCACAGCCTTATGTTTTTAGTATTTCATCATGAATAGATCTCACACTCATCTAAGGCTCCACTCAATCTTCATGCACTTCTTTTTTATCTTTGTTTCATGGTCTTATGAAAGTGGCTTGACTGCTTTCGAATCCAGTCCAAAAGTGGTCAAATTTCTTCTTGGTCTTTTATGCCACCTTGCCCTGATTTTTCATGGGCCTTTATTTTTTAATTTCATTCATATCCATGGTCATCCTATGCTCAAATGTGTTCCAATTTTAATTCAAATGAGCCTATATATACACATGTACTCCTATGCATTCTACAACTTGTACCTTGCTACCAAAATAAGGTTCTCCACCACATGATTATGTACAAGTACAAGGTTTACCTTTACGCATTCTACAACCTCTAGATTGTTTTCAAGTACAAGGTTGTCCACTACATTGACATCCTGGGCCCGTGTGGATCACCCCCTCCATGAAACCTTATGAATAAGAAAATATACATTTCTATCACCATTAATGTTCATTACTCCCCATTGTCCACATTTGCATCCTTATTCAAACCATTGTATCCTCCATTTCTAATTAAAAGTATGTTATTGTCCTGTAAAATAATAATATGAATGGTTTGTCTATAGACAACCTAGTTCAAAATTGGTCCCTTTTCTGCAACGAGGTTTTAATTGGTTGATATCTTTGACAAACAGTGTAGATGTTGGTCACCTAAGCCTAAGATCAAGGGTAAATATGGGCTTAACAATAAATATTTTGAATCCCTTTTTGAGATCCAAATGAATGTTCTTAATGATGCCTTACACAAATTTGGCCTCAAAGATCCTCCATAATGGTGGAGAGAATGGAATTGGAATGTTTCTACTCCACTACTCAAATACAAACCCCGGTTAGTTATCAATGGCTTTCTCCTTGGTGGGTGCCATGGGATTTTATTTACATATGGCGGAATCTCAAGAAATCCTTTCTCATGTGGAATAGGAGATTTTTCACTATCTAGTCTATAGTGGTTGAACCTGAAAAAGACTCAAGTTTCCTTGTGCATTCTTTATCAAGTTCTTGTTAGTGACAAATTGACACATTGGGTATCTCTACTACTAGATGCCATGCTTGTGGTCAAACAGAAATGCTCAAACACATTTTATGGTTGTGTACAAACTAACATACCTAGAAGTGGATACATTCATTTTTACAAACCCTCTAGACCTAAGCCTTTCTCTTGGAACATCAATTTTTTAAGAGACACAACCATGCTCCCTACAAATTTTAAACAAATTTGGGACATTTTTCACATTGAAATTCTCTTTCAGCATTGGAAAGGATGAAATTATGAGGTATTTAATCATAAGCATTTAGAAATGATTTGTCTAGTGTTGATAGAGTTGATACCATATATACTATAATGGTGTAGACTCAAGTGGAGGCAATGAAGGTGACCTTGGAGATGCAGCACCTATACACCTTTATTGGTCATTGAGGCAATGCTCCCACTACTCTTTGCAGAGTTCCTCTGGACTCCCTGAGACAGGGTTGCCTAGTAGAGACCAAGTATGCAAGGAATGTGGGAGACTTGTTTTGTGTTTTCCACTCCTCCATGTTGCAAGGTTTCACCTTCAAGAGGCCATGGAGGTCAATCATCCCCGTAGAATGGTGGCTATGGTTCTAGGGGTTGGGATGAGCAAGACAAGATACCAAATATGACTATCTCCCCTCCTAGGCCACAAATTAATGAGTGAAATGAACAAAATGTTGAAAAAGATGGTTGGAACCACATGCTAGATATTGTGCACCATCTTCTTGGTATTAATTTAAGATTAATCATTTTCATTTATAGTTTTTTGTGTATGGTACACTTGGGAGTTGCACTTGATATTTTTAGTTTTAGTTTTTTTTTTAAGATTGATTATTTTCATTTATAGTTTTTTGATGTTTTGGTAGTCTTGGGCCTTGCTACTCTTGTTTTAGGTTTTTCAAACCTGATTTAACTTTTAGCATGCTTTTCTCGAGTAAGCTTTCATACCACCTACCTCTTTGATCGATCGTGTATTTATGGTTTTTTTTAAATATGTTTACATGCTTTCGATTTTATATATATATATATATATATTTAATCGAAAGCATGTAAACATTAAAAATAAAATGTGTGTTGTGACAAATTTATATTTTCTTAATTTAAAAATGCAGTGTTGTACATTACAACTTAGATCATTGGATTTTCATTTAATACAAGATATTGAATTAAGAATAATCCACAAGGTGGAGATCCAAGAACCTTAATTAGATTTTAAAATGATTTGAACATATCAAATCCCATTATTGTCGTCTCAAACCCCAAAGAAGCCTAGTATTTGATGACATCAACTTTGAGGAAGATTTTTTTAGGATACTAAAATCCCATTATTGTCGTCTCCAATGTAGTGATTGAGAATATCAACGTTATCTAAATGCCTGAAAATGACAACATTATGCATTCATTCTCCGTCTCCAAAATCCCATTAACCAGATTTTTTGTTTCTTGGTCTAAAAGGAAGATGTTAAAAGTTAGCATTCATTCATATCAACAGTTTTTTTTACTAACAAGATCAGGGTAACACAACTTTAATGACGAGTCTATCGAGAGCCATCTAACATTGATTTATCAAATTTCTAACATTTAATTAAGAGTTGATCAAATCGAGAATCTAAACCTTTAAATATCAAATTTGCATTGTAAAAACTGAACACTCGAGTTATAAAACAAAACACATTTTTTAAATTTTGTCTATTTTTTAAGTTATCTAAGTATTGTTTTCTATTGTATCTATTTTTTAACTAATAAATCACCAAATAGTTCATTGAAGCCAAAACCATAAATAATTTGAATTGAATATAAATTTCCTTAATACACACCACATCTGAGAGGGTTTTAAATACTGTAACCTTAAACACAAAAATGCACATTTATGCATCCTTCGAGGAATTTCCCCGTATGTGCTCTGTGATAATAGATTGCCTTGTTTCAACCAAACAAAGGGGATATAAGGTTCCTAATGTGAATATTAAAACCAAAACTGATCACATTTTGGAATATTATATACAAAGCACAGCTTATAGTGACAATGAATGAAATGTCCAGCATTGTTAACTTAAAAAAATTAACAAAAAAGGAAGCATGTAATCTGTGATACTATTTAATGCCCACACTGCAACATAAAACATGTTACAAAGTCGACTTAATTATTTCCACATTGTTGTTTCCAGAAGACACAATATTTTTTCACATTGTCACTCAAAAACAATGTTAAAAAGTCTTTAGATCTTAAGTGGCCTACTGCCCAACCGTATGATACATGTGGCCCTCTACCTCTCAGTTGCAAGTTATATGATTTCTCAATTGACCACACAAAAACACTACAGCCATTTTGGAGATTCCACCAAAGAAATGAACCTTCTCTCATGCCGAGGTCACCTTAATTGATCGGTATCAGCATAATATAAATGGAAGAAAAATGAACAATAAGAACAATATGTGACCTGCATTGTGTATTTCATATATAAAATCTGACATCCATGTCCAACAAGATCTTGTGATATAGATCCTTCATCAATTGCTTTAGGGTAGAGAGACAATAAAATTAGCCCCCGACAACTGGTGGAACCAAATGAACAGTCTCCTTGTTGGTATGCAATAGAAAGTAAAATATGAAAACAAATAAAATAATTAACCTTGTTGTTTTGATGATATGCTGGCTTTGCCACAATCAAACCTGCTCCTCAGAAACCCAAATATGGGAGTCGGCCTGATATTGAAGTATGTAGCAGCAGCAAGGTACACACAACTCAAAGCAACATACACCCCTATCCACTTAGTGGAAGAAAAAGTTAAAACTGAAAATAGAACCGTTAAGCCAACCATTACAGCAACATTAAATACGCACTTGTAGGTGGGGAGTTGTTCTTCATTGCCAGAGTTGGGAAAAGAGCCTTGTTTGTAGAAACTTGAAAGCAGCTGATCTTTCGAACGGAAAGTTTCATTAAGCCAAGTAGCAGCTTCATCCTCTGAAGTCGGAATTTCACTCAAGAGTATTCGACGAACATGAATATGGACTTCAGCTGGATCAATCCCGAAAGCATTATCCATGAAAAGAGGGCATCGATGTTTGTAAGTAATAGTCAAATCATACACTGCAAACAACAGAGATAAAAGTACATTAGACTAAATCAACCAAAAGAACTGGCCTTGAAATGCCAGTTTAATATTTAATTAAACAAAGTTTGAAGTGTATTTCCAAAGGTTTTAATTTTTATTTGTTTAACGATTTGATCTTATTATCCTGCGGTTGTGGGTATCTTTAAAAGTCTCTTGAAATTATGGCTTTTGTCAAGATGTTAATCATAGATGTAAATGATGATATGTAGTATACAAAAGTAAGAGTGTGCTAATTAATATCTTCAGTAATGTACATGGCCTCCAAAAATATTTAGGCCTGACCTGCATATGATATACAAATGGACTTGTGGATGGAGAATTCGTACACATAATAGCAGTGTAAAGGTTCAATTGTATGCAAGCTTACCAACCCATTATTAATCCAAAAATTGAACTAAGGCAATAATTGGCTGAAATCTTAGATGGTGGACGATGATCTGACCAAAAGGAGCATGGTGGGGTTTGAAAGTGGATTTGAATGTCTGAGAAATAATCTACAATAATTATAATTGATGCCAAAGCACACTAGTAAACTACAAAGTTAAAGAATGAACATGCAACAAAGGCACACATTTTGCTAGTAAACATTCAAAAGCAAAGAGAGAACAGAATAAATGCCCTTGTATTCAAATGGAAATGAACACATGTTATATGTATGTATGCAATGGCCCAGAAAGTTAAGAATGAGAATTTCCATGATCAAAAGGGGGGAACACTTCCTCACCGATTTGCCTAACTAGAACAAAAACATGCAGATGTGAATGTCTGATCAATTCTCTGATGCTTGTCGACCTTGGGGGTCATATACATGCTTATATACAATTACAAGAAGCCAGTTACAAAAAAAGAAGGTTAAAAGAACGGTTCGACTTTTACAATGGTTGACATATCACCTTCATGTGTGTGTCGTGCGATGACAAGTTTCTTGACATAGCATGAACCTCTCGGGTCCAGTCCACCTGATGTTTGGCATTGGCACAATGAAACTTGGCACTAAAGCAAATGATGCTTGGCTCTGGCACTGGCATTGTGCGCTATCCTGCTAGACTACACAGCATGACTTGTGCAGACAAAATGAGAGTGCAAACAGTCGCAGGTAGGCTCAAATTATTTTCCCTTTCTTCAGAAATGATGACCCTCGTCGCATCTTCAGTTAGACTTCTGCAATGGTTGACAGTTCACCTTCATCTGTGTGATGTGTGATAACAAGTTTGCTAACATGGCACAAACGACTTGAGTCCAGTCTGACATGGTGTAATGCGGGGCGATGGCTCCACGTGGTGTGTTAGTGTTTGGCGTTGAGTGTGAGTTGCATGGCACTCCTCAACATTGTGCATCAACTCAGGGAGAGACAATCGAGTAGAGCGATGCATGACTCAGCACCAATGTGCTGGGGTGATGGCATGAAGGTGTGGCACAATGAAACTTGGCGCTAAAGCAAACAGTACTTGGATCTAGCACTGGCGTTATGCAGTATCATGCTAGACTACATAGTATGACTAACGCAGACAAAATGAGAGTGCAAACAGTCGTGGTAAGTTCAAATCATTTTTCCTTTCTTCAGAAGTGATGGCCGTCATCACATCTTCGATTAGTTCTGAATTGAACCTAAAGTTGCTAAAGTTTGTACAACTTAGCCTGATCAATGTATTATCCTGCCTGGTAAAGTTGCTAAAGTCTTGGTCAACTGAGTGGAGGGACGCCTGGTATAATAAGCTATGGCCACGAGTGTCGAGCAATGTCATGAGCACCTAGATAGGATGTTGGCTAATGCAATCTACTGCCTTGTTGTCCTTTACCCTATCGTGTTTGATCACCAAATGGAATTGCTACAAGCATGTAATCCACTTCATATGGTGTGCACTCTCCAGCTTGCTCTATGTATGCAAGCACTAAAGCAACTTATTGAAGAGAAATAGGCTGATAAACTTATGCAAGAGAAGCAATGCTAATAGAATTTTAAGCTACAATGAAAAGGGAAAATGGAACACACAAACGATACATGATATTTTCACCTGGAAAAACCCTTTTGTAAAAAAACCAAGCACAATAACCTTCTTCCTAATCTTATTAACTCAACCATTTATAATACAATAACGTACTTCAAAGTTATGCTTTACCCTAATGCTTGTGTGAGTATTTGTAGGCACATCAATAAGAAACCGTCCAAGTGGTATTGCAATACAGTGGGTATAAAACCATGGGTCGAGAAACCACCCATATGTTACTATAGGTAAAAAAACCCATGGGCTGACCAAAAAGCACATCTGTTTGGGAAAAAAATTCTCAGAGGCCCAAACCCCCTAGTTGGGGCAATGCCCTAGACCCCATCACTAACACATGTAAATCATGCAAAGCATGCAACACCTATCCAACACTTATGATTTGGGTCAATGATGATCTCCTTACTCAAGAAGTAATGTCGCCATTGCTTAATTGCTTGCACGATGGCATGCAATTCCTTCTCATAGGTGAAGTAGCACTAAGCCATATCGTTGAATGTCTCTAAGTGATACACAACAGGATGTCCATATTGAGTGAGTACTACACCAAATGCATAGTAAGATGCATTAGTTTCGATCCCGAGGGTTGGGCAATGTCCAGCATGGTCAAGACTTGCGCGGTGCAAAGGCATTGCTTGAGCTCCTAAAAATCACACTCTTGTGTAGTGTCCATTAGGAAGCCACTTTGGTGTGCATGATCTAATTCAAGGACCACGAAATGTGTGAGAATCCAAGGATGAACCTGTAGCAAAAGTTTTCAAGTCCAAGAAAAAGTTCTATGAGATTGCACGGAGTTGGCCAATTTTGGATCACTTTGATCTTCTATGAATCTTCATGTATGCCTACACAATCAATGATTAAGCCCAAGTGCTAGATTTGTGTGGTGCCAAATGTATGCTTTGCTTAAGTTCACTTGCAACTTGTATTGGTGCAATGTGTCTAGGAAGCAAACTACGTGCTCAACATGCACCTCCCAAATCTCATTGAAGATGAATGTCATCTAAGTAGACCATGATGGAGGAGTTCAAGTCAGAGAAGGCCCTGATTATGTCCTTCATCAAGCACAAGAATGTTGTTTGCGCATTGGTCAAACCGAAAAGCATAACCCACCAGTCATATAATGCTTCCTTTGTTTTGAATGATGTCTTCCAAACATCGTCAAGATAGACTAAGAAATGAATGATAATTGGAAATTGTTTCTTTAAACTCGTTGAATACAAAGATTGATTACTCAAACTTTTATCTTCATGAAAATCCACATAATATTATCTTCAATATAGTCTAGGATCTGATGGTACCCAAACTTCATATCAATCTTGGTGAAGTTTTGAATGCCTCAAAGTTGGCGCAACAGTCATCAATGTGCGGCAATGGATGCTCATTCTTTATCATTATTTTGTTGAGCGTGCAATAGTCGATGTAGAGGCACCATGAGCCATCTTTCTTTGGTGCCAGTGCTATCAAGTTGCCACATAGAGAAGAGCTTGATCGGATCTTCCCTTGTTCGATGAGCTCTTGAATCTGGCGCAAGATCTCATCATTCTCCCAAATGGATCTATAGTAAAACGTTGTTTGGAAGTGGAGATCCTAGGATCAAGTCGGTCTAATGCTTTACTGCACAGTGTGTTGGGACACCTTTGGGAACTTCAAGGACATCGTTGAACTTTTGCAGTAGTTTATCAAGTTGCTATAGATGTGATGTTGTGGACTAGGTTGGATGCCTACCAATGCATGCTTGCTTTGGTGTTCGTGTTTTTGGACATACATGAATAACATAAACGTTTGTGCATGAGAAGCAATCTTGCGGCACTGCTTGGTTGTTACCAATGTGACTTTGGTCTTCAAAGAGGACTCTAGGGTGTTGAAGATTCAATCATTGACTTTGACAGACCAATATTGTGGCTTGGCTCTATAGATACCATCGAAGTCATAGACATATGGCTCTCCAAGCAACAAATCACATATCTCAAGTGGCACAACATCACAAGCAAGTGTATCATGCATGGGCTTGATTTGGTACTCGAAAGTGCATTGGCACATGACTTCCATTTCTTTGCCCTTTTGAAGCTATTCCAATGGGTATGGATGAAGATGTGCTTCAGTTGCAAGACCTAAGCACCTAACTGAATCTTGTGAAATGATGTTATTTTGGCTCCCACCAACAATATGATGACATGAAGCGTTGACCCTTGACCTAACACTTGGTGTGGAATAAACTGCCTAGTTCCTCAAAAGTGTCAATGGCAGAGGTATTGGCACTTAGACAAATGGTGTCAATGTCTTCTTCTAGTGCAGGGTCTAATGTGGACTACACGATCAATGAGTGTTGTGCACGACATTCAAAATCATTGAGTGCCTATTCAATGACAATTGTACCACTTTTCACCTTGCTTCCATTGCCTCTTTCTGATGTTGACGGCACAGGGGGCGTTGGGGCTTTTGTTGTGGCAGAGGATGACAAAATCAGTCTCCTTGGCACACACACTTCTGCTTCGGCATTTATGGATTTAGAACATCGAACATGGGGTTTCTCTTGCACATGGTAATAGGTGAGAAGGAAAAAAATTACTTCATCTTAGTCTCAAACCTGGCAACATTGCAATAGATTTGCCCCGATGTTTCTAAAGTCAGGAAATCCATCTTGGCACAGAATAAAGGGAGAGAGTCCATTGATGTACTTCAGCACCATATGTTTCTCTATTGTATTTTCTCACAAGTGCACAAGGTGGTCGTGGAACTCATTTGTGTAGTCTTGCACCAATTGATCCTTCCTTTGGTGCAGCTGCTGAAACTTCATATATTCATACACAAAGTGCTTGAGGGTATAATATTCTTTGTGAACAGCTCTGACAAACCTTTCCCATGTGTTGACAAGTTCAAATTCCTGTTCACAATGGGTGATGTAAGACCAATGTGGACATCTTTCGCATGGAAAATGTGAAGCGGTTTATAGAGGAATAGGCTTGCAACTGTCGAATTAAGTCATCTAGTGTATTGGCATCAATCTCGCCCTTGGACCTTCAACGGGCCTTGATGTTGAAACGTGTTCATGTGAAGGATAGAAGAAGACATTGAGGTTTGAGGGACCGATCATGAGTTCATGAAACTGACCAAAGAGTGCAGTGTGTTGCTCCTCAAGAGCATCCTGAATAAGTCATCAAAAGACTTCTTCGAGGATTCAGCCATCTTGCTCTTGCATCAGCGTTTGTCCAAATAGTCTGATATAGATTTTTACATTGTTCTCCTTCCTTTAGTTGTTGAGTATGCGTTTTTACAGGCATAAGAATTTCAAACCTACAAATAGAATGTTGTAGGAAACTTCTCTAATACTAATAATCCACCCCATGAGGCCAAGGATGGCAGCACGGAGAACAACCCAACTACTTAGCGAGTAAACTATCAGGTTATAGAATGAACATGCAATAGAGATGCACAGTTCAGTAATATATATTTGGAAACAAAGAAACAGCAGAATAAGTGATCTTCTATTCAAATGAAGAGGCGTTATATGTATGTGTAGAATGGCCCACAAGGCTAAGAACAAGAATTCCAGTGATCAGAAGGGGGGAAACAATTCCTAGTTGATTTGCCTAACTAATACAGAAACATGAAGATCTGAATGTGTGATCAATGTCTTCATGTTTTTTTGACCTTTGGGGTCGTATACATGCATAAATACAATTATAAGGCAATTACTGTTCTAAAATTCCGCTCTCCAGGATGTTTGCACTATTTTCCACCAAGTAGGAGTTCTTCGCCATGGCATTTCACAATAGCTTCACCTTTTATTTAAATTTGCCTGGGAATTAATTTCATTTGTTTTATCCACATGCAATAGCCCACTATTTCTTTAATTAAGCAAAGGCCACCTTTTACCATGCATAAGCCAAACCACCAAAAGCTTTTATAAATATAAAACCACGGAGGGCCATGCATGGAGGAAAAGCAAAGGTTATTAACCTTTATTAAAAATTGGAGGGGTCCACCTTGCTTAAAAGCTTTTTATATTTGAAATTTAAATGGAAATCCATAGAGTCGACAGCAAAAGGGGCAAAATGTGGAGACGCTATTTTAAAAAAATGGGCTTCTATGCACTTAAATATTAAAACCTTGGAAGGCATGCAAATAAACAATGAAATTACATTGTTTTTTGCTCTGCCCATAATTTTGCATTCACGGGAAAATTTTGGTGGAGGTGAACATAGAGAAATGTGAGCAGTTTTTGCATTGAAGGCGGCTGCAAAATTCTGACATGCGGTGTACAATTCAAAGTCACTCAGGCAGTTTTTGCATTGAAGGTGGCTGCAAAATTCCGGCATGCAGGTGCACGATTCAAAGTCACTCCTCTCTTTCTTCTGATTTTGGTAATTAAAAAGGAAAGGTCTCTCCATTATTCGGGTCCTTGGCCTGTGGAATTGTTCCAGCTCTTTGGGAGCCCCATTGTGAAATTTTTGCCTCGGCATTTTTCTTTTATTCAAATGTATGTTCATTTCCAACAGCTTTGTCTACAACTGTGCATTGTTTCAGCGCTTTATATAGATTTTGTGGCTTTATTCCTGCCCTTGGTCTCTGTTCATGTGTGTTTGTCTCTGGTGATTCAGTTCTGGGATGCTTTATTTGAATTTGCAGTACTTGCTCTGTGTATGTATTCCTTTGGGTGGGTGGAGGATACACTATTCTAACACATCGCCCTTCTTTTATTTTTGCTATATTTTATTTTCTTATTCTCCCTTTTCACCCCCAACACGTATTAGAATGGCACTAGAATAGGAGTCAACCTCTCAACCCTGGAGGTTGCTCTATTACCTTGCCCAATGCAGTGGAACTTCCCAATTGTGGTGCTCTGTTTCAGGTGCAGTGTATGATACCTTTTTGAACGTCAACAGTTTTCTGGCGCGCCCAGTCAAATCATTTGAAAGCTTTGGCTTTTGATTTTGGTTCTACAATCATTTCCTGATGCCCATCAAGCTTTAAAATTATGATTATGGTGAAGAATCATAAATAAATCAGCACTGGAGTGAAACTTCATCCACCTGGCAACTCTGTTGTGGACAAATCCACGATCAAAGGAGGAGCAAACCCTGCCTTAACATCAAAAATGAAGTTTCAGGTATTTATCTCATCAAAAGTGGAGTTTATGAAATCTAGATATGATGGCAAATCAAAGAATTCAGTCCTCTGTTGCTTGGGGCTTTGGAGGGCCATTAAACTTGCAGAAATGGAGTGAGATTCCAACAGCAGCCTTGAAAGCACCCTCCAGCTTCACCGAAGATGGTTCTATAGCTCCTGCATACCACATTAGAGATGTGGAAAATCATTGTACCATACATCATGTCACAGACCCTGATGTAGGCATCCGACTGCTTGCATTATCCCTAAAAGGGAAGGCTTTGGATTGATTCAGACGATTGGAATCAGCATCAATTTCAAGCTAGGATGAGCTGAAAATATCACTGCACAATCAATTTAGGGAAAGAGAAGATATTTTATCTCTAGTAGAACATCTTACAACTATAAAGACAGTTTCCATGGAGCATATGCCAAATTTCAATCTCAGATTCTATAAGACACAGTAAAGGATACCTGTTGAGGTTCACCATGTACCAGGTATGGCATATTTGTATTATTTGAGAACCTTGAATTCTGCTATTTTTGTTATGGTACACTTATTGGTGGGTGAGAACACTTCCAGAAGCTTATGATATTACTAACAAAGTTGAAAATAATCTCATACTGGCTACGAAACTTACTCCAACGCTTATGGTACCTTTGTTTCCTAAGCCATGTGATGTTCCCCCAAAATCCCAATATTCTTATATGCAAATCCTAAGCCCACCCCAACCACTCAGAGTTGAATTCATTCATCCTAATGCAATGGCTGAGGTGAAAATCCTTCTTAGAGAGGTTTGCAATGATTTCTCAACTATCAAAAAAACAATATGCCACCCAAAATGCCCAAGAACAGCTTGTTGTTCAAAGAATGCCATGTGCTTATTATGCCAATAATCAGTAATCTCAACCCAAATTGTTGCAACAATCTTCTCCTACCTGGCAAAGGCAAGCTAAAGAAGCCTCTTGTGGACTGCCACCAAACGGTGGAAAATCCAGTGGGTAAACAATGGCATTTTCAGGCAGATTCATGGAAGAAGATGCTGATCTGAGCCCAAAACATACAGTAGCAGAATATACCTCTTCTCATGAAGAGTATTTGAATCAAGAGGACATGAAAGGTTTATTGGTTGCAATGAGGAGTGATTGTGAAGATGAGAATTAGTCTCCTCGTGAAGAACTCATGTGGAAGGAGATGCTTGAAGAAGCCTTGGGGCCTGAGAAGAAAGATTTCACTCATGAGTACTTTGGTGCAGGGGAGGGCTTAGAAGTGAAATGTGTTATTGAGGATTCATCTTGAACAAATAATAACTTTTTGCCTTCTTTTAATGAATCTAATCCATCTGACTATGTAATGGGTTTGTTCTATGTTTTTGAGAAGGTTTATGTGCTTCTTGATGAGGAAAGCTCTATTCTCTTTCTTGAAGAAGATCAACCAAGGCACATGTTCTCTGCTTTTGAAGAAGGCTATATATTCTCCTTGGTGAAGAAGAATATGTTCTTTTCCTTGAGGAAGATCAGCAGATGAATGCAAAAGCTGTCGGCAATACAGAGGAACCCAAATGTTGGGACAAAAGCTGAGTTTTTGCGTGAAGAGTGGTTATCCTTTGATATTTCAGTGTCTTTTGGGATCCACTGTGCATTATAAGCCAATTTTTTGCAATTCTCGGACAAATAATGGCGTGCAGCAAGCAGAGGAGGACACATTGTGAAGGAAAAGGGTGCTACTTTTTCCCATTGCAGAGTATGGAGAAGAGCCACAGCTCCTAAGTTTCCAACCTATGCACCTCCCAAAGCCAAATAAATATGCAGAGTGGTTATGCAAGGAGAAAGAACTCAGTTCTGCAGAGCAAAGGAAAGCAAAAAGGTTCAATTTTCTATCGTTCTTGCTTTCAATTTTCTATTGTTCTTGCTCATGCATTACCTTTGACTAAGTACTGGTATTTCAAAGCTAATATCATGGAGCCCACTAGTTAAACACAGCTGTTACTTCTCCACCCCAGTCAATGGGTTTGTTCAAATATCCTCCATTCATTGTTGTTAGTATAGGATTTCATTTCTGCTAATAAGATGCTTAGCACCAAGATGTATTGGCTGCAATCTCTAGTTCCATGCATCGTTTTTGTGTTCTGGCAATTTAATGGGCATGTACATTTTGCAGGAGGAAACTCAGAGTTGAGCAGCTTTGAAGGGAAGCCATCCGGGTCTAAATTGGAGCCATCCACCTCTAATACTACTATGCCGCATCACATCTGAATTCATGGGAAATTTTGCCTTTGCAGGCCACTGATTGTGTGTGCGAGCTTTATTTTTTGTTTTTTCAAGCAGCTCAGAGGAAGATAAGATCCAGAGCCAAATTGCATGCATCCTCCTTTAAAGCCGCCATTGCACATCCCATTGAATGTGTGCAGAGAATATTAGTGGCTAATTGATGGAGGATTTGTACTCAAAATTAATGGTTCAGGTGCAGGCTTCCACTTCACAGAGTGAAATCCACAAAAAAAATCAGGCCCAAATTGTGCATGTCCGTCAATTCAATTAGTGCACATCATATTGGTGCAATTTCAGAGCAATATTGTGGATGGATTGATCTAACCCATGCTTAAAGGCCTTGGCTTCATATATAGGTGTGCAACTCAAGGGGTGCATTTCAAAATGCGTGAACAGCTTTGCGGAGGAATGATCTGACTTTAAATTGAAAGCTCCAACGTTTTAAGCAACCATGGCGGATCACTTTTATGGAGTTGTAGACGTTCTGAGGGTCGGATTCGTGAGATTTAGTGTATGCAGGTCATGGGTTTTGTTTGCCTAGGCAGTTTCCATCAATTTACAGAATGTTTTAATGCCTTTATAAAACTTTTCCCTTGCATATTTCATTGACTGCCCATATGTATCTTTCCACATCAACATTAGATGGCCAATGGTACAACATCTAAAAGGTGTCAATGATAAATCAGCAGAGCAACTGTGCCATTGGAGGTACAACAGTGGTGGAGCCTGCCAGCTTGCTCTATGATGCAAATTCGAATAAGGCTTTTGCCTTAATATAAAGTCAAAGCATTCAAATGGAGAGACCTGCACATAAATATACAGTCAACACTTCTGCAAATTAAATTTCACAACGTTAGATTTGGGCAATGAATCCCCGCCATCAGATCTCATGTTAGCAAGTCAAAGCCCTTTGAGAGATTTCCACACCATTGACTTCATAGAATGAGTCCGCGTTGTCAGATCATTTTTAAAAAGCATTAAACCTTCGAATGCAAAGGTAAATTATATGGTGGGGCCCACCAAAGCCAACAAGGCATGAGGTGGCAATCTTGCAACTCCTAGGCAGGGTCAGCATGTACAAGTATTTTCAATTGTGCCATTGAATGGAGCAAATAAAGATGCAGAGCATAAATTTAGCGGCCGCCCAACAGTCACCATGCAGAGAAAGAAGGCCGAGAATGAGAAAACACATATTTCCGGGGTGGTCTGCGAGGTAAAAAATTCAGTCGGAAATGCATTTTTGAAAGTCAGTCCGATGGCCGGATGAAGCCCAATTTGGTCTTGGCATCAGGGGCTTCGCCACTTCACCCTGCCCCCTGACCCCGCAGGGGTGCTGCCCCTTGATCTTGCTGGGGTCTGCCACCCCTAGACCCTTACTCCAGATCAAAACAGCAGATAGAGGATTGGCTGGAAACCACACCAAACAGAGCAAGCACTTTTTTTATAGATTCCATGCCGAATGGATGCAGGCAACATGGTCAAGCCCCCTTGGAGTGAAGGATTCTGTAACGTAGGCGACAACAAGTAGACTTTAGGATGGACTCTTTGAAATTCTCAGCACTAGCATGCAATTGTCCAAAAATATCACATGCAAACAAAAATTGAATACTATGTCCAGAAAAGGATTCATGCAATGGAAAATTGGCAGAGAAATGTAGAAAGACAGTCATGGAGTAGGCTACATTTGAACTGCTTGTCAAGATACAACCCTTAAAGAAGATCAGAAATTACAAATCTTACATCTTTCGCACAACAAAAGAATGTACCTTCAACCTTATCCAAGTGCTCATTTGGATCATTTGTGCCTTCAAATAAGACCATACTTTTTTTTCTCGAACTGCAACATGTCTTTCACTGGTAGGGCGTGAAGGTTTACCAGAAGAGGTCTCAACTAAACTGTGCCACTCTCAAACTCTGTAAACTTTAAGAGCCAAGAAACAGGCATTCTTTTGATGTTGCAGATCTCTGGTGTACAACTCATGCATGGTGTCTTCCCAAGAACGAACCAGCTCATCACTGGCTACCAAGTCTGCATACTCAAGTTGAGAATCACACATGCATCAAGTTCAGCAGAGAATCTGAAGCTTCAATAGGAGGTGGATATCCTCTTACTTTCTCCAACATAGGTTCTAGCTTCTAAAAGACTACTTCTTTCTGTAATTCTCCTTGACTTAGTAACAGTCTGCAACATGGCAGTCACAGTCCATCTCTGCATCAACTTAAGAATCCGTGGAATCAACAAATGTTTCCCAAGACAGATGATCAACTTTGGGTGAAACATAATGTTTTGAGCGTCCTTCCATGACTTTCATGCAGCTCTTCTCAAAACTAATACCAGTGCACATATGCTCAAGCCAAAGTTGTCCGAGAACCACTCAACTGGATTGCTTGCCAACTCTACAATCAACTGATGGCACATCAACTATCCTCTTAGAACGGAGGCTTCTAATCAGCACAATGACATCAGGCAATAAACCCAGCTGTTTAATGAACATACTGTTCAATGTTTACCATGTTCATTGCATGACCAGATTAAGCTAGCTGGGTTCGCCCCACCCTCTTCGAGATATAATTGTATTCCAGTTCAACTTGTAAGCAACAACTTATTGGAATCTCATTGGGATTAAAATGTCAATAAATCTGATGGGCTATAAACATCCAAGTTTGCAATGTAGCAGACACAAGTTGCAGATGTTGTTATGCCAATAAATAACAACACAAAGTACTAGAACAAAATAATATACCAGTAATTGCACATAGCACACAAGTGGATTGAGACTAACTTTATTGATATAGTATGCAGTGTACATTCACAGCTATGGTACATGAAGAATATGACAATGCATGAGACCTCTCGTCCCTGACCAAGGTCTTCCTACATATAGATGGATCAAACAAGAGATGTGTCGGTTGAACCACAACTACTCCATGAACCATGTGCAAGCAAGTATAAGGGGAGCCCAAGAAGGCATGCAAAGGACAGGTTTCATTTTTCTTTCCATTGTCGAAAGAGGGGCCATTTAGCACATGAATGTTGGAATATCTATCCATGTTCATTTTTGGAACTGGTTACCATCGCAACAATCCATCACCAAGCAGCCCAAGTACTTCAAAAAGAAAGCAAGTAATGAATACCACTCTTCAAATCATCATGAAGAGCAAAGCAAGATAAAGAAGATGCCCCAACAACATTGGTAAGAATTATCACACTCATTGCAACATGAGTGAAGACCAAATGCATAGTGTTGGAAACTTCATCCTCAACGTCAATCAAAGAATCATAAGGAGCAGTTCAAGAAAAAGATGCATCTATGATCAAGAGAAAAGCAGCCCATGCACCTACAATCCAAAACGTAGCGGTAGACACATGTCATCAATGTAGCCTCACCACCATTGCAAGCAAATAATCATGAGAAGTCGTTCTTTGGGGAACTAGGTAGAGTATATGCAAATACAAGCTTGTAAGATGTTGATTTGAACTCCACTCATTTGAGCAGCATACATATTGGATAGCACTAGAAAAATACTTCCAAAATTGCTTTTATGGTTCCATTTGTTGGCAGAAGCAAGGAACTAGCTCCACTTGTATGAGCAAGTAGGGAACTAACTCCACTTGCATCAGCAAATAGGGAGGCAATCTACTCATAAAGGGTGAGTATGGTGTAGTGTGTCCACTTGGAAAGTAGTAGGGGCAGCCAATGGCAATAACAGGTATTATTATTCTTAGACATTTTCATTCACATGTTCACATTCATAAAATTATCACCACTTGTAGCATCCAAGGAGCAAGGAAGGTAGAATAGAGGCATTCCAAGTTGAGCAAGCACCCCAAGCAAGAAGTAGGGAAACCACTTTTAGCAAAATGAGAAGCATACAAGCATTGAAGGTTTAGCATCACAAAGGTGGCAGCAAGCTGGTTCACATTTTTCCATCATCATAGCATACAAATTCAAAGTAGATTTCAAATGGCATCAATAGTAGCAAGTTTATTTCCTCATGACAATGGTTGTAGCATGGATGTATGAATTTGATTTCATCATCAAAATGGTTATATCATGCGTTTGGGATATCACAAAAGATTTAACATAGATGTATAGGTCTGATTTTAACATCATAAAGTTGTTGCAACATACATTTGGACGTCACAATGATATAGAGGACTGATTTCAGCATGAATGTAGCAAGCCTTGTGGTATGCGCATATGACGTTGGAATATATGGCATTAATGTAGCATGGATTTTCAGTTGTTTTATGCATATGAGACATGTTTGAAGCAGGTTATCCAGATCTGATTTAGAATGACCGTAGTTACATCTACATGCATGCTAATAAACCAAAGAGTTGTGGAAATGGAGGAGCATGATGTTTTTATGACAATAGTAAGGTGAGAAAGCACTCAAGTTGAGTAGCACTCCACAGAAAGATTGTTGACTTCATGGGTGTATAACTTGGATTACTTTACCCCTTCATTGAAAACATTTCTATACATTTCAGCTTTGTAGAAGATGCAGTGATTTCGGCCATCCACATAACCAAGATGCTCTCACCACTTGTTGTAAGCATGTGAACAGCAAAGAAGATGGCATAGCATCTCCAAAGAGAGAGCATCACTCTAGCCCTAAGTAGCTGATACAGTTACGTAGATACAATGATTTTTTTTTTGGGGGGGGGCTGGATACATTTTTGGATACGGCCATACAAAAATATATAAAAAAACTAAAAATATAAAAAATATAGCCATATAAGCAAAATTAACCACATAATATGCATAGTGATAGAGGAAACAAAATAAGTTAAATAACCACAAAACATATTAATAATTCAATGCCAAATATAATAATATTCAATGGTTGAGCTTAGATTAGTCTTAGAAGTTAGAACAAGTACATCAATAGCTCTTCTTTTAGTTCTCTGATAGGTTATAACTGCAACTTGACCACTTGAATCGTTAGTTTTAACATCCAGAGTAAAAACGACATGATCATCTACCTGCCAATTTACATTAATAGCATCACGCTGCCCTTGAACTTGATGAGTCACTCCTTGTGACGTCAAACTTGTATCTTGATATTGACCTCCTTGAAAAGAGAACTCTTCTTGTGTCATCTATGGCATGGTGATGTTCTGTGATACTAAGGCTTGGTTTTGAGCATCATTGAGATTTGAGGGCTGCCAACCTGAATCCTGCACCAAATTATTTTGAGGTGGGGTTGGAACAATGGCTTTTGAAGTGGAAGGAGCATTCGGATCAAGAGCAGCATATGGCTTAGCTGGAGTTATGGCTCTTTGTGCTTGATAGGGTGGTCTATTTTCTCTGAAACCCTGATAAAAAGACCTTTGATCTTTGAAGGGCTGATAGTTGTTTTGATTTTGTTGTTGATAGGGCCTATTTAATTGAAATTGTTGCCTTTTGAGCTGTACTATTTCATTTCCAAAAGATTGTAGCAAACTTTTCAACTCCTATCTCACTAGATTGACTAGTAGGGGCTGCAATAGGAACTTGAGGTGCTGGAATTGGAGCCAAGGATGGAATTTGAAGAACTTGAGGCGCTGGTACAGAACTTATTTATGAAAATATGGGCATTGGAGGTCTTGAAGAAAGCTTGCCTGCTTGTATCAAACTATTTTCTACCCTTATAGCAACTTCATAAGCATCTGACAAAGTAGTGCCACCCATTGACTGTATCATCACACTAATGTCAGAATTAAGAGCTTTCAAAAAATATAGAAGTGCATATTCAGGGGATGACCTAATCAGAACCAGTATCCTTATCCATGTCTTCTGAAATCTAAAATTAAAATCAGATATGAACTCATGAGGAGCTCTCTGTATGGCAGTTAATTGCTCAACTAAAGATAAGTGATCCGATTTGTCTTCAAACTACTTGACTAAGGCTGCACCCAATTCATCCCAAGTGAAAACGGATCTAAGTGGGAGGGTTCTATACCACTGTAATGCTTTTCCTTTGAAAGAAGTAGCAAGCAATCTAATAACAACATTATCCTCAACAACATTATGGATTGAACAAAGATTAGCCACATCCTGGATATGCTCAATAGGGGTTGTTTGATTTTCTCCTGAGAAGAATGGAATACTTTTGAGGGCAGATACAGGAATGTCGTCTAACTATGTTAGATTCAGTGGACTTTCCCTATTGAATAGAGCAAACACTTAATTTCTAACGGCCATTTGGATGGTGGGGATTGCAATGTTTAGAACAATAGGATGAAGGGGAGGTAAATATTCCCTTTGAGGATATGGATTTGCCCTCCTAGACCTTGCTCTTTTATAAGTTACAAATTCAAAAGGAATACCTTTACTTGCTGATCTTGTGGTAACCTTTGGCATGAACGGATTCCCTGAGTGATGCTATGAATTCTACAACTAGATGTAGATGAATATCCTCTACTGCTGCTAAAACTCTATGCATAGAATTTTTTCATGGTCCCATCGGGCATGCCAAAAACTATTGTCAACCTGGAGTTGCACCCTAAATAGAAGACGTACTGAAATGGCTAATCCTCTCTCCGATTGAAACAATGGGATCTTCTCACGAGGGTGGGTGTCTCAATGGTGAGAAGAACCTCCAGAGAAGGTTGATTCTTGTAAGATGTATCAATGGATCTCTACTCTATGCTGCGAATCTACCATGGAAAAGGGAGAAAGTAACTTGAAAGGGAAATCCCACCTAATGGCAGTGATACACCAAAATGTTGATCCACTTTACTTGGAACCTTGAACACTGAATCAAACAAAGGAAAAGAAAGACCTTTGATTTCAATTGATCACTATGCATAAGTATTTCATGAGAAGGTTTGATCCAATGACAAAAAAAATGTGAGAAAAAACGATGGAGAGAGGTCTAATACAAGACACTTTGCAGCCACCTAACATCCACTTACCACTTTAACAAAAGACATAGAACACTGAACATGACCTGCAATACATTATGAGCTAGCAACTAGGTACGAATCAGAATTTGAGAAGGGAGAGAAATCTATCACGTATGCAAATTGTTGAATGAATGTACACTATGCCAGCTCTTGAAATATGAATACAATCTTTCTACTGATTGAAGAGGTTACACAACTCACCAATGGCAGAGTCTGGTCTTGCCAAGAGGGATAGATTTTACAACGCTGAAAAGCCATTAATATAAAAATTTACAAGCCAAGAGATTGGCGTTGAAAATAGAGGAGTAAACTCAAACCAACTCAGCGTTTACAAAAGCCTATTTTGTCTTGCATGAAAATTCCTTGCATTGAAAAAAGAAGACAAGCTTTGGATGCATGAAATCTATGAATAGATGTCTTGACTTGAAAACTAGTCAACCTCAAAACAAGAGTAGTCGAGTTCACTCGAATTGTTGGAACGTTTGAAAGTCTCCCCTTTGCATGAAATCAATGCAAATGCCAAATTAAAAATTGTGTTTGAACCGCCAGAACGTTTCTAGATTTGAGACAAACGAGAGTGCGTGCATGGAATTTTTGGTTGTTTGAAACGTTCAACGCTTTGCCTGTTCATCATGCAAGACGACTCTATTTTCAGAACTAAAGCATGCTTGCTTTCTTAAATGCGTTCACTTCGTTGGAGTCACTTCACATTAGTCTGTGCATGATCTTTGTTTATCCTGCCTTTGTCTTTATTCTGCGTTGGTTTTATTTACTGTTCATGCTTATGTCCATGTTCAGTTCTGTTTTAATCTTTGCTCATGCCTCTATTTTTGCATTTGTTTTTCTTTTTGTTCAGTTTTGGCTTAGTCCTGTTTATGCTTACGTCTCTATTCATGCTATTTATCATGCTCAATTCACTTCATGTTTTCTCTGACTTTTTCCGTGTTCTACTTTAATTCAGGATTGGGGTTTTATTTTGGTTTTCATCCTTTGGACAAATTGTCCGAAGGACTCTCTATCTTTTCTCTTTCTCTGTCTTTTCTTTCTCTGTCTCTTCTCTGCTTATGCCCTTGTCTTTTCTATCGAGCTTTTTGAGACTGTCCTTATTCCTTCAAACTTTTTGTCCAAAGGAATTCGTTTCCTTGCCAATTTTCCCGAATTTATTCCTTTAGGCTACTTATATCTTGCCCTTTGATTTTCTTCAAACTTTTGCTGACCTCAAATTCCCACGGATTTCCTGTTTGACAATTATTCCGAAAGATCTCCTTCTTTGCCTTTCTCTTTTAATTTCCTCAGGTTTTTATCCTCCCGAATTTCTTCGGACTTTTTGTCCGAAGGAATTCGTCTCCTTTGGCTATCTTTTCCCCGAAGGGCAAGTGCCATTCAAGAACTTTGATTTTGTCCTTTGCTTATGTCTCTGCCCTCCGCAAGGGCTTCTACTTCCCAATAATGCCCCTCGAAACTTTTGAAGGGTCCTATCCCCGACCAAGTGCCCTCCGCAAGGGTAGGTGTCCTTTGGAAAAATGAATTGTCCTTCGGAATTTTGCCAAGGTCTTCTTCGTGCTTGAAGTGTCCCCTACAAGGGCACATACCCTTCGGGGTAATTGTAAATGTCCCTATGCGACGCCCAGATGTCCTCCGCAAGGGCTATGTCTTCCAGGTGTGCCCTTCGAAAGAATTGAAAAGGTCCACTTCACCAACCAAGTGCCCTCTGCAAGGGCAGGTGTCCTTTGGAAAAATGAATTTTGTCCTTCAGAATTTTGCCAAGGTCTTCTTCGTGCTTGAAGTGTCCCCCGCAAGGGCACATACCCTTCGGGGAAATTGTAAGTGTCCCTACGTGATGCCTAGATGTCCTCTGCAAGGGCTATGTCTTCCAGGAGTGCCCTTCAAAAAAAATGAAAAGGTCCACTTCACTGACCAAGTGCCCTCTGCAAGGGCATGTCTGCCTTCAAAAGTGTCCTTCGAAAAAATTGTAGGGCACCCGAGCTTTTTGAAGGGCCCAGGGTTTTTGTAACTGTCCTTTTTCCTTCGGACTTCTGTCTTGACTTGAAAACCGGTCTTCTCAACTGTGCTTTTCTCCTTTCTTTCAGACAAAAAACCCAAAGAAAAAAGCCTTGAAGGACTACCACTGAGTAATTTTTCGAACTTTTACACAGTCCTTTGAGAGCTCTTTCTCTCGAACAAAATGTCCGAAGAAATAGTCCACCTCTTATACCCAAAAAATTCTTTGGGAAGACAAAATAAATAAACTTAAAGTTTGTATATCTTGGCTGTATTTGCACATTTGGCTGTAATCAAGCAAGCTCCTTGGAAACCTCTGCATGACTAAAAATTCAACTGGCTGTAGATGGCCACTTGGGTGGCTGTAAATGCTCATTTAAGGACCCCAAAACTGATTTACAAGACAAACTTGGCACCATAGCAAAGTTCTGAATAGTAGGGATGACAATTTGCCCTGTGGGAGGGGAAATTGTCAATAGTAACCATGCAATGAATGGTAAATGTGTTGTATTCCTTTGATAAAATGAGTGTGAAAGCTGCATTTAGGGTTACCCTTATACTTTTTTTTTGTTTTTAAATGTTTTTTGAAGTCCATAGTTGACTTATTTTAAAGCATAATTGGAAAACAATTTTAAAAATGCATTTTTTTCCCCTAGATACATACTGGGTACACCCAGGGTGCTGCAAGGCCCCTGCAGTACCCTGGGCATACATAGGGCATATCCCTGCAGGATACATTTCAGATACATATTGTATCTGGATACGTGGCCCTACAGGGACGTATCCGTCTACGTAGCTCTAGCCTATAAGCATGTATATTGCAACAAAGAGCTAAGAGAATCAGCCAAGTCAAAGGCAACTACCAACTGCAGAGGTATGACACAAGACACCAAAGAGTACAAAAGAAAGCCAAGGCACCAAGAGTGCAAGAGGGTCCTATGGTTACATCATTTGGCAAACACTTGAAGGTGTCAATGCAGCTCCAAAATCAGTCTGAATTCGAAGAACAACAGGTTGGGACAGCAAATTCCAAAAGAGAGCAATCAAATTCACTTCATAGGAAGTGAGAAAGAAACGTACCCCACTAAGAAGGTAGCAGATAAATCCACAAATTTTCAATTTATGAGTTTTGGGGGGCCAGAAGCCTCCCTACTGGGGAGTTATGGTTTGAATTTCATCATGAGAAAATATCATAATTCGGTCAATTAAGATAATCAGCTTTATTTCATAGTTTTTGTGACTAATGAAATGCTTAGAAACATGTTTTCACTCACTCCAAGAAACATAATAGGACAAACAGCAAGCTCAATAATTTAAGGACCCAGTCATAGTTGACAGGTTTGGATACAGCCGAACCTAGCCTATATAAGACAAAATAGCATAATCAACCATCCAAAAGGAAAAAAAAATCCATTCTTCTTCTGTCTCTTTGTATGAGAGGCGTTTACGATCCTCTATAAAAATGAGTTGCTCACTTGCAGGCATAAATATGTCTCTTGGGGTCAACGTATGAGGGTTACTTCATTATTTATGGTACTGGTGAGTGTTTTAGGATGACTGTACAATTGAGTGCAGTTGTCAGTCATGTTGATTGAGCAATTTTTCCACAGCAAGGCAGCTTTTACAGCACTGTAGACATGCAGGGGAATACTCATAGTGTTCTTGAAGGCTCAAATTGAGTGAATGGCTTGTAAATATTGTATAATGATAGTAGAGATGAGGCACACCCCGACTTCTCCAGAGTTTTCCCACATTGGGTTTCTCTAGGGTAAATTCTTATGTTAAATCCCTATTTTCATGTTTTTCCAAGTATTTTGCTTGCTTGATTTCATTCTCTGTGACTGGCACTTAAGCAAGCAGACAAAATACATGTAAAGTTGATTGCAAGCACAATTCTTGCTTACAACAGGAAGTAGAAGTAAATTTCAGTCGCACACAATTTAAACAATCAGCATACTTACTAGAACATGTTGTGGATTGGAATGGTCACATGTTGGTAGTAACATAAAATGGGTATGAAATTTGATTTAAAGGCATTGTAGGCATGTATATCAACATGTACACAATTTCAAACTGAATAAAAGATGTAGATAGCAGCCCATTGTTGGCCCTAGTATCAAGAGAATAATTCAGAAATTACATTGTGAAGAGAGCATTTCAAATAGAAATTAATAATGTATTATTTTGAGATTTTTACAAAGACGATAAAAAGTTATATAAGCTTTTCCCCAGATGGTTACGGGACCAACTAATTCCCCTGAACCAACTAACAACTAACAAGCCAAAGTAAATACTAACATAAACCTAACAAAACATAATGTAAATGTGATTGGATCAACCGAACCAACAAACTCCCCCTTGATCCAAAGGGGTATGGAAAAAGAGAGAATTGGAGCAATGACTCTGAAGTCATCAAAAAAACTTTGAAGCTACTACAACTAGTGTACTGTACGTCCTGGTACTGACCAAAACCAATGTCACTCCTATGGATAAAATGCTAATGAACACAACAAGGCCTACTCATCCCCTATGATCATCGTACCGTACTATAGTAGAACACGATCAAGGCCTGTCCAACTACATCAATCCACATAAGGCTCCACCCAGAAGCCCATCAAAGTGATTAACATGTACTGTGTATGGCACATCTCCAACAAATGTTGACGACTTTTGATCAACAATGTTGGTGCTAGCAACCCCTATCAACTCGTACTATCATCGACGACTGATCGAAGACTTACCAATGCTATATCTTCTCCCTCTATCAAGTGAGAGGTGAGAAGCTGTGAAATGAGAGAAACAAAATCAAACAATATTGTCTACTCCATTTCATAAATATCAAGGATAGAAAGCCAAAACTAGAACTAAAATAAGCAAACTACTACTACCAAAATTGTCATTCAAATATTTGACCCAAACTCCGAATGAATAGCTAACTGGAGAAGGGTAATAGTCCTCCAACCTCCAACAGATCCTCCAAGCTCCAGTGTGACACTTACACTTAGTCAATCACAATGATCCTGAGGGACTTGTAAAGGACAATGTGTTCATTGATAGCACAAGCAAGAGGTGGCATTGTAAAAATTTGCATTTTGAAGGTGTCAATTTCTACCGAAAATGTGCCCTTATACATCATTTTCAATACGGTTTGATGTAAAAAGTATACGAGAAAGCTT
Source organism: Torreya grandis (assembly GCA_037957365.1). Lineage (NCBI taxonomy): Eukaryota > Viridiplantae > Streptophyta > Pinopsida > Cupressales > Taxaceae > Torreya > Torreya grandis. The sequence goes on along the minus strand of JARHVA010002124.1, from coordinate 1,151,575 downwards.
CAAAACACAAAATAAACCATTATGTTCTATCTAGAATGCTCGAAAACCTATAAATCGACTGGTCACACGACCACCTTCACACAAACAGATGACTGGTCACAAAAGTTACAATAAGTGTTGCAAGTGTTTACGCGACTTACACCCTTCTGTCACCTCTTCTTTTTACAAAGATTTTTGAAAATAGAATATGCACTTTTCAAAAAGGCATATTCCAAAAATCAAATGTAAAAGGAAGTTTGCCCAGAATATGGTTTTGAACCCTTGACTCTTCTTGTACAAGAAACTAACAAAAATATTCTAATCAACTTGCCTTAAATAAGCTTGAATATGAAAAAGCAAGATATTTTATATGACCTTGATTTGCTGGAAAAGTAAATTAAAAAAATACATTCACCGGAATCTTTTAACAAGTATTTTACTTGCATGTAAAATGGTGCTTTTCTTCCTTGTGGGACCCACTCCAACATAGAAAAGGGAATTATTAGGTTTTTAAAAAAACTTTGGCTGCCCTACATACTGTGCAATTTGATTCAGAAGAGCAGCTTGAGGAGTTTGAGACAAGTAAGAGCTTTCAAAAGTGATTTCTTCCCTGTAGAGAGTTGCAATTTCTTTGCCAGTATCGCCACCTTTTTATCATGAAGTTGAAGAATGTGATGGTGCCCTTGGATAAGAATAAATTTAACTTTGGCAGGCTGCAATCCCAACTGCCATTGTACAAATGGTTTTTTTTTTTATTTTATAATTTTCAGGCCGTCGCCATACTGGTGGAGTGGATGATCAGGTAATAAAATCAGAATTCAACTAAAATAAAACATAAGAAGATACCATAATAGAATGGAATGAATTTAGCAATGACATCTACGGAATCCACCACTTTCTGAAGGACAGAGAAGCACTATAAGTTGCCTGAAAGCGCCCTATAAATCTGAGTCTAATACTCGTGAGAAGGTTCATTACTGTGTCAGCAAATGGGTCGACATCAAACAGGAAAAACCAATTCTTCAACAGATTCCGCCAGAGGATTGAAGATCCATCAATGTCTTGAGGCGCCGTACAATTGTACAAATGACACATTGGTCTTCAAATTGATATGGACTTCAAAAAAAAAAACTCCCCTACTTGCATAGCATCCTCCTAGATAGCTTCCTTCATTCAGGCTCTAATACCACTGTTCGCCCCAGTACCAGGAGAATAATTCAGAAATTACATTGTGAAGATAGCATATCAAACAGAGTTTAATACTGTCTTATTTCGAGATGATTTTACAAAGACGGTGAAAAGCTAATAGGGTGGTTACGGGACCAACTAATTCCCGTGAACCAGCTAAAAACTAACAAGACATAAAGTAAATACTAACATAAACCTAACAAAACATAATGTAAATGTGATTGGATCCACTGACCCAACACCCATAGCTGTAACAAACATCAATATTCAACCTTATGTATGTTGGTTACAGTAGCATACTGCATTCAATCGGCACATAAGTAGATTTAAATCTGTGTTGGTGAATTGTACATTGGAATATCCAAGTCTATTACAAATCACAAATTTCCTTCATCATATAAACCAAATAACATGACAAAACTGGAAATTGGCAGGAGAAGACACAAAGGTATATAGTGAATGGGATAGTTCTTGAAGGTAATTATAACCCTCATAATTGTATTGTCAAAAAAATTTTGTATATTTTTCATCATCCTTCAATCCAGGCATTTAATCAGCCCATGTCTTTTGTCGGAAACTCTCATTAATGTGCAGCTTAGATATGCATTCGTTGGCCTACTGCCCTATGTGGGGCATCCATCAGTGTCATGGTCACTCATCAAAAGACATTGTCTATCTCAATCAATGTATAAAGATCAATTACCATAAAACTATAAAATAGGTAAGATCTGACTCAAAGTGACATTAACTAATACCAACAATAATGATAATAATAAGACATGCCCAGCAATATTTAACAAAACACCGAATGGTCTATTTAATAAATACCTCCACTTCAACTCAATATAATGCACACATGTTTAACCGGATGGTCTATTTTATAAATGCCTTTATTTCAACTCAATATAATGCACACATGTTTCTTAATATGCAAGTCTCTTTCCTTATTCTCAGTAGATATCCCCACACCCAAGAAGTCTTCGTACCTCAGAGGCTCAGACTATTGGGGACTTCAAACATGATGGGACTATTTCATATCTATTCCTCTAAGGGAAATAGCAAGGGATTGCACGAGCTTTAGTTATTGAAAACAATACAAGATCAATCCAGACCAGCAGAGATTAAGATTTCCAACTATTATTGAACTCTTTTTTCTCATTTATCAATTTCTAATATCCCCTAAAAAATTTCCCTCCATACTGATCTGTATAAAAACGTGTAAAATTGAAAGCTACAACATCAATTAGAGATCAATGACAATACAAAACCTAAATGATTTTGGAGCAAATTTAAGAGCATCTGGAAACTCATAAAATAGCAACATTCACAAAATAGTGAGAGCATATTACCTAAAATATTCTGAAGTAGCTTAGGAGCATCTAACAGTGATGCATATGGCTATAGGTTTATCATATACTGAAAACAACTATCCAGATATAAGCTCGGAAAGGTGTGTCAAAATTACTTGACAAATACTAGAAACCGTAACCCCTTTAACTATTGGTCATCGTTCCCACTTGTAACAGAAATTTAGTATTAGTTGAACGAATTTTTTAATCGACATTTGTGACAAGTTTAATAAATATAGAAATTGAGTATAGTACTATACATTGTTCGAGTCCAGTGTTAAACCATGGCAATTTATGTTTCTTAAAAACTTTGAATCCCTTGCTGTCTGTATGACAGAAGAGGATATTGGAAAGCAAAAAGGAGATTAAGAGAAAAGAAAAGGTACCAACCTGCATCTAGAGAGCCCCTGAGAAGTTTTAAACATGAATAGAAACCCTTTGTTCGAGGCAGAAGTACATTTTTGAGGATGGGCAAATTATTTTCTTCAGCAATCCTTTGACTCCTAAGACATTTTTGTTCTCTGTACTCACATCAATAAGTTGAGTAATATATAAGAATAGCTTGGAACTACATAAACCAATGATAATCCCATCCCAATGTTTTTAATACAACACCATTAGCAGCAATGAACTTCTTGAGTAGCTTTCATTGGAAAATGATCTTGTTAAATTGTCTCCTACATTTTGTAAATTGGAAAGCTAAAGATGTAAAAGAAGATGCAGCATATACATTATGATTTAACACATGACAAGCTGAGAAGGATTAATTACGTAAAGTCAGTTCCCTCTGGGAAGAGAATAAGCCATAGTGGATCTACTGGATCCTTGAATGTTGAGAGCATTGATTCTATGACAGGCTCATCCACCTCCCATTTCCTCTCAACCAAAATGAACTCAAGAACATGGAAACCCCAACCAAAGATAGGTGCATTACGCACGCTGCTTTTAAGTATATACTTAATGTAACCCAGGCGATCTTTGCGCAAAGCAAGGTTCCATATGTACATCCAATCTACTTCTGTTCGGTGATTGCAAATCATCAAAACACGCTCTCTTGGAGGGACACAATCTCCAGCAAATATAACCTTTGTCCCATTTATCTTCTCAAACAAGAAAGGCCACATGGCTAACCAGTGGCCAAACAAGAAGGAAACCACCTTTCTGCTATAGTGTACGCTGAAAAGCCGTAGTAGCAGAAATGCAGGAGGCGCAAAGATAATCAATGTCATAAATGCTGTGGAGACGAGCACCATTAAACATATAATTCCTTTTATTGCCCTCATAAATGTTAAGGGCTTATATGTTTGAACCTTCTGATTCTCAAACAACCGACTTGTTTCTGTAAATCCTTCTATAGGATTAAAATCATTTAGCTCACCTTTAATGTGAGACCTGAAGGTTCCATTTCTTGTTTTTTCTGGAACAATATCCTTAACTGCACTGCTAGCACTGAATTTCCCATCCAGATGTTCATGACTTTTACTTTCGTTATCATCCAAACGCACTTCCTCAGCCATAATCTCAACAACAAATTGTTGCAGGAATAGGATATCAAATTAGAATGAGTTGCATTTCTTTACAGAAGCACAGCAAGATCGTGCTTCACCTCTGTTTTATTCTGCAAAAATCATTGGATTGAAGAATATAAATTATTAGAGTCAGATTGAATAAGTCTTCTGCAAAAAGGAACAAAAAGAGAAATTTACAAATGATGAGCATTGGAGAATTATAGTTCGGAAACATTAATATGTGGTCAAATAATAATTAGCATAAGCCTGCACAGAAATACATAAATACAGTACTGGATTTATAAAGTATAACTGCTGTTTGCACCCAAACCCACCTTCCTAAACATATGAGACAAATTAAACTTTACTCTCATTTCATAAAAAAATAAGAATGGTCATTCATAGAGATAAATATAAATTTCTTCTGAATGGTTTCTTTCAAAATCTGCTTTATTGTGTACTTACCCATGACTTTATTTGATTGTATTGTAATGAGTTCTCCTGCTTATAAGCTTATACTTCGTCATGTTAAGTTATGGTCCAAATCGTCAATTTATGTTGTAAAAGCCAGTTATGAAAAGATAAATCATAAAAGGTAGTTTAGTAAAGCGGTTAAGATTAGTACTGACCTGATTACCCCTTAATTGACAATTTATGTCCCAAGTCAGGATTATAATCTTCTTTTGTATAAATAGGGTTGTCTCCCTCTCTTTGTATCTTTAACCATTTTATTCGATCTATGTGACAGGAAACTGACCCCAGGGAGTATTCCCTAGAGAAATACATTTCCAAAACTTGTACGTTTTGAAAACCCATTTCTCTTGCTTGGAAACTCTTCACAAACGTTCTCCAGCTTAGGAAACTTCTTTTAAAAAATTCCTTCCATTTTCAGCGTGTTTCCAGCCAAGTAGCACGTTTCAGTGCTGGCAATTTAATGGGCCATGGGGGATCTCACAAACGGAATAAAAACAAGAAGAAAATAAAAAATTCAAATATTAAAGAAATAAACATTGGTTTTTGTTGATCTCAAAGATGATGACCACCCTCCTCATGCACCTCCTACTTTAGCTAATAGAGTTGGAGAGCTGTGTGTATTCCAAGTAGTTCATTTTGTTTTTCTGGCATGTATAACCTAATCTTTAAAGGTTGATTTTAAAGTTGAATTAGTTCTTTTTGACTCACTATTGATGCTATAGATTGTATTTTTACATGGCATTCAATAAATAATTGCAGTATCAAATTCATTCTACTAGTACTAAAGGATAGGCTTAGAGATGAAAACATATTATATGGCGATTATTTTGCAACACCATCTGTTCATTTTCGTGTGTTTTCATTTCTTCTCTGCTTGTACCACATGTAAATAAGAATTTTCAACCATCCATATTTCCATTGTCATTCTCACTCTAGTTTACAATTTCCCTTTTAAAAGGGTTTACGGTTCAAAAACCTCCCTAGTCCTCAAATTGTTTGTAAAGAACACGAGACAGAATACTAGAAGATGGAAGGATGCTTTTAATCAAGGATCTAAGACAAGAAACTAGAAAATACACGAAATGGCAGGGGATGATAACTGTAACATTTGACGCAAGTTGAAAAAATATGCTGAAACATATGATCACAAGAACAAACAGTAAAACAAACCCTTGATAAATCAACAGTGACGCTGGGAAGCCTGAACATGATCTCTCCAATTTAGACCAAGGACATGTTGAATAGCAATTTTTAAAGAGGAGATGAAGGCCTTTTCCACAAACTGGTGAACAGGATTCAACTTTGGAGCAGAAGTTTAAGTTCATGTTTGGTTCAGCAAAGTTGGCTATGATAAAAAAGAACACCAACCAGAACACATAACTAAAGATTGCACTCCAAAAGTTGTCGTACACGTGGGAGAGAAGAACTAACCAAATTGGAACTAGGATGACCCATAAAAGTGCAAATGAAGCATGTTTGGCTGAACTATCTGATAATGGAAGAGTACATGGAACTTTGAGATACTTAAAGAGAAGGTACAGATGGATGAGGACACTAACCTGATCTTGGGACATGACATCCCCAATCTGCATTTAGCGACTAGACATCTAGGCAAAGGTAAAGATGTAGAGGTAAGACCTTTTGAAAAATCATACTTTTAACAGAAAAGCCTCAAATCAAAATTAATAAAACTCAAAAAACAACTATTTTGTCTAGGACTTGTGGATACATTGGAAGGCTATCAAAGAAGTGGTACACCATAAACCACATGTCATGACCCCTTTTTCAAATGAAGTAAAAATAATAAAGTTAATATTATTTTTAAGTTGTCAAGTGACTTACTTTTTATTAAAAAGTGACAATATTACTTTATTATTATAAATTAAAAAAATAAATGTGACTTTCCAAATAAAGCAAGTCAACATCTAATTAGAAGATGGAAAGTGACTTTTGGAGCTATTCCTTGGGGAAAGTGTCAAGTGAACTTATAAAAAAGCACTGGGGGGTCATTTGGAAATCATCTTTTGCCATTATCTATTTTACGTTGAGAGTTTGAGTTGTTGCTTCAACTTCTGTTTTTTAGGACAAAAAACCTCCATTGCAACCAAATTTGGAGATGAAAACCCTCCAATCTTCAGTGGTGACTCTATTCCGAAGTTGCATTTGTACATTCAGTTAGAGATTTATAGTTTTCAGTTCAGTTTTATTAGCTATGACACATTGTTAGCATCATTGTTAGGATTTCTGCATTGGGCATCAACTACAGCAGCTAGGGCATCATCTCAAGTGTTGACATCATCATCCCAAGGGTTGACGTCACATAAGGGGTCATCATTTGGTCTATTCCATCTATCTAGGACACCATTGGTCAAAAAATTGATGTATACATCCAACTAGTATTTTTTTTATTCCTAGGGTTGAAAAATAAATTAGAAAAACCCTTATTTCAGTGTTTATGATACAGCCGTCATTATTTGCAGCAAATCTAGATTTTTCTTATGGTTTGAAAATTATTTCCATCATTTTCTAGCATTTGTAATTTTTGCCATAAGTGTTTTGCAATAAAAAATAGTTTTTATTAATTCTACCCTAAGGTTTCTGGTGAATCCGGAATTATTTAAAAATGTCAGTTTAGGGACATTACAGTGGTATCAAAGTTGTGATCTTGTCAGCGTGTGAATCATGAGGATAGTGCAAGAATCCATGGTAGAGATGTTGTAAGCTATGCAAGAATATCAGAAGAATCTAAAGGCATAGATAGAAATAAAGAAGATGGTGAAAAGAAACTAACCACATTGCAAAGAAGCACAAAGGATGTAATGAGGACCCAAAAAAGGTGTGATGAATGACTGAGACGAGCTAAGGAAGCCAAATTGATAGCCACTCAAGCAAAACAACACCTACAAAAAATTTAGGGAAACAATTCTCCAATTATAATAGTGAAGCATGAAGAAAAATCAGATTTGCAAGAAGTTTTAGGAGATTTTTGCTTAATGTCAAATTTTCGAGTCTGTAATGTAGTAGAGTTGCTGCAAATTTCTCTAAGACATTGAAAGAAGATAAGCTTTTGGATCATTCTTATGACAACTCAAAATATGAAAGGAATGTTTCAAATCAAGAAGTTTATGGGGTTGAGTTCCAAGAAGACCTTGTTGAGAGGCATGCACATGAGAAAAAGGCCTCACCGGATACTGATGTTGGTTTTCAGCTTGCTGGAATTTTCAGATCAGCGACTAATGATAAGTAATTTGATTATCTTCATGATTATAGCAAGAAGCATGAAAGTGTTAATTTTAGCGGAAGTTTGTGGCAAGACTCTTTTCATCATGGGTAGTACCAAGAGATTGGTGAAAAGATGAAGGGTACAAAATGGAAAGAGGATCTTTTCTCTCAAATCCAAAATCGTTCATGTATGATCGTGTGGGATCCGGATATTATAAACAAAAAGCTACAAAAAGAAGATATTGAGAAACACATGAAGGCTGAATTGTTTGATGGCTTTAAAATCATAGTTGCAGATAGATTCACCATTCCATTCCCCTAGATAAGTAGACAACTTAATATAACAATGGGTGAGAATAAGGTATGGGATGAATTTTATATTATGAGAACTAACATTGTTATGGAGATAGAAGGGTTGCATACCATTGGCAAGTTAGTACAGAATCACAAATCTAAGGAGCTAAAGTTTACATCTAAAGGAAAAGATATGGTGCTTGGAAGTATCTTTGATGAATCATTAAGAGTAGTCATAGCTAAAAGGACTTCTCAGAAAAGACAAGTTGCTTGGGCAGCAAGTTGCTTTGAGGTGGAGAGCATGCAAACTATTTCATCTTTTGGTAAGCAACATAGTCTTATGTTGATATTCAAATGCTTCCAAAACAACATAGTATGGTGTTCAATAATATGTCCCTAGGATCGCTATCAGATAGAGGTTTTCAACATGCCATAGAGTTGAAAATTAGCTGTAAGCATGCCATTATTACTCCTCATTTCTCAAAGACTGATTTGAGATCACGCCACCATCAAATCTTTGTTTGTAAGGGAAGTGTGCACAAGACAATTTTCAAATGTCTTCCTAGACACATTGAGTTCTTGGTCGTGCCATTCAATTTGATTAATGCTCCTGCTATGTTCCAATTCATAGTGAATCAAATATTCAGTGGTCAGTTGAGACTGTTTTGACAAATTTTTATGATATTTTGATGTGTAGCAAAGCATGGAAGGATCATATGAGACACCTAGATTTGATCCTTGGGATTCTAGAGAAGCAGGCTCTATTTGTAAAAGAATTTAAGGGTGTGTTTGGGGTCACAAATATTTTATACTTCAGCCATGTCATTATTGCTCGAGGCAGACAGGGGGATCAAAAGAGGATTCAAATTTTTCTAGTTTGAGCACTCCCTACCACACTAACTCTATCGAGGAGATTCTCTAGTTTATGCAGCCATGATAGAATGTTTGTTAAGGGACCTTCACATATAGCAACACCCTTAACCAACATGACAAAGAAAGGAGCTTTTGCTTGGATGGATAGAATACCAGAAGTTTTTGATAAGCTTGAGAGGGGTAATCATTACATGCCCTGTATTTTCCATTTCAAATTTCTCACAACCATTTGTGTTAAAATGTGGTGTTTTAAGAGAAGGTATTGAGGACATATTAATCCAAAAGGGGACTCCATTAAGATGGAGAGCATGAAGTTGAAAGATCCAGGAAATAGTTTCTCTATTTATGACAAGGATATTCTTACCATCAAGCATCTTTTGGTAAAATTCAGACATCTCTTGGTTTATGGTAGATGTGTGGTTAAGATAGATTGCGGTGGCTTGAAGTTCATCTTGGATCAACATGATTTGAATGATAAACCACAAAGGTGGGAAAGGAAATTCCAAGGTTGTGATGTTGATATAAAAGGGGAAAACCCTGTAGTTGTTGATGTCTTTTCTAGAATGGTTGTTCTTTGTTCTATTTCTATCATTTATGGTGATTGGAAGATTTCAATCATGGTAGATTATGCCTAGAATATATTTGTTGCTAACATTTTAGATGGAAATGTGAAGATGAAAAATATGTGCTAGCCGATGGTCTCATTTTAAATAAGAATAGAATCTTTCCAGTACTTGAATCTAAGATAAAATAGAAGATTTTGAAAGTTTTGCATGATACACCAATTGTGGGACACTCCAGATCCTACAATATTTGTAGATATATAAGAAAGAGATACTCGTGGTGGAGCTTTGAGGAAAAGGATCTCAAAAATATCAAGGAGGACATCACCTACCAGCGCAATGAAGTATAGCATGTATTCCCAGTAAGTTGGTTGCAGCCATTGCTTATTCCCCATCAAGATTGGAAAAGTATGTTCATGGACTTCATCACAAGTCTTCCCGAGGTACATGGTAGAGACTGCATTTATGTTTTTGTGGATAGGCTAAATGAGTATTCATATTTCTTTGCCATTTATCTAGAATTCAAAACGCATCATATGGAAGAAGTATATTCTTTCACTCAAGGTTGTCTACACATAAGAGGACGAGATCGGGGCGATATCTCGAGATCTATCAAGGATAGTAATAGTCATTGATTGTCTATTTCCATCCTCCAAATTGTTGATAGCAATTATTTATGCAAACAATTTTCAGCATTGTTGCTATCATATCATTTTCACACTACCGATTTGCAAAATTTCAAGCTTTGGACTGCTGTCAGAAGCCAAATACAACTTCAAGTTTGCAAGATTTGAGGAACTTTCCTTACACTATGTTGTTTGTGAAGGAATTCAGCCATGGGATCTGTTGGAAACAATCTTTCCCATCGCCATTATATTTCATAATCCAAGGGAGGATCTAGACTTTTCAGTTCATAAGTATATCAGAGTGGCGAAGCAGAGGCCAACTACATCACAAAAAGGTAATGGTAACTTGTTATGTTTGCATCCTCGTGATCCGTTGTTTATGGTCAAAGGTCAAGAAGATAGTTCACTAAATAGATCAAAATATAATGTTGCACATGCTTGTGGCCGTCATGGAGAACAATTTCATAATAATTCACAATCAAACAACTTGGTGAGGCGGAGTTTATTTAGAACATGGAATTGCAAGTGCCCAAAAATGAATCGGGATCCAGGTATTACAAAGATAGGCATTTGGGGAAATTCTGAGCAATTGAACTTGCAATTGCTTGAGACAAGCAATTTTTGGGAAGGGCGGACTGTCAGGACCCCTTTTCAAATAAAGTTAATATTTTTGAGTTGTCAAGTGACTTATAATTAAAAAGTGACAACTTAATACTACTTTATTATTATAAATAAATAAAAATAAAAGTGACTTTCCAAATAAAGTAAGTCAACATCAAATTAGAAAATGGAAAGTTACTTTTGAGGCTTTTCCTTGGGAAAAGTGTAAAGTGAACTTATAAAAAAGGCATTGAGGGATCATTTGGAGATCATCTTTTGCCATTATCTATTTCACACTTAAGAGTTTGAGTTGCGACTTCAACTTTTGCTTTTGAGGACAAAAACCCTCCATCGCAACCAAATTTGGAGACGAAAACCCTCCAACCTTCAGTGGTGACTCCATCCAGGGGTTGCATTTTTTTCAGTTCAGTTTTATCAGCTATGACACGTTTATGGCACCATTGTCAGGATTTCCGCATTAGGCATCATCTACAGCATCTAGAGCAACATCTCAAGGGCTAACGTCATCATCCCAAGGGCTAACATCACATTAAAAGCAATATATCAGGGCTAACGTCACCCATAGTTGGTTGTTGTCACTTCTTTCAGCCTGCAAGGCCATCATTTGGTCTATTCCATCTATTTGGGACGCCATTGATCAAAAAATTGATGTATACATCCAGCTGGTATTTTTTCATTTTAAGGGTTGAAAAATAAATTTAAAAAAAAAACTGATTTCAGTGTTTATGATACAGTTGTCATTATTTGCAACAAATATGAATTTTTCCCAAGGCTTAGAAATTATTTCCAGCATTTGAAAATTTTGTCACAAGAGTTTTGCAATAAAAATCAATTTTTACTAATTCTGCCCTAAAGTTTCCAGTGAATCCAGAATTATTTAAAAATGTCCATTTACGGACATTACACCACACCACAACCAAACCCAAAAACTCATGTTATTGCTTCGCACCATGGATTCCAATTCATACCTCCAGCCCCAAGCCTGAAAATAAAAAGCTCCAGAAAGAGGTTGTGGTAAGAATATGGTTAATAAGGTAGAAAGAAGCAAGAGGCCAAACCTCCCAAAGAGGGGCAGAAAGTTTCTGATTTCACAGAAAAAGGTTGAAGAGAATGGCATTAAAATAGAAGATAGAGCCACTATTGGTATTATCAAAATAAGGATTTCCAAAGGACGAAGGTCAAAGTCTCTAGGTCAAACACTGATACAAATGTTCAACTAGAAAAGGTTTCATTGAAACACAGTGGAGGTGCTACCTACAAAACCAAAGACAAAGTCAGAACCTCACCAAAAACAAAGCGGAAGTTGAAGAATGTTTTTTACCATGCGACTGTTTGAGGGAAGGATTTGATGTTGGTCACCATAATTGACACGAGGAGTTAAACGAACTTGATCTCTGAATTATTGATGAGGAAACTCAAACTAAAAATCTATCAACATCAAGACCCATACCCATTGGGATGTATAAATATGTTGAGATGGAAGGAACACAGCAATGCAAATTCTAGTTCACCATTGGAGGCAAATACATTGATGAAATTGAGTCTGATTTCATACCTAGATGTATGTGAAATGGTGCTAGACAATCCTTGTTTGTGGGATCATGATGCTATTTCTAATGCCAATATTGGTGTTTATTCGCTAATGTACATAAGTTAAAAAAAGGTCATAGAACAATTACTACTCATGGAAAAAATTCATCAAAGTAATGAGTTGAATATTAAAAATACTCCCACGTAGTGAAAATCCTTAAAAAGTGGAAAAAAACTATAGATAATTAAATCATACTACACAATGGAAGCTCCCATTACTTAAAAACAATGTGTTGGGTATGGAATATCCCATATTGATAATAATTGTCAGCCAAGCTGAGCTTTTAAGGCAGTACATGCACCAAAATCTTTGTCCTTTGGGAAAGAGACTATGATTCATCCGTTGGGCAAGAAACTAGGAAGTGAAAATCCCAAAGCAGTGGATTTTCTAAAATTCACCATTTCCCCCCCCATGCTAACAAATGTTTAGAGGTGTTTGTGTGCTTTGTGCGTCACCAATGTACATGAGTTAAAAGATTATAGAGAAATGACTGCTCATGGAAGATACTCATCAAAGTGATGAATTGAGGATTAAAAATACTCCCACGATGGAAAATAGTCATCAAAGAGACGACTTGAGTATTAAAAATGCTCCCACATATTGAAATCCCACAAAAATAAAAATATCTCCCATACCAAATAAATATGTGGTCATGATGGTGAGGTTGAAAGGAAAGAAAGGAGAGGAAGTGTAACCTTCTAATCAATCGCTCAACGTTAAGTATAGAGGACAAGTAGATGACTTGATATTGTGGTATAAGGAAGTATTTATGAGCCAAGAGAGTTGTCTTCAGGTCAGATATTGCTACGGAAGCTTGACTGAGAAAGTTTCATTGAACCCAACAGTGAAGATACTAGCTGCAAAACTGAAGACCAAGTCAGAACCTCACCAAGAACAGGTAGCTACAGAAGTTAAAGAATGTTTGTTCCATCTGAATATTTGAGTGAAGGATTTGGCGGTGATCCACCTTGATTGACACAAGGAGTTAGAGGAACAAGTTAGCACACTAAGCTTAACACTCTATACAAAGATCATTATCATGTATAATTTCTATATGTGGTGACCCAAGATGCCCCTCAACAATTTTCAGCAATACTACTAAAATAAAATTGTAGCTGTCACAAAGGACATCTACAAACAGTATATCCAACCCACCTAGATCTCCCCCATTGGGCCACTCAACCCCAAGCTTGCTTTTTATGCCAAGCATTTCTTACAATTAGTGGATGGTATTATTCGTCGCCCTCACTATCTCCAATGCCATTGGTCCCACGGATTAAGGTTTCCCTTGGCTAGATGAGAGTATGCTCTCACCAATTACGAGTTGAAACAGATCACCATGTTCTCCAAAAGGACTAGATGTGCCGTCTTTGCTCTCTTCAAGAGGTGGAGACCAAGGAACACTTCATTTTCAGATGCCCCATTTACTATGAGATCTGGGGAAGATATCATTGCCTCTACAGTGACTCAGTCAACACTCTATCTACTTCCTTAAGATATTCAAACCAATGATGCCTAGCTCTTTATCTTCACGAGGCTGTCACCCTCTGACGCAGATCCCTACAGGAGGAGCCTAAAGGCTCTAGAGACCCCATGTTGATCACCTCTTTCTTCCAGCCCACCCAAGGGATTGGCAGCACTGAGTGCCCTTTGGACAACGATGCATCACACATCAGAGCTGATAGATTAGTTGGGGGACACTTCTCTCAGCATATCTCTACTATTCAAATTACTCAAATCCCCCAGCCTGCTCTCCCTCTACACCATGGCTCTACTTCCCATCGACGTGGCTCTACCCCTCTCCAACAACATGGATCTACTACTTACCGGCAGCCCCCCAAACCACAGGGACAGACTCATAGTACAAGTTTCTTTGGTACTACAAGAAGTACATCAACCTTCGATGTTAGGAGAGATTCTAGAGGAAGTGCTTTGCTTCCCCCTAGGATCTCCCAACCTGACCCCCCCAACATTGGATACTCCCCAACAAGCACTATCAAACCTTCTCACAATGATTGATGATGGGTTAGACAGCTCCTTCAATTCAGGGACAGACAGAAATTTTCAATGGCATCTTCCAGACTTCATCAGCGTATGCTTTGGGGGCTCTTGTTTGCCCTCCATTGCTATTTGTATCAGTTCCATTATCACCTTTGTTAGTGGCAAACTACTCTACTTTGTCTTATGTACTTGTATTCTTTTTTTTTGGCTTCTTGGATTCTCTTTTCCTTGAACTTTCCATTGTTAACTATTGCATCCTCGAGTCCCATTGACCTACTTTTGGTCATTTGTGGGCATTAATAGTATTTCTCTGTTGTTGGGATCTTTGGATTAACCAATCATACATCTGACAATTGAGATAGGCAACAAAAAAATATGAAACACAAGTATTACTTTAAGGGATTAGCATTGTATGAAGTTTGATGCCTGACCCTAGAAATTTCCATGTAGGGCATCAATATGAACCTTATAAAACTCAATGTGTGCAAATTTATTTTTCCTTGTCCATCTTCTTGACTTTTTCCTCTTTTAAGATTTTTTCTAAAGGCTTCCAAAACTTCCAAATGACCATTCATTCTAGACCTGTACATAGAACATAAATAACCAAATGCATTGGCATCTACTAGCACCTCATAATATCCTTGCTTAAGTTTCACCTATTAACATTAAGGTTTTAATTTCCAATCTGTATACCTTAACAGATTATTTGTTGCTTGGATAGAATATTTCTTCCAACCGTTGATTAAAAACATCCATGGATATTAAGATACAGTAAAAATAAATCATGGCCATTGAGAGAAAGCACCAAAGAGTTAAGAAACTTAACAGAAGTCCATAGAATTGATCTTCAGTTAAGAGAGTTAAGATGAATAACAAAATTTTAAAATCAACTGCGTGTTCATTTCCATAGCAGAGCTTCAATGCAATTGACTAATAAACCATGAATGTTAACCCAGATTCATACACTACAGATGCTTTTAAGGACTTAAGACCTTTTTAGTTAACAGATTATGTTCTCAAATAAAATTGCACAACAAAATTTTATAAGGGGCATAATCACATAAGTGTGCAACTCTGTTGTCACAGAGCAGGTCCTAGTCTTCTAAAAATCTTTCAAGTTCTCTCTCATAATGACATAGGAAAATTTCTCCCTGACAGTATTAGAAAAACATGTTGGTAATGAAATGATGACAATCAAAAAATTAAAAATTAAAAACAAAGGAAAAACAATAACCACATAGCTTGAAGAAAAAGACCATATTTCAAAACAGCTTCTTATTTTTTAAAGCATTTACTGAAATCTTCACAGTTAATATACTTCAAGAAAATTTTCAATGTCACTATTAGCACATAAGTAACACCACAAGATTATTCCCAGTTGTCAATGCAGAAAGAGATAACAGCAGCTAGTCACAGGAAAAAACTCAAGAAACATTCCACAAATTATAACAGAGAACGATAATCAAGAGCTGATGTACCCAATTAAGAGCGAGGAAGTGGGGCTGGCAGTATTCAAAACAAAAGGGCTGACATGGAACTCATTCAAGGAAAGTCCTCTTCCAATTTTATTTTGAAATTTCACAATGAGTTGGTTCAATGAGAAAAGGGCTAGAATGGAACTCATTCTAGGAAAGTCCACAAACTGCATTTTGCAAACATCTGGCACAAATTGTCAAGATGTTCTTTCAAGACTCCACACAACAATTGATTGTCTATTTCCATGGACACATACGAGAAATACTTTAAAGATATTTGTGATGATCCGATTAAAGCAACAATGGTGTTTGTCAATTCAAATAGATTATATTGTAGTAGAGTGAACCCCACTCAATAACAAATAAGGTTGTGTACTGGTCTTCAAATGCAATTGAAACTTTGAAGAATCCTTAAAACTCATTGATAAAAGAGTCCCACACAACTATTTTGCATTCTCAGAAATCTACACATGCAAATTTTTTCATTATTCTTCTAAACAACTACAGGATTGGCCAGGTCACTGCCTTTGCCATGGAAAGATGATTCCTGTAACTAGAAGTTTATCGATCTTAGCCTTAGCTTCATTTTTCAAATGGAATGTTATATGGCAAGGATGCTGTGTTACAGGCTTTGCATTTAGCTCAAGCAGGATGTGAATACAACCATATTGCAGGTTAATGGAAGTAAGATCAGCATCATAATAAAGTTCTTATGCATGCCCATGTACCTTAGCAGTTATTTGACAAACCCAATAGTATCGTGACAATTCTGCAGGGCAAATCTTGAGACAATATAAGTGATTCTTAAGTAGGTTTGGATCATGCAGGGAACACTGGATTTGTTGCCCATCATAGTGTTCTTTGGCATAGATTTTAAGCAAGATTGGCTTAGAGGATTGTTCAGAGTCATTTGTAGGAATAGATTATGGAATAGCTTAAGCTAGTATGCAATGCAACAGTTCTTTTGGCAGGGGTATACATGCTGAAATCTGGTCAATGGAACTTTTGATTTGTGAGGAAGGAAGGGTGTGGAGGAACAAATTAGCACATTGTTTCCACAGTGACTCCCAATCAGCAACTTTACAGGCTTGTCCATGTGAATGTATGAGGCAAGGGGTACTTCACATAATAGGCTAGGCACAATGTGTGAAAACAAGTAGACTGAAGGATGGACTCTTTGAAATTCTCTGCACTGGCATGCAATTGCCCCAAAATATAAATGGCAAGTAAGGATTGAATACTATGTCCACAAAAGAATTTGTGCATCGAATAAATGGAAAATTGACAGAGAAATGTAGACAGACTTTTAGAAAGTGGGCTACATTTGAACTGTGTCAAGCCAGGTAGCCGCACAACCCTTAAAGAATATCGGAAATTATGAATCTTGCATCTTCCATGTAACAAAAGAATGTGCCTTCAACCTTTTCTGAGTCCTCATTTGGACCATTTGTGCCTTTGAATAAGACCATACTGATTTTTCTTGACCCGCAACATATCTTTGACTGGTAGGGCATGAAGATTTGCCAGAAGAGGTCTCGACCAAACTAAAAGTATTAGAAGAACATGTTCATAATGAAATGACAACAATCAAAAAAGTTAAAACTAAATAACAAAGGAAAGTGTCAAAGACTACCATAAACACATAGCTTGAAGAAAACAACCATATTTCAAAACAGCTTCTTATTTTTGAAACCAGTTACTGAAATCTCCACAGTTAATATACTTCCAGATAATTTACAATGTCGCCATAAGCATAGGTAACCTTACACGATTATTTCCAGTTGTCAATGCAGAAAGAGAAAACATGTAGCAAGTCACAGGAAAAAACTCAAGAAGCATTCCATGAATCATGACAGAGAATGATAATCAAGTGCTGATGGACCCAATTAAAATAGATCAAGTGGGGCTGGTGCTGTTCAAAACAAACAGAGATAAGCCCCAGAATCGGATGGATTTCCTGTAGGGTTTTTTCCAGCACTGCTGGGATATTCTTAGAGAAGATGTGTTCAGCGCAGTGAAGGTTTCTTTCACCTCGAAGACTATACTCCAGGAAATTAACAATACCTCATGGCCCTTATTCTGAAAACGAAACAAGTAAAATTCTTTGACTCATGTTGTTCTCTTTCTGATGATATAAAATTATTGCCAAGGTCAAAGTCAATCGGATTCGAAAACTTCTGCCCAAAGTCATGCCAGCAGAGCAAGGAGGATTCATTAAATCAAGACAACTGCTTTAAGGAATCATAATCACCCATTAAGTAACACACCCTGTGAGGGCCAACAGAAAGAGAGGTGTGCTAGGAAAGTTCGACATAACAAAGGCTTATGATTGACTAGACTGAGGCTACTCTGTCTCTAACTTGGAATTTGCGCTCAACTCTATGTTGATCATGTCTTGCTTTATACTTAGCTTGAGACGCCCTCAACCTCTTTTGCACTTGTGTAATGTCCCCCTTCTCGAGTTAACACAAATGGAGAAGACTTGTAGCATATTTTCATTCATGTAGACTAAAGGGGACTGTTCTAAGAAGGAATGGGGCCATAAAGCATGTATTAATTAAAAGGCCAAGTGAAAAATAAAATAAAAAGTAATTATTAATTACTTTTTGAGGGTCAATTGAAAACTAGAAATTAAAAAGTAATTTTAAATTACTTTTAGGGTTTTCAACTGGGAAAATCTTTTTATAAAAGGGGAAAATAGAAGAAGGAAATTTGTTTTATCAATCAGGATTCTGAAATTCATCGGAGAGCTTGAGGCTACCCATATTTTCCACAAAGGACGGAAACCCTCGTTTGGAACCGGTGGAGGACGAATACCCTCACACCCAAGTGGTAATTCCACCTTGGAATTACAATTGTGCAACCAGATTTGAAATTCAACAGATTATTGGAGGTTATTTGCTGATTATATTTGTCATCTCACTAGGGTTTGAAGGTGTTATCAGATCTGCAACCAAAGTTCATCATTTTCAGCCTTTGGAGGCCTTATTTCATCTTACAAATCCAAGCCACTGAAGCCTAATCCATCTTCAGCATTCGGGTATGCTTATGTAATGAAATAGAATGATAAATTGAATGTTTTTTATCATTATTGGTACTGTAATAAATCAGATCAGATCTCTGTTCAATTCTAATTTTCATTATATTTGATAGTCATATGAAGAAATGAGGTCATAGTTTGCCTATCTTTATTGTATTTTCTTTGCATGCAATTGGGTCATCATTAATTGTTCCAAAACATTCAAACAAGAACCAAAAATCATAACCAGCAACTCAGGAGAATCAGATCAGTTTTAGAAAGGGATATTTCAGACCACAGAGTTGTGATCTTGCTAGCTTGGTGGGTTCCATGTCAGTTCTAATGGTTGCATGTCAGTGTTCGGTGGTTGCATGTGTGGTATCAATCATTGCATGTTGATTTTGAGCCTTGCATGTCAGTTTTTTCCTGTTGCATGTTAGTGATCAGCACTTGCATGTGAGCGTTCAGTGATTCAGCAGTTGAAAGAATTTGTCAAGGTTATTTCAACTTGACGTGAAAATGCCTTATTTCAGCTTTGAGAATTTCTAAATCCACTCTTTCATGCTTCCTCTTTGCGATTGTCTCACTAGGAGATGAGTAAACAAAACATGTCTCAAAAGGAGATATAATTGTGGAAGAATGAATTACCTTGTATGAATGTTGGATATATGCCAAATTTTTATCCCAAGTCGTAGGATGCTTCCTATTATACCCACTCAAAAGCTGCACCAATGTCCTACTAACCACTTAAATTTAACAATCCGTTTGTGGATGAAATTTTGTAGATTACTTCAACTTAGCATACATATTCTTCCACAATGTAGTCCAAATTTTTCCCAAGAACCATGAATCCCTATCCGTAATGATAAAATTAGGCAAACCACAATGAACCCCAACAATAGTGAGAAACAAATCAACCACATCAATTCCCGTAAGAGTCTTCTTCCACGGAATGATAATGCACATTTCACTAAATCGGTTGACAATAACAAACAAGTAGTCATAGTCTTTCCTTGACAAAGGCAAACCTACAACAAAATCCATGGAGATGCTCTCTCATGGCCTAGAAAGAACCAACAATGGTATATACAATCCCAACGTTCTATTGCTAGGCTTCCTTGAGCTACACAAATCACATCACATAATGAACTTTGAAACATAAGCTTTCAAGTTTGGCTAATACATGTACATTTGCAAATGTGCCAAAGCCTTTGTAAACCCAAAGTGACAAACAATGTTTGAAACGAGAGCTTCCCTCATTAACTAAACACTTCCCTCTTTCTCCCTTGCAAATGCTGAAATACTTCTCCAAAATTTGTATCATGTTCATATTCTTCACCATATGCCTCTTGGAAAAATGGCTCACACTAAGATATAGCGCCTAAAGCTGAAACTATTGCAAGAAACCCATCTATTTGTAATGACGTGTTTCCTGCAATTTTGATTGTGCTTCCACATATTGTAGTGGTTCATGATACGTGTGGATAATGGTTTCTTTTCCCATTAGATGATGTTTCCATTTCTTAACCACTTATACAAGGGCATACATTTCTTTTTCCATATGAGCAATATTTCAAGATTGCTCCATGAAACAACTTAAAATTATAACAAATAGACTTACCTCCTTGCAATAGGACAGCTCTCATGGCATGACTTGAATTCATTTCGACCTCAAATGGTATCTACAAATTAGGTCATGTTAAAAACAGTGCATTGCTAATCTTTTGTTTGAACTCAACAAATGTTATTTCTGCTTTTTACTCCAAGTAAGTGGCTTACCCTTCGCTATTATGGCATGCAATGGTGTTGCTATTGCCAAAAAAAATTTGATGAACTTTCCCAACTACTGAACTGCCCTTACAAAGCTCATTGCCTCAATAATATTGGAAGGCTTGAGCAACTTCAAAATGGCTTCCACTTTGGCGAGATCAATTCGCAACTCTCCAAATCCAACCACATGCCCCAAATACACGATATTGTTGTGCAAACTAGCATTGCTTGTCATTAAGCGTCGACTTATTCTCCTTTAAAACTTGCAAAACTTGTTTTTAGAGCATTAGGAGCTCATTATAAGTTTTTTTGAAAACCAATATGTCATCTAAGTAAACAATAACACATGAATCTATGAATGATCTCAATGCCTCACTTATCAATCTCATGAAAGTATCACATGCATTACACAACCCAAAAGGAATACAAGCCACTCATACAAACATAGCATTGTCTTGAATGCTACTTTCCACACATCATCCTCCTTGATTCTAACGTGATGATACCCAAATTTCAAATCCAACTTTGTGAAATACTTAGCATGTTGAAGTCAGTCCAATAAATCATCTATTTGTGAAGAGTCCTTGTTATTGATGGTTATTTTATTCAAAGCTCTAAAATCAACACACATTCTCCATGAACCATCTTTTTAAGTACAATAATAATACAACCACCTAGGGAAGTGTTAAGACGAGTTACACCTTGATCTAACAAAGACTAAAATTGCTTTATTATCTCATTTGCTTCCATTATTAACTAAATATAAAGACCAATGTTGGAAAGAGGACAATCCAATAACAATTGGATCTTATGTTCTACCACTCTATTAGGTGGTATACCCTTGGGTTCTTGGAAAACTATTCTAATTTGTTGCAACAATTCTTCAACTTCTTGTTGTTCTTTGTTAGTAGGCATACCAGTAGATGCCTTGTTAGTAGACGTACTAGTATATGCTTTGTATTCAACCACTTCATCATCTTGCTTATCTCTTAAAAGAAACAAAGGAAACTTCCCAGTAGGATTAATCAATCTTTTGGCTTGATTACACTTGCCAAGGGTATTTTCAATTTTCTTTCATATGCTTTGATGTACCTTTCAACATCTTTGACCAAATGGTCCATGTTAACACTTAACAAAGAGATTTTTTATTTTCTATCATATGCTTTGATGATGTAGCTTTCCCCATGCTTGACCAAACAGTACTTGTTGGCTCCCCTCATGAAGATGACATCTATAACATACATATAAGGGCTACCAAAGACTACAACACAAATCAAGAGGCATAACATCCAACACACCTCCATCAATGAAATATTCATTTATTCCAAATTCGACTTTGCATTGTTTGTTTACCTTTGTTTCCACACCTTACTTAACCCAACTTAGAGAATAAGGGTTATGATGACTATATGTTCCCAAACCAAGCTTGTCTACCAACACTTTAGAAATCAAAAAAGCATCAACTTTCATCTTCTTAACTTGAGTCTTGATATAAAAAGGTTTTTCAAGTTCACCTTTATCTTGTGCCTCACCGCTACCTACCTATACCTCTCTTTGGATGGAAGTGCAAGCAATCCTCTCATCCAAATTGGAGTTGCTCCCTATTTCTTTCCCCTCAAAAGAAGTCATAGCTTTTTTCTTTTTGTTCTTAAAAAGATGTAATTCTGGATGTAGTTTCCAACAAGTCTCTTTTGTATGACCATAAACATCAAAATGCCAACAATGTCTCTTAGAAACTTTCTTGGAAATAGTAGAAGCAGCATTATGTTTACCTTTCCATTTGACTTTCCCTTTGGATTTGGAACCCACCTTGTTATTTTAAAGTACTTAATGAGAATAATGACCACTTTTTCATGATTATCTCATATAATGGGCTTGGGAAGATGTCTCGTCCATATCTTTAGGCTTGGCCAACAACACAGGCCTCCTTGGGTGACAAGGACGCCCTCCCATGTACTTAATTAAGGTGTCATGATCTTGGACATCCTTGCTCATTCGAACCGCCTTCTTTCAAAATTAATTTGTATCTTCCTTAAGTTGAGCCAACCAATAGTCAATTTTCTTAGCATTCACATTACCTTCATATGGCAGGATTTCGATTTCGGTTGCTTCTTTGAATGGTGGTGGAGTTGGAAGAACTAGGTTGGTATGAGGCTGCCCTTTCCTCTACCCATCACTTGCTTTAAAACCTTTCATGGCAAACCCTAGCTTCCCCATGAGAGCCTCCATAATCTTCTCCAACCAATCAAACTTTCCAACTAATTGGGATATGCTTGCAATATCATCTTCCAACTTGATGAATCTTGGATCTTCATATTGAGGCACACGTTCCTCTCTATCGGCCATACTTGTCGCTTCTTTATTCCACTTACGGGTGGCTATCTCATGCTGCAAGAGAATTAATTCTTCTCCACTCGCACTAGCTGCTCTAGTAATGGGCATTAATCTGAAAAACTGATCACACCAAAACAAAACCACGAAAGCCGAGGAACAAGCACGTAACTGAAATATACAGGAAGTCATAGCTCATAAAACGAGGTCTAAGCCTTCTCTTGCCACTCTCTCATGCACTTTTACAAACCAGATTGTCTTCTCAAGGACTCCAAGAACACCTACAACTAGTCAGTAGTGTTCTTACAACTTGCAATGCTCTACAGCTTGCTCTATCAGACCCCATTGCTCTGCACTTTCATGCTACAACTCTTAACAGCACTCACTAAGAGCCTAAGATTGCTTAAGAAATATTTTACAGGACCCCCAAGGAGTATTCATACACAAGAATCAGCAAATGAATTGACAAACAAGCCCAAATGGCTTGAACCTACAAAAACAAGAAATCCCAAACGTTTCAGCTCCTTCAAATTCTATGGAAGTATGTTAATTTGTCGCAATGTGACAATTTCGACCCAGTTGAAAAATTCCATTGAACGTACTCTGTACTCAACGAGTTTGACCTCAATCGAACATGTAATACAAGTTTGACCTCGATTGAACATGTTGCTTGTTCTGCCATCCATGGCTTCTAGTGACACCTATGTGTTGGGGAAATCAGTGTGTTGTAAGTTGCACACTTAGTCGATGCAACTAGGGAATTGAGATTAGTGATTTAGTGAGCTATTTTTACCAACTTTCATGATCCAATTCAGACTATACCCGATTATAGAACCGTCGTCTAGTTCATCAAGAGGAACTTCATCAAGTTCTCCTAACAATCGAACTATGGGACAGTAAGGTCTACAATTATTATCTCAAAAGAAGTAACAATGGCCTCATCACCAAAGAGTGGAAGGATCCACTTGCCTTGGACAATTTTCAAGAGGTTACCTGCTTACAACAAAAACTTAACTCTTGAAGGATACCCCAACGGTCAGCAATAGATAGCATCATTTGGAAGGGCAGCAAAAAAGGCAACTACAAGTAAATGATGGATATGACAGTTTGATAGAATGCACACTTTTGGATGAGCAAAATCAACAAGCCAAATTCATTTAGCCCAGGGAGGGCTGACCAAAATCCAAAGCATTTCTTTGGTTGGCCTATCAAGATAAAATTATAACCCAACAAAACCAAAGGAAAATAAGGTGGCGAGGCTTGAGTAGGTGTGTACTTTGCAAAGGTGAAGAGGAAGACAACAATCACTTATTGTTGCATTGTGAGGATACCTGCAAGAAATGGAATAAATTCATGACCCTAATCAAATTATAAATACCCATGCCTCATTCCCTAGACCTGTTTATTCTACGATGGACTAAACCAAAAGGTGAAAAGGTTCCAAAATGGATAATTGGACCATCATTAGTACCATGGTCTAGCTAGAAACAACATAACAACATAATCCTTGGGGCAGGGAGCTCAATGCAAAAATAATTTGAAACAAGACTCATAATAATATTCTAAGCACAAAAGTGGTTCGTAATTTTTATTTTTTTTTAAAACTAAGAGCAACATACCCAATTTGGAGTGAAGGCCACCGAGACCAAGCCATGTCAATATAATTTTGATGGCACCTCAAAGGGGAACCTCGGCAATGC
Organism: Torreya grandis; assembly: GCA_037957365.1. Lineage (NCBI taxonomy): Eukaryota > Viridiplantae > Streptophyta > Pinopsida > Cupressales > Taxaceae > Torreya > Torreya grandis. The sequence goes on along the minus strand of JARHVA010002124.1, from coordinate 1,126,991 downwards.
AAACACTAGTCACATATGTAGACATAGTGAATGGAATTGCCATTTTGCCATTCTCCATGTATCTCCAAGAAAAAAAAATAACAATGTGGCAAAGCTTCTAGCAATCCTCCTATACATGAAACATTGTTTATTGGTTTAAACTCACAATGTTGACTTCACTAGCAACTCCCTTGTAGAGAACTATGTCTCAACAAGAAACTAAGAAGAATACTAGAAGAGATTGTCCAATTGAAGCAACAATTCCATTACATTAGCTTCATGCATAGTTATCACGAGAAAAAAAGTATCGTCAATGCCTTAGCTCAATAAGGAATTGATAATACCTACCGTGCCAGGCCAAGAGTCTAGCAAAGTGAAAGTTTTAAGGAGTTGCACGACAAGGTTGAAATTTTAATGGAGGACAAACATGATATTCTTCTCAAACACCCGCGAGTAAGGTGCCTCTACCTCTTATGCATCTCTATGACTTCTCTAGTTTCTCCCCAACCCTTTCATGGCACAAGTTTGTTATGTGGTGCACAATTGGCATTGATGACACACAACGGGCAAGGTGTTATGACATGTGTGTGGTACATGTGGCTCTTTGGACACTTGTCCAATCTCGAACAATTGGCATTTACTCCACTTAAGGCACACTATTTTAATAGACTCCATTTCACCACTTTTCACATTCATTGAATTGAACCCAAAGCCTAATTGAACGGCTTGATGTCGAGCATTGAATGCAAAGTGGTCCTCATTGGATGGATTTGCGGTGCACACCACACCCAAAGCTACCCTATCATTAATATTGCCAAGACAATGGAGGGTGTGGGTTGAGGGAAATGGCATTAATGTGAATGTTTTAATGTTTAGTAACAACAAGGTTGTGACACTCCAAGGATTATTCGCCACCTTTTATTCTCCACACACATGGTGAAACCTACTATAATGCCTTGGGGGTTTTCACTACCCTATCATTAATATTTCCAAGTCAATGGAGGGTTTGGGTTTAGACGGAAAAGGCATTAATGCAAATGTTTTAATGTTTAGTAACAACAAGGTTGATATCAGCCTAAATTTAAATGACACCCCTAGGAATACTTGCCAACGTTTATCTCCACATGCATGGTGAAACCTACTAAAAATCCCTGACAGTTTTCACCAATTGCTTTGTTATCCAAAGAAGCTTCTAGTTGATAGTAGTCGCTTCCACTCTGTTTGGGACTTACGTGACCTTGAAATCATGTCATACATGCATGACATCTCTTTACCTAGCCTGCCCTCCTAGTTGACACTGGAGCACAATTATGAAAACCTTCTCGGCAATGGTCTAAAAGATGGTGTGAACTTGAAGGATGTGAACGTAACCAATAACTACAAACTCAAGGTTGCAGAGAATTGGAAAAGGGTTTAGATGCAGATGGTGGCTCAAGAAGGTCCTCGATGTAGTTGAGGTGTGGTGAATTATATCACTCGCTACGCCCTATTGCGGCCATTCAAGATGACACCTCTAACATTGTTGGGCAATTCAGCTTCATCCCAGACAACCAAGGTCCTCCTGTAGCTACAAGTGGTAGGCTTGACAATGGTGTTTGAGGGGTGAATAATGGTGGCATAGCAAATGAAGACATTGTGTCACATCTTGAAGTGATGAACGATTGTCTAAAGTCAAATCAAGACCCTAATTACCAACTATAATGAGATCCAATCAAACCATATCGCGACTCATCTCCCCCGTTGTCAAGTTTGCGATAGCTCGTGTCGCCATTGGTGGACTTCAAAAGAGCCTAGTCTATTGTTGGCTCGTATTGTGGTTTAATAATTTCTTTTTTCTTTTTGGTATGAATGCAATGTGGTTTTTGATCATGTGGGGCACCCTTAAAGCACATATTAAGTGAATTTGTAATATTAGCTACAACCACATAAAGTATAACAATAATAGGAGGACTAGTAGTAGTGTTGGATGTTTTCGACGTGGTTTGAAAACCATTGATCTTTGTGACCTACAGGCCTTGAAATAAAATATAAATCTTCTTATAATGGTAAAGTAATATAAATATAAATAACTTTTTACCTGACCAAGAAAACATCGCGCGTGGAAAATCCACTTGGTTGCGGTCAAGTGATAATGATTGGATGTTTTACTTTTGAATACTTACACCCAAATTGAAAATCCCCAAAGGCCATTTCTCAACATTTATGTGGTTTACTATGTTTAGGCCAAAGTTAATTTATACAAATGCTCCACTAAGTCTCCTTTAGGGGGGCCAAGGAAACATGGGGATGTGAAAAGGGGACACCTAGAAGTTGATTCCAAAATCTAGGCAAAACAATCCCAATAGCATGTGCATGAGGACAGAGACACAGTGGGAACACATCCCCTAAGAAACTAAGAGGTGGGTACATGTTCTCGTGGAACACAAATTTATACCAAAGACTACATGGAAGGCCTAGTAATCTTGATGACCCATAGATGTGTATCCAATGATTGATACTATGTGCAAGCCCTGAGTGAATTTGACATAACAAATACCCTTCAATCACGACATCTCAACCAAAAAAAACTTCCCTGGGAAAAAAAAAGAAACATAAAGCATGGCCCAAAGATATATCATGCAAATTTTGATAGATCAAAATCGCAATCCAAGATAGTTGATGACCAAACTGATTGATCCATGTGATGTAGCACCAACGATGGGGTAAAGATAAGTTTGGCCTGCTTGGTAAAGGGTGGCATTTGTCATCCAATGGTAACAACGACCCAACATTACAACATGCACAAGAGGCGGACAATAGGAATGTTCACAACATACAAAGTGCTAAGGCCTAATAACCTAGCAAACTTTGTTACACATTGTTTCTTAAATAGGTTTCTCAGCTTCTTTTAATATCTAAACTCATTTTCTTGGAGACCCACAAAATAGCTAAGTTATCTATCTATTGAACAATGTGATGCAACAACTAACAAAGGGGAAAAAGTGGGTTTGACCTAATTGGTAAAGCATGGTAATTGTCATCAAACACTAGCAATGTCCCAATATGCATGGAATCATTACAGCATAAACAACAAAGGTGCATGTTATGAATAGGCATTTTTGTACTAGAAGCTAAGGCCTCAATAATCTAGCAACCTTCCTCTTCTTCAACTCTTTAAATTCCACTTCCCTATACTCAGAAATTGATGACCAAAATCTGCAATTTACCCTCCTGGAGCTACAAGTGGCAGACTTAATGATGGTGTTGGAGGGGTTGATATTGGTGGCATAGCGAATGAAGACATCGTGACACATCTTGAAGTGATGAATAGTCATCTGAGTCAAATCGAGACCCTAATTACCAACTATCATGAGTGCCAGTCTGACTATATGGTGATTAATCTCCCTCATCATTGTCTAGTTTGCGCCAACTTATGTCACCACTAGTGGACTTCAAAAGAGCTTAGTTTATTGTTGGCTCCTATGGTGGTTTAATAATTTCTTTTTTGGAAATATGAATGTCAGGTGGTTTTTGCTCTTGTGGAGCACACTTAAAGCGCATATTAAGCATATTCCTGATATTAGCTATGGCCACACAAAGTATATCAATGTTAGGACTAGTAGTAGTGTTCGATGTTTTAGGCATGGTTTGAAAACCTTTGATCTTTGCGACCTACGAGCTTTGAAAATCAATATAAACCTTCTTCTAATGGTGAAGCAATATAGATATATATAGCTTTTTAATTGGTCAAGAAAACATCACGCATGGCAAATCCACATGGTTGCGATCAAGTGGTGTGATTAGATGCTTTGAGTTCTCAAATCCAAGTTGAAAATCCCCAAAGGCCATTTCTCAACATTTATGTGGTTTACTATGTTCATGCAAGAGTTGATTTAATACAAATGCTCCACCAAGTCTCCTTTAGAGGGGGCAAGAAAAAGTGGGGATGTGAAGAGGGAAAAATGGAAGTTTGTTCCAAGTTCTAGGCTAAACAATTCAAATAGCATGTCCATGGGGGCGCGGGCGCGGGCAAAGTGGAGATGCATCCCTTACGAAACTGAGTGGTGGGTACATGTCCTCGTGGAACACGGATTTATACCAAAGACAGGGTGGATGACCAAGTAACCTTGATAACCCATAGATGTGGTGTATTTCAATGATTGATACTATATGCAAGTCCTGAGTTGATTTTTCAGAACAAATACCCTTCAATCATGGCATCTCAACCAAAGAAAACTTCCCTTGGCAATCTTTGGAATGCAAAAAAAAAGAAACATCAAGCATGGCCCAAAGAAACATTATGCAAATTTTGATAGATCAAAATCTAAACAGAAGCTTCGAGATAGCTAATGACCAAATTTATTGATCCATGAGATGTAGCACCTATGATGGGGTAAAGATAGGTTTGGCCTATTTGGTAAAGAGTGGCATCCAATGGTGACAGTGGCCCGATTTGCATAGAATCATTAAAACATGCACAAGAATGTTCACAACATACATAGGGATAAGTCCTTAATAACCTAGCAACCTTTGTTAGACATTGTTTTTTTACTAGGTTTCTCATCTTTTAATATCTAGACTCCTTTGCTTGGAGACTTACAAAATACTTAAGTGACCAATTTGTTGAACAATATAATGCAGAAACTACGAAGAGGGAAAAGGTGAGTTTGGCCTAATAGGTAAAGAATGGTAATTTTCATCGAACAATAGCAATGTCACAAAATGCATGGAATCATTACAGCATAAACAACAGAAGTGGATGTTATGAATAGACATTTTTGTACCACAAGTCGAGGCCTAAATAACCTAGTAACCTTCCTTTTCTTTTGTTTCCTTGCTAAGCCTTTCAACTCTTTAAAGTCCAATCCCCTTTACTCGGAAAAAGATGACCAAAGTCTGCAATATACCCAAGAAAGGCATTCCAAAATGTGCTCCATAGTTAATACAACCAAGAAGAATAAATAACCCCATCACTTCAATCCAGAAACGAACCTTGAAGACCGAACAAATATATGGGAAATCAATGCTAACTGTACTGAAATAAATCCCATTATAGACTGAGTATATGTTAAATAAATAGTCAACAGGCAACTTGGGTTCAGAGATTGAGACTGTATCCAGATCTCCTGGTGACTGACTATATTGACTATTCACATATAACATACACTCCTGAAAGCTATTTCAAAATGACGTCTCCTTACCAAGTAACCAGTATCCCACGTCTCATGGCAAATATGGTTAAATATAATTTATATGAGTTTTCAAAGTTCGAAGGACAAACATTGAAAACTGTGGAAAAGCTTGCCAAACGTCATACGTTTAACCCACAAATGAACAGAGAAGAGAAGATCAGAGACGAAATTTGTCATTCTGTATAAAATTTTCAATAGATCCAACAATATAAATAAACACCAAAACATCACAAGACCAATAAAAATGCATTGTTCCAATCAGTCCCCATTGCAAACAATTTAACAATATGCAGAACAGAATACAGATGAACAGTTGTCTTTTGGGCAAAACAATCACATGGCACTATGATTGTCCAAGAAGAAGAAATCCAATTCAACCAATGCCAACCATTGTCAAAAGACCGTGGATTATAGATATATCGATGAGTTCAAATTAAAAAAGGCATTGTTCCAATCAGTCCCCATCGCAAACTATTGAACAATATGAAGAACAGAATACAGATGAACAGTTGTCTTTTGGGCAAAACAATCACATGGCACTATGATTGTCCAAGAAGAATAAATCTAATGCCAACCATTGTCAAAAGACCATGGATTATAGATATATCGATGAGTTCAAATTAAAAAAGGCATTATCCCAATCAGTCTCCATTGCAAACAATTGAACAACATGAAGAACAGAATACAGATGAACAGTTGCCTTTTGGGCAAAACAATCACATGGCACTATGATTGTCCAAGAAGAAGAAATCCAATTCAATCAATGCCAACCATTGTCAAAAGACCGTGGATCATAGATATATCAATGAGTGCAAATTAAAAAAGGCATTGTTCCAATCAGTCTCCATTGCAAACAATTGAACAATATGAAGAACAGAATACAGATGAACAGTAGTCTTTTGGGCAAAACAATCACATGGCACTATGATTGTCCAAGAATAAGAAATCCAATTCAACAAATGCCAACCATTGCCAAAAGACCGTGGATCACAGATATATCGATGTAGATCCCTTAGTGAGATGTTTGGCTCTAATTTAGCCCACCAAGATTTCATTCTTGCCCAGTGCAGTGGTCAAGATGCCAATAAGGGATCAGGCCGGGCACTAATAAATTTGGCGGAATAGATATCCTGACCTTCCCACTAAGCCATAGAAGTTCAATTATGGGTGCTATGTGTCTGGATGCTAAAAGACTCCCAACAAAAACAAAAAACAATGCCAACCATTTTCAATCTCCATGAAAAGAAAATACACCAAACAGTAGAGTATTTTCATTTACTCATCATTGATTCAAAACAAATGATTTCAATGAAAACAAAAAGTGGGCATCCATAGCTCACCTTATCCAAACCACAAACTTGTCCAAAATTTGGTTCACCAACAACACTGGATGATGAGATCCAATTAAATCGTTCCTCTTCAAGACTGATTCAAGCTTCACGCTTGCCGTGCAAACAAACAAAAACGAATGGCTTGGAGGTAGATTCCAAGAAAGCAAGATCGCCATCCAACACATTTATGGTCCCCAGCGACCTATGAACTTCCGTTTCTTACGAAGAAACCCCATTTTTAAATTGCATTTCTTCTTAACAGGTCAATATAAAACTGTTCCTCTGCTTTTCAGTTGTAAATAACTTAAAAAAACCTGTGGACGAGTGCCCTGGCATCAAAACACTACATTTTGGATATTCCTGTTCTATTTTTTTTAAACTTTGGTTACATGTGAGTTTGTGTGCGTTGACATGTTTAATCAAGCGAACTGTGGATGGGGTCACGGCTACATAATTTTTCTCGTTGTTATATCTTTGGAAGTTTGTTTTTTATTGGTTAGGTTATTAATTAATTAATTAATTTTTTATTATTATTATTATTATTATTATTATTAATTTTTTTTATTTTTATTTTTTTTTTTTTTTTAATTTATTTATATTAATGAAATAAAATATTATCTTGTTAACAGGTTGAGGCGGTCAACAATTAAATCGTTTACATATTTAATACTTATAATGTTTATTTATGTTAATTTATAAACTGTGAATGAATACATGTTGTATTTTTCAAATCAGTAATAACTTAGTCTCATTCTAATATCATTTACTTAAATGTAAATTAAATTTGATCTTAGAGTGTATATAAAAATGTTTCATTGTACATGTAATATCCCTTAAAATTAGAGTATTGATTAAAAGATATACCATTGGATTTGTAGATTCAAGGTCTTAACAAATATAATATAAAACTTAAAAAAAACTAGAAAACACTCTATGAATGATTTTTAATCAATTTTTTGGATCACTTTGTGATCCATCATTAAGTAGAAATATATGTAAAGAATTACATAGATTCTTGTTAGGTAGAAACATATGTAGAGATAAAGGATTAAAACTTTGTACATAGATAATTTTAGTTAATTAAATTGATCTTTTTTAGGTTCTCCTTAAAATAAAATTGCATTAATGTTAATAATAATTGTTCCAATATTAAATATTATAACAAATTTTGTCCAAACAATAAAAACTAGTTTTTTTTACTAAATTTTTTTATATTTACATAACTCTAGTTAATTACATTGATACTTATTAGGTTCACATTAAAATAAAATTACATTACTGTTATTAATAGTTATTACAACATTAAATATTGTAACAAATTTTGTCCAAACAACAAAAGTTTATTTTCTTCGAAGTGATTTTTTTTTCATATTAAGGCTCTAAGTATAACTCAAACTCTGCTAATATTATTAATAACATAAAATTTTATTATATAACATTAAATAGTTTGTAAATTTACAATAACTTTTATTAAATAATATTAAATAAATTATAAATTTATTACAATAATTATAAGTTGACAATTTTACATTAAAATTATTAGTAAATATTAATATGAGTGGGAAGATGCTAACATATAATCATGGGTTTTGATTGGTTTGGTATTCACCTAAAATAAAGATGATTTTATAAATAAATGGGTTAAAAAAATTATGTAATTATGAAGGAATTGAATCTAACACATAATAACAATGGCATGTTAGGTAATTCACAAAGGTTATTAATCTCAAAGGTATAGTTGAAACAACGGTAAGTTGTCAATGATTTTGATGGAGCAAGACATATTATCTTTATAACTAATAGGACACATTGATGTTAAGATATTCAGAGGTTGATTGACAATATTGATTTTGAATCTTGTTTGTCAAGGCTTTATATGTTGATAGCACAAGTTGAAATAATGAAAAATATTCTTAAAAAACACCGCATTTAAGTTGTCCTCAACAATAGAAATATTAGGCACATGTCAAAGGAATTTTGGGTTCTCCTTATGTTTATTCTATTGATTTTCCTAATCGACAGTGGCATGATTTTGCAACATTGGATAAATCGGTGTTGGAGAAATCAGCATTGGAGAGGTTATTCTCCTTTGCGTTTGAGAGGCGCAGGGCCCTTGTAGAATATGGGTTTTTGGGGGCCTTTGATTTCTTTGGATCAAAAAGCACAAAAAAGAAGCAAAAGGGAAATAGAAGGAGAGTGCATGGAGATGGAGGTGAAGGTGAGAAACCCACAATGTAATAAACACAAAAGACCGCCTAGATAACTCATATTTGGATTAAATGAATGGAAAATTCTTCCTCATACATAAAATTGAAACTAGGAACAATAGATTCTTTTATTTAAATAAATATCAGAAAAAGATCATTTATCTAAATTATTAATTATTAGTTTATGTTATTTTAAGATGACTTTCATGGATAGTCACAACGAAGAAGAAGATTTTAGAAAAAACAACAATAACTCCCTTTATAAAACTTCATCGTAAAATAACATTAAAATATAATTTCTACAATTGAATTATAGATTCTCTAATATAATTTAAAATATTGATAATAGTAAAATCCTACATAAATGCATGTATTTTTAGGTTTTTACCACATTCTCCCTATGAAAACAAGCCACACCTAATTAAAAATGAAAATGTCTTATGTCAAACATCGCTATAAAGGTGGGTTCTCACGAGTGCCACTTTTTGTCCCGTGTCACTTTTGGGAAAATTGGGGTGCAAAACATATGTGTGTGGATAGGGTCCAAATTTGAACTCGTCATACCCTGTCAAAGGGCTTTAAACCCATCCCAGAAGTCTTTTAAAAAATGGTTGTAAAAAAAAATGCCAAATATAAAAAGTACGTGACAATTAAAAAGGGCTCAGCAATTATTAAAATGACAAAAGAAGGGCTTAGTTAGAAAATGCCCGTCAGTCTCAATGAGTCACTAGGTCCAGCTGTCAACATTAATCCTACGTGGCACTAGCAGACCGACAGTCACGACTCACACAATACACTTGTCACTGAGCACACTCTCTGAGAGTTGAGATGCGGGTGGCAAGAGTGGAGGTTTAATTTATTGTAATGCATTAAATTTAATGAATTTGGTAAGGCTGCAGTCGTAGGCATTAAGGCAAATTGGTAATGATTGGTAAATACTAAATGGTAATGGTCTGACGAACTAACATGGCACGCGGTAGGGGTTGAGTGTGACCAGTGGTTGCACGTCAACAAATGCTAATTAATAATGGTAGACCTTGGCAGTGCCTATGTTACACTTACTTGTAAGTGTAGACGCCTCTGATTCTTGGAGCCTCCTTAGTCCTCGAAGCTTTTCATCATTGCAATTCGTGAAGCTAATATTTTCCATAGCCCAAATTTTGAGTTCTGCACAGTAAGTAATGTTAATGGCAATCTTATTGCTATAGATTTGGGGGTAACATTCATATTTGCAGATGAATTATTCGAGGATGACATGATTCTACCTCAGATTTGCCCTATCGAAGCTCAACCTTTGACTATTGCTCGTCATTTGAATCTGGAAGATTCATGAAGTTTTTTTTATGGTGGCAGAGGAGAGACTTAGTCCCACCTTGGCATTCTTAGGAAGAGCCCTACGTAGACTATCTCATAGGTTAAGATTGGGGTTCTTGGTTAGGAATCTTCAATGGTCAAATTTGAAGGGCTGGAAGCGGCCTTCATTTCAAGCTTATAACAGATAATAGCCACTATGACAATCTTCTCATAGTCCACTGCTCCAAAAGTTGAAAGTCATCTTAGATACATGTAAGTTGTAATGTGGGTTTTCTCTCATTCATCTCAATTTTTTCTTAAAAAAACAATTGAGTGCCCTGTCTAGAAAGTTACAAATTTACAAATTTGTAGGGCTGAGGGTAACTACAGTTTAAAAATTTATGATAATAGAGGTTATGGGCATTGGGTATTTTGATTTGATTGTGAAACTGTGAATATATAATTTTCATTTTTATTTGACTGCAGTGAATATATTGAGTATTTTAATTTGACTACAGTGTATATATATATATATATATATATATATATATATATATATATATATCTACAGTAAAATTATGAATATAATATTTTTCATATATTGATTTACAGTGAAATGGTGAAGATATGGTGAATATATTAGGTATTTTGATTTGACTGCAACGAATATACAATTAATATTATATATATATATATATATATATATATATATATATATATATATATATATATATATATATAAATGAACCAATATATATTCACAATTTTACATGTAAGTTGCAAAGTGGGTTTTCTCTTATTCATCTCAGTTTTTTCTTTAAAAAAAAAAATTGAGTGTCTTGTTTCAAAAATTATAAAATTACAAATTTGTAGGGTTGAGGGTAACTAGGGTTTAGAAATTTATGATAATAGAGGTTAGGGGCATTGGGTATTTTGATTTGACTATGAATTTGTGAACTTGTGAATATATCTTTTTCATTTTTATTTGACCCCAGTGAATATATTGGGTATTTTAATTTGACTATTGTGTGTGTGTGTGTGTAATATTAATCTATAGTGAAATTGTGAATATAATATTTTTCATATATTGATTTATAGTGAAATAATGAATATATTGAGTATTTTGATTTAACTGCAGTGAATATACAATTAATATTATAAATATATATATATATGAAATAATATATATTCACAATTTTAAATGAAGGCCACTGCAAGTCCTTCAAATTAGACCGCTGCCCAAACCCTGTATTATCATAAAATGAAAAAATATTCATTACAGTCTGCAAATTAGTATGATATTGATATGTATAATATTGTTTCATTTTTATGTATATTTATAATACTAATCTGCAGACTATTGTCTGTGTGTGTGTGTGTGTGTGTGTATACATTTTTATGAGACCAATCTGAGTGTAAATTCGTAATCTTAATTCTCACTCTAAATTAGTAATATATAAAACCACTTATTGCAATGTATTCTCATTGTAATATATAAATTAATATATTCACCGCAAATTCGAATTATAAATATATATAAACCAATTTGAATGTAAATTACCAATTTCAATTCCCACTATAAATTAGTATTATGAATATATAAAACCACTCTAACTCATTATAATATATATTTCTTGCAATTTTATAAATTAAATTTATATATATATATATGAAATGAAATTTTAATCTCACTTTAGACTTTTAAATATATATAAATGATATTATGAGACCAATTTCACTTTAAATAAGTCTTTTGGCTCTGAGTACAGGTGCAAAATTGGGTATTTTGAAAGATTTTATATATATTCTTCACTTTCACATATATTTATAGTATTAATTTGCAGTGACTATATATATATATATATATATATATATATATATATATATATATATATATATATATAATGTTTCATTTTTATGAGACCATCCTATATCAAGTCTCATTGTAAATTAGTATTATAAATATATAAAACCACTCACTGTAATTACCAATTTACCATCTCACTGAGAATTAGTCTTATAAATATATATATAAATGAAATAATATAAACTATTTTGTGTACAATGTGATGGGTGTACTATGTGACGCACGGTGAAATGTATGTGAATAGTGAAATACATGTAAACTATTATGTGTACACACCGCAGTCTGCAAATTATAAAATTTTAAAGCTCACCCTTCTTTTGTCATTTTAATAATGATTATGCACTTCTTGTCACACCATTTATAACTTGTATGTTTTGGTTTATATATATATATATATATATATATATATATATATATATATATATATATATATATGTATAATTTTATGAGACCAAAAAGATATGAGTCATAAGTTATAACAATCATAACCAACAATCAAATTTGACCACTAATATATATACACAAATATATATATATACACATAAATACACACACACACACACACACACATATATATATATATTAATTTACTTGAAATTGGTAATTACAGTGAGATTGGTTTTATATATTTATAAACTAATTTAATAAGAAGGGCATTAGTAGAACCTATTAATAGTTTAGTAATAAAAAGTATATAAATATAAACGTTGTATTAATGATTATAAACTATTTTAAGTGATATATATATATATATATATATATATATATATATATATATATATATATGTAAGACTAATTTAAAGTGAGATTAAAGTTGGTAATTAATTTACAGTGAAATTAAAGTTGGCAATTACAGCGAGATTGATTTTATATATTTAAAATACTAATTCAACAAGAAGGGCATTAACATTTACATTTATATTTGGTAATTACTTTATTTTTAACATTGAATATTTAAATATTATTCAAAACTATTTATAATCATTAATAAAACATTTATGTGTTTTATTACTGGACTATAAACAGGGACTACTAATTCCCTTCTTATTGGATTAGGTGCAGATGTAACAATAATGAGCTAGGTTGTTCTCGAAAGTTTGTTGTGCACTGACAAATATAGTGTATATAGGTTAAAACAAAAACATGATGCTATTCTGCATCACATTTTTTGTTTTAGTTGTATGCTCCAAGTTGGCTATTGCATTCCTACTTCGATCTTCAATCAATGGTTGGGATGGGTAGGGATTATATGCCCGCTTATGGATGGGTTCAGGGAGTGCATGGACTAGGTCTTGGCATACGAAAAAATTACCGTGAAATGAATCCACTGGATATGGAGGTTATGAATATTCGAGTTGATATTTTACATATAACATTGCATAGTTGTTAATCAATCTAGTTCTATGATTTAAAAAATTTCTTTTAGCTTGTTATTAGAAAATAGAAGTACATTTGATTTGTATAAAGATGTTATAATTATGATTGTTGTACCCTTTTGGGTGAATGTCCTAATTTCATTGAATATATTTTGGAGGTTGCATTTCCAAAATTTTATTAAGTATTTTATTTTTGTGTTTGAATCATTTCCCAACAAATTAAAATCAAATTTTCTTTCGTTCATACTTTTAGTGACGTGTACAAAATTTACGTTTGTCAATCAAATGGCAACTGAATTTACTCTTGTCAATTGAAGGGCATTTTAATTTACACTTGTCAATCGAAGGGCAACTTATTTTTTACAACTTTTCATCACCGAAGGGTTGGATGCATAAATACCCTTCAGCATCAAATGAAGGCCAGCCAATCAAATTTGATCATTGTGTGCAAAATCATGGTAAATCTATGTTTTTTATTTGTGGATTATACTTTGATTATGGATTAAGCTATGCACATGAGATCATGCTTTTTAACTAGTCATGCAATTTATTAAAATGTGCAGTGTGTGACAAGGGTAAAAGTTGGTTTTATTTTTATTCATCAACCTTTTTCTTTTCCACACATGGGTTCCACCTTATACTAATTTTTAAAGATATTAATTATTAACCCTCGGGAGGGAGTATTGTCCTTGTATCCATGGCATGTGGTGCTTGAGATAGTTTCTTGCACTCTTGTTGTTCCTTATGATGAAGAAATTAATTCTCTATGATAGATCGCTCAACACCCAAAATATGTATATATATATATATATATATATATATATATATTATTTTTAAATATTTAAATTTGTAAATATATTTTTCATTGACTATGATTTTTTTATTTGATAGGGTAAAATGTTTTTGACCGGATCTATGAATCCGGTATGAGACACAAATAAGATTCCATTCCCATAACAGATTAATAAAAAATAGAAGGTAAAAAATATAACAGGGACCACCCACCAAAAAGGAGAAAACCAATAAATAAATAGAACCAAAGAAGCAGAAGGAAGTCCACAAGTCTTCAACCAAAACTACGGTGGAACCCGCAAAACATAGATAGTCGATAGAGAATCACTAAAAGATCCCTATAAATGAGAACAAAAATTTGCATCACCCAAGACCAAGATCCTTAACCATCTACAAAAAGGAGTTATCCACAATCAAAATTGTCTGTCACCCACACCTAGAAAGGAGATCTTCTGGGGTCCATTGAGAGCCATTTCAAATGAGGGAGTGTGCTTCCACCCTCAGTAATTATACCTCTGATTTACGTCCTTTCTTCTTCAAGGAAACACCAACATTTGCATGATGCTTGGAAGACCTAGAAGGGGGGTCCAAGGAGGAACCCCTTAGGGAGGGATTTATTGGGAGGTCAAATTCTCTTGCAAGCGGTCATCCGTAAAGAAAAAGGTTTGGGTTAGGGGAGGGGGTCCTCAACAATCTATGGAAGAATGGGAGGGGGGCAAAAGGATTAGGTCCAAGACAATACACAACATCTATCAATGTAGCCAATTGGGAAAACGGGGACGATAAAACTTTTCATGATTAAACCATATGAAATTTGGTTCAGGCTCCCCATCTTTCCTCTTCCAAACTTATTGAGGATGCTGATAGGATTTGGAGGGGCACCCAATGATGTAATGGCCAGAGAGGTGACAAAATAAACTATGAAAGAGGAGACATTCATAATTTATATGTTGAGTCCAAAAGCCTTATGAGGAAAGCAAATTAACTAAAAATGAGAGCGGCTTGGATAGGTCAATGTAAGCACAAACCCATACCGATTTAAGGCTCAAAGAGGCAACATTAATCTTCATGAAAAATACAATTTTATCCACCAAGAGTTTGATGAAGCATTCATTCCTCATCACTAAAGGGAGAGAATGAAGTCAAAGCCACATCGAGACAACATTCAATTGAATCAAATTTGGTGAGAAAAATGAGTTTCAAGAATAGAAAAAAATCCTAAAATGATTGAAGAACCATAGACGGGAGTTCCAAACAAAATCATGGTTAGTTGGGCTCTAAAATTCCACCAAGAAGAAATTGACATGAACAAGGAGGACCGATGGAATGCCATTCTTTAGAGGCCCATGTTGAGAGAGTAAAAAAAGAAGCGATAGACTCCACACATTTTTTGATCAAATATTTACTACCAATCTCATATTTCATCACCAATAGAGGAGGGTCAGGGATAACTAGTTCAAGAATTGATGTAGTGACCCTAATTCAAACATCACTGAGTAGAAGAGCCACTATAGAGGCCAAAAAAGACAAATTGGAAACATCCGTCAAAAAAGGGGTTGCAGAGTCAGAGCTCAAAGAAATCCAAGATTTGTAAAAATTAGAGCAGTGATAGAATGGGTTGAGAACATTCTTGCATTTAGCATACACCCAATGAGTTTTGCATTTCCTAACCTCCGTAGTTCAAAAGGTCTCTGGAGAACCAGGTAGAAGGCCACAAGAGGGAGAGGAAAGAGAAGATGCCATAAGGTGACTACCTAAAATACCATCCAAAGGTACAACAATAAGGTTATGTTGGGCATGGGGAGGAATCCCATCGAGGGAAGTAGTTGCAGGATCCTAAAAATCTTGGTTGAGAGGGTTGGAAACTGTCAAAGACTCAGATTGGATCACTGCCAAAGATGATTGAGCAGTATTCACCACTATAGATGGTTGTGAAATCACCACCATAACATAGGAACCAACTAAAACACCTATAGCAAAGGATACATGAGGTTAAGCAGGTTTGAGGCTAAATGGCATCACAAAGGGGAACATAATAGGGGGAGGTAAGCATGGCATAAAGTAACCATTGATGTATAGGATTTGGCACTCCCATTAACTGAACAAGTACCCTCACACTAAGAACTAACATGCTCTACTTGGGTAGATATGTTCATCAAAATAAGAGGATCAGACTTAGAAGCATTGTTTAAGCACAAATACCCATTATACAGACCAAGAAAAATGTCCCCAAACTCATCTGTGAGCTCATCAATAACCTCTATAGTATATTCAAACTCAAGAAGAGAAACACATTCAAAAACTTTATGTTGAGAGTGGGTGATGCATAGGTATGGGGAGAAGACACACAACTTGCATTATCTGGGTCTGGCCTTAAAGATATCTCATATAATTGTTATCTTATTCCTTGATTGTCCCTACTTTAACTAGTTGCACTCTCTTATTTCTCACTGTGTTTATTAACCTCCTTGAATGTAATCTAATTATTGAGGTGTTTCTGATGTTATTATACCATTCACTTAAAATTCACATTCTATTTCTATCTCAAACCATTAATCTTTTTCACAAACTTGATTCCAAACTCTTGCTAGTTGTTTACTAGGCGCCTTCCCCTTAGGCCACAAGGAACAAAACTTGAATTAGGTGGCAAAGGTTTCATATTTTCTATGGATGGTTTTAGAGTATCAATTCACACATTATTTAACCCCTTTCAACTATCAACTCACCTTCATTACTTCTTTCGACACATTTCACCCTCCAAAGTCTCTTTAGGCTAGTAGCCTTGTTTTGAAAGTTTCAACTTGGTATATCTTGTGACATAACCCTTATTTAAGATCTAGGGATTGATATAGTATCATTCCATCTGGATACAACTTCCCATGAAGTTACAAGCATTGGTTTACTCCCCTTCACACTTTTCTCTACTCAACTAGCACTTTTTAGGCCTAATTCTACCTAGGAGCAACATAGTCCTATCAAAATCCATACATGGCCATACTTTATGATCCAAAAATCAGGATATTTGGTTGAAATATAATTCAATAAACAAGAATAGCATAATTTTAATAATGTTATCTCTAAGAAGAGATGTTTTATTGATCAAATTTGCAGATCCAAACATATGCCTATCTTTGAGAAGAGATGTTTGATTGCCTTTTTGGGCTACATATATTTTTATACATAATTTGAAGGTAGGAGGAGGATTCGGAAGGTCACAAATCTTGAGGGAGATGAAATGGTTTGAATTCCATGATTTACAACATTACAAAATTTGAGAAATTACTATTTTTAAAAACTTACTATTTTTAGACTACACTATTAAAATTAAAATTTAGGAAGCTTCCATTAGGATCTCAAGGTTTAAAAACCATTAAACATAGATCCATTCCATCTCGTTGTGTTCTCCTTTTTCTTAGCTTTTCAACGGTTCAAATGAGGAGTCAAATAGAGCTATGGTGCAAAAGTTATGGCTCCCATAAGTTCTGCCACCAATTGGGGTAGAACCATCACCCGAATTATCACCTGAAATGTTCCTCGGATCACTTTGTCACTCCAAAAACACTTGAAACTCTTAAAACATGTTAAGTGAAGAAAACCACAAAGTTTGGTAGTTTTCTGACAATGGAAACATTAGGAATTTTCAAAACCCTAATCCTAGGGTTTCTTGCATGTACATAAGCTTGAGAGCCTACAAAATTCTATAACTTTAATTATATTGAGTTTAAAAGCATTAAATCACCTATAAAATATTTGTATTAATATCCTCTAACCTTTTTGATAGTTTTTGGGTTTAATTCAATGCATCAGGGGTCTAGTTTCAACAAAACTCACCCACTTGTACCCTCTTTTGGGGTATGTGCAGGGTTTTCATACTTTATTCTCTTTAAAATGCATTCTACTCTTTCTTGAGTGGTTTTTTAGTCTTCATATATCTTAAATCATTCATTAAATCCATGCTTGCAGTGTCCACTCACTCCTTAGGGTACTTCTATTCCCCCTTGAATGCAACTATGTAGGAAACAAGGTTTCTTACAGGACTGCATCCCTATTGGATAAATAATAATAAAGTCTCAAGAAAAGAGATCTTGTAAATCACTTCAAACATCCCTAATTAACTTAACAATTCATTATAGAATCCAATAACTCACTGATCATATAGATTCTCTTTAAAGTTCAATCTTGTAGTCATGAAACAATAATGCAATATAGAAACAAGACCTGTATATTGTCTCAAGGGTTGTGATTACCCAATCAGTCTCTATATTACTTCAAGGGTTGATTATATTATCTACATGCCTTACCTTAAGTCATGTTGTATCCATCCCAACACTACCACTCATTCATTTTAAGCCTTCACTTTGTTTCCTTGACATTTGAATACACAACAAGGGTCTTTGACTGATAAACAGGGAACTGTTTCTAACGTGAACAATGAATGGAGTTTATTCATTTCTATTGATTCCAAATTCAATAATTCACTATCCAATACCTTTCCCATTACCAATCCTCATCATAACATAACCATACCCTATAATAACATACCTTCATTAATTGGTTAGGACCATTTGTGAACAGGGTATTCCAAAGAGTTGCACTCTCAGGTTTCCTTTGCTAAGGTGACTGATAATGGGTATTTGTCTCTTGTGATATCTTCCAACTTGTTAAATCTCCTTCCAAAACTATAGGTGATTGTATGTCATTCCTATTTACACAAATCTATCATTCTTGCTAACTTTCTCGATCTTACTAGCTGTAACCTATAGTCCTTCAATCTGTAGATATACAAGATCTATGCATGCATGTAGCCTTCAAAGCCTAACTAAGACAAATGTACACATATAAAGGTCAATCCAATAATCTTGAAAATGACACAACATAAATATCATCTTATCTTTATTCTTTGCTTCAACATTTTTTTACAATACAGTCCATCAATGGACTTTGATAACTTTTCCTTGAGATGATTCTTTCAGTCCTGCATGGCTCTCATGTTACCTTTCTTAGAGCCTCTCTCTCACCTCTCCTATGCCAACCTTTTTCTACAATGACTTTTCTTTTTCATTTCAATGTAGGTTTTCTTAGAAGTTACATCCAACTTAGTTGCCATAACTAACTCCCACATACAAGAGGGACTTTCATTAGTTCATATGACTTGATTGAGGCCCTATACATGAAATAGATTAAAACCCCTTTCTTATGACTTGAATGGTCCTCCTAAACCAACTTGTTCACCTCAACACTCCTATACATGTATTTGACCTTCTTAGCCTTTTTTATAAATTTAAATTTTCAAATTACGAGTTTTGGAGGGAAAACTCCAAACACTCCCAATACTCACACCTAAGACTCTAAAGGTCTCCAAATGACCTTAAAACATGAATGAACCTTGAAAGGTCTCTTGACACATACTAACACGCTAAACTTGACCAAGTTTGACCACTATCGACCAAAACACAACATTTGACATCTTTTAGTTTGATGCTCCTGCATCATACTCCCCAAGAGGGAGAAAATTTGAGCCTTTGTCTTTCTTTCTTGACTTCCAATTGGTTCTTTGATGGTCTTTGACATTCACATGATTACTATTCTTCATTCCTTGATCTTTGTTTGCCAAATGCTTGATTGTCCTCTTCTTGGCTTTGTCTAGCCTTCTTATCCATGCATCTTCCATTTCTATGAAGTGTTCCCACTATTGTATTATTTTTATTTTTTTCATCTACCACCCATTCCATGTGCATTTGTATTTTATCATACTTAGTTGCAACCCCACAAACCTTATTCTCTTTCCTCATGCTTGTTTCATGACTTGCTTCCTCATTGTTTTCACTTGTGGCTTTCTTGTTTAGTGATCTTTGCTCCTTCTCCATGTTAGAATCTTCTTCTTTGGTCTCTAATGACCTCTCATGCATCTCAGCCTTTATCATTAGCTTCATCATATTCTCTTTTTCTGCCTCTACTTCACATTTTGATGTTCTTTCCTCTCATCTTGCTCACTATGCAAGATCAACTTCTTGTTCCACTCATTCTCATCATATTACATCATGACTTGACCAATCTTGGGTTGTTCATATCCATGCTTAGCAATTGTAAACTTATTTTTAGCTTGCCCAAATGAATATCTCACCTTATTAGCTTCTTCATACTCCATTTGCTTGCTAACTAGCTTGCTTGTTTACATCTTTATTTGCACAACTTCTTATACTTCTCTTTGTTGTTCTTCTCTTGATGTTTCTTTGAGTTCTTCCTTTATCTTTACCTACTATACCTCACCTATTTTCAGCCCCTTTGATGGACTGAACATTTCTTCCAACACCTCCAACTCTTCTTGTAACTTTTGTGCATCAATCTCTTTATATTCCTCATCAAACTTTGGTCCTCTTTGTTCTTATTCTTGGACTCCCTTATTTCTGAGAGTCATACCAACTCCCTCATTCTGCATACCATCCTTCTCAAGCACTCTTTGAGGTGATTCATTCTCATTTTGCCACGATACACATTCATTCATCAAGGCATTGGTTTCCAATTATAAGATATCTTCATCATTGGAACCAAATTTAAACATATCATCATATACAACACTTGAAAATAAACTTGTAGAACACTCATCTTCGTGCTTACATGGATGTACCTTCATCTCATTGGCTTTATTTTTATGCACCATCTCTTTTGCTTGCTTTGTAGGCTTGCCAATTTCTTCAATCTTCATTCTTGCTTGGAGGACACTTGTAACTTGATCCTCTTGTGCTCTTATCATTATTTTTGCAATCCAATTATTTCCTTGTGCCTTCTTTGGATTCCACTTCTTTCTCTTTTCATCTCTTTCATGCTTCATGCCTATGTTATCTACCATGCCAACTTGGTATACTTTTCCTTTTGTGTTTTGCTTCCACATTTGTGTTTATTTTCCACCTATGCCTTTGCCTTGCTTGACCTCTTGTTTGAGGTTCTCCTCTTTATTCTCATCACCTATTTGTTTCAGCCACTTAGGCCATACATACCCATGCCCTTATTCTCTCTTTGAGGGCTGAAATTTGTAATTATTCCTCCCAATATGCATATTATCCTTTTCTCCATCACATATGCAATCAAAATCAACATTTAGGCATTATTTTACCTCCAATGGCAATTGTTGCAAGCTCATCTCTTCTTTGATGTCTTCATGGATGACCTTCAAGTCTTCTTGGGGAACCATTTCTTTAGATTTATCTGCTATGCATGACAATGCATCACAATATTCCTCATTCTCTTCAATTTCATCATGTGGAATGTTCTCAATCACTAACATAGTGTCTTCTTCAAGAGGTTATTTCCTTTTTTCATCCTCTTGCCACTTGATGGGTAGTGTTCTTGGCCCATCCTTCATAAAATTTGAGGCATCATGCTTGGCCTTCACCACATTTCTCTTCATACATTCAAACACAAACTTGAAAGCAATGTTAGCATGTAAAATGAGATACCACATAGTCTCTTTGAATGTCTTCTTCTCTTGTCTTCACCCTCATGTGCTCTTCTTGGCACTTCTATCTACTTCTTGTTCTCTTAAATGAGAACCCTTTCCTCAATATTTCTTTCTTATTATTCACCTGGCAACATATCTCTTCTCTTGCCTCTTTGGGCTACTCTCTCTTTCTTCTTCTCATATCTAAGCACCTTTTTTGTGCCTTCTTCTTCTCACGAGTGAGTCTAGTGGCCACTTTACCTTTCTTCTCACATTTTAGCCAGCCCATTGGATTTTTTTTCTCTTATGAGGCTTCATCATGAGCTCTATCCTCTCTATACCTTGCCCCAATTCTCTTCTTATGTCTTCCACTTCCCTCTTTATATCCATCTTCTCCATTCCTCTTATTTTCTAGGCCTATTTAGACCTTTCTCTTGGAAAGTTTATCAGTCTTGCCTCTTAGACCTCTTTTGGTCCA
The DNA here is from genome assembly GCA_037957365.1 of Torreya grandis. Lineage (NCBI taxonomy): Eukaryota > Viridiplantae > Streptophyta > Pinopsida > Cupressales > Taxaceae > Torreya > Torreya grandis. The sequence continues at coordinate 1,105,059 of JARHVA010002124.1, read as the reverse complement.
TGCTTCTTCTTTGAGTACTCTATCTAGGATCTCTTCTTAACCCTCTTGACTCTCTTTTGGAGTCTTTTATCTTCCCCCTTCTCTATTTTGTCTCTCTTGGAGCTCTAATGTTCTCTTTTCAACCTATCTTTTTAGTCTTTTCTTGACTAGCTTCTTGTCCTTCTCAAAGGACTTTGGGGTTTTTTTTCTCTCTCCTCAAATTGATATGCCTTTATACTGATCTCAATAGATCAGACCTGCAACCTCCTTCTCCCACAATACCCTACAAGGTGTCATCTCATGCATATCTCATGGCATTATGCATTCATCTCAAATCCATAATTTGTAAAGAATTTAAAACAAAACTTTAATTACTCTTACCTTGATCTGATACCAAATGATGTAGAGGTATGGGAAGAAGACACACAACTTGCATTATCTAGCTTTGGCCTTAAATATATCTCATATACTTCCTATGTTATTCCTTGATTGCCCTTACTTTAACTAGTTGCACTCTCTTATTTCTCACTGTGTTTATTATCCTCATTGAATGGAATCTTCTCCTTGAGGTGTTTCTAATTTTATTATCTATCATTCACTTAACATTCACATTCTATTTCTATCTCATACTATTCATCTTTTTCACAAACTTGATTCCAATCTCTTGCTAGTTGTTTACTAGGCACCTTCCCCTTAGGCCACAAGGAATAAAACTTGACTTAGGTGGCAAAGGTTTCATATTTTTCCATGGATGGTTTTAGATTATCAATTCACACATGATTGAAACCCTTCTAACTGTCAACTCACCTTCGTTACTTTTTTCTACACATTTCACCCTCCAAAGTTTTTCTAGGCTAGTAGCCCTATTTTGAAAGTTTCACCTTGGTGTATCTTCTGGCATAACCCTAATTGAATATCTAGGGGTTGATATAGTCTCCTTCCATTTGGATACAACTTACCATGAAGTTATAAGCACTAGTTTACTCCCCTTCACCCTTTTATGGCTCTTTTCTCTACTCAACTAGCCCTTTTTAGGCTTAATTCTACCTAGAAACAACACAGTCTTGTCAAAATTCGTACATGGCCATACTTTGTCACTCCAAAAACACTTGAATATCTTTAAAAAAAATTTAGGTTAATAAAACCATAATTTTTGGTAATTTTTTGAAGGTGGAAATGCTAAGAATCTTCAAAACCCTAATCCTAGGGTTTCTTGTAGGTACACAGGCCTGAGAGCCTACAAAATTGTATAACTTTAATTGTAGTGATTTTCAAAGCATCAAATCACCTAGAAAAGATCTATATTAATCTCCTCTAACCTATCCAATAGGTTTTAGGTTTAATTCAATGCATTAGGGGTCTATTTTTAACAAAACTCACCCACATGTACCCTCTTTTGGGGACTATGTAGGGTTTTCATACTTTATTCTCTTTCAAACACATTCTACTCTTTATTGAGTAGTTTCTTAGTCTTCATATATCGTAAAGCCTTCATTAAATCCATGCTTACAATGTCCACTCACTCCTTAGGGTAATTTTATTCCCTATTGAATACAATTGTGCAGGAAACAAGGTTTCCTACAGGACTACATCCCTATTAGATAGACAACAATAAAGTCTCAAACAAAGAGAGCTTGTCAATCAATTCAAACATCCCTAATGTGCTTACCAATGTGTTCTGGAAGCCAAGATCTCATTGATCATATAGATTCTCTTTAAAGGTTAGTCTTGTAGTCATGAAACTATAATGTAATATACAAACAAGACCTGTATACTGTCTCAAGGACTGTGATCACCTAATCAGTCTCCATATTGCTTCAAGGGTTGATTATATTGTCTACATGACTTCCCTTAGGTCATGCCATAGCCAACCCAATAGTACCACTCATTCCTTTGAAATCTCCACTTTGTTTCCTCGGCATTTAAACACACAACAAGGGTCTTTGACTGATAAACATGAAACTATTTCTAATGTGAACAGTGAATGAAATTTATTCATTTATATTGCTTCCACATTCAGTAACACACTATCCAATACATTTCCCATTACCAACCCTCATCATAGCATGACCACACCCTATAATAACATACCTTCATTACTTGGTTAGGACCATCTATGAACAGGGTATTCCAAAGAGTTGCATTCTCAGGTTTCCTTTGTTAAGGTGATTGACAATGTGTATTTGTCTCTTGTGATATCTTCCAACTTGTTAAATATCCTTCGAAAACTGTAGGTGATTATGTGTCATTCCTATTTACACAAATCTATCATTCTTTCCAACTTTCTTCATCTTGTTGACTATAACCTACAGTCCTCCAACCTGTAGATATACAAGATCTATGCATGCATGTAGCCTTCAAAGCTCAACTGAGACAAATGTACACATATAAAGGTCAATCCAATAATATTGAAAATGGCACAACACAAAGATCATCTTATCTTTATTCTTTGATTCAACATTTCCTTACAATATAGTTTGTCAATGGACTTTGACAAATTTTCCTTGAGAGGATTCTTTCAGTGCTACACGACTCCCCTGTTACCTTTCTTGGAACCTCTCTCTCACCTCTCCTACACCAACATTTTTTTACAATTATGTCTCTTTTTCATTTCAACATAGGTTTTATTGGAAGTTACATCCAACTTAGTTACCATAACTAACTCCCACATAAAAGAGGGACATTTTTTAGTTTATATGACCTGATTGAGGCCCTATACATGAAATGCATTAAAACCCCTTTCTTATGACTTGAATGGTCCTCCTAAACCAAAATTTTCACCTCAACACTCCTATACATGTATTTGGCCTTCTTAGCATTTTGACAAAAATTGATTTTTTAAATTACTAGTTTTGGAGGGAAAACTCCAAACATTCCCAATACTCACTCTTAAGACTCTAAAGGTCTCCAAATGACCTTAAAAACATGAATGGACCTTGAAAGGTCTTTTGACACAAACGAACACCCCAAACTTGACCAAGTTTGACCATTATTGACCAAAACACAAAATTTGACATCTTTTAGTTTGATGCTCCTGCATCAGCAGACTATCAATTTCAAACTAAGCTTCCATTTTCCATGAATTGCTTTCTTCCAAGGAGGGAAGGATCGAATAGATAAATCAATCTCAGATACATGCATAACAATTACTTTTCGAGAGATTGACCATGATTTTGAACATAGAGATTTGCATATAAAAAATGAGTTAAACTTGTAAACATATATTTTATTTTTTCTATTACATTTATTTCTCATGTTTTGATAATATTGGATATCCTTCCAAATGTAATGTTCATTATGAAGCTCTCGTTTTGTATATTTAAGTGGTTCTCTTTCATAGTATTATGGTGTTATTTTGTTTTCATGAACTTATACACTTTCTTATTATATAAGAAAATAATTTTATATGTATATTTTGATATTAAATATTGTTGTAGACTTGTATTGATACCTTGTGATATTTGTTTTTAAGTTTTGTTAGGGGTAGGATACTTTAGAAATCATTTAGAGCATTAATCTTTTCTAGTCAACCAATTAAGAATATTAATTTTTTTTGGGTCCAATAATAACTTTTTAAATGTTTATATGTTATTTCAAGAATTTTGTAACCCAATAAATGTGGAAAATAATATTTGTATAGCTTTATATTGATCAATGGATAGTGGTTTGATCATATAAAGGTGTTTTTCTAACATTGATTTTAAAAAAAAAATTGAAATAAAGATTTTAAAAAAGATAAATGTAACAATTAATAAATATAGAAATGATATGAAATAAAAATATAGATCTCATTAGATCTTGTGGACCTTATATTGCACTTATCGCATGACAATTATGAGTTTTTCAATGAGAGTCTTGTTAAAAAAATTGTTATATTTTAAAGTTGGAACTTTTTATTTAATTTGTTAAATAGATCAATAAATAACTAAAACTAGATTTTTAGGTATGGTGAGTGGGAAGACTAGAATGTTATATTTTTTGAATCAGGGGGTGAGTGCAAAGCCTCAGGGAAAGTGGAAGGCAACAATGACAATGAAGGATGGTGAGCAACATCATTGCGGTTTGGTGTTGGATGGGGAACACTCAGGGAATGTGGGCAGAAGGGGATAAGGCAAGAATGAAGATGACCAAGCGCTTGGGGTCTAGGGGAAGAGGTGGCATTGTGAAAAGGTCTGGAGGTTGCCAACTTAGGCCTTTAAGGAGCAGGCTCAGGTAGAACCCGATGATAATGACGTGGCTTGGGAACTCAGTTGTGTCCTCTTTTAGATTTATGATAGAGCTTTTAGCTTGGTCTTTGTCATTGATCCTCCCTCAGCTCCTTCTTAGATGACTACATGCCTTATTTTTACTGTTTATGCTCGACAGCTTAACACCCTGAATGGTGAAAACATTGATGACCTTTAGGTTTTCTATTTTCTTTGGAAGGTCTATACCTTCTGCATCTCAAGGCAAAAGGCACGAACATATACTAGCATTCTATTCTACTCTACGTTCTCCAGGCCTGGTATGATTTTACCCTTTGATGTGACTTTGGTGCTATGTCGATGAAGCAACATTGGTGTCTTGATTTTGGGAATGGTGTGGTATTTTGTTTGGGATTAGAACTAATCTAAATAGGGAAGGCTATCGGCCTTCTACTAGTTTTTCACTCTTGTCTGCTCTGGCTGCTCTTTTGTGGCCTTTTGACGAGGTGGAGAATGGAAGACCCCCCCAAAATTTTTGTTTCAGGGAAATTTTTGCTCTGCTTACCTGGGCATGACTTCTTTGGTTCTTATTTTTATGTAAGTCCATTTGTTGGCTCAGGGAAGATCCTAATTTTTTGTAGCCTCTTTTTGTTGTTTAAGAGTGGATGTTAGAGGAGTCCACCTTTGGTTTCATCTAGCTATGGAGTCTCATGAAATCAGAACAGTTATGTACAAAGCCTCTGTGGGGGTTGAGTTATGCTTTATTATCTTTGTGGTTGGGTGGAAGACTCAAGTGGTAGAAGACCTTTTTTTTTAGAAGGTCTTTTGTCTGACAGCGTCCTTAGGAATGTTATGGAGAAGAGGTTCAACCCTTTCAATCTCATTATTTTGAAGTACCTTTATGTTCTCAAGGTCATGGGATCCTCAAAACCCCTGATTGTGGGTAACTTAAAACCCTCATGCTTCTTATTCAAAGGTTATAGGAGACTTAATACCCCCCTATTTTGTTTGGTAAAGATTATGGTTGTTAGAGGGAAGATCAATGCACCTAATGTGACCCCAGCTATGTGGGAGCTATGCAAATGACCCAGGGGGTAGAAGACCCCCTTTTATAATTGAACTTATGTTTTGTAACTTTCTCCTTGGTGTGTTTTGCCAGGTTGTGAATCTTAGAGTGATGATAAACCCTCTTGTTGTATTTATGTTGTATGAAAGCCGTGCGGAAGACCCTAATGGTGGAGGACATCCTAGTGCATAGTACCCTGAGGAATGACATGATGAAGGGTGATCGCCTTTCGAGTTTCACTTTTTAGTTTCATATTTATGTTTCTCTAGTCTTGCCTTAGTCTTGGGACCTTTACTCCACTTGTTAAAGGTTGAGGGAGCCTTCAAACCCTCATGTTCTCTTGTCTTGCTTTGGTTATGGGACCTTTACTCCACTAGTTAAAGGTTGAGGGAGCCTTCAAACTCTCTTTGTTGTACTTTTAGGTTATAGGATCCTTAAAACCCCTAGTTGTGGGAATCCTTAAAACCCTCATATTCTCTAGTCATGCCAAGGTAATGGGCACCTCTACTTCTCTTGGTGCTGGTTGGGGAAGTTAAGCCCTTTCTGCTATGCTTGGTAGTTAGGGGGATCCATCACCCTCTTTGTTGTGCCTGGATGTGGGTCCAGTTGTCAAAAGCCTCTCTGCCCTGGTTCATAGCTCCAATTTTAAAAGCATTTTTACCCTATCAAATAACTAAAACTTAATTATTTCACTGTCATATATAGTTACATCAAAGACTATTGACTTTTCAATAATTTTTTTTAATATTTTTGAAACAGTGATTTTAAAAAAGATGAGTGTAACAAGTAATAAATATATAAATGACATGAAATCAAAGTATAGATCTCATTAGATCTCACGGACTTTATCTTGTATTTATCGCATGACAAATGTGAGTTTTCCAATGAGAGTCTTGTTAAAAAAAATTGTTGTATTTAAAAGTTGGAACCTTTTTTTTAATTTGTTAGAGAGATCAACAAATAGCTAAAACTTAATTATTTCACTGTCATATATAATTACATCAAAGACTATTGACTTTTTAATAAATTGTAGTCTAAAATGTCTAAACTCGATGAATGTCCTTGGCTTCAAATAATATCATGTTTTCAATTAAATTGAAAAGTAATTACTTATAAATTATAACATTTATTTAAAGATTGAATAGTCGATGCATTTTAATTAAAGCCTACAATTTTTTTATAAAATCAGTCGCTGATATGAGATGGATTTGCTACTATATGATAAATTACAACTTTATAATTAATACAAGAGATAATTAACTTGGATATTTAATGTGGTTTATTCCATCAAATTATATTTGTGAATGCTTAAGTTACACAGTCCTTTATTGCCATTAAAGTGTATTCAAATCTCGGCTATCTCTGTCATTTGAGAAGTTTATTTTTAACTTTCTCTGTCAAAGTATACAATGTTCTTCTCTCTATTATTCCTAGCTCAAATTTATATGTTCTAACACACTGGGATTGAAATATGGATGTTACACACTCACTATCAAACATTATCAGTAAAAACCACTTATTACTTCACATATCATATTTATATAGACTGGAATTTGTCAATGCTTAACCACACTCTACACTCAGTGCTCACTAGATGCACGTATTACTTATTCCTTGTCTTAAGCAAGCAATTCAATTTTAAAGTCACATAACATATGCGTGAAATTGAGATGACACAGGGTTAGCAACCGAGTCAAACTCGTGACAATGGTGGCATGTTAGGCCATTGGCAATGGTTACTAATCTCAACTTAGGTATAGTTGAAGTAGTGGTAAAACCCTCAAAATCAACATGTCTCCCAAGGTGGGGTCTCACGAGGGGAACTTTTCGTTCCGTGTCACTTTTGGGAAAAATTGGAGTGCAAAACATATGCGCAGGGAAACATGGAAAATCTATGTTTTTGATTTTGGGATAATACAATGATTAATGATGAAGTTAGGCACATGGGATGACTGTTGTTAACTAGGAATATGGTTTTATTAAAATGTGCGATGTATGTGTCGGGAAAAAGTTGGTTTTATTTTATTCCTAAACCTTTTTCTTTGCCACACATGGGTTCCACCTTAAATTAATCTTTAAATATACTAATTATTAACCCTCCCAATGGGAGTATTGCCCTTGTATGCATGGCACATGGTGCTTAGATAGTTTCTTGCACTTTTGTTCTTCTTTATGATGAAGAAGTTTGGTACTTTAAACATATCACTATCCTTTAGGTGGGCATATTAATTATAATTTTTTTTAAGTCGTGTAAAGTAGTTAAGTTTTTTTTATTAAAGTAAATATATTAATATTTTATTAGATTTAATGAATTAGTTTGAGATATAAGTAGAAGGTCAAGATCTTTCATAATTTTTATATAATCATTATCAATCACTGTTATTACTAATGGTTATCACTAATTTAATATGTTATAGTGAGATTTGAATTTGGATAAGGTTAGACATAACTAAGTCTTTTAATCAATATATTTACATCTCATCGGTAATAATAAAGTCTTTTTGTTATGAAATTAAGAGAAAATATATTTTTACGAATTCAAAAAAACATTAACAAATTTTTACAATTTAATAAAAAGAGCTTGTAAGATCAAGAGAAGATATATTTCTATGAATCCTAAAAGAAACATTTACAAACTTTTTTTATTTAATAAAAAAAGTTTTATTAATAACCCTATTTCAACTTCAAAATGTTAATTGATGTCACAACCTCACAATTTTTTTTTAAATATATAAAATATCTATTATTTTAAAATATTTTAAATATGTAAACACATTTTTCATTAACCATTATAATGAACATAGAGACTTGCATATAAAAAGACGAGTCAATCTATATTTTGTTCTTTTCTAATGCATTCATGGATATCCCTCGATTGTAGTGCCTCATTCTAAGGCTTCCATTTTGTGCATCCAAGTGGGTCTCTTATTACAATATTATTAGCCCTGAAGGAGACTATATGCCTTCATTTAGCTTTAATAGATTATTATTCTTTGTTGTTTCGACTAACCAAAATACTATGTTTGTTGTGTTTAAAAAATAACATAACTATTCGAAAGCTAAAGTGATTTGTTTTTAAGTTTAGAAATAAAATATTATTATTACGATATACAGAGATGTTATTCACAGCTTCATGTTATTCAAAGCCACCATGGAAATGCATTAATTAACTTGCCAAAACTAGCACAAGTCATAATTATTTTTTGCAGGATGGACAACTTACTTGTCGCAACCATCTGCCACTTACCCCCAACTATCTGCCACTTGCCCCCAGTCATCCTTGAATGCAACTACCTTCCAAAACATTTTATTTTTGTGCATTTTAAGTTAATTTTGTCGCCATGAGCTCCCTCTGGTCCAAACGACAAACGATTTTGGACAGATACAACTTTTCGTTTTGCCTTGGAGATTGCATTTTTCAATCTTTCAGCGACGACTCAAGATGCATTCATAGATATTTGCTATTTTTTCTTAGTATGGGATTGCGATGAAATTTCCCATAGGAGAAGAAGAGCTTCAGACATAAGAATCAAAAACTTGGGTGAAAAGGAATCGTAACAATCAAATAGTAGTTCAAGATCGCCCACTTGAATGGACTCGAGAACAAAGAAAAGGTGCAAGACTAACCAACAACGATGAGCTTCAAGGTGTAAAGTCTTGCTTTATTTCATTTAAAGGACTAACAGGGAAGGAAGAAAAGTAAAAAAATAAACTTTTGCTATTTTAGTAACTATGCGTCTGTGTGTCTAATGGAATGGCTTTAGTAGGAAAATAAACTTTGCTTCTGCCTTATTTAGTTCAATATATTTTGTTTTTTAATTTTTAACTCCATTCTCGTAAATTAGTAGTTTGGATGAAAATAATTTCTATATTCTTACTTTATCTATTTCTTAACTAAATAAATTAAGGTTGAAAGGCCCTCCCTGAATGGAAAATACTTCTTGCTAAAATTGTAAGAAATTTTCTCGATTAACAACTAATTCTTTTATACCAGGTTAGAGGACCAAAAACATGATTGTGTATCTTTTGAACCATAAAACCTCCATTCTAATATTTGTGTATGCAATTTTATTTGGTAGTTGTTTTTGCTAAAAATTATTTTATTCATACAAATTTATTTGTTTCACCTCCCAATTATAGTTTTTTACACAAATCTACTTGTTTTATTCACCTCACAATGCCCATCTTCACAACCCATTTGTATCACTGTTTCTTGAACTTTTGTTTCTATCTGAGCTCATTCCTATCCCTCTGATAGTCATCTACAGTATCTGTAGATAAAATATTTTGGAAAATAAATAAATGTAAAAACAAAAAACTATAGTAATTCACTAACATTTTATTTCTATGCATTATAGTTTAATTTTGTCGCCATGAGCTCCCTCTTGTCAAAAACATGCTCTTACACTGTTCTTTTCGAGCAACTCAAGTGCACTATACTCCCCTATTCACAAGTTGGGTTCCTTGTGTCTGAAATCATGAGCCTAAATAAGGGAATGATTTTGCCCTCATCTCCATATGTGAATGCAGACATTATTATTTACATTTCAACATTTCGAGAGTCAGGATTCATAATTTGGTAAGAAATGACTCGATGAGGAGAAAGCATTAAATATCCATAGCCCAAAATGAGGGTTGCATCAATGGACATTTACAATAATTTCACATCATATCTATTGTATATTATCTATAAAATATAATATAATGTATCTTTGTGATCTCCGTATGGCATACATGATGGTTTCAGTAAATTTAGTAAAGGGAGATAATAGTTTGTATAACTTTAATTTTCATGCCAACATGCAAAAATAAGGAACCAGAGGATTACAAAAAACTAGGTGCTTACTTGGATCATTTTAAGGGTAACAACTCAAGGTATGTTATTGCAATCCTTGTGTTTTTTGTCAATGTGGGTTCTATGGAAGATATCTACCATTGTTTATTTTTTCAAATCCAAAGGTTCCCCAACATATGTTATTGCAATCCTTTACTTTTATTTTTTGTCTCATTTAGGAGTCAATGTTTTCTTCTCAAAGCAATAGATCCATGAGGTGACTCTAGAACTAGAGGCATCCCACCAATGATTTATCTTAGTCTTTGGTGTACAAGATAGGGCATTTGTTTTATGTTTATGTGCAAGTAGCTTCTTGCAGAGATTCATAAGGTATATAGATGGAAGCTTGTATATTAAATTCATGAATGCTGAAAATCTCCATATATCCTCATGTCTCAGAGTATTACTACAATTTCAATACAAATAATTTATATTTATAAAACATGTTATTAATATCATTGTTTACAAAATCCTCGAAACTACTTCTCAATCCTCCCAATCCTTTCGTAGGGACTTGGCTCTATGCACCCCTGTTTTATTTACATGGACTTGTATACTTTGCTATCATATAAAAACGTGATTTTATATGGTGGGATATGAATATTGAGTTTGTGTATATTTTGATATTGAATATTATTGTAGATTTATTAGTGTTTTTGGAGTAGGTATCTATTATAATCCAGTGATTCAATTAATTCATATTGGGAAATATACAACCAATAGAAATAAGAGATTTTTTTCATATTTTTAAATTTTAAGATTTGATTTGGAATATGACGTTATAAAAAAATATAAAATAAGTTAATTTATTATCTTTTTATTGGTTGTATTTGAATGGTTTGACCATTTTTTTAGGGAAAGTAAGTATTTATCAGACTCAAAAACATTATCTTTTTATAGTAGAAAAAAAAAGCAAAGGAACATTAAAAAAATGATGCTAATTGATCATTGACAATGACTATCTATATTGAAATGGTCACATCATGTTTGGTTGCTAGTTAAATGTTTCACAAAGTGATTGTATGTGATTTGTTTTTCAACTTTACTAATGTGAGAAACCAATGTTATTTAGTAGGAGGGATGCAATGTTGCTCAAACTCGTATATACGACCTAAAACAAGTAACCATAAACATAATCAAATTGTATGTTGGTACTATTGGCTAATTTAGTCACCCTTGATCATGGTATGCTCAAATAATGTTTTGAGTTGTCTAACCTTGCACATGGTCATCTATGAAGAATTTATCATTGTTTAAGGTATTTGCAAAACTTAAGGTTTAATATTTGTGCTTGTCTACATCATTCTAATGTCTTCACAATGTGTTTCAAGCTTTGTAAAGCTAGTCATAAAGGTCAAATATAGGTCATTTACATTGGCACACACATGTCAAGGAATCTTGAGTTAGTTTTTGATGCAGAGGCATGGGGAAAAAACACACAACTATCATCAACTGGGTTTGATCTTGTTCTAGTTCACATTCAATGCTCAACTTGACCTTGTTGGTCTCAACTACATTAGTCTCTATCACTTGCACTCTAGATCATTTCATATATTTTTTGTTCAAGGCTTTGTAATCTTTAAATATATTGTATTATAATCCCCTGTGAGTTCACAAGAACTATTTTAGATCATCTTCACACTTCCTTCAACCTTCATGGGACAACTCATACACTAGTTCCTTCTTAGCAAGTCTTATCAGGTCTAAAGGACCAAATCTAGAACCAGGTTTCGAAGAGTCATCCTTCATGCATTGATGGTCTTAAATGATAATGACATACATGTTTAACCCCCTTCCAACTGTTAACTCACCCTTCATTGCTTCTTCCCACATATTTTCACTCTCCATGGTTACACTAGCTAGTAGCCTTTTCTAAGCATTTTCCCTTAGTTTGATCAATATGACTCTTTTCTTGAGAATCTAGAAATACTTTGATGCTCCCTCCATCTCAATACAACTCTTGAACATGTTACAAGACCTATCTCATTTGCATTCACCACTTACTGACCTTGTTTGCCTTTTAATTACCCCAATTTAGGCCTAATTTAGCCCTATTTGCACTCAACTGTAAATATCCATACAAGGCCGTAACCATTCACTTCAAAAACACTTTAATATCCTCAAACATGCTTAGATGACCAAAACTACAAAGTTTGGTAAACGTCTAACAGTTGGAACTCATTATATGGGATCAACCCTAATCTAGGGTTTCCTAGTCTTTACACAGGGACGAGAGACTTAGAAATTCTATAACTTGGCTTGTATTGAATTTCAAAATACCAAATTACCTGATGAAGGTATGTTTTAAGCTCCTCCTCCCTATCCAATAGATTTGAGCCCCTTTCTTTTTCATTTCATACTTAAAACAATGAAAACTCAATCAGCCTATGTTCTTGTCTTGACTGAGTCAGGGTATAAGCATTCAAAGGTTTCTAGGACTCGTTCTCAAGGCTTACATAAATTTTCAATACCTTCTTTACATATTATATCACCATAAACAACTATTATAATGAATAGTGTATACCTTTGTTCAAGAAATGTCTTTTGTTTAACCAATCGAGAGCGAGGAGTGTTCATTATGCCCTTAGAAGAGCATCCAACAACTTAGTGACTGATGAGGTTTGCAGTAGAAGCATCTAAATAGAAGGCCTTAAAAATTAACATATTGGATCCACGAGCTTTGAGAAGAACAAAGATGAACAAAATTTCATAGAGGTTTAGAGATATCCACAATCAGACAAACTCTCACGAATCTCTTCTCCAACGAATCCTTGTCCATCTTCATAAAAGACCCCACCCAATTAATCAACATCACAATATGATCTTCTTTCCTCAAAATGGCGGGGGTGATGTTGTAAAGCTCGATCAAAAGGGGGGCCACTATCACCACAACCTTTGCAGGATTAAAGAACAGGGTCCACGAGTCCCAAAGACCAAACAAAGTTGTGATCAGATGAGCACTTGAAAGCCACTTGAAAGAATTTGTGGCTAAACAAGGTGAAGAAAGGAGCTACCATGGAACCCCACACATCCTTGGCCCAAATGTCCAGGTCAGACAGAGATCAGAGAACCCACACATTTACCAAATAAGTAATGACTGCCCAACTCCAAATCCATATCCAGGATGACCTGATCCGAAAACATCAGTTTCAAAATCTCATTGGAGAAGGACACAGGGAGATCTCCTAGTAAAAATGAAGGGGATGAAACTTCCGAAAGAGGGGTTGGAGGAGTCTTGGAGCCTGCTTCGATCCTCACCAAAGTAGAAATATTGTCAGGGGCCAATTTGGACTTGTAGAAAGCATTGCATTCGTGAAACTTGTGCATGAGGAGTTGACACACTAGACTGACAGTTTGCGACCTCCACAAAGCTCCTATCCCCAGAGCCGACACAACAAATGGTGTTCGAAGACCGGACAGGTTTTAAAAAATCTCTCTACAAACCAAAAATGGAGGATTCCACCTTGTCGCTGGCAGAGCCAAGGAGAGGGACAGATTTTGCCTTTGCTTGTGTTTGCTCAGCAACCTCTAGTGCCTACGCCAATGCATCTTCCACCATTGCCTGCACCTGGACAACCTCCTCAACATCATTATCCCAGTCATCCTCCCAATCAGAACCACATGCGGAAGCAGCACGACCAGTCAAGTTCTTTCCCCAGTGACCGTTACAGCCAGACTGGGCGATGTTCTTTAGTTTGAAATTCTTCTTCCTTCCCATACTTATTATGGCTTTGGTTGACCAATAATTCAGCATGGATTCATGATTTTAGGGCCTCTACATCAATCATAAACTTTGTACACTATTATTATATATGAAAATAATTTTATACGTATATTTTGATATTAAATATTATTTCCAAACTTGTGATATTTTTTGTTACGTTCTCCCATAGATAGGATATTATAGAAATCATTTAGAGCATTAATCTATTCTACTCAACCAGTTAAAAACGTTACAATTTTTTGGTTCATTGCTAACTTTTTAAATGTTTATATGTTATATCAAGATTTTTATAACACAATAAATGAGTAAAAAATTATTTATATAAAATATTTATATAGCTTCTTATTGATTAATGGATAGTGATTTGATCATTTAAGAGTGTTCTCTTAACACTCTTTTTTTTTCAGATTTTTTGAAATAGAAATTTTAAAAAAGATAATTGTAGTAAGTAATAGATATAGAAATGGCATGAAACAAAAGTATAGATCTCATTAGATTTTTGTAGACCTTATTTTGTATTTATTGCATGAAAAATATGAGTTTTCCAACTGGAGTCTTGCTTAAAAGAAATTGTTGTGCTTGGAAGTTGAAATATATATATTTTATTTGTTAGAGAGATCAACAAATAACTAGAATTTTATTAATTCACTATTGTATATAGTTACATTAAAGATTATTGACTTTTCAATTAATTGTAGTCTAAATTGTTTAAATTGGATGAATGCTCTTGGTTTCAAATGGCATTATATTACAATTAAATAAGAAAGTAATTATCTATAAAATATAGCATTTATTTAAAGATTGAATAATCTATAAATTATAATTAAAGCCTCTAATTTTTTTAAAAATTAACCACCGATATATTATGGATTTGTTATTATATGACAAATTGTAACTTTAGAATCAATACAGGAGATAATTAACTGGGCTATTTAATGTGGTTTGTTCCATCAAATTATATTTGTAGATGCTTAAGTTACACTGTTTTATCACCATTAAAGTGTATTCAAATCTCGACTATCTCTGTCATTTAAGAAGTTTATTTTTAGCTTTCTCTATCAAAGTATTCAATGTTCTTCTTTTTATTATTACTAGCTCAAACTCATATGTTCTAGCGCATTGGGATTGAAATATGGATGTTGCTCACTCACTATCAAGCATTATCAATAAAAACCACTTATTGCTTCACATATCATATTTATATGCTGGAATTTGTCAATGCTTTACCACACTCTACACTCAATGCTCACTAAATGCATAAATTAGGCAAACAAATTAATTTTAAAGTCACATAATATATGCGTGAAAATGAGATGACACGAGGTTAGCAATTGAATCTAACTCGTGATAATGGTGGCATTTTAGGCCATTTGCAATGGTTACTATTCTCAAAGGTATAGTTGAAATAGTGGTAAACCCTCAATGATTTTGATAGAGTAAGACACTTTTATCTTTACAATTAATTGGACAAATGATGAGAAGATGTTTAGACACAAGCTGATAACATTGATTATGAATCGCATTTGTTAAGGTTGTTAGTGCCCAAAATTGCATTAAAGTAATTTGGGCCCTTTTCAAGTGTAAATGCTTAAGTCCGGCCTAAGTTGAGTATCAATGTCTAAGTCCTTAGACATATTCCTATTTTTTAGTGTTCCTCAAAGGTCAAGTTTCATGACTAAATTTGGCTAAGTGTTGAGTCAGTTTTTACTTAGTGTATTATTTCCTTCAAACATTTTACTCGTGCAAAAGTCCTGACACAAAAAAGTCGCATGAAAACAAGATGCCCGAGACCAAAAGGCCAGATAAGTAAAGTCCCTAGAGAAATTTGTTGAGTTGTGGAGCTAAAAGCTTCACTGAATGTGCAAATGTGGAGGTTGTTGGGTTACATAGTAACCGACGTCGGTCAAAGACAACCGACATCGGTTATCTTGAGCTACACATTAACCGACATCGGTTATGGTCGGCCGGCATCAGTCAGACAAGAACCGACATCAATCACCTGTGTGTTTCCAGAACTGTTCTAATTTTAGACGAACAGTGTGTTTGCATGTAAAGACTAATTTTAGTCTTGAGTCCGCATTTTTAATTATTGTTTGCTTTGATTACTATTTATAAGACCCATGGGGTAGTATTGTAATTAAGAAAAGGGGAGAACAACTCAGTGATTGAGTTAGTTGTAATTGTGAGAGAGAGAGAGATAACTCTTGAGGGAGAATTACTGTACATCTGAGAGGTGTGAGGAGAAAGAGGTTTCTTCATTGTATTTCCTTCTAGAAGAGTTTAATACAATTTATATTATTTCTCGTATCTCCTATTCTTTGTTGTTTCTGATTTCTAGTTACTTATTACTTTTGGTTTAATTTCGTGTTTAGTTGCTTATACAAAAGTAATCAACTGTGTTAAGATCCCAACAATTGGTATCAGAGCTATAGGTGTATACACTAACAACTGGTAACAGAGCGTGTTAAGTGTTTGTTGATTACAGGATTCACTCACAGGGGTTTCTGATTGAGTGAGAGCAAAGCAATGGCAGAAGAAAGTAAACTAAGAATGGAGAAATTTAATGGCAAGAATTATCAATTTTGGAGGATGCAGATAGAAGATTATTTGTATCAGAAAGATTTGTACTTACCGTTAGGTGGAGTTTCAAGGAAGCCCACAGGTATGGAAGATGAATAATGGAATGTTTTTGATAGAAAGACTCTTGGAGCTATAAGGCTGAGCCTGACAGCTTCTGTGTTTTTCAACTTATCACAGGTAAAGACAATGATAGAGTTAATGGATACTTTGACAAATTTATATGAAAAACTCTCAGCTTCGAATAAGGTATATCTTATGAAGCAATTATTTAATTTGAAAATGCAGGAAGGTGGATCGGTATCTAGTCATCTTAATGATTTCCATGAAATTGTAAATCAGTTAAATTCAGTCAAAATAGTTTTTGATGATAACATTAAGGCTCTCTTATTCTTATGGTCTTTACTTGAAACTTGGAATAGTTTGGTAATGGCAGTTAGTAATATTGCATCTGCTTCAAATATCTTGAAAGTTGATGATGTTGTTAGTGTAATCTTGAATGAAGAAATTCATAGAAAAACACAGGGGAATCATCAAGTAATGCTTTAAGTGTTGAAAGCAAGGGAAGGCAAAGAGAGAAGAGCAAACAAGGGAAATCAAGGTCAAAGATGGGAAGGAGATCCAAATCCAGAAATGAAAGAATTATCTGCTGAAATTGTGGAAAGAAAGGGCATGCAAAGAAAGATTGTTGGTTGAAAGATAACAAAGAAGATTAGCATGAAGGTAATAAAGAAGCAAAAGTTGCAGGTATTGTTGCACAGGATACTCTTATATTTTCTTTGGATAGTCAAGTAGAATCATGGGTTTTAGATTCTGGTGCCTCTTTCCATGCAACCCCAAATAGAGAATTTTTCAATGATTATGTCCATGGAGACTTTAGAAAAGTTTATTTAGGGGATAATGAGCCTTGTAAAATTGTTGGCAAAGGAAAAGTGCAGCTGAAATTGCAGAATGACAACACATGAGTGTTGAAAGATGTCATGCATGTACCCATCCCGAAGAGGAATTTGATTTCTACAAGAAAGTTGGGTGATGAGGGTTGCACAGTAACTCTCACAGCTGAATCTTGAAATTTTTTTAAGGGTGCACTTGTATTAGCCAGAGGTAAGAGAGTAGGTACACTTTATCTATCTACTTGTATTACTGATTATTCTCCTTCTGTTTTATCTACTTCAGATGTAGATGCAAAGTTGTGGCAGTGTAGGCTTGGTCACATGAGTGAGAAGGGAATGAATGTTCTTAAGTCAAAAGGTAATCTTTTGGATTTGAAAAGCATAGATCTAGATTTTTGTGAGCATTATATTTTTGGGAAACAGAAGAAAGTGAGGTTTCTTAAAACTGGGTCAACAAAGAAGAAGCACAAGTTGGAGCTTGTTCACACAGACGTGTGGGGACCAGCTCAGGTAGCTTCTATTAGAGGATCATAGTACTATGTTTCTTTCATTGATGATGCTACAAGAAAGGTATGGGTTTATTGCATAAAGAGGAAATTTGATGTTTTTGACACATTTAAGAAATAGAAAGCTTTAGTTGAGAATGAAACAGGTTTGAGATTGAAGTGCCTTAGATCTGACAATGGTGGTGAGTATTGTATCAACAAATTCAATAGTTACTATTTTATGAGTGGAATACGCAAGAAAGGACGGTTTCAAGGACACCTCAACAAAATAGAGTTACTGAAAAGATGAATAGAACAATAATGGAGCGTGCACAGAGTATGAGGTTGCATGCTGGTTTGCCCTTACAGTTTTGGACAGAAGCTGTAGATACTGCGATTTACTTGATTAACAGAGGACCTTTTACTGCACTGGATGGTGGAATTCCAGGAGAGGCATGGACAGGTAAAAAGGTAGATCTTTCATTTCTTAGAGTTTTTAGTTCTGAAGCTTTGGTGCACATTGATAAAGAAAATAGAAAGAAGCTAGATGTTAAATCTATGCGGTGCACTTTCATTGGTTATAGCTTTAGAGATTTTGGATTCTTGTTGTGGAATTTAGAAACTAACAAAACTATTAGAAGCCGTGATGTAGTTTTCAATGAGAAAGTGATGTACAGTGATTAGCTCAAGAGGCTGAATAATTTTGAGCAGAGAAATCTTGATTTGGACCAGGTTATGATCTAAAATGAGCTCGCGGGTAAAAATTATCACTCATAGGAAAACAAAAAAATTGACGTCGGTTAGGTAGGAACCGACGTCGGTCAGGTCGAGACCGACGTCAATCAAAAAATTGACATTGGGGACCAGGTGGAATCGACATCGATCGGGTGCAGACTGAGGTCGGCCAGAGATGACCGAGATCGGTCACTATCAGAAAAGAATTTAGGCGGACAAGCTGTCAGTGAGTCTCAAACACCCATAAAGAGGTCTGAAAGGGTAAATAAGCCTCCAATTCGTTATTCCCCTTCTTTATACTACTTGTTGCTCACTGATGGTGGAGAACCAGAAAGTTTTGATGAGGCAATGCAGGTAGAATCTAGGAAACAGTGGGAGCATGGCATGAATGAGAAAATTGATTCCTTGGAAGAGAACCATATGTGGGACTTGGTTGAGTTGCCAGCAGGAAAGAGAACACTGAAAAACAAATGGATATACAGGTTAAAGGAAGGAGAAAATGGATAAGTGAGACATAAGGCCAGGTTGGTAGTAAAGGGATTTGCATAGAAACCAGGTATTGACTTTGGTGAAATCTTTTCTCCTGTAGTAAAAATGACTTCTATTCAGACTGTATTGTCTTTAGTTGCTATTGAGGATTTGCACCTTGAATATCTTGATGTTAAGAAAACATTTCTTCATGGAGACTTGGATGAAGAGATATATATGGATCAGCCGGAAGGTTTTGAGGTCAAAGGTAAGGAGAAACTTGTGTGCAGGTTGAAGAAAAGCTTATATGGTCTTAAGCAAGCTCTAAGACAATGATATTTGAGGTTTGACAGGTTTATGACAGAGCATGGCTTTAGTAAATGTCAATCTGACCATTGTGTTTATTTTACCAGATTGGATAATGGTAGCTATATTATCTTGTTACTGTATGTAGATGATATGCTTGTTATAAGTTCACACATGCAGGAAATTACTGAGCTAAAGGTAAAATTAGCTCACACATTTGCCATGAAGGATTTAAGAGTAGCAAAAAAAATCTTTGACATTAGTATTAAGAGACAAAAAAAATCATAGTTTGATTTTATCTCAAGAGGATTATGTGAATAAGGTGTTCGAGAGGTTTAATATGCAGAATGCAAAATCGGTAAGCACACCTATGGCTGGACACTTCAAGTTGAGCAAAGAATAGTGTCATGAATCACATGATGAGGTTGAGTACATGATCAGAGTTCTATATGCTTTAGCAGTTGGGAGCTTGATGTATGCAATGGTATGTACTAAACCTGATATTGCCCAAGCAGTGGGAGTTGTCAGCAAGTTTATGGCCAATCTAGGAAAAGAACACTAAAAAGCAGTTCAGTGGATTTTCAGATAACTGAGAGGGACCAACAGTAGGCATTTATGTTATGCAGGGTCAAACACTTCTCTACATGGGTATGTAGATTCGAATATGGCAGGTGACTTAGATGGCAGGAGAAGCACCACAGGATATGTGTTCACTATTGGTGGAACGACGGTCAGCTGGATTTCAAAGTTGCAGAAGGTTGTTGCCCTGTCTACTACAGAGGCAGAATATATTACAGTCACAAAGGCTAGCAAAGAAATGATATGGATGACACGGTTCATGGAAGAGTTGGGAAAGGAGCAAGAGAGTTGCAGATTATACAGTGATAGTCAAAGTGCAATTCATTTGGCAAAAAATTTAGCCTTTCATTCAAGAACCAAACATATACAACTTATGTACCATTTCATTAGACAGGTATTAGAGGATGGACAGTTGAAGCTAGAAAAGATCCATACGGATGAGAACCCTGCTGATATGTTAACAAAGCCAGTAACAAAGGAGAAGTTGAATCTTCATTCAACTTTTTTTGGTCTTCAAGATTGAACTTGAAGATGGAGAAACAAGCCAGAAACAAGCTAGAGGATGTTGTTGTACAGGTACAGGTGCATCTGTTTATCTTCAAGTGGGAGATTGTTGAGTTGTGGAGCTAAAAGCTTCACTGAATGTGCAAATGTGGAGGTTGTTGGGTTATACAGTAACTAATGTCGGTCAGATACAACTGACATCAGTTATCTTGAGTTACATAGTAACCAACATCAGTTATGGTCGGTTGGCATCGGTCAGACAGGAACTGACATCGGTCACCTGTGTGTTTCCAAAACTATTCTAATTTTAGACAAACAATGTGTTTGCATGTAAAGACTAATTTTAGTCTTGAGTCTGCGTTTCTAATTATTGTTTGCTTTGGTTACTATTTATAAGACCCATGGGGCAGTATTGTAATTAAGAAAAGGGGAGAACAACTCAGTGATTGAGTTAGTTGTAATTGTGTGTGAGAGAGAGAACTCTTGAGGGAGAATTATTGTACATCTGAGAGGTGTGAGGAGAAAGAGGTTTCTTCATTGTATTTCCTTCTGGAAGAGTTTAATACAATTTGTATTATTTCTCGTATCTCCTAGTCTTTGTTGTTTCTGATTTCTAGTTACTTATTACTTCTGGTTTAATTTCGTGTTTAGTTGCTTATACAAAAGTAATCAACTGTGTTAAGGTCCCAACAAAATTTGCCCAAATTGCAGGTATTATGGTCTTGTAGATGTCTTTTGATAGGCACAAGAATGTCAATTTTAAGGCATGAAAAATAGTCGTTGGGATTCAAATGTTTCAGGATAGTTATGCGAGTGTCAAATTTAGGCCCCATGAAGTAACCGTTTGATTTTAAATAGAGGCAAATCTATGACTCACATTTACTTAGGCAAGTATGATCCAATGGCTAATGAGGATTCAAAGCATCAAAGACCTTGTGAGAGGACACAAGATCGATAAGTGTCAAGAACTTGAGAAAGTGACAATAGATCTGATAGAGAGCATAATAAGTCAAAGGGTCAAGAAGCATAAAGTACCGCCACACAACATGATGGTACTCAAAGTACTAGAGATTATTTGCAAGTTACACAGGTAGCCCATGGGGTTGCGAAGTGGCACATCCTTAGGGCCAAGTATAAACAATGTCCAATAAAGCTCCACTCCTTAGATCATGATTGAACATAGTGTGTTTGCTCACCCCAACTAGATCTGATGGTGCATAGCCAAGATTGAAAAGTCAAGGATCTCATGGATAAATACAGAAGTGACAAATGGCATAGTTGTATGCCACAAATTAGAGATCGAGCATCTCATGCAAGATCAATGGCTCATATTTGCTCGAGTAGAGATGATCCAATGGTATGAGTTGAGATGGACTTTTCAAAGGGCTCAAATTGCATGAGGAAGCAACAAGTGTCCAAATTGGACCCAATTAATCGATTTAGTCACTCTTAAACCCTAGAAATGCCCAGTTAGATCTAACGTGGTGTGCCAAGTGTCAGTATGTGGTAAACTTTGGCTTGACAACTAAATTTGATGGTTTTTTCATAGACATGGCAATGATTCGAAGCACAAAAAAAGGTATAATTTCCAGTCCAAAACATATTTTCCAAATGGTTGTGGATCATTTATATTTTTATCACAGCTGGAGATTTCTAATTGTAATCATCACAAGGTAATGGGTTTTCCTTGGCATGCACAAAGGGGAGGATTTCTATCCAAAAGCTTTCATGATTTGAAAATCGATTAACAGGAGAGCATCTCTAGATGGTTACACATGAGGACAAATTATGTTTGGCTCCTCAAATGATTTTTTCCCTCTAGCTATATAGGTTAGTGGTCAAGAGCATCTCCAGGCAGTTGTATAAAGAAAAATGGTTTGTTTGGCCCTCTACCATGAATATTCTCCTTCCAGCTCATGTAATAGGGCATCTCCAGTCAAAAGATCAAAGGTTTGTTGCAAATCTTCATCATTTTTTACAGATGTAGTTGCAAAAATGATTCTTCTTGCAAAATGGACAAAGATTTAAAGCATGGCAAAAGGGCATATTCCATATAGAAGCATCTTGGTGGACTTGAATGGTCTGTTTTACAATTTTGCAAATTATGACCCACAGTCCTAGATTTGAAAATGTATAAATAGAAGGCTTGTCTTCTATTTGTGGTTGATCATTGTTGTTCGTCCTAATTTTACCTAAGTATAGTTTCTTCCATATTTTGGGATAATTTTTGTGTGTATTTTTTCTCTCTTTCTAAGGTGGTTATAGTTGTACAAGCATTATCATGCTCTGAGAACATGTTTATATGTCTCCCCTACCCAACATGGAGTAAATCCACCATGCTTATCCCCATGACAACATTTTGAAACATTGATATGTGTAATGTTTTCTTGCAAAGTTAATGAAAATGCTTGTGGTTCTCTGCTATTTTCTATTGATGAAGTGCAGTAATATGTTTTACAGATGCTATTGATTGGATATCTTATTCTATGCTCATTACTGGTTGTCGTCTTGGTCTTAGAATCTAGATTATAAATCTCTTTCTGCATTATGTTTGGAAATATGTTGTTGAATAAGTTGTTAGGGAACCCTAGGTTTATGGATTCAATAGAGAAAAGTATTTGAGATTCTAGTTTTAGTGTATGTTTCTAGGGTTTTGGGGTCATTTGAGTATTTGCATTTCATTGGCACCAATAAGTGCAAATCACTCATGGTAGTTCCATTATCTTGCATTTGAGTTTTCTGCATCTTTGCACTAAGTAATGTCATGTATGTTGAAATATTCCCTACTATTTGAAAATCACCAGCACACCACCCGCCTTTATTAATATTTAATCTATCATACCCTATCCTACCCTACAAATAATACATTATTTACATATTATAAGTGTTATTTATCTACAAATGCATAAATATTGCATACTTAACATGTGTTTGCATTTTGTGCTTTAAAGACCAACATTTCAATCTTTTATTCAACCCCTTTTTTGTTGAAAATTCTTTCGAATGAAGTTTGCAATCACATTTTTATCTGTCTTCAGTAGCTTATGTCTACCCTAGTGCATTTGTGCATTCCATGTGATAACCCTTCTCGAGTGGAGTGTGCAACTTAGGTCATACCCTAGTTAGATTTGTTTATCACCCTAATAATCCTCATGGAGATTGAATTACAAAATCTTTCCATGTGAGCAAGCTAGCTCATAGATCCTCTCACCTTGGTTCAGGTAGAGCTAGAAGTAGCAATGAGCTGACTATCCCCTTTGTAGATGCCTCTCAATCATTTTCTGTGTTCGATCCATTCTTGATGTTAAACCCTTCCCCAACTATAATGACATACTATCAGGTTTTTCATCTTTGTTTGACATTTTCTATAAGTGTGCAAGGTCGAGTGTATGAGGTGTACAACTATGAACCAACACCCAATTAACACTGTTATAGGGGATTCTTGTAGAGAGATGTAAGTATTTCATGTTATGAAGTTATCTATTATTTTTGCACTAATTTAACTATATTGGCCATCAAAGCTGCAACACTCCACTGGGGATGTGCTTAGAATCTTTTGAGGCTTGATAATTAACATCTATTGCATTGGTTGTAAAGAGTTGTGATCTTATCATGTTTTTAGGTGGTTTCCCATTTTGAACATGAGTTTGAAAGTTTCATTATCTTTGATTTCATACATCATCACTAACTTCAGTAGGATATGGTTTCAGTATGTATCACTGTAAGTTTTTAAGTGGTTATGTTCTAGAACTTTGCTTCTATTGGCAACTCCAAAACATCATCTGGTTCCAAAGAAAGATCAACGCCCATCTTCAATATCTTCAGGTTTGAAATTTCTTTTGCTTGTAAAGCTAAAAGGAGTATGGTCATCCTTCAAAGGTGACTCACCTAAGAAACTTGTCACGCCCCTAAGTGTTCATCAAAGAAGAAGGAGATAAGTTTGGAGGCCTGTTGAAGAACTAAGTGCAGTTGTTAAAAATTATGTGGGCTATCAAAATTTTGGTAATTAGGGGCTTCTATTTATTGAAATTTATATTGCTAAAGATTATCATAATTCTTTTAATTATAACTCTTCTAGTGATTCAGAACCTTACAACCCCATTTATTATCCAGCTCCTTCTCAACCAATTGAATCCCCTCCCATGTTTGATCCACCAAGTCCTTCTCATTCACCACCTCACATCCTTTTGACATTTGTTCTTTAACCTCCCATTGAACCAATCATGAGGCATAGGGACCCAGATAAGAATGCATGTCTTGCATTCCTAGATTCAAACCTATCAACTTTGATGAAATGGAAGGATATCCCAATGAAGTCCCAAATGAAGTAAGGAAATGTCTTCCAAAGTTCCAAAGGAAAAATGTAGTGACTAGCGATCAACACTTGAGGGTCTTTCATAATATCATTAAATATTGTGAGTTTGAGTATGAGGATGTGTGCATCAATTTATTTATGCACATGCTAGAAGAAGATGCATGATAGTGGTTCAATTCCCTTCCCCATGGATGCATTGATTCATGGAGAGAGATGAAGAATGGTTTTAGAATTCAGTATGGTGACAAAGTTGATCTAAGGTTTCTTTTGGTTGAGTTTGAAAACATCAAGAAGAACCCTAATGAGTGTGTAGAGGACTTCAATACCCAGTTCAACAAAGCCATGATGCGGCTACCTAAGAACATCAAGCCTAGTGATACAACATGCTTGATAAAGTATTGTCATGCCTTTGATAAGAAGGCTGCGTACTACCTGAGGGATAAGGCTCCCACAAACCTATGGTTGGCATTCAATATGGCAATCCAAATTGAGAACAACATAAAGGCCATGGATAAGCCCATAAACAAGTAGGCTGATGTGAAATTGGTAGATCCAAAAAAGATGCAGTCCATGAGGAATGCGAATCTTGAGGAAACGATTAAGACTTTGGCTTCTATTGTCAAAGAGATGTCTTAAAAGTTGGCTAGAGCTGAGAAAGGGATACCTCATGGGCCTGCATGTGATGATGCAATTCAGAATAAGGAGTTTTGAAACAAGAGCCTAATCCATTAAATGCCTAGGTAAATGTTGTGAATTGTGATTTTGACATTGATTGGTGTGATAATTATTTCCTTTCACATCTTCCATGTGATATTGCTGAGCCAAGTGATGAAGATGTAGATGATTCCAAGTCTACATTTGATGGTGATGGTGAGATTATGATGTTCAATTATCAAAATTCCCCATGTAAGTTCTCTACCTCCACATAAATGATGAATGCTACTATTGCAGATCAATTTTAGAGTGTGGTAAAGAAGGTATGTGTCCCAAAATATGAGTTTACTTGTGATGATAGTATAACACAAGTAAATGAGTTACATAACCATGATGTAATCAAAGATCTGAAGTGTGTTTTGAAATAAGTGATATATATGGATGTAACATTGGGTAGCTCTATTAGGAATATGAACATTATTGAGCAACTAATTGTTATTGATTCTGGGTTTGACAACAAAGGTGTTGTTTGGAAAATGCCATTTGATGAAGTTGGGGTTATCTTTTATGCCCCTAAAGATGAATGTTTTCATTTTTCTTTCAAGCAATACTTTGAGTGCATGAATGACATTACTGATCCTAGTGCACTCTTGCTTGGTACTCACCTTATTGCAGTTGAGAAACAAGTTTATTTACAACTACTAAAGGAGTACCAAAATCTTTTGGCTTGGTCTTATCCATATTTGAGATCATGGAAAGGGGATTTGTTTTAATGTGTCATCCTATCACAGCCTAGCAACAATACTTTCAGGCATATCTAGAGATTATTTTCCTTCATCTTGGCCACCAAGCTAATGGAAAAATTTAAGTAAAGGTTGGCAAAATTTTGAAGATGCTAGTCAATGGCAGACATCTAAAACATTTCCTCAATTGAGATCGTAACTATGTACATATTGTATATCTTTGTGGTTTTGTTGTTTTGTTCCTTTGTTACCCCTATTTTAGGCCTTGTTTATATAGTTATTTTTGTGTTCATTCTCAGATCATCCTGATCTATTTTTGTGAAGTCTACCATTATTTTGTTGAGCCTTCATGAATGTTTACTAAAAATGTTGAGTCTTGACTCTGTGTCCCATTGGATTGGCACCTGGTCTTATGTTTTGGGGTTCTTTGCACACCTTTGGGGGGTGTGCATCCCTGGGTGAGAGGCATTTTGACATTGGTGATTGGGTCTTTATTCGCTTACAGCCATACAAATAGATGCCATTAAAGTAATAAAAAAAGGATAACAAGTTATTCCCTAAGTATTATGGACCTTATCAGATCTTACAAAAAATTGACAGTGTGGCCTACAAGTTAGATTTTCTTTCATCCACTTGCATACATCCAGTATTTCATGTATCATACCTAAAAAAAGTCATTAGATACAGAGTTACCATTCATATAGAATTACCAGAATTGGATGAGGAAGGTAAAGTTATTCTTGAACCTAAGGTGATCCTTCAATGACGCACCAAACAACTGTGTTCTATAGCAATTATAGAATACCTGATCAAATGGAAGAATCTGCCATATGAAGATGCCACTTGGGAGGATGAAGCATTTGTGTAGCAGCATCCAAAGTTGCCATAACGTTGAGGACAATGTTGTTTTGAAGGGGTTGGGCTTTGATGTGTCTAGGGATATGTGTGGCCGACTTATGACTTACATATCTCTTTTATTTACTTGTTACATTTCTCTACATTTTTAGATAGATTGGCCTATGGAATAACATTGGCTAGGTAGACTATATATAGGAGGTAGTGGTTAGTCTTTAAGTATCATGTGAAGTATTCTGCTATTAGTACATTTTTGTGGAGGTTGCCCCCTTGAAGTGGTTTTGCTATATTATCCAGTATTCTATTCTGTTGTCAATTATCACTGTTTAATCTCTCATTCTACGTAATATAAAATCATTATGTGCGAATATCTAAGTAATTTCATTACATATATCTCCAAGCTTCGATCTATCACCTTAATGTATGAATAACACTAGATTAATATATACATTAGCTATATATCATTTATAAATATATGAGAATGCCTAATTTCCTCAAATTTTAACCTAATAATATCAACTTAAATGGAAGAGTCTTCGATTTGGTTACATGTTGTTAGTGCCCAAACTTGCACTATGCAATTTGTGCCTTGTTTCCAAATATTAATGACTGAATATCTAAAAGTTGCCTCCTATTTGCAAGTGTTCACTCGGTTATAAAAGTTTAACTCTTGCCTTGTGAAAACCTTGTGTAATCCCACTTATAGCTAATGTTTAATGTTTTCATGTTTTAACAAGATTGCAGGGTCTGTGATTAAAATTAAGCTAAAAAAATCAAATAATGTTGAATATGATGTTTTCTGTCTTTGAAAAGGGTTTGAAAAGACATAAATTCTCAAGGTTGATTGCAAGTTTGCAATAATGTAAATTATAGTTGGGGTGAAAAGGTTTGTGGGATATATGGCGAAAAAACAAGTTGCAAAAAATCACATGTTTGACTTTTCAAATTCTTAAGTTTTTTATTTCGAAATTATTAAGTTTTTTGAAAAATTCTTAAGTTCAAAACTTTTGTGTTAGAGTTTTTGTTTGAAACTTTTATGTCAAACTTTTTGTTTGGAACTTCTGTGTCAAACTTTTTGTTCGGAACCTTTGCGTCAGACTTTGTGATTGTACCTTTTGTTCGGAACCTTTGCGTCAGACTTTGTGATTGTACCTTTTGTTCGCAATCTTTGGTCAGACATTCTGTTTTGAGTTTCTCTTGCTTCAAAGTATTTGGTCATCAGACTTTTTGTTCAAAACTTTTGTGTCATAATTTTTGTTTGGATTTTTTGTGCTTGGAGCCTTCCATTCAAACTAATGTCCACCAGTCAACATGCAATCATAAGAGAAATGGCCCGAAAGGAAACAATGAAGTTTCAAAAGAAATTAGAGGTCAACGTGGAAAAATAAGTAAGGCCACATAAGCATTCAAGAGGCCACATAAGGAAAATATTTTTTTACCATTATGTTGAGGTGGTCAACAATTAAATTGTTTACATATTTAACATTTTTCAATACTGTCTTTTATTTTGAGGTGGTCAACAGTTAAATTGTTTACATATTTAGCACTTTTAATATTTATTTATGTTAACTCATGAACAATCAATGAATATATATTGTTTTATTCTTCAGATCACCAATAACTTAGTTTTATTTTGATATCAATTATTTACATATAAGTTACATTTCTTTTGATTGAAACCATGCTTTTATACAGATTAGGTGTACAAAATGTCTCTTCGGCTTAATGTGAAAGATTGAGGGGTATCCATTCTACCAAATTCGTCCAGGACACGATCTTGACTTAATATTTTTTTGGTATCCTTTGAGATTTATATATAGGTGGATACTTAAGCAACACCTTTTACACCATCATTCTCATCATTAGACTACAACCCACTTGATAATATAAGTTAGATTTGAACTTAAAGTGTATATGTAAAAATGTTTCATTGCACATGTAATATCTTTTAAAATTAGAGCATTAACTAAAAGATATACCATTGGATTTACAAATCCAAGGTTTTCACTGAGAATAATATAAAAAAATAAAATAAAAATGAAAAACACTTTATAAATGATTTTTAATCGATTTTTCAGAGCAAACTACGATCCACCATTAGAAAAAAAACATATGTAGAAATAAAAAATTAGAGTTTTTTATATAGATAACTCTAATTAATTACATTGATCTTTGTTAAATAAAAACATGTGTAGAGATAAAAGACTAAAACATTTTATATAGATAGATTAAATTAATTACATTAAAAGAAAATTATATTAATGCTAATAATAGTTGTTCCAATATTAAATATTGTAACAAACTTTCTCAAAACAATAAATAGTCATTTTCTTTACTAAAGTTTCTTATATAGATAGCTCTAATTAATTACATGGATGTCTCCTAGGTTCATCTTAAAATAAAATAACATTAATATTAATAATAGTTATTAAAATATTAAATATTGTAACAAACTTTGTTCAAACAATAAAAGCTTATTTTCTTCATTAAAGTTTTTTATATAAATAACTTTAGTTAATTAAATTGATTCCTCTTGAGTTCACTATAAAATAAAATTACATTAATAATAATAATAATTGTTACAATATTATAAAAAAAATTATTCAAACATTAAAGTCTCACTTTTTAAAGTGAAGAAGTGTTCTTTTTGGGTTGATATTAGGTCTCCAAGCATGACTTAAACCTTATATGTTATATTTAGTCAAGTTTCAGGGTTCGAGTGTGTTTAATAATTTCAAAAGATTTTTTCAATTTAAGTTCGTAGTAATGATTTTTCATTACGAAAATTTTAGTGTTCTCAATGCAGATCGAGGGCTTACTTTTTTTTACGTGTTCTGTCAATGTCAATTTTTCTTTTTTCTCAAGTTGAACGTTTGTAGCATGTTTCTTAATCCTAATTCTCATGAACCTCTTTGTTTCTCTAATATAAGGGACTCCACATGAAAATTCGATTATACAAACTTTACTTCGAAGACTCCTTTTCTCCAATTAAAAATTTAAATTATTTATGATAATGATGATTTTTTTAATATCTTTTAAAACAAGTTGATATGTAAAACATATTAAAAGATGACACTTAATTATATAATCTAATATATCTTTATACAATATATTATTGAAATTGCTCATATTAATATTTACATCCTTCAACCCACACAAGTAGTGTAGTTGGCTAAGGGCTTTGGGTTCGTCCCAAGTCCCGAGGTCGATTCTCACTGTTCATATTTTCAATGTTATCCGGTACGTGTAAGTTCCATTGACAGCCCCCAGATAATTAATCTCACCTCTGGACAAAGTCATAGTATCCCAATTAAAATTGGGAATACTTCTAAATTAAAAAAAAATAAAAATAATATTTACATCATTCTTGATTTTCATGTTTTTATCTCTCTAAAAGTGAGCTATAAATAATAGCTCTAAAAAGTAAAGTGGGTGGGCTTCTCCTTTATCCACCCGATTTCAAATCTTAATGGTGCCTTAAGATATAATATATTTTTATTGTATTAGTCATTTGAAAGAGGAAGTATCACCTTAAATTTGTTGTAAAAAACTTATAAAAGAATTGATGAACATTTACGATTTTGATGGTTAGATATGATAATTTAAAGCTTATGAATGTAGACACTTAGATACGATGGTGAAATAAAACATTCAATTATTAAAATATATTATTGTGTGTAAAATAAAATTATATTATATAATATTAAATAGGTTGTAAATTTATGATAATTTTTATTAAATAAATTATAAATTTATTACAATAATTATAAATTGGTAATTTTATATTAAAATTATCAGTGAATGTTAATATGAATGGGATGATGCTAACATATTATCATGGATTTTGATTGGTTTGATATTTACCCAAAATAAAGATGATTTTATAAATAAATATGTTTAAAAAAATTATATAATTATAAAGGAATTGAATCTAATTCATGATGATAGTGGCATGTTAGGCCATTCATAAAGGTTTTTAATCTCAAATGTATAGTTGAAGTAATGGTAAGTTGTCAATGATTTTGATGGAGTAAGACACATTATCTTTATAACTAATAAGACACATTGATAATAAGATATTCAGAGATAGACTGACAATATTGATTATGAATCTTGTTCGTGAAAGACTTTATATGTTGATAACATAAGTTAAATAATGAAAAATATTTTAAAAAACTGCTACATTTAAATTTAGAAATATTGGGCACATGCAAAGGAACTTTGGATCCCCCTTTATAATATTAAATTTAAAATGTCGTAAAAAGATCATTTATCTAAAATATTAATTTTTGGTTTATATCATCTTAAGATGACCTCCATAAATAATCACAATTTTAAAAAAAGAATTTATTAAAAAAACAACAATAACTCATTTCATAAAACCTCATCTTAAAATAATATTAAAATATAATTTATACAATTAAATTTCCTGATATGATATAAAATATCAATAATAATAATATTCTTACACAAATTTATCGAGAATCCTTTTCCAATATTAAGGACTTCAAAACCCCCAATTCTCTAACATAATGCATCTATCTAAATTCATTTATTCTTACGCTTTTTAACTAGTCACGTGGTTTATTAAAATGAAAGTTGAAAGTTGGTTATTTTATTCATCAACCTTTTTTCTTTTCCAACTATACGTATCTTTAACGATACTAATTATTAACCCTATAGAGGGAGTATTGTCGTTGCATCCATGGCACATGGTGCTTCATATAGTTTCTTGCACTCTCTGTTGTTCTCCATGATGATGTAGTAATTATTTTTAATAGATCACTACTCTTTTAGATGGGTATATATTTTTTATTTGATAAGATGAATGTTTTTGAATGAAGATGTGAGAAGTGGTATGAGATATTATAGAGGCTTAGTTTTTAAAATAAATGTATATTAATTATAATTTTTTTGTTTTAATATTTTTTTGGTTTGATTATAATAAAGAGTATATTTTTATATGTTTAAGAAAATATATTGACGAGTTTTTATAAGGTTTGGTAGGAAGAGTTTTGTTATTGTTATTCAACTTTAAAGTGTTAATTGATTTTGTGATTTTGAAGTTTAAAAAATACGATATAAAATATTTGTTGTTTTTAAATATTTAAATTTGTAAATATATGTTTTATTGATCATGATTTTGAATATAGAGATTTGTATATAAAAAATGAGTCAAACTCATAAATATATGTTTTATTATTTTCTATTACATTTATTTTTTGGTAATTTTAGATATCCCTCTAAATGAAGTGTCTCATTATGAGGCTCTTATTTTGTATATTCAAGTGGATCTATTTCATGGTATTATGGTATTATTTCAAGTGACTCTATTATATTTATAACTCTATTTTATATATATATATATATATATATATATAGAGAGAGAGAGAGAGAGGGGGGTAAAAGAGAAGGTTTTGGTCTGATGAGATCACTAACCTGATATAAATTCAACTAACTTCAGTCAAATAACTCAAAAAGATAACAGAATAAATACTTATAACAGAATAAATACTTATAAATATTTCTATGAATGCACACAGTTGCCACACTGAAAGCGACATCCATGCCATGTCTCTCTTCTTCTGCTAAAATCTTTTCCATAACTTCACATATTTTATTGACTTTTGTATCGAAAATATTTTCCGTAGTTTCCCCATATCCCTCAACCTTCTACTTAATTTCTTTGCCCTCCTCTTCCACCATTAATCTTTTGACAAATATGTAAATTTGATCTTTATAGGCAAGCTCATCTTTTTCACTTTCCACCTCGAAGCCAGCTTTTGATTTCTCAATAGTGAATCTCCATTCAACACCTGATCCCACTGCATTGGTAGTTCAATCGAAGGCAATCCATTGCTTATTCCTTCCATCATAGAGTTTCACCGTGTTTGAAGGGACGACACAAAATATTCCTTTGAGGCACTTGCCCACTTAATACCAATCCCTTGTCTTAATTCAACTTTCAAAACCCTTTGGTAGAGAAACATATGCTCGATTTTGTACATGAAACACTAAAATAAATGGCCGATGTACTGCTTCTAGTCCGAGATCTACCTCATAGATTTGTTGCTTTGATAAAAGAAACATTCACTCCAAATTGACACAAAAATAACCAAACTACCTGCAATTTTTCTAACCTTTCTAAACAATCAAAGTCCCTTTATTAGTTGCCTCCTCACATTGCCAAAACAAGTGGACCCACTGTAAGCAAAAGCTTCATGATGACCCTCTCAAAATACTAAATAAACTTTCTCTCCATCTCAAAGCAAAATTTTATGGCTATAACATCACAACCCTCTATGCAATCCATTATCAAATCTATGATATGCATGCCATCAATACTATTAGCATGATATAGTTAAAGAAGAGTATGCTTCAATAAGTTGTGGGGAAAAATCAGAGAAAGGATGTTGTGAAGGTGGGTTGGTTAAATCCACTACAATAATTTAATCTTGATGGTTGGCTTTGTGTAAAGAAAGCTCATAGCTACAACAAGCTACACCAATTCTAAGAAATAAAACAAGGTAAGGGTCTCATGCTGGGGGCTAACTAATTATTTTTAAGGGGGCGCTTCTGAGAAATTATAGGAGTCTTTTCCCTATTAGCGGTCTCATGATTCTTTAAATTTTGTGCAATACATGCTGCTAAGAAAAATTAGCAGTATTTTACCTTAAAAAATTATTTGAAAAAAAGAATGAATTTAATTGGATACAAACATATAGTTGGCAACCAATAAAATAGGAGCAACCATGTAAATTTTCAGCTTCCTACTACTTCCCACCCCTCAAAAGCTTCTTCTTAAATAGTCTTTGCTCCTTAATATTTTAAGGTGCAAATATTTTATAAGCAATTTTTAAAATTGTGATAATGCATGAGACTGCTCTACCTAAAATTATAAAATCAATAGCCCCCAAAATAAAATCCCTCTATAAGTATGCCAAATATAGTTGCAAAAACCATCAAATCAAACACTATATGATAAGGGGTGGATATGTTATGAAGTAGATTTTCAAATGGCTTCTAATAATCTCACTTTTGATAAATTGATATAAATCTTATTATGCCTTGTTAGTTTGGGCTTCTCATACAATAAAATCTAATCGATGGTATGAGATATAAAAAAAATATTCATGTCATATGAAATAATGCTATGTATCCAAATACATACAGGTAACAACATAATAGACACGATATTTTATAACACTTAAAGTCAAATGGACAAAATAGTAAATATAAACCATTATTAACACTAAAAAATTGTTTACTAAATATAACTCTTATAAGCATATCTTCCATTGTTTTAAGAAACTGTGAAAGAATCCTAAAGAGGAGTGTCTCTGTGTTTTTGGGTTGTAGTTTATTTGTGTTTACTATTTTCTTCTAGTTAAGTCCTATATAATATAATTTATATATTATATATAATAAATATATTATATATAATAAATATATATAAACCTATATAATATAATAATAGATTATAATATATTAATATTAGTATATTTCCCATTAATGGGTCAGTTGTGTGTTTGAAGTCCTTGAGATGCGAAGGAAAAATAGAGTGGGATCCCCCTTCAAGGTATGTTCAAATTGAATTTTGATGAGGTTGCCATGGGGAACCCAGGGGCCTCTACAATAGGATGTGTTATTTGGGATTGTGTTGGTTCTCTAATACGAGATGTATCAAAGAAGCTTGTGGATGGCACCAATAACGAGGTTAAGGTGCAAACTCTCATCTCAGGGTTAGATATTGTGATACAATGCAGGATTTATCAAATCCTCATTGAAGGTGACTCAATCATTATCATCTAGGCTTTGAAAAATAGGAAGGCCAAATCATGGAATATTAATAATATCCTAAGGCGTGCATGGGGAATGCTAGATAATATTAGCTTTTGGGAAGCCTCACATTGTTATTAGGAAGCCAAATCTATAATCAACAGTCTAGCAAATAATGGTTTATCACAGGTTGAATAAATTATTGTCAACAATGATTGAAACAACTAGAGTCTCTAGGAAGTAACATCATGATTTGGTTATTTGGGGTGGTGAAGCTCTTTTGTCAAACACATCTTTTGATTAGTAATTAAGTGGCATTGGGGGTCTCATTTTTCATGCACAACAAGCCCCTCTTAATTATATCTTGGAGGTAATGCATTTGGTAGCATATTCATTATAGAATGTCCTCATTTCCTTCACCATTCTCTTGGGTGTTCTAGCATGCCTCCAATGAATCTTGACACTATGGATAACATGTTACAGGTTGCGTTGAGTGAACCTTTATTACACGTTGAAGCAACCAAGAGGGAGATGGCCTTTAGTGGATGGGTGATTGATTCACGTTTGCAGTAGATTTTTATCATTCAATCTATAAGTGTTTTTCAAGTAGTGAAAGAAGTGATAGGTATGTTCTTTTTGAAAATAAATTATCAGTTGAAAGTTAACTCTCTGGTTGTGTTAGCTTTTATTAGAAAATTTCTTTTTATCTCGAAGGATAAACATGTGACTATGGCAGTGGCATGCTAGATTATTTATTGTGGGTTTCATGTAGGTTTGGTTGAAGTTGTAGAGGGATTTATGTGGGGAGGTCAGCGTCAACTTCCCTTCTCTAATCAAAATGACTTAGGGTTAATCCCTCTACGAGCCTTTTAGGATTTGGAAGAATGCTTTACTATGTTGGTGGAGCATCTTAACTTTTTGCAGGGATGCCTAAAAAACTTAGGCCCAGGGGGACATTTTTTGCCTACACAAGACTTGGACATTATGTAAGCCCCAATTGATTTAATGGTGGTGGATCTAATCTTTAGAAACTCTACTAGGATGGTGGTTGCAGTCAATTCTCTTATTAGGTTATTTGAGGCTCCTGTCCAACTACCACCAAACCCTTTATTGGGGTTGGGTGCAAATCCCCCATTTTAGTGAAGGGTAGCCTCTTCCCATAAGTAGGTTTCAATGCCCTCCATGAAAGAGGCATCAGGTGTGGAAGGTGCATTATTAAAGAAATGGATGGGCAGGACAATATTTAGAAGGTGGAAGGTAACTATGTCACAAGTTGATGGGCCTTGGGATGTGTCAGGTGATGGTGGTTCTAGTTTAGGGACATGACATGGAGGGCAAAGAAGTGAAATGCCAGATGACGAAAAATTGGTACAGGTGGCTGGTGGAGGATGTGGAGGGCAGAGAAGTGAAATGTTAGATGATGAATAATTGGCACATGTGGCTGGTAGAGGGGATCCTGGTGATGATGTCTCAATGACAAGTGGTTTGATTGGCTCCTAAGTGAGCAGTGATTTTTTTGTGTTGTGATTCTTTTTTGTTGTTGTTTGGTGGCTCCCCTTCAGGGTAGAGGTGTTTTGGCTTCTTGTGTGCCTTATGAGGCTAATGTTTTGTAACCCTTTTAGGTTTTCTTGTTGTTTTCACTCTCTAGGGTTCTTCATACTTATTTTAACTCTCATTTTTTGTCTAATATAATGGGCGAAGGACCCCCAACCCTCAAATCATTTATTAAAAAAAATAGTATATTAATATATAATAATGTAATAAGTATATAAATAGAAGACATTATAATATTTTATATTGATATTATTATTTAGATAACTTGTTATGTTTGGGTATATACTTGATGATCATTAGGTTATTAGAAACCTACATTGAATAATGATATAAATAAATAAATTTACATAATCATTAATTGCCCGTGAATATGTGTTGGCTTTTTAGCTACTTAATAAATAGGCACTAGTTAAGTAAACACACATGTGTATTGTTTAGATTTTAATTAGAATTAAAATTATAGGGGTGTGCACATGTTCATTTGTGTGTGCGTGTGTTCCCTCATGTGTGTGTGTGTGTATGCTTATATAGCTACACATGTTAGCTTTGAATACCAAATTAAATACACATCACTAACTAGAAGTGGAGTCAATTAATTGTGAGAAATCTCCATTTCACTCTTCCTATTTGTATTTTTAAAGTTTACTTTATTGTATTTGGGATAATTAAGAATTATTTGTGTTAGAGGCATATTTCATTGAGGAAACCCCTCCTCCTTTTGTCTAATCCATTTAAAAAAAATTCAAACTTAATAACAACAAGGTTTTAAGTTGACAAAAAAGACCGACCAAATGGTCATCCAACACCTTGGAATGCAGCTTGTCTATGTTTCAACATTCATTTGCATCATAGTCATTATCGACCCATGCATTATTAAAATTTAAGTTACAGAGGACATGGCCAACTTCCATGCCAAGCCATTTTATAGTCATACTTGACATTTACTAGACAATTGGATGGTGGCAAACAAGTTTAACTAGACTCATTAAACTATTTTTAATGAAATGGGTTCTTATCAGTTGAGCCTTCCATAGCTATAAAATTGATTTTCCATACATTCACACTGCTAAAAAGATACGCAGATCACCTCATTTAGCACTACAATTCTTGAGGATGTGAAACATAATGGGTGCGTTGGTGATGATGATGGGGTTTGAGATTGATGAGAAATATTTATTGTCGGTTATGTATTTTTTAGGCCCATTAAATATAATGAATAATGTGTGTTTTTATAGTGGAGGTCCCAAATTAAAACCATGTATGATGTAGGGATGTATGTCTAATAAATCATTAATGACCCAAAAAAAACAATCAATGGTTTAACAAAATTTTGCATATGTATATACTTAAAAATGGCCATGAAAGACACCTACAAATGGCTCTTAGGAAATTATTAGTCTTTAAGTTACATAGTTTTATGGCACTTATGTATTTTTTAGTTATTGGTCTACATTAGGTGTTATTGGTGTGCTTTGTTATTTGTCATTATGTTCCCACTCTTTTTCTCTCATCTTGTTTATGTGGTCTTATGTGGTTCATCCAAAACATACTCAATATGTTTATGGGATTTTTGGTTGTCTTGGTCCAATAGGGTTCACATCCATGTCTTGTGGTCCTATTTTGTTCATTTTTTAAACTATTGAATGCCAAATTGTACATCAACAAGGTCTTAATATGAATTCAAGTCATATATAAATACACATGCATCTTAGTGCATTTAAGCATCTATAAATCATCTGAAAATACATCTATCATTTATTGTTCACAATGAACTATTTATATTTTACAATCATTTTAGACAAATAAAACAAACATTTAAATAAGGGTATGTGCATGGAGTTGGGGGTAAAATCTATGAATATTTCCCCCAATGCATATGCATTATGACCATAATACATATGCGTTATGGCCATAATGTGTACACGTTATTTGAACTAAGGCTTATAAAATCCAAGCCATAATGTGTATATGTTATGACCACATAATGCATACACATTATGAGTACTAGGCCTAGTGTCAATAACATGTACATGTTATTGGCACTATGTCTAGTGCTAAAAACATGTACGTGTTATTGAAAACATAAAAATTAAATAAAAAAACCCATCCATAGAAAAACACATTTCATTTTTATTTTCTTGCTTGCTTGATGCTTCTCTTGGCCAAACTGTGATTACATTTTGCTTGGAGATGAAGAAAAATGGACCTTAATCACTTGATACCTCACCAAATCAGATATGCCACCAAGTAGGGGAGGTAATTGATCAAAAACCAATTGTATTAATATTAGATTTTGAATTTTTTTTTATTTGCATTGTTTAATTGCTAAATCCTATTTTTTTAATAGCCTCATCATTTCACTACAAGAGACCAACATGCTAATCGACCTCCAAACCCTCTTCCTAACCCTCTAAGTCCTCTACCTAACCATTCGTCGAAACTGCCTAACCCTCTTATAGTTCCATAAGATCCCTAGGTAGTCAGGAGTATCTAGTTATACATAGTGGAAAATAAAATTGAAATTAAATAAATAATTAGGAGAATGAGGGACCCCACATCGACCAACACCCACTGCATCTATTTGTCTAATACCTTATAGTTAGTATTAGGTCAATTTAACTTTATAATGAGACAAATTTACATATGAACATCATATAGGGATAGATGCATGGATTACTATGCTTACAAGTTATCGACATGTGAGGTGAAGGATATAGACATATCAAAAGAGAAAATTTGTGCCTTATTCATCAACCTAAGAACCAATGCATCTTTTCTAGCAACCACTAAATGTTTCCCATTACACTAGTGCCAACATAATTTCATTAGAAATAATTTTTGGGACTGATGGTGGATGGTGTTTGATTACACACTATGTAACAGCCATGAAGTCCCATTGTAATTTTTGAAGAA
The DNA here is from genome assembly GCA_037957365.1 of Torreya grandis. Lineage (NCBI taxonomy): Eukaryota > Viridiplantae > Streptophyta > Pinopsida > Cupressales > Taxaceae > Torreya > Torreya grandis. The sequence continues at coordinate 1,065,912 of JARHVA010002124.1, read as the reverse complement.
ACTCTAATACAATTTTTTCCTCGATGAGATTCTCAATTATTTTGACTATGGTGAGTTTCAGGGTTGAGAAAAAGGATTTGTACATGATCAACTAGGTGCACGTCATGTGCCTAATTAGCTTGCAAGGATACCTACCCAAAATCCACTTCACCTGAGATCCCATCTATAGTGGAGAAGGTTATGGAAATTAAAGCTTTGAATGCACTTAATGTGCATACTGATACACCTGTTTAGCATATGAGTAGGCTTTTTGAGACTAATGATAGAGATTCTCCACCTAGTGTGCATACCCAACCTCACCATAGCAGATGATATGGTGGTATATACACTGGACCCTTGGATGATGATGGTGGTGTTTTTGATGGCTTAGATGATATTTTCATGAGCGAATGAGTTTTTGACATGTACATTTGGTTTGCACATGTTGATAACTGCACACATGCAGGTATCTTTTATATAAATATCTTGCTAAATTTAAGTTATATTTGTATTTAAAAGCTAACAATTAATTTACACATAAATTAAATAATATATATTACTTTTTATGTTTCAAGAGGAGTTGGTGCCTACATCTTCATTCGTAGAACCAGCTTACGTGCCTTCCACTACTTCAACTATCGATGTTATTAGGCCATTATTTACATATACAAAAGTAAAATTTTGAGTTAATATTATACTCTGTGTTAGGTTGTGGAGCTAAAAGCTTCACCAAGATGCAAATAGGAGGCTGCTGAGTTGCAAAGCAACCGACGTCGGTCATATCCAGTGAGTAGAGCAACCGACATCGGTCAGGATCGGCTGACATCGGTCATCTCCGGCCAGACAAGGACCGACGTCGATCGCCTATGCGGTTCCAGAACTGTTAGTTCACGAACAGTTTGTTAACAAACCAGTTGTTTGCATGTTAGAGACTAATTTTAGTCTTGGAGCTGCGGATCTAATTATTGTAATTGGATGTCTAATTATTATTTACATGGAATCTATATAATAGACTCATGGGCTGTATTGTAAAGTGTGCTAGTTGAGAGAGCAAGGTTAGCTCCTTCAAAGTGAAGAGAGCAAGGTGTGTTCCTCCTAGTGCCACAGTGCCAAATTTGTATGATCAGGTAGATCTACAGGATAACAAGATCTGGTAGAAGATCCACATGGGTGTTGGTGTATATGATCTTAGTCGATAGGTATGCAAGGCCAGGTTGATATGTGGTATAGCAAGATCAGGTGAGATCTACATGGTAAATAAGATCGATTGATCTGCAGGTGTTTGTGTGTGTTTGATTTAGGTTTGCAGGTGTTACAAAACCAAATTAATCTGCAGGTGGCAGCAAGATTAGGGAGATCAGCAACACAACAGGTAGCAAGATCAGGGGAGATCTACTTGGAGTACGGTGTGTACTCAGACCTTGAGTACGTGGAGTACTCGATTGGACTGGAAGTAGGCAACGACAGTTTTTTCGATTGTCACTTACTAGTGGTACTGGCAATATTTATACTGACTGGTTGGAGGTGAACACCAACTCTATGTTTGAGTTGTGTGTTGGGACCATAATTGATGAGAGTGAACTCTTGAAGGTGAATTACTGTACACTTGGTGTGGGAAGCTTGGAAGGTGTGGAAGAGTGTGGCATCTCTTCATTGTAATTATTTTTTGGAAGAGTATTAATACAATTGGGTATTGTCTCTCATATTCTGTGTTATTTATGAATTTCTAGTTACTTATTACTTCTGGTTAAATTCTGCATTTAGTTGCTTATACAAAGGTAATCAGCTGTGTGCTCCATAATCCTGACAAAGTGGTATCAAAGCTAAGGTTGCAGGGAGCAGGTTTGTGTTTGATTACAGGTCACTCTTAGGGGTTTCTGATTGAGTGGGAGTATAGCAATGGCAGAAGAAAATATGGAGAAATTCAAAAGCAAGAATAGTCAATTACGGTGTTATGGAAAGAAAGAGCAGGTAAATAAATATTGTTGGTTGGTTCAAGATCGGCATGAAGGAACTAAAGAAGCAAATGTTGCAGGTGTTGTTGCACAGGATGCTCTGGTATGTTCCTTGGATAAAGTAGAATCTTGTTTTATAGATTATGTTGCCTCTTTCCATGCAGCCCAAAATAGAGTACTTTTCCATGTTAAGGTCCTTGAAGACTTTGAAAAGATTTATTTAGGGGCTGGTGTGGCTTGTCAAAGTTTTGGCAAAGGGGAAGTGCGGCTGAAATTACAGACGGCCAACACATGGGTGTTAAAGGAGGTCATGCAGGTCCCAGTTTTGAAGATGTGGCTAATTTCTTCAGAAAAGTTGGGTGATGAGAGATGCACAGAAACTCTCACAGCGGATGCACTTGAATTATAAGGTGGTAAGAAAGTAGGTATCCTTTATCTATCTACTTATATTACTGATTCTTCTTTTGTTACGAAGACGTGGCTTTATAGGCTTGGTCACAAGAGCAAGAAGGAGATGCATGTTCTTAAGCGAAAGACAGATGTCTTTGACAAACTTAAAAACTGGAAAGCCTTGGTGTTTATGGAGGAGATGATGGACAAAGATCAGCGGATGGGACTGAGTAACTCTAAGCAGGGCAGTTTGGACAGGGTTTTGATCCAAAGAGAGCTCGCAGGTAAAAAGTCATCACTCACAGGAAAACACAGGTACCGACGTTAGTCAGGAGGAACCAACGTCGAACAGACAGGTGTCGATGTCAATCATGTGCAGACCAAAGCCAGTGGTGTCGGATAGGGTAAGACCGACGTCAGTCAGGGAATTGATGTCGACAATAGGTAGACACCGACGTCAGTCAGAAAATCAGCGTCGGTAGTCAAGATAGTCACATGAAACTGACATCGGTTGGATTCAGACTGTGTGGTGACCGAGGTTGGTCACTGGAACGGATTTTGGGTGGATAACACGCTGTCAAGGAGTCTCAAATGCCTATGTGGAGGACTGAAAGGGTAAGTAAGCCTCAAATTCATTATTCCTCTTCTTTATACTTGTTGCTCACTACAGAGCAGGAAGGATCCAGGAAACAGTGGGAGCATGGCATGAATGAGGAATTTGATTCCTAGGATGCAGAACCAAATAGGAGATTTGGTACGATTGCCAGTCGGTATGAAAGCACTAAAAGATGAATGGATTCCTTGGTTAAAGAATAGAGTGAATGGATACGTGAAACGGAAGGCCAGGTCATATGGTCTTGAGGAAGCTATAGGACAGTGGTACATGTTTGACAGGTGTATGACAAAGCATGGCTTTAGTCAGTGTCATTGTAACCATTGTGTTTCTTTACCAGGTTGGATGATGATTGCAACATTATCCTGTTACTGTATGTTGTGTGTTTGCTTGTTGCAGGGTCACACATACAGGGTTGCTAAGCTAAAGGTAAAGTTAGTTCAGTGGTATGTCATAAAGAATTTGGAGCAGCAAAATTCTTTGGCATGAGTGTGTTCTAGAGACATGAAAGATCACAGGTTGATTTTGTCTTTGGATGATTGTGAGAAACCAGCTAGCACACCGATGGGTTAGACATTTCTATGAACAGTGTCTTGATTCACATGATGAGGTTAAGTACATGCGTACTAGACCTAAGGTTGCCCACGCAGTGGGAGCTGTCAGCAAGTTTGGAGCCAATTTAGGAAAGAAGTATTGGAGGGTAGTTCAGTGGATTCTCAGGTATCTGAGAGGGACCAGCAGCAGGTGCACATGCGATGCAGGGTCAAGTTCTTTTCTACATGGGTTTGTAGATGCGGATGCGGCAGGTTACTTGGATGACAAGAGGTTCACCACAGGTTTTGTGGTGGGTGGTCTTCAAGATGGATCTTGAAGAGGGATACAAGCCAGGAAATAGATTAGATAGTGTACAGGTATAGGTGCAACTGTTTATCTCCAAGTGGGAGATTGTTAAGTTGTGGAGCTAAAAGCTTCACCATGATGCAAACAAGAGGTTGCTGAGAGGTTACTGAGTTACAAAGTAATTGACGTCAGTCTGATCAACTGACATCGATCATATCTAGTGAGCAGAGCAACTGACATCGGTCAGGATTGGTTGACATCAGTCATCTCCAGCCAGACAGGGATTGACGTCGATCACCTGTGTGGTTCTAAAACTGTTAGTTCACGAACAGTTTGTTAATGAACCAGTTGTTTGCATGTTAGAGACTAATTTTAGTCTTAGAGCGATGAATCTAATTATTGTAATTAGATGTTTAATTATTTTTTGCATGGGATCTATATAATAGACTCATGGGTTGTATTTTAAAGTGTGCTAGTTGAGAGAGCAAGGTTAGCTCCTTCAGAGTGAAGAGAGCAAGGTGTGTTCCTCTTAGTGCCACAGTGCCAAGTGTGTATGATCAAGTAGATCTGTGGGATAGCAAGATCTGGTAGAAGATCCACAGGGGTGCTGGTGTGTATGATCTTAGTCGATAGGTGTGCAAGGCCAGATTGATCTGTGGTATAGCAAGATCAGGTGAGATCTACATGGTAAGTAAGATCGGTTGATCTGTAGGTGTTTGTGTGTTTGATTTAGGTTTACAGGTGTTACAAAACCAAGTTGATCTACAGGTGGCAGCAAGATCAGGGAGATCAGCAACACAATAGGTAGCAAGATCAGGGGAGATCTACTTGGAGTACGGTGTGTACTCGGACCTTGAGTACGTGGAGTACTCGATTAGACTGGAAGTAGGCAACGACGGTTTTTTTGGTTGTCACTTACTAGTGGTACTGACAGTATTTATACTGACTGGTTGGAGGTGAACACCAACTCTGTGTTTGAGTTGTGTGTTGGGACCGTAATTGATGAGAGTGAACTCTTAAAGGTGAATTACTGTACACTTGGTGTGGGAAGCCTAGAAGGTGTGGAAGAGTGTGGCATATCTTCATTGTAATTCTTTTCTGGAAGAGTATTAACACAATTGGGTATTGTCTCTCATATTCTGTGTTATTTCTGAATTTCTAGTTACTTGTTACTTCTGGTTAAATTCTGCATTTAGTTGCTTATACAAAGGTAATCAACTGTGTGCTCCATAATCCTGACACTATGTACACATTTTTATTTATATAGATATATGCTCTTGACTAATAATCATACATGTTCAAATTAAAATTTGAATGATAGTGATGTGAATACAAATTATATGTGTGAGATGTGTTGAAATCTATATAGAGAAAATCCATAACCTAATAGTGATAAACCTTTTAGACAGTCTCCTTCAATGTCTAATGATGCCTTTCTCATAATTTTTTAAAAATATATTCTTCCTCCTATTTATTATAATTGTATTTTTGGTGTTCCTTCACCTTTTCAAACTTTTAATGCTTCACATTTTTCTTGATTATCATCTCTTCTTTATAGCGTTTCTGAAACTTACTCAATGTTTTCATTGTTACCTATAGTATCACTACCTACCTTCCAAATCCTCAAGTTTGTTCCCTTGTGTGAATCATGCATGCTATGCAATAGTTTAAGGCCTCTAGAAAACTAAGTGAGGTTGTTTGTTCAACTAATGACAACAATAAACACTCCTCTATCTCTATGAACAAAGACATACATATGCATTATTGTTGCAATGTCATCTTCATAGGCACTCACTGAGGTACATGCTAACTTATAATTTTGAATTGTAAAAATAGATTAGTTTTCATAATTTTACTACATACTTGGGCAAATATAACTTATGTGAATGTATTGTGTATGCAAGGTTTTCGTATGACATCTGATATTCTTAGCATTTAGATGATTAGTAGGGTACCTTCTTATGTTTCTTCCCCATTTCACATCCCTGTTCATCCACCTCAACCTGTCACTAACCCTATTGAGTATTAGGCGCAAATTGAGCATGACCACGAGGTTGCAGTAAGTGCATGTTTAAATTATTTTTGTATTCTAATTTAAAATTAATTTCTAAACTTGGTTGCATATATAGTATGTAAATTTTCTAATAATATTTGTAGTGGAATAGGTTTGGATACAGGTGATCTATGAGTGTAGAAGGACCCACAATTAGTCCTTGTAAGAATCTAAGGCATTTTAGGGATTTCCATCTAAGAGTAGGGCATCCCAGGGAGAGTCTTCTTCGAGAAAGGTAAAGAGAGGGAGCCTTTTTAATGAGTAGTATGTCTTAGATAATGTAATTATTTGTATGCCTATATGGAAATGTATGTGTTTTTGACATTATATGTGTATAAGACATTCACTCGACATTCTATTATGTTATTAGATGATGTAATTTTTTGTACGCCTATATGGCAATGTATGCGTTATTGATATTATATACCTATATGGCATTCATTCGATAATATATTATGTTCTTATTTTGTATGAATTTATGGCTTTTATGGATACATACATACATATATATGTTTAAATTTTGTGATGATAATATTTCTTGTATAATTTGGCTCATATTATTATTGCAAAACTAAATTTGATGGTTGTATGGCCATATTTAGATATGATCACATTTAATATTTTTTTTCTGTAATTTATTAATACTAACTTATAATATTTCAATATGTGTTGTAATTAAAACTATATGGAAGAAAATAGTATAATTTTTTCAGAGATATAGTCATATATTACTGTGACTTGTACCTCTCATGATTGGTCTACACCATTTATCACTATTCTCATGTCAATGACCTTGCTACACTAGTTTAATATCATTTGGGACTTGATATTCACATTTTGTAAATTCATTTAATTTATAGACATACTACATTTATATTATAAGTATTTGATTGAAACAAACAAAGAAATACTCATCTCTTGCATACCTTCTTCAGATGCCCTTAGATATTTCACTTGTGCATGTTTTATGAAGTGGTTATGTTCTACCTCCTTTGGGATGTTCTCTCTTTGAAGATTTTTTGCATTCTTATTTGGAGACTCTTCTTTGGCCCTTTGAAGTAGTGAAAGATTATAATTCTCATGTCTCTTGAGGCCTTGGAATATTTTAGTGGTTATAGTTCTTTTGTATTTTTCCCCCTCCACTGCACTCAGCTTGGCCATTTTGTGTTTCTTTGTCACTTGAGACATCCATTTCTTCACCATTTAATAAATATCCAAACTCATATTCACTTGGTTGCATTCAAGTTCAAAATCTTGATCCTATATGTCAAATCCGAACATGTCATTTTGATTCAAAATCACCTCAGTGATTGCATTTGATGGTTTATCATCATGCACTACATTTGGTTTCTTTCTGTATACATATAGAAAAATACACACACACACACACACACATACACACACACACACACACACACACACACACACACACACACAGATATATATATATATATATATATATATCTCAGATATAAAAATTATACACATACAAGTGCACTTTGTATAGAGATGGATAGGTCACATTAAATAAGTTAGATTTTTGACCCTCCAATATGAAACAAAAGAACATTCATAATCATATATAGCATATAAACTAGTGTATGTACAATAGATTTTGGGGCATTAAAAAAATAATTTAATTATGTTTCAATATATATTTATTAACCTGGATTAATGTAACCATTAGACAAGGTGGTTGGGATCATATTGAATTAATGCATGTCGTGTATATGTCCATACTTACTAGATTCATGGTCACTTACAACAACCATGTTTGTCTCTACCTTTGCGTCATATGACATGTTTCCACTTTCAACATCATTGAAGATGTAGTTAGAAAAATCCAATGTTGGTGATTAGTGGATTGAAAATGGTACTGCCAACATGTCTAGGGTGGAAAATAACATCTATGGCCAAGTTCTTGGCCTCCCATCATGGCTGGTCAAGACACCCACCATCTATTTCGGCCTTAATAATGCCCTTACAAAAATAAGAAAAATGTAGTTTTTTAGCCTGATTTTAGGCATGCGTAAAATAAAAACCATTAATAATTGGCATAAATCAAAAGAACCATCCCATGAATTTAGAATCCCTTTAATTTCACCCTAGAGCACATTGATGGAACCTTTTAGACCAATCTATGGCACAAGTTAAAATGCAACTTTATTACAGTGAAGAGACAAGTGCTTATCTTCCAACTAACATTTTCACCTTTGGGACCTCCAAGTGAAAATAAATCAATTAGAGCACATATATCTAAGAAAATGACATGTTATCCCATGACCAAGATGTCCAAATCTACCCAGATGTGTGTTTTCACTACTATTCACAAGCGTGAAAACACTAACAAAAAATATTGTCAAATTTGAAGTTGTAGTTGGAGAACTCTACTTTTGGTGCTTCATGGATTAAAACTAACACTAAAAACACATCTGGGGTGGTAGATAATTTTAAGGACCAGGTTTTTATCCTCCCATCTCACCTAGTCGAGATACCCACCACCCATTATGGCCTCAAGAATTCCCTTCCCCAAATAATAACAATGTAATTTTTTAGCCTAACTTCAAGCATGTGTAAAATAAAAATTGTAAGTTATTAGCACAGATTGAAAAAACCATCCCATGCATTTCAAATCCATACAATTAAACAATAGACCATGTTTATGTAAAATTACAAACCAATATGTGGCACAAGTTGCAGTGACGGGTCCTGAAATGCAACTTTATTGCCATGAAGAGACAACTACTTATCCTCCAACTGGTATTTCCATATCTGGGACCTATAGATAAAAATACATCACTTCAAAAACATATAAATAATTAAATTACACATGTTTCCATGACCAAAACATCCAAATCCACTCAGATGCATGTTTTCACTATTGTTCAGGAGCGTGGAGACACTGACAACAAATGTTGTTAAAGTTGAAGTTGCAATTAGAGAACTCCACTTTCAGTGATTTGTGGATCAAAATTGATGCTATAAACACATACAGAGTGGTGGATAACATCTATTACCATGTTATTAGCCTCCCATCATTCCCAATTGAGAGACCCACCACCCATTCTGACCTCAAGAATGCCCTTTCCAAAATAAGAAAAATATAGTTTTTAGACTGACTCTAGGTTTGCATAAAATGGAAATAATAAGTCATTTTAATGAACCAAAAGAACCATCTGATGTATGTTAAATCCCTCTAATTTCACCCAAGATCATGTTGATGAAAACTTTCAGACCAATATGTGGCACAAGTTGCAGTAACGGGGCCTGAAAAGTGACTTTATTACAGTGAAGAGACAAGTGTTTATCCTCCAATTAGCATTTTCACCTTGGGGACCTATATGTTAAAGTATATCAATTCAAGCATGTATATATAGATAAATGACATGCGATCCCACAACCATGATGTCCAAATCCACCCGGATGCATGTTTTCACTATTGTTTAAGAGCATGGAAACATTGACAACAAATATTGTCAAAGTTGAAGTTGCAGTTGGAGAACACTTCCGATACTTTATGACTAGAAATTGGTATCACCAACATGTTTGGGGTGGTGGATAATTTATAGGACCAATTTATTTGCCTCCCATCATGATCGATTGAGTGACCCACTACCCATTTTGGCCTCAGGAATGCCCTTCCCAAAATAAGAAAAATTAGGCATGCATAAAATAGAAACTGTAAGTCATTGGGCACGAACCAAAAAAACTCTCCCATGCATGTTGAATCCCTCTAATTTCATTCCATATCATGTTTATATAACCTTCAAGAGCAATCCATATCAAAAGTTGCAGTGACGGGTCTTGAAATGCAATTTTATTGTAGTGAAGAGACAAGTGTTTGTCCTTCAATTGGGATTTCCACCTTCAGGACCTCTAAGTGAAAATTAATAACTTTAAGCATATTTAAATAGGTAAATAATACCTGATCCCATGACCATAACATCTAAATCTACTTGGATGTGTGTTTTCACTACTGTTTAAGAGCGTGGAAACATTGATAATAATTATTTTCAAAGTTGAAGTTGCAGTTGGAGAGCTCCACTTTCGATGCTTTGTAGCTCTAAATTAACACTGACAAAACATCAAATGTGGTAGATAATGTCTAGGACCATGTTCTTGGCCTCCCATTTTTCTTGATCGAGAGACCCACCACCCATTCTAGCCTCAAGAATGCCCTTCTTAATATAAGAAAATTGTTGTTTTTTAGCTTGACTTCAAGCGTGCATAAAATAGAAATCGTAAGTCATTGGCACAAATTGCAAAAAACCTATCATGCATGTTGAATCCCTATAATTTTAACCTAGATCATGTTGATATAAACTTCAAGAATAATCTATGGCACAAGTCACAGTGATGGGTCATGAGTACTTATATTAAGCTTGTCTTAGCTTCAAGAATATGCAATTCATTACTAATAGTGCAAATTGCATGAAGATGGAAACGTATTTGACACCACTAACCTAAATTTTTTTTGTTAGCAAGTAATTAAAAATGAAATTTATATGTACAACCTACAAAATTAATAAAATCTATTAAAATTAAATACATCTACATTTGACAAGTAAACATACATTAGAATTTCAATCCAACGAACCACTAGGATGTACTCTAATCTTGATACTAGCAAGAATAAATTCATGGTCTGACTCACAAAATTTCCATGGATTTTTATTTAATGTCCTCCCATTATATTTTACCAATCAAATATTTTCTACAAGAACCAAATTTAAATAGTGCAATATCTTCCTATGTGTTTCAAAGTCTTCAAACAACCATACATCAAATTTTTTATAATATATCGTTGAAGCCAAGTTCTTGTGACAACCACAAACCTAGTGGAATAGTCAATGTTTTCTCCATCTATGACTGGGGAAGTCAATATTTATTTTCCTCTACACACTAACATAAGTAGTAATATGTTCCCTCTTCATTGTCGTTGTCGATAATAACTAAAAAAACATGCCCTGTATAATAAAAAATAAAATTTTAATGATGTAAAGTTAGATAATGAGAATAAATAGTACATAATGATTAATATTCTACTTGGTTACACTAGATCAGATATGTGGTTAAATTCATTTGATGATGTCATATATGTAAGTTGTAATACTATTGGACCCTGATGTGTTGATTTGAATTAGAGGTTTGCTGCTCCATTCATCCACCCACTCTTTTAACTCACACTCATTGCAAATAGATTCCATGCATGCTGGACAAAAACATGCCAAGTGCCTCATATGAATAATCTAATAACTTGCATTTGAGCTATGAAATGAGTGGAGCTCACTTGATCTTATTACAATCATACAATCCTTATACTTTTCCTAGTGTTCTTCCTCCATCAACGAGAAATTTATATGAACAATATAATTTTTTTGAGCATCATGGTCCATTTTCTCGTTACACCATTCAACAATGGTTGATGCATCAGTCAAAATAACACCATCTTCAAACTTAAAATCCTCTCTTAAAATGGTTCTTTTTACACACGATTCAACACCATCATGCTCCCCTTTTCCATGGCCAACCTCAATGAAACTCCAAATATTTTCTACGCTAGTGGTAACATAGATCCTGCTCAACTAGTAAAACATCCTTGCATTCTTGAATTATGACGTGTAATTATCTGACCAAATACAATGCTTATTGAAAGTAATGTTCATCTTAGTTAGCTATCTATAAAACATCTCAAAACAACCTTGTACGTACTCTGTTAATTTGATCGATCATCACTAACATAGAAATGGTACTCCCTTAATATTTTTTTATCTTGATTTGTACTATCAGGTGAATGCATGAATTCTATATGCTCAAATATGACAACCTATATTGAGTTTTAATACTATGACTAAACTTCTATTTGTGGTTTGAATTTGTAATTATCTATAAAATTGACTACTAAAATAATATAACTAAGTGGGAATGTGTCCTTGCTTAGATTGAAATGTTCATCCAACCATCTAGCTTTGTGTGTGTGTCTTGCATACTCAAAAACAATTTTCTCCCTAATTTAACCATAAATTTTGTAACAAGCTCACACCTTTTATATTATTTGCCATAATTTAATTAATAGATCACATATTTGTATTTGGTCAAACTAACTAGGTACTGTCTAATTGCACTTGTACTCTCGTCATGGATACCATTTCTTAATCTTGCCAATCAACCATAAATGTAATCTCCATCCAAACATCCTTTATTATAAAAGAACGATCCATCTGGTCTTTCACAAAAAATGGTTAGAATAAATTCCATGGCTGATTTTTATAGAACTTCTCTGCCACACTCTATCAAAATGTTTTCAATATGCAAAGAATAGCATGTATGGTGAAAAACATCACAGTGCATTGAAAATTCAACATGTTGCCTACAAAAACAAGTGGTGCACGTGTGATTTATTTTTACATAAAATGGTTTGGCCATCTCAAAACATCTTTGACTAATAGAATTTTGTGGATATTTTTCCAAAAAACATAGAGTATAATTATGTTTGGGTTATATCCAATAAATGTTTCAAATATGGTTCATGGTTATGAGAACCAACTTTTCTTTTCATTACATCTCTTGTATTGAGTGAAACTCTTGTATTGTCTTTCCAAAATTGTGTAAGTAAATCTTTGAGAGCATTGGCTATAGCCTTGTCCTTTCTTCTAAGTCTACTAGAGAATGCCCATAACTTAGTGGTATTGGTATCATTAAGTCTTTGGCATCTTCTAATTGTTTTCATTAATATTTTTCTATTTATATCCAATGCTTGGCTAGTTGTTGAAATCAATCATTTTTACCTATTTGATCACTTATTGCACAAGTTATAATTATAGGTCAGGTAACATTACAATCTTTGTTATGTGATTTCAGGACTACAATATGATATGTGTCATGTAGATTTTCAACAATTTCATTATTTTGATCATCCATGTTAGATATTATTAGTCCTGGGGTGTACATTATAGGTCTCATCTTAATCAATTTTATCTACGAAACAAACACTTTAACATTTTTTACTATCAAAATGTAATTTATCAAAGAAATTATCCCAATTTTTCTCATCTAATCTTCTTGAATGTCAGTTAGACATTTTGTTATGCATTTGTTTCAAAATGTTTTCATCAACTTCAATTAAGTACTTACATTTTATACGCATAATCCTCAGAGGTGTTATTAACAGTGGAATTTGTTGAGAGGGTGTTTCAAAATCATTATGTTCACTACTATTTTCTTCATTGTTAGGTTCATTGTTTAGTTGTGGGATGATTTTTTTTCATTATTACTTTCATCATTATGTGTTTCCATGAAATTGTCTTCATTGATAGGGGTAAATCATCATGCATAGATTCATCATCAACAAAATAAAAAATTTTATACTTTGAATGTGTGCTTGCAACATAATTTGGACTTCTACATAAATATTCATCATCATTGTCCAATTTATTATTGTCAGTTTTATTATTACCTATGACATTTGGCTCATTAGAGATAGTGTTTATACCTTGTCTCGAGTGAAAAGATTGCATTCACACATTTTATTTTTCTCTCAACTCTTCTAGTTGCTCTGATGTTTTGTGCTTTAACTTCTTCCTCTTCTTTGATTGAGCTCTGTCACCCATGACTAGACAAAGATCATTTTGAAATTCTTTTTGATGGTGGGGACCTAAAGAACAATTTGATTCATTTTGATTGTGGGGAACCCAAAGAATAATTTAATTCCTCTTGTCTTCACCGTGGAAAACATAGAATGATGTAGTTAATGTTTGTAGAGTCAGAATTTTTGAAACAAATAAAAATAAATGTTGGATGATGATTTGTTGTCTAGAGATAATAACATGTACGTGTTATTTTACTATTTGCATACTATCAATAATGTATGCGTGTTATAATATAACACATACACATTATTGATAGTATGCTTATGTGATCATATACCATGTTGTTATGATATATGATTATACTACGCAATGAAAACCTATGTTATATTATTATTTTAAGGTTAATTTACCCATATCTTACATCTTTTACAATCGATTGAGCCATACTTTAGGTTCACAGGGCTCATTTTGGCCCAAATCACATGTTTAATTGTACCAATTGACTAATTAGATTAACTCATTACTAATTTAGGCCTAAATTATGTCTCTAATTGTACCAAAGACTATTTGGATCAATTCATGACTAATTTAGCCCCAAATCACCTCTGCTCTTGTCTAGTTAGGTTAAGGGGCTTGAATTAGCTTGAGTTTATTTATTGATTAAATTTATGGACCTTATTCTTTATTTTATTATGATATTGGGGTTAATTGACTCCTGAATTACTTCCATATAGTTAAAATTAGGTTCACAAGGTTTAATTTCATCAAATTTGCATCAATCATTGTAACAATGGACTAATTGGGTAAATATGTCAAGAAATAAAAGGTAATTTAGCCCCTAAAATCACATCATAGAATCAAATTTAGGTTTAAGGGGTTCATATTGGCCCCAATTAAATTCATGTTTGCATTTGTAATGAAATTAGGGTTGATTAAGTCATATGTTGCATCCTAAAAGGTTCAATTGACCCATAATTAGGTTCATATGGCTCATTTTTGCCCAAATCACATCCTTAATTACATAAATTGACTAATTTGATTGATTTGTGACAATTAACCTTGAATCATGTCTTGTTCTTGTAGTTAAGTTGAAGGGGCTCAAATTGGCCCCAATTTCCTTCATGATTGAATTGGTGGACTATTTTATTTATTTTATTATGATATTGGGGTCAATTGACCACCCAAATTACATCATGTATAGGCTAAATCAGATTCATGGGGTTCAATTTCATCCAACTTGCATCACTAATTCTAAAAATTGACGAATTGGATCAATATGTTAGGAAATATGCTTTAATTTAGCCCCAAGTCACATCCTATACTTGCAATTAGGTTAAATTGGTTTAGATTGGCCCCAATTACCTTCATTTTTACATTTTCATGATAAAATTAGGATTTAGGCTTAGGGTTGTAACAATAGACTAATAGGGTCAAATGAAAACCAAGATGTTATCTATAAATCAATCTCTTATAACATAACAAATATAACACTTTCTTCTAAAATAATAATATAGAACATATTGCTCAAATATCATCCTCATGATCACTTGTGAAGTGAGACGGGCAGACCAAATCTTCCCTCAGTAATACTAGTGTAGGTTTCCATTCATTCATGATTATTATCCCTTGCATGTATACAAAACATTTATAGTGACAATGTTTCATTCAAACCATGTCTAAGAACGAATTGGATAAAATCCTATAGTTTTACTTATATTATGATTAATTGGCTATTACATGCTTCATAAAGTATGTAAGAGTACCACCTACCATGGGTTCTAAGTGAGTAAATAATACACATGAGCCTATTATTCACCATACCCATGTGCTATTAGATATTGGTCATTTATGTGCCCTTCACCTTCCAAAACATGGTTTTGACTAAATAGTCTCCCACCTCCCGTTTATGTCCTTTTTATTCTTCTTGGTCATTTATAACATGCAAGCCCATTCCTCACCATATCCTAAGCACTATTTACCATTAGTTGTTCATGTGTCCTTCACTTCCCCAAGTAGGTTTTTAACTTTAGTCCCATCCCTTCCCATCTACAACTACTTTATTCATCTTGGTCATTAATCACAGGGATCTATTCATCACCATACCCCAAGTACTATTAGCCATTGATTGTCCATTTGTCCTTCACCTTCCCAAATGAGGCTTTGAGTTTAGCCTCCTCCCTCCCATCTACATCCTCTTTATTCCTTTATCACTTTGTACTTGCCTATGCCTGTCCTGCTCACATTCACAAAACCTTAGTCCAATTGAGAAAGACAACCTTAAAGGAAACTTTCTTATTAATGTAGACACTTAATTGTTATGGATGTATTTACTAGTCATTAAAAATTGTATTATTCTAGGGTACTAGTATGTTTATCGATCAACGGTCCATATTAGGATCTTATTAGAGTGTTTTTTCTCTGTGTTCTGGCTATCTCATGTCATTTTACCCCTAATTACCTCTCTCTTTCCTCTTTCCTTCCCTTGTGTTTCCTTGGATTTATAGTATTTTCTCCAAAAATGCACATTATGTGGATTTGGCCCCAAAAGTGTATCATGTATGATTCTGAGGGTGGGCCATTTTGACCCTTGTTTTGGGCCTCTTGCATCATGTGATCTTGGTTTGTTGTCTTTCTTGTTTGTTGCATGCTAATATAGTCCTAATTTGAACTCAAGAAGTCTATACATACAATAAATGTATTAACATATAGGGCATTGAATAACTATATATTTAATGTATGAAAATGATCAATCCAAGCATTTAGAGTAATGATTCAAGAGTTTAAATAAATGTGAAGAATTTATTAGTGAAACAAGCATTCATTATAATATGAAAAATCACATAAAGTACACTCTATCATCATTTGATTGCCTCACTGACATGATTTATACTTGTTTCATTACTTGCAATATTGTGATTTGCAAAGGGACTTGGTAAGTATTCGGTGCTTAAAAACACAAGCCCCAAAATAACCATTTTCCTTATCCATTGACAGGTTTAGTTGCCTTATTAGGGTTTTGAAGGAGATTAGTTTCCCATAGATTTACATATTTTTTTATAAATGCTAACAAAGTTTTGGACCCCGAGACTAGGCAGACAAAGTTGTCAAATCATTTTTCATCATTTGTTGTTTGTCATGTTCGACCTCATGGATTCATGAATAGTCCTACTCTTTCAAAAGTCCATGTATGGTTCTTGGAGAAATATTTGTTTGCCTTAGATTTTCTGGGTTTACTTTACCTTGTTGTTTGGACTTATTATACATTGTGTAATCTTGATGAGTATTTATTTATTGGTGTGAAGCTTTATATTCCTCTAAACCCCTCCCTTGTCATTTATTGCAACTGAAAAATTAAGTATAAAATATAATCTAGTTTTATTGTTTTAAGTTTGTTTAGGTTTAATTGCAATGTTTATGAATAGATTTTATGCAGTTTGACTTAGATCCATTTATTTACAAAACAATTATAAGGGTAAACCAAATGTTTGATTAATAATTTACTATATACATGATGTTCAATTTAACAAAATCAAGCCAAAATTTTGATTGATATGTGATGTAAATTTAAGATATATTGAGCCAAATTTGATCCCACATTGTGATAGCTACATAAGAGGATTTGAATGCTTGAGACAAGCAACTAAAGAAATCAACCAAAGAGTTGGCCATTTGTCTAAACCTAAGTATTATAGTCATCACTTGAACTATCAAAAAAATAATGAATGGGTCAATACCAAATTCATCAAGAATGTCATCTTGAGAAATCGATATTTTAGCAAGGAGATAATCATAGAACATGGAGATAAGCACTCTTTCAATTCCACTTTTATCAGTTTTCCTATAGTGAAGCCTCCACATTTCATACTCATATTGAAGAGTAGGGGTAATAAATGACGGGGAGAGGTGTATCTTTGTTTGGATATCTTTTTATGGTATAAAATATTGTCAATTTTGATTCCAAAATTTATATGGTCTACCCAAGTAATATGAGTGCATCAATTGACAAACAAATATTATTCTCGTCATGTCTTGTTTTCTATAAGTGGAACTCACTCTTTGGAGAAATAATGTACCAAAATTCCTCAATAGTATTTACTTATCAACTATTTTATTACAAATCATATAGCCTTTCTACAATAAGTAAAGTCATAATATATACATTTATTATAGTACCTCCATTAATTCTAATGTGTTGGCAAATCCTCTTATATAGATAACACAATGTGGGATCAAATTTGGCCAATATCTAAAGATGCATCTCTAAAGATGATGTGAACAAATTGAACTTAATTCACAATCACTCTATGATGCTATGATAATGTAATGAGTACACATTATTTCCAGTTTAAATTCAAACCCAAGCCTTTGGCTTAGAAATGTCTTGGATTCCCGAGCTAAAGGCTTGGACCTGTCAACACATAGCTGAATCTGAGAGTTCTGATGAAAAACAATAAAATTCAACTTCCATCACCAAAAACACTATGAATTTCAATGAGAAAATTCATAAATTTATTACCACGATGATGATCATGCTCTTCTCTTTCCAAATATATGATTTTTATAATTTTTGGACTATTTTAAGGTTTCAATCTATGTTGATTTCTAACGATAGATTTTTTAGGCTACTACATATTGCTAATATACATGCCTATAAATGTTTGTCTATTATTTTCTTCGTTGATCCAAATGTAAAAAAAGTTGTATGGTTACAAACTAGGCCTAATTCTAACGCATTAAAAAAAACTAGTTTTTAATTTTTTTAGGTAGTTAGAGAAGGCGCATGACTGGCTATCCATTTTTTGGTCAGTTTTTCAGATCTAAATTAATAAATTAGAATTATATTAATTTAAAAATTATAAAAAAATATAGGTTAAAAATAATATTAAATGATGCTAAAAAAATGAGGGGCCGCACAACCGGCTATCTACTCTTATTTTCCTAAAAAAAAGGAGTTTATATTCAAATTTTAGATGTTTGACCTGCTTATACTTAACCATTTTTAATAAAAAATAGTGTTTTGGAAACTAGACTCAAAATGTTACAATTCATATTCTTACACCATCCTCAAATTTTGAGTATAACTATCTCAAATTATCTACAAAAGTTTAGGTTTCTCAATTTTCAAGAAAAACATGTCCACGAGTAGGCCCTTTTTGTCCCCCAGTTTTGTGCACTTACCCATAACATTCATTGCAACATATAAGTTCATCACACATTCCTCAAATGCTATCACTTGACCCTTACCAACATCACACATTGAAGGATGATTCTATGGGCATTTATCGCCATCACCCCGCCCATATTTCACAATAGTAAAATACAATATTAAGTGTATAAGGGATACAACCAACGACAACCCTATCCTCACCCAAGACCTTTTCATCACTCATAATGTAGTGACAATTTACAATAGTATCATTCAAGAGCATAGGACCATCTACAAGTAATATTGGTTCAAACACTCTTATAAAATCAACATGATAATGTGCCCCCACCCTTGTTAACTCAAAAGATAATATAAATATAATATAATAAAATAATCCTTTTTGACTACACTAGTCTGCCTCTCGAATCCCAAGCCATATATAAAATCCATCTCGTTGAGTATCTATATATATTCCATAGTACATATATAAAATAAATGGCATGCCAATGTATGCGGATGTGGTCAGTAACTACTCCACCAAATTTATTTCAACTAACCTTTTTAGATTATTTTACATTTTTTTCTTTCCAAAATGATATTTAAGATGAAATATCTTGTGGTTAATATCAAAACTACAAGAAGTACATTAAATATTACCAACTAATATTTCACATTTTAGGTCTTGTAATAATTATCAAATAGACAAAAGGCATACCATTGAGTACACAAAAGGTGACACAACATCAACAGTTATGGGTTTAGCATGAGCTATGACTACCAATTTACACTCTTTCTATTTACAACGTCCCACTTATATTATATATTATTATTATAATTATATAATGATATTATATATTATATTAATATTATAATATATATTAATAAAGAGTATAATATTATTATAGCATATTTATATATTATAATAATATAATATATGTATATACATATAATAATATAAAAAAAACATGTTTCATTGAAGAAGCCTTTTCCATTTTCCATCTAATTGATTTTAGAGTTGTCTAATTAAGTTTTATATAGTTAAAGTATTCAAAAAATTTATCACATTAGTTTTAGACTCATATAAATTGACACTCGTGCATTCTCTATATTTTTAGAGGAGTTGTTGCATATCTTAAACCTATATTCATTGAGATGACACATGTTTCAATAATGTATTATGTAATTGAAACAGTTCGTTGGAAGCTACATATTGTATTGACAAATGTGACATGTTACTACATTTTGCACGTGTATCTTCCTAGGCTTCTTTGAGTCCATCACCTTAAATTCCCTGCCATTTCCACTCAACATCACCACTTAACTCACCTTGAAATATTTCACTACATTCATGTTTTGTATGGGTTTGCCCTTCCCCACATTTTTTCCATTTCTCAAGCTTACCATGAAACCAAACGTCTCCTCCCCACATACCTCATTATCATACGGAGGAATGCAGAACCTCATTTTCCATCATCAACTCCATCAGAAATATCATATTATTGTTAATTAATGATTCATTCAGAAAACATTAAACAAGTTCAACAATCATTAGTTTCGAGTGAGGTATGACTAACGATTTACACTCTTTCTCTTTACACCCTATTTTATAATAACAAAAAAATTCATACAATCTAACGTAACTTACATCGTTGAACAAAATAATCGTATAACACTATAATTGTCGAAGAAAAAGCTCTTGTTCCCATCAATCCCCATTACAAACAATTGAATAATATGAAGAACAAAATACAAATGAATAATTATCTTTTGAGCAAAACAATCACATGGCACCATCATTGTCCAAGAAGAAGAAGAATTCAACCAATACAAAACATTGTCAAAAGACCGTAAATCCCATGAAAAATAGACGATGAATCACATGGTGAGATGTTTAGCTCTAATTTAACCCATCAAAATTTCGATCTTACCAAATGAAGTGGTCAAGATACCAGTAAAAGATCACGACGAGAAAAAAATAACTTTAACAAAATAAATACAAAATAATTTAACCCATCAAAACGCATGACAGTGCATATTCCTATTCTATTTTTTTTATAATTTTGTTTACATGTGAGTTTGTGAGCGTTGACATGTCTAATCTAGTGGCCCTAATGGAGGGATTAGGGCTACATAATTTTTCTCGTGGTTATTTTTTTTTAAAGGTTTATTTTTTATTGGTTAATTTAGAGAGAGAACGAGGTCCCGATCCTCATTCTAACTCAGTGTGGGTATGTATATAAGTGTAAATATTTATTATATTTAGTGGATTTTAATTTTCTCAAATATTAAAGAAAATATTATTTTGTCATTATATTGCAACAGTCAAGAGTTGAATTTTTTTAAAAAGATGTTTAACATTTTTTAAAGTATTTATTTATGTTAATATATGAATAGTCAATAAAAATGTATTATTTTATTCTTCAAATCTTCAATAACTTGATCTTGTTTTAGTCTCACTCTCTTAATTATAAGCTAAATTTAAATTTAAATTATACATGTAAAAATGTTTCATTTTATATGTAATATTTCTAAGAATTGGAGTATTAATTAATGGATATATCATTAAATTTGTAGATGTAAAATTCTTACAATTTATAATATGAAATTAAAAAATATTTTACAAATTATTTTTTATTGATATTTCGGATTACTTATGAATAGGGTAAAATATGTGTATAAGTTTTTCCCGATTGATTTTCTTTGTGTCAATCATCACTTCAAGTGTCCAAATGTGGGTTTTCATAAGTGCAAATTTTCATCGATTTTGGAGAAATTGGAATGTAAAACACGTGCACAAAATCATGGAAAATCTATGATTTAAAAAAAAGAAAAATTATATGCAATGCTTAATAATTAAGCTATGCACATGTGATCACATTTTCTAACTAGGAATATGGTCTATTAAAATGTGTGATATGTGAAGGGGAAAATTTTGGTTGTATTTATTAGTCCAGAAGGGATCTATTAGTTTTTATTATGCTTTAACCTACAATTAATCTTCATTGTTCCATCTAATCAAGATACATTGATCAACGTGCTAAAATTATATGAGTTGTTTGGCAAAGTAAGATGTAAATGGTTTAATTCATTCATTAAATAATATTACTCTATATATTTTGATTGGTTGCTATTATCGTATGTTATTTCTACCTTCTAGTAAATCAAGGTAGGCTTGCCAATCCTAATTGTTGTATCCTACCTTCTAGTAAATCGAGGCAGGCCTACCAGTCCTAATTGTTGCATCCACCAAATATTAAATCCTTAGATTTAATCTATCTCTGATCTGTTTGGCAATATTTTAACATATGGCATCATACATAGTGCGCTATCAATAAAAAATATAGCTAGCAGAATTTCACCTTCCCTCCTCGTAGAGACCATCTTTCTTCTTCTTTTCTCAACTCTCTGCTACCAAAATCCTATCCTGAAGAAAGGGAACCTCACGAGGCGATGATAAGAGCATTGTGTGCTATTTTCAAACACTTTCCAACTATTCACTGCAACAATTTGAATTAAGATGATTTTTTGTGAGTAATTTTGAAGTTAGTTGAACAACTAAGGATCCTAATTTTATAGAACCCTAGTAAGTTGAAAGGTAAATAAAGTCTTATGTAGGGGTTTTGTTTATATCTTGCATATATTTATTAAGGATGTGTTCATTTCTAGATTTTATCATCCTCCATGAGGCTCTTCTTCCTTGGTTGTACTGAGGATCCATACTTCTATTTATGACAAGGATTTTGCAACTACAATTATGAGAGAGATATTGCATCTGATTTATGAGAAAAAATTTGGTCACCCACCTTCCCAAAGAGCATTCTCTTCATAGATAGAAGGTTGTGACTTTAATGAAGAAAGGGTGAACTATATGGCTATAAAAGATGCAATTCCCAAAGGCAAAGCTAAGAAGCCCTTCTGGGCTGATGGGGTTGATTTGTTGGGATACTCTTTGGGGTCCAGGAGACACTCAAATTTTCCATTTGAGGATCCTCAATCTCCTCTCCATTCTAAGGTTATTCATTTGTGTTTGAGCTCAGAGGAGATAAGTTTGCTTGAGAAGGTATTTAGACTGCCTCTGGGATTATTGTGCATTTTCAATATTGTCAATTTTTTTAACTCTTATTTCTATGGGGTTATTTTGATAATTAATCCATAAACGTCTTATCCCATAACGATCATCTTGAGGCTTTGGGTACTCATATCCAATCCTGTAGTCTAAATTTGCCTCCTCATATGTTATTATTGCTCTTAAGAAGAGGAATCCATGTAAATAAATTTATTTCAAGTAATATCTTTTTCTTGTGTTCTTTTCACGGTTTCACTTCTGCTCCTACCAATGTATTTTTTTACAACTCCTATTTTGAAGTTGATGGGGCAGAGTGATGAAATATCTGAACTTGCAGGCACTCTTGCATTCTAGTTCATTCCTCAGCACAAAAGATATGCATTCTTAGGTCAAAAATGTAGTTATTGCATGGTTGTCTGGAATTATCTTCCTAGTCCATTTATTCTTAAGTTGGCTCTTCATTTAACAACTAGAAATGGGGATTGTGGGAGTAATAACATTGAACTTGTCCATATGGTTGCCTCTTACTGGCCAATTTCTCTATGTTATCTATGGAGGTTGCCTGCTTACATGGAGAGGATTTTCTCGAGAGGCATTCATGGATCTTTAGCCTTTCATCAAATTGTCTATAACTTCAGGTGTAATTCTAGTGTTAAGTATCACCAATTTTCTTTTTGATGTGGATTTACATTTACAATTATAATTTCATAATTTTAATTTAAGTTTTGCCTAGTCAAGATTGACAACCTACCTCTTATTAAATCACTAAGTAATTTTTTTGCCTTATGAACAACTTAGAGATATGGTATTACAAAGTGTTAATTATCCTTATTGGACACCTAAAAAATGCACATATTGTCATGGGTTCCCTTGCTGTATGGTATATAGTGACATTTTCCCCCTATATTTTACAAGCGATAATTTTACAAATTCTGTAAACCACATGCTAAGCCTTTTTTGTGTGTTTCTTGTATAACATCAACATCAATGGAGTCAAGGTGATGATACCACTACGATTTATAGATGTTACTGGGTATGCTATGGATTATTTATTTGCTCCACATTGTTGGTGCAATACTTTTGATATTCAATTTATCAAATATATCTTTTTTATTGCATGTTTACTGATGACACTCTTTTGCCAATTGCAGGGGGGTCTCTTTTTTCAATCAAATCATCCATGAGTATTCTTTGGGATCTGACTCTTGTACATAATTAGAGTATTGTTTATTTGGAATTGATTTTAAATCATAATTAATTATATTCTTTGGATGCAGGCATGTCATTAACAACATGATAGTTTGCCCAAGGATTATTGAATATCATTCAGTAGCAGGTAAATATTCATTCTTATGAATGGATAAACACCGAAGGATAACAAAATTTAATGCATGTAATGTCAGGGAACATCCACCCTTGTTCTTTGATACTGATAGCAATTTGTATACAAAATAGTGTAATCTATCATCTGTGACTGAATTCAATCTAAATTTTAAGAATTGTTTGAAAAATATTGAATTTTATGACATAATTGACCTGCATGGTGTTTTAATTTATTTGTCTTCATTGACTTACATGGTGTTTAATTTATTTATCTTCTATTCAAAATCATGTTTTCAACTTTTAGCTAAACTGCCTCACAGGGACTTGGCACTTCATGCCCCTTATTTTAATCGTCAACCTTTTTTTCCCACACATGGGTTCCACCTATAATTATCTTTAAATATACTAATTATTAACCCTCCCAATGAGAGTATTGTCCTTATGTGCATGACAAATGCTTCTTCAAATAATCTTTTTTGCACTCTCTTATTGTTCTTTATGGCCCAGAAAGTTTGTTACTTTTAATAGATCACTATTTTATTGAGGAGGCATATTAATTATAAATCTTCTTAATTTTTATAAAGTAGTTAGGTGTTTTTTTAAATTAGTGTAAATATTTTTATGAGACGTTTACCCACTTAATACTAATCCCTTGTCTTTAATTAGGCTTTAAAAAATTTTGGGTAGAAAAACAAACGCTCCATTTTGAACTTGAAACACTAAAATAAATGAATGATGAACTGCTTCTAGTTCGAGATCTACCTTATAGATTTGTTGTTTTGTGTAATCTGTTAGGTTGTGGAGCTAAAAGCTTCACTGATGCAAACATGGAGGAGGAGGTTGCTGAGTGTCATAGTCGCCAGCGTCGGTCAGGCCAACCGACGTCGGTCAGGTGGAGACAGGAAGCTGTTGACGACGATTAGAGATTGGCTGACGTCGGTCACCCCCAGGCAGACAGGGACCGACGTCGGTCACCTGTGCGGTTCGAAACTGTGAGTGTTACAGACAGTTTGTTAACGAACCGGTTGTTTTCATGTAAGAAGGCTAATTATAGTCTTGAGCTGTGGATCTAATTATTATAATTAGATGTCTAATTATTGTTTGCATGAGATCTATATAATAGACTCATGGGCTGTATTGTAATTTGTGCTAGTTGAGTTGAGCAAGGTTAGCTCCTTCTGTGTGTGAAGAGAGCAAGGGTGTTCCTCCTAGTTCCATATGGGTGCTGAGTGTATATGATCAGGTTGGTCTACAGGTGTGCTAGATCAGGGAGAAGATCCACCGGGGTACTGGTTTGGAGAATCATAAGGACTTGGTGAGGCAAGGACAAGGGTTCTTCAGGGTGTAGAGAGATCTACATGGTAACAGGTGTGTGTGTGAGGTCAAAGGAGATCTGCAGGTGGCAGCAGGATCAAAGGTGACAGCAACACATCAGAGAGCAAGAGAGGAAGGCAAGGTAGATCCTTCCATAAGTAAGATCATTTGAGTTGCAGGTTGTTGCAAGTTCATGGGAGATATACTTGGAGTGCGTTGTGTACTCGGTTGAGTATGTATGTATACTCGATGTACTAGCAGTAGTGGATACTGACTGGTTGGAGGTGAACACCAACTCTGTGTTTGAGTTGTGTGTTGGGACCGTAAGAGAGAGAGTGAGCTCTTGAGGAGATTTACTATTTATGCCCTAGAGGTGTGGGAGCCCTAGAGGTGTGTAAAGAAGAAGAACTGTGGCAATCTTCTTTGTTGTATTTCCTTCTGGAAGAGTATTAATATAATTGGGTATTGTCTCTCATATTCTTTGTTATTTCTGATTCTAGTTACTTGTTACTTCTGGTTTAATTTCGCATATTCAGTTGCTTGTATTTGGTAATCAATTATGCTTCCACGGTTCCTAACAGTTGGTATCAGAGCTAAGGTTACAGGGAGCAGGTTTTGTGTTTGGTTACAGGTCACTCTCAGGGGTTTCTGATTGAGTAAGAGTATAGCAACGATAGAAAAAAGTACACTAAGAATAGAGAAACTGAATAGCATGAATGGTCAATTACGGTGTTATGGAAAGAAAGAACAGGTAAAGAAAGATTGTTGGTTGGTAGCAAATCAGCATGAAGGAACTGAAGAAGCAGATGTTGTAGGTGTTGTTGCACAAGATGCTCTGGGATGTTTCTTAGATAAAGTAGAATCTTGGTTTATAGATTATGTTGCCTCTTTTTATGCAGCCCCAAGTAGAGGGGTTGGTGAGCCTTGTCACATGGTTGGCAAAGGGGAAGTGATGCTGAAATTGTAGGCGACCAACATATGGGTGTCGAAGAAGGTCATACAGGTCCCAGTCTTGAAGATGCGGCTAATTGCTTCAGGAAAGTTGGGTGATGAGAGATGCACAAGAACTCTCACAATGGATGCACTTGAATTAACATGTGGTAAGAAAGCAGGTACTCTTTATCTACTTGCTTGTATCACTATTTCCACTTCTGTTGCACAGGTGTGGATTTGTAGGCTTGGTCACATAAGTGAGAAGGGAATGGATTTTCTTAAGTCAAAAGGGAAGAGATCAGCTTCGAAGAGCATAGATCGAGATTTTTGTGAGCAGTGGGTTGCTACAAGAAAGCATTGTGTTTATTGTAGGAAAAAGAAGACTGATGTATTTGATAAACTTAAGAACTGGAAAGCCTTGGTGTTCTTGGAGGAGATGAAGGACAAAGATCAGTGGATGGGGCTGGACATCTCTGAGCAGAGTGGTTTAGACAGGGTTTTGATCCATGAAGAGCTCACATGTAAAAAGTCATCACTCACAGGCATACACAGGTATCGGCATCGATCAAGGGTAACTGACGTCGAACAGACAAGTGTCAACGTCGATCATGTGCAGACCAGAGAAGTTGGTGGTGTCGGGTAGGTGGAGACTAACGGTGATAGGATAATCGATGTTGGTGACCTAGGCAGTCGCATGGAACTGACGTCGGTCGGATGCAGACTGTGTAGTGATCGAGGTCAGTCACTGAGACGGATTTTGGGCAGACAACAAGCTGTCAAGGAGTCTCAAACGCCCATATGGAGGACTGAAAGGGTAAGTAAGCCTCAAATTCATTGTTCCTCTTCTTAATACTCATTGCTCACTGCAGAGCAGGAAGGATCCAGTAAACAGTGGGAGCATGGCATGAACAGGATGCAAAACCAAATGAGAGATTTGGTAGGGTTTCCAGCTGGTATGAAAGCATTGAGATGAATGGATACCTTAGTTAAAGAATAGAGAGAATGGATACGTGAGATGGAAGGCCAGGTCATATGGTCTTGAGCAAGCTACAGGACAGTGGTACAGGGTTTGACAGGTGGATGACAAAGCAGGGCTTTAGTCAATGTCAGTGTAACCATTGTGTTTGTCTTACTAGGTGGATGATGATAGCTACATTATCCTGTTACTGTATGTGGATGGTATGCATGCTGAAGGTTTAGACACACAAGGTTTTGCTGAGCTAAGGGTAAGGTTAGTTCAGTGGCATGCCATGAAGAATTTGGAGCAGTGAAATTCTTTGGCATGAGAGACATGGAAGATCACAGGTTGATTTTGTCTCCAGTGGGAGCTGATGTGAATCAGGTGTTAGCGAGGTTCAATACGCAGGATGCAAAACTAGAGCACACCAAGGGCTGGATAGTTCAGTGTCTAAAATCACATGAGGTCTGGTATAGACCTGAGTTTGCCCACGCAGTGAGAGCTGTCAGAGAGTTAGGAGCCAATTCGAAAAAGTGGATTCTCAGGTATTTGAGAGGGACCAGCAGCAAGGATTCATGCTATGCAGGGTCAGGACTTCACTACATGGGTTTGTAGGTTCGAATGTGGTAGGTTACTTGGATGACAGGAGGTGCACCACAGGTTGTGTGGTGGGTGGTCTTTAGGATTGATCTTGAAGAGGGATACAAGCCAGGAAATAGATTAGACGGGGTACAGGTATAGTGCAACTATTTATCTTCAAGTGGGAGATTGTTAGGTTATGGAGCTAAAAGCTTCACTGATGTAAACATGGAGGAGGAGGTTGTTGAGTGTCACAGTCGTCGGCGTCGGTCAGGCCAACCGACGTCGGTCAGGTGGAGACAGGAAGCTGTCGACGACGGTCAGAGATCGATCGACGTCGGTCACCCCCAGGTAGACAGGGACCAATGTCGATCACCTGTGCAGTTTGAAACTGTGAGTGTTACAGACAGTTTGTTAACGAATCGATTGTTTGCATGTAAGAAGGCTAATTATAGTCTTGAGTTGCAGATCTCATTATTGTAATTAGATGTCTAATTATTGTTTGCATGAGATCTATTTAATAGACTCATGGGCTGTATTGTAATTTATGCTAGTTGAGTTGAGCAAGGTTAGCTCCTTCTGTGTGTGAAGAGAGCAAGGGTGTTCCTCTTATTTCCACAGGGGTGCTGAGTGTGTATGATCAGGTTGGTCTGCAGGTGTGCTAGATCAGGGAGAAGATCCACTGAGGTACTGATTTGGAGAATCATAAGGACTTGGTGAGGCAAAGACAAGGTTCTTCAGGGTGTAGAGAGATCTACATGGTAACATGTGTGTGTGCGAGGTCAAAGGAGATCTACAGGTGGCAGCAGGATCAAAGGTGACAACAACACATCAGAGAGCAAGAGAGGAAGGCAAGGTAGATCCTTCCATAAGTAAGATCATTTGAGTTGCAGGTTGTTGCAAGTTCATGGGAGATCTACTTGGAGTGCGTTGTGTACTCGGTTGAGTATGTATGTATACTCGGTGTATTGGCAGTAGTGGATACTGACTGGTTGGAGGTGAACACCAACTCTGTGTTTGAGTTGTGTGTTGGGACCGTAAGAGAGAGAGTGAGCTCTTAAAGAGATTAACTGTTTATGCCCTAGAGGTGTGGGAGCCCTAGAGGTGTGTAAGGAAGAAGAACTATGGCAATCTTCTTTATTGTATTTCCTTCTGGAAGAGTATTAATACAATTGGGTATTGTCTCTCATATTCTGTGTTGTTTCTAATTTTAGTTATTTATTACTTCTGGTTTAATTCCGCATATTCAGTTACTTGTATTTGGTAATCAATTGTGCTTCCACAGTTCCTAACATAATCACTAAAATTAACCATTTATGCTTTGGATTTCCACTTGAAGTCACTTTACCCTTAATATAGCACTTGACCCATCTTAGGGGCCTTTTTAATCCACTTTTAGTCATATGGCAGTCACAAATAACACCCATGCTTATAAACACCACATAAGACCCATAATGGCACAATCCTTTTGTGATTTAGGTCCTTACCCCCTCCAAAAAGTAATTTTGTATCTCTCTAAAAGGATTAGGTGTCAGGATCTTGCTCCACCAATAAGAGCACATATATGATTACCTCTTGTATTAGCAACTAAACACGAAATTTAACCAGAAGTAACAAGTAACTAAAAATATGAAACAACACAGGATATGAGAGATAATACACAATTGTATTAATAATCACTCAGAAGAAAATACAATAAAGAAGATGCCACTTCTTCTTCCACCTCAAAGGCTTGCCACACCTCAAGACCTTCTTCCCTCTCTCTCGGTCCCAACAATCAACTCCAATACATAATTGATGTTCACCTCCACCAGTGAGTAACACTGCTGCCAGTACACCAAGCACACAACTGTACTCCAAGTAGATCTCCTGCTCTCTGCTGCTACCTGCAAATCACTAGACCTTACTCACCATTGTAGATCTCCAAAGGAAGCCATGCACACCTGCTGACCAAGATCATACATATACGAATAACCCTTCTGATTCTCCAAACCAGCACCCACTCTTGGTACTGTGGAACTAGGAGGAACACCCCATTGCTCTCTTCTCTCTGAAGGAGCTTATTTAGCTCTCTTACTCTCTAGCACAACTTTACAATATAGCCCATGAGTCTATTATATAGATCTCATACTTACAATAATTAGACTATCTTAATTACAATAATTAGACACGCAACTCAAGACTATAATTAGCCTTTAACATGCAAACTGACAGTCCAAAAATAGACTCTCTGGAATCTGCATGCAAACTGCATGCTCACACACAGGTCACCAATGTCGGCTCCTCCTCACCGATGTCGACCGACTAGTAACCAACGTCGATTGCTTCTGCACTGCTATCTGATCAACGTCAGTTGATTAGACCGACGTCGATTGCCCTGCAACTCATTTTGCAACTCCCTGCAACCTCCACAACCTCTGTAACTTCCCCTGTTTGCATTTTGGTGAAGCTTTTAGCTCCACAACCTAAAAATCTCCCACTTGGAGATAAATAGTTGCACCTGTACCTGTACTGTATACCATCTAAATTATTCCCTGGCTTGTATCTGTCTTCAAGCTCAACCCTAAAGACTAACCACCACACATCCTGTGATGCTACACCTGTCATCCAAGTAACCTGCCACATCCAAACCTACAACTCCATGTAGTGAAGACCTTGACCCTGCATAACAAAAATCTCTGCTGCTAGTCCCTCTCAGATACCTAAGAATCCACTGAACTGCCCTCCAGTACTCCTCCGAATTGGCTCCAAACTTTCTGACAACTCCCACTGCTTGGGAAAACTCAGGCCTACACTAGACCTCATGTGATTTTGAACCCTGTTCTAAGCTCAGCTTGAACTGTCCAGCCCTTTGGTGTGCTTTCTGATTCTGCATCCTGCATATTGAACCCCGCCAACACCGTCTTCACATCAGCTCCCACTGGAGATCAACCTGTGATCTTCCATGTCTCTTATGCCAAAGAATTTTGCTGCTCTAAATTCCTCATGACATGCCACTGAACTAACCTTACCTTTAGCTCAGCAAAACCCTGTATGTACAAACTTGCTAGCAAATCACCCACATACAGTAACAAGATAATGTTGCGACCATCATCCACCTGGTAAGTCAAACACAATAGTTACACTGACATTGACTAAAGCCATGCTTAGTCATACACCTGTCAAACCTGTACCACTGTCCTGCAGCTTCCTCAAGACCATATACCTTG
Source organism: Torreya grandis (assembly GCA_037957365.1). Classification (NCBI taxonomy): domain Eukaryota; kingdom Viridiplantae; phylum Streptophyta; class Pinopsida; order Cupressales; family Taxaceae; genus Torreya; species Torreya grandis. The sequence goes on along the minus strand of JARHVA010002124.1, from coordinate 1,034,965 downwards.
GCCTTCCGTCTCACATATCCATCCACTCTCTTCTTTAACTTGGGAATCCATCCCTCATCCAGTGCTTTCTTCCAGCTGACAACTCCACCAACAAATCCATGTTTGGTTCTTCTCTAAGGACTCACACTCCTCATCCATGCCAAGCTCCCACTGTTTTTGGATTCTATCTGCATTGCTTCTTCACATCTTCTTAGTTCTTGACCATCAGTAAGTAATATAAAGAAGGTGAACAATGAATATGAGGTTCACTTACCCTTTCTGACCTGCATATGGGCGTTTGAGACTCTTTGACAGCTTGATGTCCACCCACCATCCGTTCCAGTGATCGATCTCGGCCATCTCCCAATTTGCAACTGATCGACGTCGATTCCATGCGACTGACCCTGTCTGCCGATGTCGGTTCTCTGACCGATGTCGGTGTACCTACTACCGACATCAGTCACTGTATGACTGATGTCAGTTCCTTCTGCTGACGTCAGTTACTGTCTGACTGACGCCGGTACCTGTGTTCGCCTGTGAGTGATAACTTTTTACCCGTGAGCTCTCCATGGATCAAAAACCTGTTCAAATTAACACAGCCCTGCTCAAAATAATTCAATCCCCTCAGCTGATCTCTGTCCATCATCTCCTCCATGAACACCAAGGCTTTCCAGTTCTTAAGTTTATCAAAGATATTTGTCTTTTGCTTAAGAACGTGCATTCCCCTCCTACATATGTGACCAAGCCTACAAAGCCACATCTCTGCAACAAAAGGTGAATCAGTAATATAAGTAGATAGATAAAGGATACCTACTTTCTTACCACCATCTAATTCAAGTGCATTCGCTATGAGAGTTACAGTGCATCTCCCATCACCCAACTTTTCTGAAGAAATTAGACTCATCTCCAAGACTAGGCCCTGCATGACCTCCTTCAACACTCGTGTGTTCTCTGTCTGCAATTTTAGCTTCACTTCCCCTTCGTCAATAATCTGACAAGGCTCACCAACCCCTAAATAAATCTCTCCAAAGTCTCCCTAGACATACTCATGAAAAGATGCTCTATTTCGGGCTGCATGGAAAGAGGCAAAAGAATATGTAAACCAAGATTCTACTTTATCCAGAACATCCTGTGCAACATCACCTGCAACATATGCTTCTACACGCTGATCTTCTACCAACCAACAATCTCCTTTTACCTACTCTTTCTTTCCATCAATCAGACTATTCGTGCTATTCAGTTTCTCCATTCGTAGCTTAATTTCTTCTGCCATTGCTATACTCCCACTCAATCTGAAACTCCTGTGAGTACCCTGTAATCCACAAACACTAACCAGATCTGAAACCACCTGTTAGTAACCCAACTTAAAGCTCTGATACCACTTGATGGTATCAGCTCTTGAACCTACAACCAGGCTCTGATACCACTTGTCAGTATCAAACTCTTGAACCTACAACCTGGCTCTGATACCACTTGTCAGGATCTTGCTCCACCAATAAGAGCGCATATATGATTACCTCTTGTATTAGCAACTAAACACAAAATTTAACCAGAAGTAACAAGTAACTAGAAATATGAAACAACACAGGATATGAGAGACAATACACAATTGTATTAATAATCACTCAGAAGAAAATACAATAAAGAAGATGCCACTTCTTCTTCCACCTCAAAGGCTTGCCACACCTCAAGACCTTCTTCCCTCTCTTTCTCGGTCCCAATAATCAACTCCAATATAGAATTGATGTTCACCTCCACCAGTCAGTAACACCGCTGCCAGTACACCAAGCACACAACCGTACTCCAAGTAGATCTCCTGCTCTCTGCTGCTACCTACAAATCACTAAACCTTACTCACCATTGTAGATCTCCAAAAGAAGCCATGCACACCTGCTGACCAAGATCATACATATACGAAGAACCCTTCTGATTCTCCAAACCAGCACCCACTCTTGGTACTGTGGAACTAGGAGGAACACCCCATTGCTCTCTTCTCTCTGAAGGAGCTTATTTAGCTCTCTTACTCTCTAGCACAAGTTTATAATATAGCCCATGAGTCTATTATATAGATCTCATACTTACAATAATTAGACTATCTTAATTACAATAATTAGACACGCAACTCAAGACTATAATTAGCCTTTAACATGCAAACTGATAGTCCAAAAATAGACTCTCTGAAATCCGCATGCAAACTTCATGCTCACACATAGGTTGCCGACGTCGGCTCCTCCTAACCGATGTCGGCAGACTAGTAACCAACGTCGATTGATCAGACCGATGTTGGTTGCCCTGCAACTCATTCTGCAACTCCCTGCAGCCTCCGCAACCTCCGTAACTTCCCATGTTTGCATCCTGGTGAAGATTTTAGCTCCACAACCTAACATTAGGGTCAACCTAGACCCATTCTTAAGTCACCCTCCCAAGTCATTTTTATTAGAACACTATATAAACACTACTTGGGCACTCTCACACCCTAGTTAGACATTATCACAAATACAAACACAAAAATACCACCTCATATTGAGGTAAATCTCCAAATTCTTCCAATATTATATTAACTCAACCCATACATTCAATAATCCATCCCTAGCACAAATATTTAGATCTCAAGTGGCCTCCAAGGCATCCTCTCATGCATTCACACTCAAGCATTCTAACATTCACAAACATTCACACATAACTACATCGAGATTGATCCCTCCTTAAAGTATTACTATGTAGGTAACATGCCCACACAGGGGTGTGGATCACACATCCAACACATCAGACCCACTAACCCCTTTTTTGCATGGTGTTCATTCAAACTCTTACAAGCATGAAAATGAAATATCCTTTTTAGGGGATATTTGCAAAGACTCATAAAAACTCTAAACCCTAACTCTTAAACTCGCTGATCCAAACTACACAGATAAACCTGGATTCTAACTACATCCTAAATCACTTATGATATCATAAAATTCTGATTTTTAATATTTTTTGATCAACACATAAACATTGTAACAACATATAATATTGAGAGTACAAGGAAATTCTTTCATAGGAAATTGATACCACGAATTGCCAACTAAAATATGTATTTAGAATATGGAAATGATTACCAAGATTACAATGGAGATACAACAACAACTCCTCACACTAACCTCTTACAATTAAAGAAATAACAATTATCAAGCACTCCTACATTAACAAATAATGTAAACATAACAACTTACAAACAACATAAATGTAGAAGACTCCACCAAATGCAATACCACACACAATAACTTCACATAAACTGGATGTTGGATCCCTACAATACACATAATCTATAAATCTACACTCTGCACACTGGAACACCTGAATCTACCAGTAAAAGCTCCAATACAATTCTTGGATGGAATTGTCTCAACTACCAAGGATGAAATCTTTCACCACCGAGACTAGAATTACAACTCTATGGATTGAATCTAAAGAGAGGGGGAAGTGGAACATGTAAGTTCAAGAGCAAATAAGGGTTTTTTGGTTTTCATATAACATGCATTTACAATGGAGAAACATGATATTTATAGAATTATGAGAGAGGGAAATTTGTGCCATCTTTTGAAGTGGATACACTATTCATGAATAGTGTATGTTGTATGTCACATGTGTGAAAGGTCTTCACTCATATGTGCAAGATAATCTACCTTTGGTCTTTCCTATGTGCCTCCATGTGATTGACAATCAATTTGTCTCTCACATGTGTGAGAGGTCTTCAATCACATGTGCAAAGGAATCCACTTTTGACATTTCCATGTGTCCCCATTTTATTCCTAATCAATTTGTCCCTCTTCACATGCTCTTGCTATTCTTCCATTTTTAACATTAAAAATTAATTATGTGGGCCAAGACACATCACCCCAAGATATCTCATCGCTATTCCACCTTGTATCTATGCCATGTCATCATGAATAATGACACGTGAATAACAATAATGAATAATACTTGGTGAATATTGATCCCCATACTACTATTCCCTTATATTACTTGACTTAGCCTAGAAGAACAAAGTAGGCTATCGATCCTCTGCCAAAATATATATTAGGAAGTAAGGGACATTACAGTTTTCCCTTCCCAAGATTGCTTGTCCCCAAGCAATTGTAGATTGGGATGCTACAAAATATATTCACCTTCCCATGTGGCATCCCCTAGTGGTAAATATTTCCACCACACCAAAAACTCTTTGATGACTTAGTTTTTGAGCTTCTTCTCTCGCACCTCCAAAATTTACTCTAGAACTAGAATCAATTTGCCTTCCTCATCTATCAGTGGTAACTCAAAAGATGGCTCAATATGTTATCCAAGTGCTTTCTTGAGGCAAGACACATGAAAACCCTTATGAATCCTGCTATGCTTAGGCAACTCCAGCTCATATGTAACCTCGTTAATCTACCTCAAAATCCTATAAGGCCTATAAAATTGTGGCTTCAATTTTTTGGCACCACTCTTCTTCAAGGAAGATTGCCTATAAGGTTATAGGCGAAGGAACACCAAGTCATCCACATCAAATGATCTATCTATAATGTGTCGATTAACGTACTTTTTATGCTAATTTTGGGCTTGTTGTAGATTTTACTTAAGATCCCTCATGATATCTTAATTCTCTTCAATCCAGTCATGAGCTTTGGGATCTCGACTATCTTTTATCACCAGATCTAAAAAAGAGGAGGCATCATACCCATAGAGTGCCCTAAATGGTGGCATACCAATGCTCATATGATGGTTTGTATTGTAGCAATGCTTAACCAAGTACAACCACCTAACTCATGCTTTATGATGGCCTACTACATAACTCTACAAATAGATCTCTATCCATTTGTTCATAACATTGATCTAACCATCGATCTACAGATGATAGTGGTACTCAAAGTCAACTTAGTACCTGTCAACCTGAATAACTCCTACCAAAATATACTCATGAATCAGTTGTCCTGATCACTGAATATGTTCTTAGGTAATCCATGTAGCCTAAAAACCTCCTCAAAGAATAATTTTGCTACCTGAGATGCATTACACTCCATTGATATTTCAAATAAACGAACATACTTGGAAATACTCTCCCATTTTTGGTTCAAAATGGGTAATGGTTGAAGTAACCCTACAAGTAATGAATGCTTAGATTTTCTTTCCTAATAGACTACACACTCTGATATTATTGAGGATATCATCCTTCATTCCTTTCCAAGTAAATATTTCTCATATATATCTATAAGTCTTGAAGTGCCCTGGATGTCCTGCCAATGGAGTGTCATGTACAACACTCAAGATCCTCTTCTTCATTCATGACTCAGGCACAAGTTATACCCTACCTTTGTAGAATATCACATCATCCACAACCTTATACCTATCATCTTGTATCAATCCATCCATGATCTCACAAGCAAACTATTTCTTGGAATACTCAATCAATGTACAAGCCTTCAAATCTACTGAAATCTTTATCATAGAGCAAAGGGAGGATTGCCTATATAATGCATAAGCTAATACATTATTATTTTCTTCACATACTCCATATAAAAATCATAAACTTGTATCTTGCTTATCCACTTCTGCTTATGATCATTGAGGTATTTTTGTTCCCTAAAATACCTCAAGTTATTGTGATATGTTCAGACCATAAATGTGTTGCCCACCAAGTATTGTCAGAATTTGACCAAGGCATGCAGAGTAGCTAGCATCTCCTTGTCATAAGTAGAGTACCCACGCTCTACTATATTCAAATTTCAACTCTCATAGGCAATGGGATGCCTATTTTGCATTAGGACTGCTCTGATCCCCACACCCAAAGCATCACACTCAAGAATGAATGGTTGTGAGAAGTCTAGCAATGTTAATGCTGGGCATGTGTTCATCACCTTATTAAGGTGATCAAATACTTGTTGAGAAGATTTTGACCAAGTGAATTCCCCCTTCTTGGTCAAATATATCAATGGTGTTATCAATTAAGAGTAACCCTTCATTAACCTTCTATAATAGCAATAAATTCCTAGGCATCCCCTTAAATGAGTCAGGGTCCTCGATGGTGGCCAATCAATGATTGCCTAAATCTTAGCCTGATCCACCTTGACTTTAGTTGTTTCACTCATAAATTCCAAATAGAGGACTTCTCTCATCCCAAACTCACATTTGGAAGCCTTCGTGTCTAGACATACAACTAATCATAGGTAAGAGTCTAGACATATCGCTAATCAAATAATGATGCAAAACTAATAAATACATATTTGTAATGTTCAAAATAATTAAAATACAACTGTCACATTATGTATACTAATCAACAATATCACTATCCCATACTAGTATATGTCATAAAGCTCAAGTCAAAGCAATGATAATAAGATAATAACCATATTAATCCATGTATTTAAAGATTATTAATTATAGGGTGAATTTGGGATGTGACATCCTCCCCTCTAAAACTAGTCATTACCCTGATGACTCTTATTTAAATAATTTTTTTGATTAACAAACAAAGTTTAACGACGTAAAAACATATTATCAAGTATCACATTATGCATATAAATGCAAAATTTACCTAAAGAACTCATCATAGTTATCTCATTTAAAATTATTCTTAGAGAATTGGTCCCATAAGACCCTACTTGATGACATTTCCTATTATGAAAACAAGTTTTATGAATGTCACTTATGTTGATTGGTTCTATCATGACCACTCTAGGGTCTATAACCACAAGACAAACCCATAAAAACTCGTTAAAAGTCTTACTGACTTTTCGAAAAACACATGAGTTCATCACAAAAGTCAAAACAAATGACTAAGAAGAGTTTCACAAAACCTTCTAGGCTCTCTACACATCTTTCTTACCTAGAGAATGTATTTCTCATTCTAGAGAAAAGTATTTAGGGAACCTGATAAGGATGATGTGTTCATGTTAATGTTATCACTACTCTGCGTAACATTTGGACAAGTATAACATGTTAATATTATCACTACTCAATTGAAGCCCCTGACAAGTATGACGATGAATAGGAATGGTAAATATAATATATACAAAAATTATGGAATATTCATCCACATGGAATAATCATCCACAATATACATGCATATGGCCATACGACTAATTTTAACAAGTTCTACTTGTTAAATCCCAGATTCGACAAGTCCATCTGTTAGATCCAACTCAGTACCAATAATCCAAGTTAATGTGAGACTAAGTAGGATACCATCCTATCGCTTATAACTCATGTTCCACATTCACCACTCTTCCTTCAAGTCTCCACGACCTAACGATCTTCAAAAAGTGTACATGGTTCTATGAAACACAAATCTATACTAACAGATCATAAAAAACAATACTATATGCTAAATGTTTTTAGATGTACTAACATACATACAAGAAAAATCATATAATCATCTCAGGGTTATATTAAGTTATAACTAATCAAACATAACTAGTATCATATTCTGCAACTTAACATATAGTGTTATATTCATAATAAAGGGATATTAACTAAAATAACATACTAAAGCTAAGGATTATACCATCCTTACAACCTTATAAAGGAGACAATGTATCCTTACTTGCATCGTTAACACACAAGAAGTTGAAAGTTTATCTAAACTATTTTAGACTACCAAGATGTTCTACACATCTTATACCTTACCCCTGAAGAAAGGTACATATATAACACTTCAAAACAATATGCTTTAAGAAGAGAATAATATCAGTCTAAATAAAGATATATAATAACATAATAATTGTATTTAACCAGAATTAATTTAAATTCAAAGTAAGACAATCCTCATGGTCAAGTACACAAGTTAGATGAGATAGTAACTCTAAAAGTCACAAAATAAAAAGTAGAGAACTAAAATCTCATAAACAAAAATTCCTACAAACCCTCATATGCTAAAATGAAACATCACAACCCACGTTGCCAATTACTATTCCCTTACCAAACTTGTAAGTGTAGTATCATCACCTACTTCCATAATTAGAAATAAAATATGAACCACCATGATGCATCAATCCATTTAATCCTACAAATTTTCTCAATGAGAAGTAGTAAACATTATCCCATGAACTCAAGGGAATAAAACAACAATTTAGAAACAAGTTTCCACCTAAGGAAACTCTAAATCAACATCCTGAAAATATGAATCTTCTCAGTAGATTAAAGTGATGTAATATGAGAGTGAGAACATAACAACTCACCTCTAAACGAACTAAGAGAGATGACACTTCTCCCAAGTCCTTATAAATATAAAGGTGCTAGTCCACAAACTCCTAACACAAAGAAATTCACAATCAAGACATCTATATTCAACTACAAGAAAATTCCCACCACACTAAGAGGTGCCACTCTAGAGTGGTCTTATAGGATTCACATTCCTAGGATCCATGTAAGACATAAAACTAAAGCGTAAATACCTAAGTGGTAAGCACTCCATGCTACTTTTTAAAACACTCACAATACACAAACACAAATGGTGAAGGTGATTTGATTATCAAGAAAGAGGTAAATCAACTTGAGGTGTTAAATCTAAAAGATCAAAATATGGTAGGGAAATCTCATTCACAACTCAAAAACTATTCTATGTACTATCCTACCCATACACCTTATAAAACCATCACCAATGAAAAACTCAATAAACCAACCCTTTAATAACTCTAAGGGAGTATGAATGCTCTTAGGGTACACATTCAATGTACCACACACATTCACAATCCTCCTTTTTGATAAATAGAAAGATATAAAAATGCTAATGGACTCATTAGGCCTTAGAGTTCGAACTTGTCTCAAATACCACAAGTTACAACCCCTCAAGTTGTACTTAGTATAATGCAGTAATTTAAAAAAAAACTAATTACTAACATTCATACCACTCAAACAAACTTAACAACTTAACCAAATATCTTAGAATATAAATACTTTTAAATTTAAATACTCTCCATAACTCAAGTCAAACCAACTTGTGTATTGTTGACAATCTCCAATGTGGTCTCCAGATAAATAGTACTACTGAGGGGAGGGAGAGAATCATACGAGTAATTTTCCACACAAACCACGGACCAAAAATCTCTTGCATAATTCTCTATTTAGGAATGGCCCTCCCTTCACAGATAGGTAGATAGAACGGTGCAAAAATCCATAGAATAAGCTAGTACCCATGTATGTATGATAAAACTAAACATGCAGTGTATCATAAAAAACCTATTTCTATTCCAAGATATTGCACTGACTTGTAAATCATACATACTAAAAGACAGTGTCTCTCTATACATTATATAAACACAAGATTCATACTAATTACATCATCCTAGCAATCATATCACATCACATGCTATACATAGGAGTAAACAAAGTATACTTTTATTCCATCAACGTATGAATGAATCATACATTATTATTTAACTCAATAGGAAATAATGCCTACAATTTATACCACCCGAGTATGTTTCACATTCATAATAAACTGCAGATTACAAATTAATACAATAAGATCTTAATAACTACACCCCATGATAACCCACATTATCATAGTCTAGTGTTCTAAGGCACAACTATTAGTTCTTCCATAATTAGTCATACTAAGTAGTCATAACTTCATAAAAACACACGCTTTTAATTAAGCAAGAACATATAATAAAGCAATTTATACTAACACATAAAGGTATACCTAACCTTCATTTACAATCTCAAGGTTGTATGCACTTATACATGATATCCTATTAACTACTACAAAACATATTGATCAAGAATAACCAACACATACATTTAATCAGCCTTTGTAGATAAGAGTCTAGATATACAACTAATCAACCAATGATGTAAAACTAACAAATACATATTTGTAATGTAGAGAATAATTAAAATAAAATTATCACATTATGTATACTAATAAAAAATAACCCTGTCCCATACCAGTATATGTCATAAAACTCAAGTCAAAGCAATGATAATCATATTAATCCACAAATTTAAAGGTTATTAATTATAGGGTGAAATCAAGATGTGACACAATCCAATCACAACACATCCATCACACTTCAAAAGGGGTCACCATTCCTCTTTTTGATGCAGGACTCATTGAGGGTGGATCTGTCATAAGACTCATTGGTTAGTAGTATCTCTCCTTACTTGTACATAACTTTATTTTTCCTCATAATGCTTGTACATAGTTTCATTTTCATATTGCTTGTACATAGATCTTATACTCAAAAAACACAAAAAACAATATAATATGTTCAAAAAATACAAAAACATTCAAATATTACTTGGAAAATATAAAATTTCGGATTATATGCATTTCTATATTTACATTCCTTCTATTTGCCAGGTAGTACATATGCTATTAGTGTTAGTGTAGTCGGTTTTTATCATACATACATGTTTCACTTCTTCCTTTCAAGTGTTCATAGATTATTACAAGACTCAAGTCCATCACATAGATCCATATTTGTTACTATCTACCCATTGGGGGCACATACACATATACATAGATTCAATATTGATACAGTCACCCATTATGGGCATCCTATACACAACTTCTGATTTACTAGGTTATATCATTCTATACTCCATATCACAGATTTAACATTGTTTATATCTTAATATTGATCATCCCATACTACATTGATTTTTTGTGGACTACTACTACTATAGACGCAGCTTAGGTACATATTTGCTCTTATAAAAATTTGTACCACATGTTATGCATACTTTAATTTATAGCTTTACTAGTTTAGATTTGATTGTATCTCTTTGTTTCTAACATCTATTCGAAGGCATTTGAATATGTAATTGTTATATGGCTCTAAGTCACTTCCTTCACTATATGTATGCGTTGGAAATGTGCCCATGTCCTTGTGTGTGCTTTATTGATTGTGTACATGAACACTTGAACATATCCTTCCATGTGGTTCTAAGCCAACCTTGTTTGATCTTTACGTGTGGACATTCAAACATATCCTTGTATGTATTGCTCTCTTAGACTTAGTGACATGTGCCCATGTTCCTTATATTGTGCCCCCTTAGCTTACTTTGTGTGCATCATGTGTGTGTATGTATGCTTTTATGTATGCATCATGTCCATGACACATGTCTCTTACTTGTTGCTTGCACACTCAGTTTGTGATGCCATGAGGGACTTCATGCATCTCCCCTTCCTCTTTGGGTGCCTTGATGGACATCATGCCCCATCCCCCTAGGTAGTTTACATAGATTATACTCAAATTTGCTATTCATATACATGCTTACATTTTCTATCTATCTTGATAAACTTGTGAATGCTAGATCTAACATACATTCTTCATTACCAACTTACGCTCAGACTATTTTACATTATGATGTCATTTATACACATTATATTGGTTTATCATGCTGATATCATATATTCTCAATCTAACACACATGATACCTAGCTTTTATTCTAAGAACAATTATTGCATACAATCAATAAATCCCCTCAAAAGAGGGGGAATTCACAAGGGTTTGCCACAGAGATCAGGACATCCTAGTGCACTCAAAACATAATTTTTAGCACACAAACACAAATTACATAGCCCAGACTTAAAAAACCATAGTGAAAAATAGTCACATACAAATCAATCTCATTTTTACACAGAAACAACACATTTGGTCAATAACACATCATAGAGGATACTAGCACAATGTGTTATTGACTAGGGACTGTGCTACTATCCAGTAGCCTCAAAAATAATAAATTCTAGAATTGTTAGAAAGGTACTATAGTTATAGTATAGGTTTACACAATATCAATCACATATTGTCAGATAATCTCAAATTATGCTTAGTTATATGTATAATTACATAGGTTTACTCAGATTGGGGGCATCATACACAACATGAACACTCCCATTCCATTTTTAGATACTCAGACATAAATTATTATGAATCAGTCTAGAATCCATATACATAAATATCAGAGTTGGTGGCATGTGCGTTACACATTATTCCGATATGTTCAGTTTCACACCAATACTTTTAGATGGAATGGCAGCTTCATGTCATTCTCCACATTGTTACTCTATAAACCATTTCCACTAGTCTTACACCAAGTTTACACTAGATTGATGCCTTATTCCATTTGCAATGGTTGACATTCTTGAGTGGCCCTTGAGCTACATTTCAGAGTTCTCAAGTGGCCCCTAAGCTGTTTTGCATTTTAGAGTTTTTGAGTGGCATCTAAATTATGTACATTGTATTAGATTGTATGTTATTATTAAGTATTGTTCTGAATAATTATAATTACTTCTCAATTTATATTGACAACAATGATTGCAGAGTTGTATCAACCGTGGCTAAGTCACTTTCTATATTCATTTTATGTAATGTTCTCATGACATTAGAGATTTGTGATATAATATGTAATGTACATTTATTGTTGACACTAGAGTATATATGTGTTCTCTATTCAGATTCTCGAGTTATAATCTACTTATGATATATATGTTTAAAAGAAAATCACGTATTTCTTTTTCTAACCCAACGGGGTTGTTACATAGTTACATCACATTCCATGAAATGAAGATCACCATCCAACACATTTATGGTCTCCAACGACCACTGAATTTTTATTTCTTATGAAGAAACTCCATTTTTAAATTAAATTTGTTTTTAATAGGTCAATATAATATTGTTCCTCTTCTTTTCTATGGGAAATACCTTAAAAGACTATGGACGGATGCCCTTGCATCCAAACACATAACACTGTGGATATTCTTATTCTATTTTTTAAAACTTTCGTTACACGTGAGTTTGTGTGCATTGACATGTCTAATCTAGTGGTCCTATGGATAGGGTCAGGGCTACATATTTTTTCTCGTTGTTATATCTTTTAAAGTTTGATTTTTTATTGGTTAATTTAGAAAGAGAATGAGGGCCCCAATCCTCATTCAAAATCACTCTATTTATCTATAATTGTAACTATCACATCATATCTTGTGCATTTTAATTGCTCCTAATTCAAGGAAAACACTATCTTACTAGTATGTTGAGGTGTTCAATAGTAAAATCATTTACATTTTTAGTATTTTTAATATTTATTTATGTTAATTCATAAACAATCAATGAATATATGTTATTTTATTCTCCAAATTACCAACAACTTAGCCTCACTCTGATATCAATCACCTAACTCTAAGTTAGATTTGAATATAAATAATTTATATAAAGATGTTTCATTGTACATATAATATCCCTTAAAGTTAGAGTTTTAACTAATGGATATGCCATTGGGTTTGTATATCTAAGGTTTTCACAATCCATAATATGAAGCTAAAAAGTTTTGGAAAATACTTTGTGAATTATTTTTAATTGATATTTTAGATCACCCTGCAATCCATTATTAGGTAGAAATATATATAGAGACCACATACTAAAGCTTTTTATATAGATAACTCTCATTAATTATATTGATATCTATTAGGTTCACCTTAAGATAAAACTACATTAATGCAAATAATAGTTGTTTAGTAACTTTATGCAAAAAATAAAAGCTCAATTAGTATAGTGAAAGACATCATCCCTACTCAGGTTTTGGGTGTGCTTGCTAATATTAATACCTTCTCTTGATTTCTTCTCATAGTTATGATTTTTTACTACAAAAATCTTAGCGTCCTCAATATAAATCGAGTACTTAGTTTTTTCTAAGTGTTCTACCAATGTTGATTTCTCTTTCTTCTCAAATCAAATGCTTGTAACATATTTTTTTTATCTTAGTCCTCATAAAACACCTTTTTCTAATGTAAAAGACCCCACACAAACAATAAATTATATAAACTCCACTCTTAAGACTCCATTGCTCTAATTATATTTTTAACTTTTTTATGATGATAATGACTTAATATCTTTTAAAATAAGTTAATGTGTGAGACATAGTGAAAGGTATCATTCAATTATATAATCTAATTTATCTTTGATATCTTTTTGCAATAAAGTGTTTATATTTAATTATTAGCATCCTTCATTTTTCCATATTTTTGTACAATGTATTATTGCAATTGCTTATATTATTAATGGCATCTTCATTTTTTCCATATTTATCTTTAACTCTTTAGAAATGACCCTTGAATGGTAGCTCTAAACAATAAAGTGAGTGGGCTCCTTTCTTATCCACCCAACTTCAAATCTTAATGGGTGCCTTGATATATAATATGTTGATGATGTATTAGTTATTTGAGGGAGGAAATATCACCTTAAATTCATTGAATCATAAGAGAATTGTTTAACATTAACTTAATATATTATTCATGTGTACTATTTCAAAATTAAACTTTTTATTATAATTTTTTATGGTTAAACATGATAATTAAAGCTTATGAATCGAGATAGTTATATATGATAATCAAACGGAATATTCAATTGTTAAGATATATTATTTTGTGTAAAATGAAATTCTATTATATAATATTAAATAGGTTGTAAATTTATGACAATTTTCATTATATAATATTTAATAGATTGTAAATTTACTACAATAATCATAAGTTAATAATTTTACATTAAAATTATCACTGAATGTTAATACTAATCTAGGAGGATGTTAACACATTACCTAGGTTTTATCTTGATTTGGCATTCAACAAAAATAAGGCTGATTTTATAAATAAATGGGTTAAATAAAATTATATAAATATATAGTTATGAAGGAGTTGAATCTAACTCATGACGATGGTGGCATGTTAGGCCATTCACAAAGCTTATTAATCTCAAAGGTATAGTTGAAATAGGTGTAAGCCTTCAGTGATTTTGGTGGAATAAGACACATTATCTTCACAACTAATTAGACAATTTTTTGATAAGATGTTCGAACACAAGTTGACAAAATTGATAATTAATCTCATTCATTAAGGTTTTGTATGTTGATAAGGCAGATTGATATAATGAAAAATATTCTTAAAAACACCACATTTAAGTTTTCCCTAACAATAGAAATCACATGCACATGTTAAAGGAATTTTGGGTCCCCTTTTGTAACACTGAATGTAAAATGTCATAAAATTATCATTTATCTCGATTATTAATTAGGTATTTAGGTCACTTCAAGATGATCTTCATGAATAGTCATGACCTTTGTAATATTCTTCCTCATATTTTTTAATGATAAACAAGGCAATATGACTCACTCAACACACAAGCATTACAAGTATTAGTTAACACGGGAGGAACATTAAATATAATCTATTGTTTTGAGCTTTTCACCTTCTAACCTCTTTCCCCATTCGTCTACTTTTTATTTTTTTGATCAGGGTAAACATTTTTTCCTATTGCTATGAATTGAGAAACACTTTTGACTAGAGTTATGAATTAGAGAAATAACTTTTACAAAAACTGGAACTATGAACTAGATCTGAGACACAAAAGGGGCTCAGTCCTCCAAATCCACAAAGTGAAGAACATAAATGGACACCACAGCCCTAACGAAGGACAAGGGAAAAAGGAGAGCCCACACCTCAACAACATGACAAAGTGTGTCTAATAACAAGATATTCTTCCAAAGAGTGCTAATAAACAAATAACACTGAAAAGGGGTAGCAATCCTATAAAAAACTTACAACGAATTTACACCAAGCTTACAATAAACAAGTAGCCAACTGTCAACAAAAAAATAACTTATGCGTGGAGTAAACCAAACCCAAATAAAATGATCTACCTACAAGCAAAGATCATTATTTTCACTATATGAGAGAGAATATCATTCAAAATCATGCTACTACATATGATTGGTAATAGCAACCGAAGAATCCATCCTTAGATGTTCAACTTTTGTTTTTTTGCCTTTTTGCTTAGTAGTAGAAACACCATTGGATTGGAAACATGTTGATAATTGCGCCCTACAAAAGAAATAAAAGGACCTTCCAAATCAAAACTTGACCCAACCCTCAATGTACTATCAACAACTCCCTATAGAAAATCCTCAAAACCAAAATAGGAAGAAGAGTTGGATTATATCTCTTGAAAAGAAGATGAATCAACATTTAAAATGGGAGAAGAGGAGTTAGAAAATAACTTCTCATAATTATACCAAACAAAATTAACATTTGGATGACCATCCTTTTTTTTCCAAACCATTTACCTACTTTTTATTTTTTAAATTACAATTTATTTTTAATATTAATCGAACTATTAACAATAACTTTTTTATTATTACTTATTTTTAAATGATTTTAAAATATAATTTCTACTAACTCAACTTTACTCTTGTAAAACTCATCTTAAAATGACTTTAAGATACAGTTTCTACACCTCAATTTAAAATCCTTGGGGTAATCACAGATTTATCTTTTTCCAATATTATGGTAAACCCTTGAAAACCTCAATTCTCAAACATAATAATCCTAATAAAAAAGAAGCACCTCGTCCCAAGGTGGGGTCTCACGAGGGGAACTTTTCGTCCCGTGTCACTTTTGGGAATATTGCAGTGCAAAACATATGTGCTCGGAATCATGTAAAATAATACAATGATTAATGATGAAGTTAGGCACATGGGATCACTTCTCGTTAACTAGGAATATGGTTTTATTAACATGTGCGATGTATGTGTCGGGAAAAAGTTGGTTTTGTTTTTCCAACTCGTCAACTTTTTTTCTTTTTCACACGAGTTCCACCCATATTTATTTTTAAAGATATTAATTATTAACCCTTCTAACGGGTTCTTATTGTTCTCTATGATGAAGAAAGTTACTTTTAATATACTTAATTGTAAGATGAGTAGGTTTATATTTAATTACTAATGAGATTTGAAATTGGATTATTCAAAACAAATATATTTATTTTAATCATTATAATTGTGGAAGATATTTTGAAAACGCTTGGTTGTAGTTTGGATACAGAACGGTGAAGTGTTGATGCGATGAATCTATCTCTCCTCGTTCCCCTTCCCTTCCTTTTGTCCCTCACGCTAAGTCCTTTGTCCCTTCCTCCCCTTCCCTAGTTGATCTCTCTTCGTTGCCCTTCCTTGCCCCAGTGTCTCCCCCTATCTTTCTACGTAAGTATGCTAGGAAACTCAAAGCAGATGTAAGTCCCACTGCTAAGAAGAAAGGTAGACATTCAAACGCTGAAACGCTGAGGTCAGAGGTGGAAGAAATGGTGAGAGAGGGATCCTAGTGGAAAATGAATGATCTTTTATCAAGGCGTGAGAGAAGATAGGGCCTCGCCTTCCGCTGAGGGTTGTGTCGCCCTAGATTGGTATCCTTTCAATTGGTTTCCGCTATTATTATGACTTTATGATCTTTTTCTCATCGATTACCCTGAAGTCTCTACATATGATTGGGTCTTCTTTTTTGATTTTTTTGTTGCCAATTGATGGCAGTTTAGCGCCTTGTTGTCTTGCATTGTTTGTTCTTATTGTTGTAGTATTCTTCTTACAATAAAAGTTTTGTCATCTTTGAAGTATTTCTTTTTTTTTTTTCTTTGCTTTACCAAAAACCAAACCCCCGCTTATATTCCAATGTTAATTTATAATTTTAATCAAAAATATTTATCTTATCAAATAAAAAACTATTATATCACAACTCAAAAAATATAATTAAAAAAATTGTTACCTTTAATAAATCAATACTCTATTAAATAAACATACTAATTATAAATCTTCTCATTTTTATGGCCCTTTAAAACATCAACGTAAAATACATTTCTACAAATCTTAAAAAAGACATTAACAAACCATTGACAAACCATTGACAAGCCTTATAGTTTGATCGAAAAAACTTTGTTAATAACATTGATTTAACATAAAATTCATTTCTACAAATTTTAAAAAAGACATTAAAGCCTTATGGTTTGATCGAAGGAACTTTGTTAATAATATTGATTTACCGTTGAAGTGTTAACTAATGTTATTTTCAAATATTTATATGTGAACAAATTTTTCAGTCACTAGGATGATAAACATAAGGAGGACTTGCATATAAAAGATGAGTCAAACATGTATAACTATGTTTTTTTTTCGCTGCCCTTCTTTGCCCCAGTGTCTCCCCCTATTTTTCTATGTAAGTATGCTAGGAAACTCAAAGCAGATGCAAGTCCCATTGCTAAGAAGAAAGGTAGACATTCAAACGCTGAAACGCTGAGGTTAGAGGTGGAAGAAATCGTGAGAGAGGGATCCTAGTGGAAAATGAATGATCTTTTATCAAGGCGTGAGAGAAGACAGGGCCTCGCCTTCCGCTGAGGGTTGTGTCGCCCTAGATTGGTATCCTTTCAATTGGTTTCCGCTATTATTATGACTTTATGATCTTTTTCTCATTGATTACCCTAAAGTCTCTCCATATAATTGGGTCTTCTCTCTTGATTTTTTTGTTGCCAATTGATGGTGGTTTAGCGCCCTATTGTCTTGCATTGTTTGTTCTTATTGTTGTAGTATTCTTCCTACAATAAAAGTTTTGTCATCTTTGAAGTATTTCTTTTTTTTTGTTTCTTCACTTTACCAAAAACCAAACCCCCGCTTATATTCCAATGTTAATTTATAATTCTAATAAAAAATATTTATCTTATCAAATAAAAAATTATTACATCACAACTCCAAAAATATAATTAAAAAAATTATCATCTTTAATAAATCAATACTCTATTAAATAAACATACTAATTATAAATCTTCTCATTTTTATATCCCTTTAAAACATCAACATAAAATACATTTCTACAAATCTTAAAAAAGACATTAACAAACCATTGACAAGCCTTATAATTTGATCGAAAAAACTTTGTTAATAACATTGATTTAACATAAAATTCATTTCTACAAATTTTAAAAAAGACATTAACGGGGCATTGACAAGCCTTGTGATTTGATCGAAGGAACTTTGTTAATAATATTGATTTACTGTTGAAGTGTTAACGAATGTTATTTCCAAATATTTATATGTGAACAAATTTTTCATTCACTAGAATGGTAAACATAAGGAGGACTTGCATATAAAAGATCTTTCAAACATGTAAAACTATGTTTTATTTTTTTTTCTTCCATTTATTTTTAACGTTTAGATAATTTTAGATATCCTTTTAATTGTAGCCTCTCATTATGAGACTCCTATTTTAAAAATTTAAGGTGTTCTCCTTTAAATTATTATGATATTACTTTATTTTTATAAATTTATATATTTTGATATTATATAAGAAAGTAATTTTATATATTAAAATATAAATATTAAATTTGTATAATTTTTAATATTAAATATTAGATTTATATTACATTATGATGTTTATTTTTAATTAATATTTTAAAGTTAAAAAAATATTATATTATATTTTGGAGTAACATGAAAAGATATTAAACTTATATTTAATATTTATCTTTCCTTTTTCTTATAAACAAGAGTTGAACATACATCAAATATTACCCTATAATAATTAAACATACATCAAATTTAAAATCACCCATTCTTATAAACATACTCACAAATGCTACACTCCATTCTTATTATAAATTACATCTCTTCCCATAATATTTACTAGTAGTTGTCCAAAGGTGCAAGTTACGTTAGAAGGATGTCACTTTAACTTTTCAGAAAGTGTATTTTTTTTAGTGCTCGTGAGTGTAAAGTGGTGGATTAGTACGAATGAATAAAACAAATTATGTGAAATGATTTTTTTGGGTTTATGGAGAGAATTTAAATTTGTTGTAAGTGTTTTGGAAGTGGTATTATATTGAGTCTTGATTCCTTTATTTTTCTTAGGTTTATATATTTACTATCCTTCATTCTTGGATAGCGGTGGAATGTAAATATGGGGAAGATATGCATGTCGTTTAATAAACGCACACTTAATGTGTCAATGAAAGTCAAACCTTGATGATCAATATTTTAAATATCAATTGTTACCTTGTATGGTTAGAGCCCATGGCATTTTGATAAGCATCTAACGATGATTACCCCATGTAACAGGTAGAATTGACAGATGTTTTGGATTACAAATATCCTATGGGGGACTAGAGTATTTTTTGAAGGCAACAACCATGTACATGGGTAAGGAAGGTAGTTTTGAAAATGGATTGTAGACAATGTGAGTAATTCCCTTGATGTCTCCATTAATTAACCTTGGTTTCACCTATAAATTGGATGTCAATATAATATGTTGTCCTTTATATAGAAGCATAATTAGCTCCAGTTGAGTGTTGTAGTGATTAGGTGTGTCTTGTTGTCTGTTATGTTCTACTTTGCATATTGCAGTTAGAATATTTAATGATTTTAGCATTTGCTTATTATGCAAATTTAGCCAAGTTGTTTGTTGCATACAAATGTGTCAAGATTTTTTAAAAAAATTATTCTTCTGGAGACATAGAGAACGTTGTTCTTGATATGAGCATATTCTAGTCTAATTTTGTTGGGCCTACATTACTAATGTTGGTTGATAAATTTATGGAAAGTAGTTAATGTTTCGTGCATCCTTGTTGATAAAAAATTATGTCTAATGTTACAATTGTGCCAAATGTTTGTTATAGTGTGTGACCAAATGACTTCCCCACGTACCTTGGTATGTCATTTACAAGGGGAAGCTATCCTAGGTCCCAACAAGTATAATTGAGCAATTGCCAAAATCGTTGTTGTCATTTTGAGTGAATGCCTCATGCAATTAGCTATTTATATTATTGAGTATCTTTGGGCTTATAAACCTCATGTAATCAATGAACACATGTTTAATGTGTCTCATTTGTTCGTGGAAAATTGTTAGTGTTTGTCCCTCAAGTGCTTTCTTTTATTGGATAGGAATGCGAAGGCTTGAATGTATAGTTGATGCATTTATTTTGAATATTGCAACACCAGTTGGAGTGAGGACTAAAAGCTCATTTAGGCCATGTTTGATGCTATTAATCAAGTTTGATTTCCATGTACCTGTTGTTCATTGAACAAGATCCGCGTAGCGGCTAGTCTTTGTCTTTGTATTCATAGTTGTTTCTGCTTAAGTTTGTATGTAAATTTACAATTAATTACATTTAAATCATAAGTATGTAGACAAACTGATGAACAATTGAAATAATTACATACATTTTAATTATTATAATTATGAAGTTTTAAAATTCAAATATTTGAAAAGAACAGAGTTAAATATTTGTAATGTTTGCATTGATTATATAATAATAGCATTGTAATTAGTATAAAAACTAAATTCTTGTTGGTGCTTATACTATTTCCGTATCATAAATTATGTTAAAATAGTTATTTATACATGAATCAATATTATAAAAATAACTATTTATATATATTTAAATAAATAATATTATCAAGGACATTTAATAAATATAAATAATTTGAAATGTTGTCATATTTAAGGGAATGAAAATAATTAAACTAGACATTGAAAAAAAAGTAAAATTCATGTAGGTGCAGAGAAATTTAACCCAAAAATAGGTTAGCAATATAATTTCAGTGTTTATAGATGATTTAATTCTATTAAAGAGTAATAAATATTTGTTATTTCATCATTAAAAAATTGTGATAAATATATGTTATCTCATCATCAAATATATGCAATGTATTATTAATATTTTATTATTATATGCATCCATGAATTCCTCCAACAAATTGTTACCCAAAAATAGGTTAGCAATATAATTTCAGTGTTTATAGATGATTTAATTCTATTAAAGAGTAATAAATATTTGTTATTTCATCATTAAAAAATTATGATAAATATATGTTATCTCATCATCAAATATATGCAATGTATTATTAATATTTTATTATTATATGCATCCATGAATTCCTCCAACAAATTGTTAGTTGTTATTTGGCATCTCTACTTCAATAAATATAGTAATTAATGGTTGTATGTGTTGTTAGTGCTAATCATTATATATAATGTTAGTGATGGAATATGCTTAAATAATAAATATAATATAAGTTAATTATAAGAAGAATTATAAGCTAATACAACTTTTTAGACAATTTTGTCTAATTTTATCTTAGCAAGATAGTTTATTGCTATTAATATTGATTTGGAAATATTTTGATCTTTAAATAGTTTCAAGAACTTCATATTTGTCCGTATATATATAGAATATTCTATTATGTATTTGTGAATTTTTATGTCAAACTTTAAAATTGATAGAATAATATGTATTTCAAATTTTTATTGGCTGAACAAAAACCAGTTATTTGAAAATTGATTCCTATAATATAGGTGAAGTGTGGGACATGATGTACACTTGTCTTTTAGTTACATAAATTCATAAATGCATGTACATATGTCTATATATATATATATATATATATATATATATATATATATATATATATATATATATATATATATATATAATGAGAACATGAAAACATTATTGTGTAACCAATAAATAATTAATTGTAATAGTTTTCTTTTAGAACTAAAAAATAAAAAAATTGAATAAAAACTTTGGATATGCATATCTAAGGATGCTACAGTCAAGCTTCAAAGATATATAAGTATCTCCAAATATATTCTATTAAATATATAAATAAGAGTGAGCGTATGAATTTACTTTATCATAAACAAGATAAATTGAAACATAAAAGAGTTTCAATGTGAAACTTATAGAGAAACTAGAAGGTTAGATTTAAGACTTATAAGTTAAGGCTTAAAAATCAAGAAGAGATACAGTGGCCAGATGAGGTAATAGGATTAGTTTCTATGAAATGGGTTAGTCAAGTTATTTTAAGTTCATGAAGTTTTAGATCAAGGTTTGCAAGAAAATTCTTGAAAAAGTGTTTCAAGGTTTTTTGAGTGCACAAAATGAAGAGTTGTCTACTTGAGAAGGTTTTCTCAGTTCTCATTGGCATGAGTAGCATTTGCATGAGAAACTAATTTGTTCATATTTGATGAGGAATGTTTCTATCTAAATTTTTCAATAATTATTTTTTGTAAAAAAGGATATAAGTTTTATAAATGATTGTTAAGACTAGAAGATGGTCTAAACCCTCATATAACAATACTGTCAGTCCACCAAGTACTCAAAGTACTCCAAGTAGATCTCTCTGATCTTGCACAACCTGCAAATCAAATGAGACAATACTTACCATGTAGATCTTACCTGATCTTACACAACCTGTAGATCAACTGATCTTACAATTGGAAGGATCTCTTCCTTGTCCTTGATTACAATACATGCCCATGGGTCTCTTAAATAGATCCCATACAAACAATAATTAGAAACACATACTCAAGACTTAAATTAGTCTTCACATGCAAACACTCAGTCCTCTTAAAATAAACCAAGTCTGATTCTGGAAACGCATGCAAACTCATGCACGCACACACACGTGACCAACGTCGATCCCTGTCTGTTTGGATATGACCAACGTCGACCGATCTATGACCGATGTCAGTTGCTCTGAGACTAGATATGACTGAACTTGAAGAGGGATACAAGCTAGAAAATAAAACTAGAGGACGTTGTTGTACAGGTACAGGTGCAGCTATTTATCTCTAAGTGGGAGATTATTAAGTTGTGGAGCTAAAAGCTTCACAGGTATGCAAACAAGGAGGTTGTTGAGTGTTAGTGTAACCGATGTCAGTCTGATCAATCGATATACATTGACGTGAGTATATATCTTCTATGTATGTTTACTTTTCATGTTTATTACCCCCACTTTGTGTCACAAGATTTGATGAGCACTAGACTAAACTTTACTTTACTTATCATTTACTTTTGTGAATATGAAAACATAGGACCTAGTTAAGGTTATTGCATAGTTTTGCTTGACTGGAGGATTTGTAACCCTCCCTAGTTATATTATTGTAGTAAGAGATCCCTTGGCTAGGTCTAGTGGATCCATCATTGTCAGGATCTAAACTCCTAAGTGCATAATTGATTGCCTTTGTATAAGCAACTAAACACGAAATTAAACTAGAATTAACAAGTAACTAGAATTCAAAAATAACACAGAATATGAGAGACAATACAATCTTGTATTAATACTCTTCCAGAAGGAAATACAATAAAGAAGTCAAACTCTTCTTCCCACACCTCTTAGGCTTCCCACACCTCTTGGGCATACAGTAATTCTCTCTCAAGAGTTCTTTCTCTCCACCAATTACAACCACAACTCAAACACAGAGTTGTTCCCTCCACCAGTCAGTAACAATACTGCCAGTCCACCAAGTACTCAAAGTACTCCAAGTAGATCTCTCTGATCTTGCACAACCTGCAAATCAAATGAGACAATACTTACCATGTAGATCTTACCTGATCTTACACAACCTGTAGATCAACTGATCTTACAATTGGAAGGATCTCTTCCTTGTTCTTGATTACAATACATGCCCATGGGTCTCTTAAATAGATCCCATACAAACAATAATTAGAAACACATACTCAAGACTTAAATTAGTCTTCACATGCAAACACTTAGTCCTCCTAAAATAAACCAAGTCTGATTCTGGAAACGCATGCAAACTCATGCACGCACACACACGTGACCAACGTCGGTTCATTGTGTAAGATTTATAATTTTAAGTGATTGCTATAGTTCCCTGCAAGGCAGGGACTAATAATCATCTTGAAAGGTGGATTTTATTTTTTTAGGCATGGTGTGTAACAATTGTAAGTCTAAATGTAGGTTACTTTAAAAATCATTTGGAAATGGCTCTCTTCAAATAAAATAATTATCTCGTGCTAAGATGACTTATAACACCAATACTAATCATTGTGCTCATACTTTGATAGTTTGGTGCTCTCTTGAACTAATCCTAGTTCACTTATTTATTAGCTTCATAGTGACAATGATGAATAGACTAAGACTCCATTTCATTCAAGACTGACCAAATAGAGTCAAGAATGTTGTTTACCCACCATGACTTGCCATGACAATTCTTGATGGCATCCACGATGAGCATGGAATCACCCTCAATGATTAACTTTCTAATACCACACAAGCAGGCAAGTAAGAGGCCCAAAACCACATCTTGGGCCTTGGCTTCATTGTTAGTTCCATCAAGAAATCTAGTCAACAAAGTTCAAATTAATGAACCCATGCAATCTCTGATACAAGAGCCTACCCCTAAGGCACCAAGGTTCTCACGAGCAACCCCATCAAAATTTAATTTGAAATATTTTGTCACAGGTGGAGACTAAATAACACCCAAATGCTTCAGAGACTTATGTGATTCAAAATAATCACTCCATTACTACGAGGCAACTTGACCAACATCTAATTAGGGTAGATCAACATATCCCAGGGAGACACATTAGCATATTCTCTCTTGAGATGAGAAGAAATAACCTCAGATGTTGAAATTTTAATTCATGCTAGGAGGACCTCTAGGGGGTAGAAATGTCACAAAAGATATGGTTATTACTCTCTTTCTATATGGACTAGATAAGGATTACAGGGTTGATAAACTAAAGGGTACAAAAAGAGTCTCCCTCATGCCCAACGAACCAAGATGAGGAGATATTAGAAAGCGCTAGACTTACAGCCCAAATCTAATTAAGATTCTTGCACATTTAATCCCAACACGTTGAAGTGGAGGGACACAATACGGGAAGATGATCGACATATTCTTCCTCCTGACCATAAAGACAACACCTCGAAGGACCAATCTACCTCATCTTCTTCAAACGATCCTGAGTAAGAACTATGTTTTGCATTGCTAACCAAGTAAAGGCTCCTACCTTCGACAAACCTTTATTGTTCCAACAAAGTATATTAGCCCTTGGGCAACTGTCATTTTTATAAATTGTTGATTTGTACCCCAAATTCACCACGTATTCTCTCAATCCCACTGCAGGACATCAAATTGAGTCATCTTTAGAGTTCACAAACACTTTGTGCATCCTCAAAATAGAGGAAAATAAATATTTTTAAGCTGCTAGGATGGGAGCATTATCAAGAGTTTTCCACTTACCAAGGGCCCCCAAATTGAGATTCTCCAAATCTAGATAATCGCTAACCTTAGATCCCAAAGCCCCTATGAGAAATAAATGAGCATCATTTTGGTCATTGCAATCTCTAAGTGGTTTATGATCGTTCCAAGATTCCTTTGAAAACTCAGTTCCCTTGCCATTATTAATTATCCAAGAGACATGATTTGAGATTACGGACCTGTAATGTAGCATGAAATTCCAAATATGTGAGCCGATTGAGGGGGGAGTCCAAGTTTATGATTGATAAGGGTTCCTATGAACCCAAATATTTACACAATAAATTTTTGTTATAAAGAGTATTAGGATTTGAGAAAATCCCCCAAATGATTTTGGCCCTTAGGGCCAGATTATGGAATTTAATTTATCTTATGCTCGCCCCACCTAATTTTTTCAGTCTACTTACCTTCTCCCAACTTACTAGATAAACTTTCTTTTTGTCCTGAGAACCTTGCCACAAAAAAGATCTTCAAATCTAGTTGATGCTCTTTAGAATCTTGGAAGGGGCCCTAAGAATAGACATAAGATATATGAGGATGACTAATAAAATAGATTTTATGAGTGTTGATCTACTAGATTGGGAGAGGAATTTCCATTTCCATGAATTCAATATATCTCTAAATGAGCCCAATAAGCTATCCCACAAGTTATACTTGCCCAATCCTATAAAGAGAGGAACACTGAAGTACTTGGTTGAAAGCTTGCCAATTTTGAATTTTAGAGATTGTGATAAATGAGGTTGCTGGTGGAAAGACATGTTAACACAAAAAAGTTTAGACTTACGATCATTTACCTCATGACCAGAGGCCAATGCATAGTCATCAAGGATTCTCTAAAAGAGTTATCTTCTATGATGGACGATTCACTAAAAAGAAAAGTGTCATCAACAAATTACCGATGAGTGAGGTTGTCAATGTCATCTATTACACAAATCCCCTTTATCTAGCCTAACTCCTTTGTAGCATGAATTTATCTACTTAAAGCTTCTGACATGAGAATGAAAATAAAATGAGAGAGTGGATCATCCTATTTGATTCTGCATGTGGCTTCAAAAAAACCCATAGGACCACCATTTAGGAGTATGGAGAATTATGGGGTTGACATACAACTAAAAATCTAGTTGCACTAGGCCTTATAGAAGTCGAAACCAGCCAATATTTTCATGAAGGATATCCGGTTTACCTTGTCATATGCTTTGTTAATATCAAGATTGATAAGCTTGCCTTTATACCTATTGTGGATAAGGGAGTGCAGAAGTTCATTCACCACAATGATCCCATCCTGAATGTGTCAACCAAGGATGAAACCTCCTTGCTCAAGAGATATGAGTCGAGAGATGAAGGTCTTCAATCTAAATGAGATAATCTTATTGATCATTTTGTAAATGGTGTTGTAAAGAGTAATAGTCTAGTAATCACTAAAGGTGGTTTGATTGAAACATTTTGGGGATCAAAGAAATTAAAGTGCTATTGATGTCTAAGTTGACCTTCTTATTCTACCTAAATTACTCCATCATTGTAGTCACCTCATTACCAATAATAGGCCAGAAGGCTTGATAAATGCAATCAAAAAACCACCGGGTCTAGGAGCTTTGTCATGCTTCATAACAAAAATAACTTCTCTAATTTCTTCCACAAAGAAGGGGGTCATAAGAAGATCATTTTTATACCTAAAAACCAACTACAAAATAACACAGAGCAAATTATCTTGAGAATGAAGGTCAAAGGCATTTTCACAAGTAAGAAGTTCTGTGAAAAACCTCACAGACTCCCCCATAATATCTGAATAAATTTCCAAATCCTGTCCCTCCCTATTCTAAATCTTGGAAATAAAATTATGACTTCTTCTTGATCGAGTTGAGTTGTGAAATAATTTCATGTTTTGATCATCCTATTTTAGCCAACTTTATCTTGATTTTTGCTTCCAATATATTACTTCACACTGCTGTAACTCCTCAAGATCAGATAAGAGAGAACATTCCTTATTAAAAAGATTAGTATCCATGCCAAAATTTAGAACAAAATCATTAAGGGAGTGAAGCAATAATTTCACTCTCTTGGATTCTTCAAAAATATTTTTTAAATGAGCAACATTCTAGTGTCTAAAGCAGTTTTTGACAAAATAATTTTTTTTAGCAAAGACATGAAGATAGTTTCGATTGATATAGGGTAGTGCATTCCACTATTATTTAACTAAATTAAAAATAGAAATATCTCTAAACCACAATTCGAACTTGAAAGGATTAAGGGGGAAACATGATATTTAATAATAACCATGTCTATTGGAGCTCGGTTAGATCCATACAAAGGAAGCATGCAACTTTTAAAAACCCAGTTGGAGCTCACCAATTTTTATTGATGAAAAACTGATCAAGCCTTTCTACTGTGTTTCTAAAGCCTTTCTTTTTGTTAGTCCAAGAGAGCAAGCCCTTTTTGGGTACCACATCAACCAAACATTCAACAACTATAAAGGAAGTGAAATCTTGTTGAGACTGCAATGGTATCCTTAAACCACCCCGCTTATCAGTCAAACTCAAAATTGCATTAAATTTGCCTCCCATTACAAATTTTGAGTTGGGATGGGAAGCCAATATTTGAATTGAATCTTCCTAGCATTTTATTTTCTCTTACACATTATTAGGGCCATAAACATTGAAGAAATTGAAACTTACATCAAAGGAAAGGTTCTTGATCTAACTCCAGCGACTTCACACCTTGACCACAAGGGGTTACCTCCACTTTGAATGTGTTCCAAAGCATAGTTAACCCACTAGAATCACCAATAGAATTAACAAACCCTAAATTTTAACCTTTCCACTCTTTTTGGCAAATAATTGCCACCATCACAGATGGTAATTTTGTCTCTTGAAGAATGAGAACATATGGTCGCAAAGGTAGAAGTTGATGCTTGACCAAGCATATTTTGTCAAGGGCATGAAATCCCCTAGCATTCTGAGAGATGAGTTTCATGGCTCTTGTGAGGGTCTTTCCAACGCTCACATTTAAAAAACATAAAATGTGGTTATCAAGCGTCGATTTTCCAGCAGACCCTATTTTACTAATTTTTCCAAATTTGTCTTATGACCTCTTCTACTTTTTTACAACAAACAGGGGCATTATGGGACACATAGTCTGAGAGATTGTAAGGATCTCCTTAGAGCCAATATAATCATTAATATAACTCTCAAAGTCATTAAATAGGTCTTGATCATAGATTTGAGGAAGAATGGACTCTTGGTCTAAAACACCAAACCTTTCTAGAGTTTGTCAAAAGCTCTACACTCTGTAGATCAGTGGTTATGATCTTTTCCATACTATGATTTCTACCTCAATTTATTGAACTGAAGATGAATTATTTAAAGAACGAGTATTCAAAAAATGTGTGAATTGTTTGACCAATTTTATAGTGGCTTCTACCATATTTTGGATATAAGAAAGCTCCAAAGAACTGATGCAAGGTTGGGCAAGAATCTGATGATCTAGTTTGGGAGGAAAGGTAGGGTTGTTTCTAAAATAGGAACCATCATTCCTTTTAATAAAATGTTCAAAGGGAGGTGAATCTTTGGCTATCCAAATGGATTTGATAATGTTGGCTTTTAGTAAGATAAGAGGAAGTTTCAAATGAAGGCAATCCTTCTTGATGTGGCTAGTCAAATGGTAACCATAACACCGAAAAAGGATCTTCTTCATATCAATGGTCTAGATCCATTCCCTACCAAAAGACTTGATGATGATCTCTTATGGGATATCCTATTCTAGATCAACATTCACATAAATTATGGCATAGGCAACCAAAGTTCCTTCTTGTGAGATAGGGTCAATAGAGATGAATTCTCCAATCAAGTTTCCAAAAGCACGAAGATAAGAATCCCCCAGTTCTCTAGAGGGATGGCATAAAGCCTGACCTAATGGGGGGTTTGAGTTATATTTTTAAAATGGGATCAAAATTATGGTGTCAATCCTAAACATCCACACCATAACCATTTATCAATAATGGTCTCCTTGTAAAATTTTGTTTCTATAAATACCATTGGGGTATAAAGTTTATAAAAAGCCATTTGGTGAAAAGTTTAGGTTTAGATTCACACCCCAAGTGTCTGAAACCTAATGTTGAACTTATGCATTGAAAGGCCATTTACCCACCATTTGAGCCTTAATAATGATGCCACATTCACTAAGGGATTTAACTATCTCTTGAACCACGTTAGCCTCCACAAGCAATTCCATACCAGGACCAATCGACACCATAAAATGAAGGTTTGATACTAGCAGGTTAAAAAATTTCTCTACCTCAATCGGAGCCTCAACTTTGGGAGGATCCTTCGAGATGACCATTTGATTAGCATCCGATTGACTCAGGGCTAAGAAGTTTTAGAGGATTATTGCTCTTTTGAAGGATTCATAGGGTTGGGGATCCAATCATCATCCCAATTTCCTTCTAGTGCCCATTCCAAATCCTCTCACAACTCCCATTGAACCTTGCAATGCATCTTACCACTATTCTTCCCTCACTTTCTGTGCTTCCCCTTTGTTTTCTATTGTGATTTGCCACCAAGATCTACATGTAAATGATTGAAGGTTCTAGCTTTTTTTCAACCATTATTAAGATTTTAGGCAACATGAAACTCTATACCATGTGAATAAATACTATCACTTCATGCATGCAATTAAATAAGAAATAAAGACTATAGACCATAAACATGTTGATTAAGGGAACCAAATGATCACACAATTATTAATGCTTTAGGCAAAGCCTCATAACAAAACACATACATTACAATATTTGATCAATTTTCATGTAGATTTTGACCTCTAATGGATTTTTAGGCTGAAAAATGTGAAAATGTACATCGAAAATCTTGGATAAAATTGCATGATTTAAATTTGATGTCAAAATTTTTATGTACACGTGCATGTTAAAATTTTAATGAAAATACTTTGAAATTTTGACTACATTGATTTCTATATTGAGAGTCAATTTTAAAACATTTTCATTCATTTTGACATGGGTGCATAAGTCAAAATTCAATGTATAAGCACACATCCAAAAGTTGAAATCAATGGTGTTATAGCTCAAATTTGTACTCTTGAGAGGGTGATTGAATACCTCTCAAATTTATCTATGTAATGGGATTGATCCTACATTTTAGGTGACCTTTAGGCAAACCAAACCTCTAGATTACAGGGCTAGCTCCCCTTTATGTATCAATTGGGCTCTACTACACTAATAACTTTCAAGGAAAAGGGAGAAGGATAACATGAAAGAAAGCTAACTAAGGGGGTGATACACCAAATCAATTGATCACTACAAACCAACTACATTTGCACATGTATACCATGAGACTAACCTTAACATACACTTCTCCTAATATGAATTTATCACATTAGAACTTCAACATGGAGGTTGTGATAGATGCTT
Source organism: Torreya grandis (assembly GCA_037957365.1). Classification (NCBI taxonomy): domain Eukaryota; kingdom Viridiplantae; phylum Streptophyta; class Pinopsida; order Cupressales; family Taxaceae; genus Torreya; species Torreya grandis. Next base: position 1,003,726 of record JARHVA010002124.1, on the reverse strand, counting down.
AGGCTAGGAGGACTAATAAATAGGTCATGAAATGATACTAATGAGTAAACAAACTCATTTAGACCTCACACTACATTTACACACGTCACATGATCTATAAGTTAAGCTTTAAAACTGTATATAGGTGTTAGAAAAGGACAACATGCCAAGGGAGACTAGTCAAATCACTTGACAAGATCAACTGTTCATGCACACACACTAAGTATAGCCATAGAAGAAGGTAAAACCAATAGTTTCTCATTGATCAAAGGCATAAAAATTGGTAGGGCTTTGCCATACCTAGGTGGAGGATTCTTACAAAGCAAAACAAGGTTGCTTATATAGAAAATGAGAGAAGAAGACAGAGAAGGGGCTTATGAGAGAGCAATGACAAGTGTCAAGCAAAAGTTACAATCAAAAAAGAGATTGAAGAAAAATTTCATAAGATATTCAAGGACATGTGTTACTTCTTTGATGATGTTTATTCCCCCAAATGGTGTAGGGGCTTCTCTACTTGTTTGACACCTTTATCTTCTTTAAACTATCCTTCTCTTAGCTTGGAAAGTCACAAGTGGACTTATTTATCATCATCATATTGAAATTATTTATGCCCTTGTTATTGACACATTGCATTAGTTTTAGAGCCTCCTAATACTGACATTGTAATGATAATCACAACTTCTTAGGTGTCTTGAAGCCCATTTGTCTTCCTGTGCTTCTCTTGCCTAAATGGTTAAAATATCGCTTTCATCTTCATGACTACAACTTATCTCCAGGAAATGCCTCTATCAGTCTTAACCAACTTATGTCAACCCATTTAGATGCATCAAACACTCATAAACATCTCATTTTGCACATAAAGCCTATACTTATCATCAATTCCTTGTTGCCCTCAAAACACACAAAGCTCCTTGTGTGGAACCATATAAAGATGATCTTGGAAAAATAAGAATATTTTTGAGTACCCAGTATGCCCTTAGAGCTTTGTGTCAAATTTCATGACTTGACATTAAGTGCAAGTACACTTATTCACCTATTTTCTCTCTCAAATTAGGTCTCTAGGCCTAAAAGTTGAGATTTAGATCCATACAACTCCCACACGTGTGAAAACTCACATAAACATTTGATTCACCCAAAATATCTCCTAATCATGTTCCATGTCTAATTTTAAGGTCTGACATAACTTTTCATGTTTCCAAATAGCTTGAAATAATACTTTTATCCATGTTTCATACACTGTGTACCCTGAACGTGCCAACCAATTACTTGAGAAGGTGATCAAGAGAGTTATTGAAGTTTTTAAAATCATTTTAAATGTCAAAAAATTATTTTTAGGCACTTAGGAGGTCAAACTCTCTCATCAGGTTATTAGAGTGCTTCTTGACAACTTGAAACATGCTTATCATCTCAACGATGATTCATAAAGCTCGGGGCCTTAATCAATTAACTAATGCCATAATTTCCAAGTAGATAAGGATATATAACTATCCCTTGGATATTTATCTCCCATGTAACTTATATGTATAATTTTGAGCTTAAGAAGATGCTTCTCAGGTTAGTAAGCCTGCAATTGTGAGGTCAAGAGTGAGAAGTTTGTATAAAAGGTGAAACAATGTTTATTTTGACCCTTAGACACCTAAGTGAGGTCTATGACACTCATCATGACATATCCCAAGGGTATATTTTCCATTTATCTCCACAGACATACTATAACTTCCATTATCTAATGCTTAGGGTTTATAACACATCATGCAATCTTGACCCTAACAACCTGTGGTAGCCCTTTTTCTCACTATTGAAAAGGTAAAAAACCTCAAATGTTCCATTAAAGTCCTCAAAACCTTATTAGGGTTTGTAATTTTCCATCTCACCTTCAACAAACCATTATCTTCATATAACACGCAGTCCTGTGGGGTACAGGTTTAGGTCTATTAGCCTTGACTGGGATATTGTCATTAGTCATCCTTTAGATTTGAGGTTATTAAAGATCATACTTAGGTTTCAAGTGATTTTTTAAACCTAATTTAAACCCAACTCTCATGAAACTATTACATCTTTTCCTACTCAATACTTGAAAGTGAGTTTACATCTCTAGCTGGCTTGTAGGCCTGTAGGGTCTGTCGATGGGTATTTGAGCTTCCTTGATGCATGACTGAGATCATATGTAATTTTCATGATTACATATTTATGATATCTATTATTTTTCATACTAATTTTTCTCCATGGTTCTCCATTATAAAGGAACTTTCTGACCTACTCAAGAGACCTATTTTGTTCTTACACAGTCTACCTTGTGAGGCTGATGATAAAGACTGTAGATGATCAACTGAGATTTCATATTCATTCTCAATACATACAATCAACATGAATAGGTTTTATATATTATTTTTAGCCTTTACACAATCCTCTAGTACTCAAAACCAAAACAAAAAGTGCATTCTCTTCATCCTATTTGTGCCAATACTGCCCTTGGTGTATTTGTTGGAATGAACATTGTTAGAGTTCCATCACCTAACAGTGAAAATAATTGAAGAGATAGAGAATTAATTTATAGTCTCTCACTACATTTTTCATATAAATATGTCTCATAAAACAAATTTTAGTCTTTCACAAGCCTTCTCTTGAAACTCACATAGCCACCATCTTCTTCACAAAGGCCTAGACTGACCTGTAGGTGACAGTCCATGGAAAGGTTCCAAGTGCATCTAAACTTTAGAGAAGGAAAAGAAATTATGAAACATGCATTTTAAAAATTTATCTACATTCCTATATTCCATCCATCCCCTAAAGCATCATCTCTAATGCAAGGGTTATTACATTTTATGTGAAAAGGAGACCCACATGTCTTCAAACCTGTAGGTCTATCTTTTGTCATTTTATGTTCCTTGAACATGTATATGGGATCATGTTATTATTGGAGACAATAGCACATTTGATCCTAACCTTTTTCATGAGGTTATAACCTCTATACAACACCTAGCAATGCAAGATTATCACCCTTTATGGTTCACCTCTATGTTGGCATGGCCATAACGTAGTCTTGAGGCTAGAAACTTGAATGCTACTTGGAGAGGCCAGTATGGAGTGCTTAGTCATGTTGGAGGGATTTTAATAGAGTGATAAAATGATTAATTTTTTTTTTATTATCACCTGTATGCATTAAACTCTGCAAAAACTTTCAAGCCTTAAGTGAAAACATGTAACTTCACCTTATGAGGGCCTTTTTCTTACTTTCTACTACCACACATGCCAAAAGGATGGAAGCTATAAATGTCTTGGGCCTTGAGGAATATTTTCAAGTGCTCACTTTGGATTCACTAGGTCTTTCATGCATCAACCATGGACAAAATTGAGACCTTAGGGTTTTGTAAGGGTTTAAGACCGTGTGATGGTCTTAATGATTGTTCATAAAGATGAAGGAACCATTATGAGAAATTATTCCAAAAAAATTAATTTCATTAGACCCACCTTCCTCTACTCACAATCTTAGGCCATGCCTCTCTCTTATCTGTCCATACTAAGCACATAAAGTTGACCCTTGCTAATCTACCAAGAAGATGATGGAGCTTCTAGTGAAAATTTGAGCTTCTTAGGACTTGTACAAGATTAATATTCATGGAGATGAATTTAGGAAGGTGAAAAGACAATCTAAATATGTTTTCACCTGAATATGGATCCCTCTAGTCCATACAAGTGACTGAAACTACCCTTTTTGGGGTGATTTTCTTTCATTTAGATGTTGAACCTGCAAAATCGATATGATTTGACATACCTGACATATATGATAGTTAGATAAATCCTTTACAAGCTTTAATAAGTGTGATTTGATGGATGTTTGATCTTTGTTGGCTTTTACATGCATTTAATTTGGTTATATGCACTTTTCTCTTCAACTTCATTTACCTTAAACTTTGCAAATCAACCTTAACTTCTCTAAACATGTATGAAATGTTCATGCAAGGTGATGAATAGGTAAGATTGCTTAAGGGGAAACCTATGAACCTTTGACATCATTTGACCAACCTTTTTAACATTATGATATGAATAGACTAACACAATCTTTTACCTTAAAATTGTCAAAATAACCTTAACTTTTGCTAATAAGACCTTAGAAAGACCATTTTAAGATCTTAAAAGGCATGGAAGGGATAAGAACAAGGTTATAAAACATGACTTGTCATGTTTTTTTATGAACCTGGTCTATAGTAGCCAAAATTTGGCTAACATCTTTGGCGATCTCTTGGGAATGAATGTTTGACTATGCATATATACTAGTGGCTTAGTAGATTCATTGGGCTATGGAGTCACTACTACTCAATATCAAACCTTAAACAACCTTGACCAAGATAAGACAATTGAATTGACCTCCAAACACACACAAAACAATAACAACACACAAATCAATGGAAACTAGACTAAACAAGGCACACACTTGTGCTCCCAAGCACTTAGGAAAAAATAAGACATAAACAATAACTATATACAATTGACCTCAACATTTCTTCTTCCTCCAAGATTAAATGGGAAGTTTTTTGTATCACCATTTCACCATGAAATTAGATTATGACATGTCAAGTGGGGTCCCACTAGGCATGATCCATGGAGTGGAGGCCTCCTCTTACATTTAGAGATGCTAGCATGCTCATAGCCTCTTTGAAGAATAATTAGACCTTCTTACTTCATTCCCTTGTACATAGGTTGACTATGTGAGTCAAGGACCAAATCAAACTCATTCCAACCTTGGTTGCTTGGTATAAAAAATCTCATTTCTATCTCATCAAAAGGCTACTTTTGATCAACCTGAATAATATTAGATGGATCTTGTGGCATGTTGTTGTGTTGGGTTCAAGGAGAAGTTTATCTTGATTCTTGAGAGTTTGAGGCCAATGAATCTCTATGTCCTTTTCCAAGATTGAATAAGAACCTGCAAATGTATTGAGAGATTGATAACCTTATTTAAGAACATTAAACAAGTCATCTTCAAATTAAGTCACCTCTTGGAGTGATAAGCTGGGAGAGTTGCCTTCATCTTACTTGGTGCCTTGCTTGATAAAATTGTCTTTCTCAATATGAATCAGACTATAACATCTCTATATAAGAGTATAACCTACTCTTATAACTTCAAACAAGCTCTCCAATTGAACTTCACTTGGTTTTAGTTCAATTAGACCTTATTCAAGCTTGATAGGAGATGGTATAGCAGTAGTCACAACACAGTTTGAGGAGTTAGAAGTTATACCTCTTTGATCATATTCTTTGGAATCAAAACAACTTTTGACACCTCTAATGGATCTTTAGAAGCTTCATCTGTTGTAACAACTTGATCAACTTGTAATCCATCAAGGTCACCTTTCTCTTCAAATTCAAAGGTTGATTTGCATCTTTCTTCACCAAGAGATGTTCTAGTGATGAGCTCTTCATCACATACACTTAAAGTGTCCTCTTTGTAGCCTTCTTGAGAGTGATATTCAGCTAAAAATTGACTATTTTCTTTAAGAAGAGGTTGCTCAACCTCAAAAATAAGTTTTGAACTCTTGTGTTCAATGTGCTTGTCCTTCTCTTTCCTCCATTCACCAATGAGTCCCTCCATCTTTGGAATGTGTTGGATTTAAACTTTCTCCAAAAGGGCTTCATTTTTCATTTGAATACTCTTTTGAATTGATTTCAAGATGGTAAAGTCTTAGGATTTTCAATATTCTCAACAAGGATCTCTTTTTTAATTTGGATTCCTTCTTGAATTGATTTCCAAGATGGGAAGGCTTTAGGCTCTTGAGGAGGGGAAATAGGTTCAAGTTGTTCCTTAATCTCAACTCCCCAATCTGTGCTTTTCCCACTTTGTTTATTCCATGATTTCACCACTTGATTCCAACTTGGAAGCTTAAAGTACTTATTGGGGGTTCTTGAGGAAGAGGAGTGGAGTTTTGTGCCAAGATAACTTCATTAGATTCCTTCCAAGTAGAAATCAAGCTCTCCAATTCTGATTTGTTTTAATTATCAAAAATAGGCTGCTCAACTTCAACCTCTTTATTCTTTTGGATGTTCTCTTGGATTTATTTCCATGATGGAAAATTTTGAGGGGTATGTGAGGGACTTTAGACACTTTAAAGCTCACTTGACTCGATATTTTGAGGAAGAATGGGTGGCATGTAAGAGGGCTGAGGTGGTATAGATGAAGACACATGGGGATGGTAGCATTGAACTTGTTATCCTTTAGGAACTATTAGCTTGCCCTCTATGCATTGTGTTGAACATTGTCATTGATTAAGGGAGAGTTTGTTGAGCATTGTCATTGAGTGTTGAGATTTGATATTTAAATTTGTCATTGATATCAAAGGTTCTAATGAAGATGCATGGTTCTTTCATTGATGTCAATCTAATATAGTTGATGTCACTATTTCTAGTGCAAATTCTTGGTCAATTAAGCCTTGAGGTATGTATTTAAATGAGTTATATTGCCAACATAATGAGTGTTGTTGTTGTATGAAGAGTAGTAATATATAAGTATTGTTTGAAGAATGTTCTAATGTTAGCTTGAGTGAAGTCATTAAAAAGCAACATGTGTGATTATAGGTCAGTAAAACAAGTGTAAAGCATCTTGTAATGATTTGTATAGACCTTGTGAGATGGAATTTTTAGGTGACAAGATAAAATGAGTGAGCTTCGAAGAAGAAACTATGTGCTATAAAGATCTGTGTGAGCAGCTTTGAAGATGCTACAGTTAAGCTCTAAAGTTTTGTGAGTAGCTCCGAAGAAGTTCTGTTGAAGCTCCAAAGAAGAGTGAGTATATGAGGTTTCTTGAGTATATATAATAGACATTGAAACATAGGATATTTTCAAGCTGGAGTCTATAGAGTGGCTAGAAGGTTAGATTCAAAGCTTAATAAGACTTGCAGGTCAAGGCTTAGAAAGAAAGAAGAGAGATAGTGTCCAGATGAGGTAACAAGGTCAATTTCCATGACATGAGTGAGAAATTAAATATTTATAGAGGTGAGTCAATTTATTTTAAGTATGTGCATGAAGTTTTAGATCTTGGTTTGAAATCAAAAGGCTTGAAAAGTATTTCAAGGTTTCTCAAGTGTACAGAATGAAGAGTTATCTACTCGAGAAGGTTTTCTTAGTGTTCATTGACACGTGAAAAATTTGCATGATAACTTGAGATATTCATGGTAGATGAGGAAAGGTTATATCTCAAATTTATAAGCATTGGGTTCTATAAAGAGGAGCTAAGTTTTATGAATGAACGTTAAGACTAGAAGATAGTTTAAACCCTCATAAAACCCTAAGAATGACCCAGTACTGATGATATTATTTTAAAGGGATCATAATGGTTTTATATGATTAAACAAGTGATTTAAGGTTGTATTTAACTCTCCCAGGCAGCTCCAGGTGTGATTGGTTTCTCAGGTGAGTGAGTAGACCCTACATAAAAGTGTTTGTCTTTCAAAGATTTACTATAGCAGACAGTGTTAACTAAGTCAAAGTTTATAAGTAGATGAAGATCAAAGTGTGAGACTTATAGTTGATGTTCATGAAGGTTTTTGTATAGGTTCCATATCTTATGTGTGTAAATTTGGTGATCAAAGTTAGCCAATTGTGAATAGACCCTATGGTGTAGACAGTGAGAAAATCAGACATAAGAGAGAAGATGATTTTTGATGTGTTTTTATGAAAGAGTGATGCATTAAAATGAATGATGATGTTTTTTGGGTATTTAATGATCTATCCATGCTTTTAATAAGCTTTTAAGTTAGTGTAATAGGTTGTAACATTGAAGCCAAAATGGCTTATCTGATTGAGTAGTGTCTGTGAGAGAGAAGGTCAATAGATTGGTCTGTAAGACCAATAGTTTTCATTATAACTCATGATCCAATTGATTAAGATTAATTTGAGGATGTTATAATACCCTACTCATATATTTAAATCCATTGAAGATATTCAATCATGTGTCAGATGTTCATGTTTCATTGATTTTGTTTTGGAGTTAGTTGGTAGTTTTGAGTGAACATCTTGTAGAGGAGTGTTTATGTCTATTTATCCTGAGTTGAAGTAGTAGATGAAGTTAGTTATTACCCTGAGGTCATGAGGTTTTTTAATATGCAATTATTTTCATGGTTATTTAGAAAAATTTAATATATGCCTTAGTTGTTTAAGACAGTTTTTGTATATGCACAGGTATTTTATAAGCAATGATTTGATAAAGGGTTCAAGTGGAAGTTGGACCTATAATGTGTTTTAGACCTAAAGTGAAGTTGGATACAGGATATTGGAGTAGATTATGATGGCTTCCTACCATGTGAGGTGTCTGGATAAGTTTCAATAAATATCAAAGGGTAACATGTTGTTGATAAATCCTATTAAGTCTCCATAAGTCTAAAAGAGGAATAAGGGATAATTTATGTATGACCAACCTATTGTAGTGATTGATTAATGATTAAGACATATTATTTTAATATTTAAAGACATATTCATGGCATACCTAAGTGATTTGAATTTATATCCAACCTAGAAGGATATGATCAAGTGACTTGTAAAAAAGCAAGGTAGTAAGGCCTATTTTTGTGTGCTTAGAGTGGATAAAAAGAGAATGCTTAGAGAGAGAGAATAGAACAGGATAAATGAATTATATAGATCATTTGTGAGTATGAGGAGGTCATGAAAACCATAAGTGAAGTGTTATAAATATATAATAGAGGTTATGTATTTAAAGATAAAGGTCAGAAGACTTAATCAAGGAATGAAGAGGAATGGTTGAACGAAGAAGGTTTAAGATCAATTTGAGAGGGATTGAAGAAAGCAAAGAAATAAAGGAGTACATCATCTATTATAGAAGAAACAAGGTTTTTTGAAGGTGATCAAACAATCAGGTGGCTGAGTTGGTTTTGAATCATCTAAGGGGTCGGTACCTCCTTGCAAGTTGGAGCTTGTTAAAGCCGAGTGAGTACATGGTAAATTAGGGGTTGGTGTTCCTTACTAGGTTGGTGCTCAACTAAAGACTCTGTTAAGTTGGTGCTTGACATATTGGGGTTGGTTCTCCAAGTTAAGTGAGTGATAAATTAAAGATTGATGTTTGTCTTATAGGATTGTAGTCCATTTGCTTCATCAGTGAGTTTTATACCCCTAGAGGGTTTCCCACGTATATATTGTGTTCATGTGTTTCATGATCTTGTGATTTGATGCTTATGCTTGATTATACATATATGCTTGTTAATATCATTCATAAATAATTAAATGGAATTTAATGAAAAATTTTAAAGGTTGATTCACCCCCCTCTCAATCATTTTGTTTCTAACACGTTGAATTAGGCCACATATGTCCAGCATGTCACTTGTGAGTCTTTGAAAATTTTCTCTCTTAATAGGTGCCCACTCTCTCTTTATCAGCTGAAATGAGTCTTTCACATTATGAATGATATGACTAGGAACACTTTGACCATACTTCCTTTGTGTGTTAAGCCTTAACATATACCTATCATAGCCTAAGAGAGTTTGATTGAAACTTGAGATAAACTGATTTGAAATGTGCATATGTTGACTAGGGGTAACATAGTCTTGAGAAGGTTGATTAGAGGGATGAAAAGAATGCCAAAGAGGTGAACTATCTTGGTATAACTATTGAGGCAAAGGAGGTTAGTACTCTTGATACCACGGCTGATCATGTGGATAACTAAAATCATGTGAAGGAAAAGTAGGCACATTATAGGATGGATATGACTCATTATAGGTATAATATGACTCATTAGGCTATTGGTAAGGATTAATATACTACTAAAAAGGATCAAAATGAATTTTATATACCTCACCAACTTATGTAAAACACAAATCAACATCAAACTCAGCCATCAGACATCATGAGAAAGACCACATGCTTAAAATAGTAACTAGGCTACTATAACCAGCTGAATACATTCAGAATCACCATTGATGTTTGTTGAAATGCCTCTTAAGGTTGGTGAATTAAATATTAACACCAAAAAATCTTCAATTGATCACAATCTACTCTCACTAGGATTGATATAACTATTATAGCTAAAATTTGCACCATTGAGAGGATGATTGAAGCCCTCTCAACTTGAGATATGTAATGGGATTGATCCTAGGTTTTGGGTGATATTTAGATAAACCAAACCTATAGATTATAGGGATAGCTCACCTTGATGCATTAATTAAGCTCTACTACACTAATAACTTGTAAGGAAAATGGATAAGGATGACATGAAGCCAAACTAACTAAGGGGGTGATACACCAAATTAATTGATCACTCCCTGTAAACACCAAAAATCTATAGAATATGATTTCAAATGTTAAAAGCACCCCTTGGACCACCTAGGACCCTCTGAAGAATATTCAAACCTCTACCCCCTAACCAAACCTAACCCATAGTCAGTTTAACCCAACTGGTGTAACCTAGCCTCTACCCACCTTTTACCTCTTACCCTTGACTGTCAATGGTCAAGCTGACCACTGATAGTCACCTTGACTGTCGATGGTTAGGGTCCACCTCTTTAACAAAGAACATGTAAACTACCCACCTTACTTTTCTAAATATAACTTATCTAAATCCTGTTGCAAGCCATTACATGGATGATTTATAATCAGATAGCCCAGTTGACCTATCACTCCCACCTCTTGCTTGTGCCTATAAGAAGAGAGGAACTAGAAAGTGAAAATAATCTACAATCATTATCAAGAGCTTTGTGCATCCAAAAGTTTATTTCTTGCAGGTCAATCATTATCAACAATCTAATAAACCAGCTACCACATTAAAGAGTCAATTTTTCATTGCCTTTGTACCAAGTTTTTGCGTACCATTAATCTGTCAAAATTGAGCTAGATTCTACCAATAGGTTGACTACCTCAACCATCCACCTAACCAAATTTTCGTAAGACAATTACTTATTTCTTAGTATTCATTTAATTTATTTCCATTTTGCAATCAACCCAGGTCTTACCCATCTCTCAGAATCCATCTTTTAGATCTCGTCAATTAGCCTCTTTACCAATCTATATCTATACATAATAACCATTGATAGTTGACTCAACCACTGATGGTCTGTCTAATTGCCGATAGTTGACTTAATTTTCTATGTCCCTACTTGTTCACATATCCCCAAACTTTTTTCTAAAGCACATCTGACTTATTTAACATTAGTATTGACTTGCTTATTGTTATATTAGTCATTTTAGTCTATTTTTTTACCAAACATTTCTTATATTTCAGTGGATTTTGATTATTGATTCAAGTACCTTATATTTCATTTAATTGTTTAAAACATGTGGATTGATAGCACCAAAAAAACTCTTGCTTTTGAGATCTAGCTATTGCTAGGTAATCCACTCAACTATCTATCTAACAAATAAGTTTGCTTTAGTGATTTCTTATCTGTAAGTCATCCTCCCAAGCCAAAGAGGAGCTCTTCACAATATTTTGATTTCAATGCATGCACAATCAAATAGGTTTTTCAACCATACCCATACTTAGTTTCTTATTTTTCCCTTTCCAATTATAAGCAATAAATTCAATAAAACATTTTGGTATGCCCAATAAGACGCTTGTGCCCTTACTTGGGTTATTGTTTAATTATATTCTCTCTATTTTATGCTCATTAACAAAATCAAAAGTTTCTTTTGGGCTTAAAATTAAGTGCATACATTGATTGCTTGAAAGTTTAGTTCACATAACTTAACTTAAATGCAAGGTAATATATCATAGCTTCACTCTTTATTGCACACACTCAACTAAATCACTTTCACCAATTAAACATCAAAAAAACTTGAGACAAGGCCAAACTAGGATTTCATCACTTAGCAGTGACCTTACCCTTTCTCGGTAATCCCACTTAGAGGTCATTACTAAGGGGAGAACCAACTCAGCTCTCTGGTTGAGTATAATCTCTAGATATCAATATATATTGGATAATCCCCTGACACCTTTATCGTTGTAGTGTGTGAAGTGAGGGAGTAGGCCCGAATACCAAGCCACGTACTAATTCCAATATAGATTCCTTTTTGAGCACCTAAACATAACCTGAAACTAACCTTAGACTTCCTCTCTAGTACCCACTCTACAAACCAATTTCAGTCACACACTTTCTTAAGGCAAAAGCCAAAATCAATATTAATTAAAACTTTAGGGTTTAACGCATCTTTTAGAGTGTGATTTGATTTATTTGATCATTTTCTTATCTTCTCTTTATTTGAGTAGTAAAGTTGTTTGTGCTTTCTATCTCCCTTGTCTTGTATGGTTGTCACTCGCCAGTAGTGAAGAGACCAGAACAAAACCCATCACCAAGCCAACCTACCTCTTCTACCTCTTCATCCATGGACTATGTTTTCAAGCTAGTAGATTTCCCTCATCCCTCGAGAAGTTCTACCTTCCTTTGGGAGTTTCCTCAAGAAGATGCAGATTTTTTTAAATTCTTAGATAATAATCCTATAGCCTTGAAACATTATCTTACAACCATGTCTTACTATATCCCAACTTCAGCGCCACCCATAGATCCATCTTATGGCATGCCTCTTCACCTCATAGAGAGTACCTAGATTACCATGGTTACTACCCAAGCTTCCTCATCAACCAAAAACCCCTTCGAAACTACCATAGAAAACCAATCAACTCAAACTATCACTGCCTTTATACCTTCCACTCTTACCAACCCCTCCTCCACAATAAGAGTGCCTACCTCTATCACTACCAACCTTCCTTTAACTACCCCCAACCCATTGAACATTAATATACTTCAAATCCTTATGGTGCCCATACCCTCTACCTTACCATTGATCATTACAAGTATCACCACCCTTCCATCGGTCACCAACCCAGCTACTTCTCCTATCCAACAAGCACCCCTAGCACCAAACTTTTACTATATCCCTAACCTACAAGGGCATGTATTCCTACCTTTATACCCAACCACCTACCTCTACCCACCCTTATGTATCTTCCACCCAACCATTTATATGCACTTACCAATATGTGGCAGCCTCTTAACCTTCTACCCACTATCAATATGTTTCCCAACCATCCCAATAGTATGCATCTTATAACCCTTCGGGTGTACAACCCCAAGCTGACCTAATGAAGATGATTATGGATAATATGACCACATTAGATTCATCCATTTTAGGTGCTCACAACATCTTATCATCTGACCAAATATTTAATTATCCCATCCATCCATCCATACCTATCAGGGTATATTCTCCCCAATGGGAACTTCCCAATTTCTCTAAATTTAAAAGTAAAGAGGATCCCCAATAGAACCTTAAGGAATTTAGGTATGATTTTTACCTCATCACCTATGATGATTCCCTTCCCCTCTACACCTTCCCCATGTCTCTAATCGGTTCAAAATTAGATTGGTATAGTGTCATACCTAAGCACTCCCTTTTTTCTGTCACCCAACTGGCTCAAACCTTCTTGGACCACTTTTAGATCAATATCTCCAAGAAAATTTCTATCACTGACTTCTATTATATCTAGTAGTTTGAGGATGAATCCATTATTGATTTTATGGCTCATTGGAGGAGCCTGATTAACCAACTTTCCTTTTCCTTACCTCAACCCGAACTCATAGTGATCTTTGCTTGGGCATGTGCCAAGCATATCTCCTATACACTACGTGTCCAAAGCTTCCAAACCTTCGATGAAGCTTTTACCATGGAATTTAAGTTAGATAATCAAGCCATTGATGAGGGTAAGCCAAATCTCAAAAATAAGAACTCAACCTACAAAAATAATGAAACCTCTTCCTCCAAGTTAAGCAACCAAACCAACACCAATACCAAGAGAAAGGAAACCATAATTGTGGTTATCCTTAAATACACTCCTCCACCTTCCATGAACTAATCTAATTCATCTAGTTCCTCAAAGCAAACCATGAGGAGTTAAACTCGAAACAACCAAAAGCAATTCACTCCACTCAAGGAATCTTATGCATCCATCTTGTAAAATTTATTGAAAACCAACATCATTCAACTTCCTCCTATCAAACCTCCCTAGAAATTTTATGCCTCTCATCCTATACCTAGTTGGTTCAATGAGAATGATTTGTGTGCCTTTCATAAGGTAATAGGACATGATGTCATTAGGTGCAACACCTTCAAGAGCCTTGTCTAATCCCTCATTGACAAGGGGGATCTTACATTGGACAACCCCAATGCACCATCAAACCAAGCCTTTGATATATTCAAGCAACCCTTCCCAAACCATGCTGCTACGAAGAATGAGAGAAAAAATGTTGAATGCCCTCATGATACCCATACAATTAACATTGTTCTTGACACACTCATTGCTAAAGAGCCTATTGACCAACCTATTTGTCCCTCACCCTCTCCACTTATTAAGGTAACAGAATTACGTTCTCCTCTTTTAGAAACCCAAATCAAGGAAACACCATTTTCCCCCCCTCCACTTATTGAGGTGGTGGAGTCTTTAACCACCCTTTTAGCTGATATATCATAACAACCAACCATCTCCACCTTATCTTTACCTTCAACTATCGAACAACTTACTCCCCCTTCAGAAATCATTCTCAAGAAGGAAACCCCCATGTCTACTCCTCCCACTAAGGAACCACCTATCTCAACCTCACATCCTTTTATTGAGGAAGAGGATGAGGTTACCATCCCTATGTATTTTCCTAGGGGATTATCTTTTAGGTCTATTATTTAGGGAATTAATCTTACCTACAAACCATTCTCTAGGCTAGTGAAAAAATTGGAATTTATCTCCAACCCTGAGACAGATCGAGCCACCTTCTGGTAGTAATTATGGATACCTTATATCACTAAGAAAGAACCTCAAACCATACCTTTAGTAGACCAACCCATCACTTCTACCATATGAACTTGTACCCTATCAACTACTTTTACCAATTTAATAATCCCTCAACCATCCAAGACACCTAGACCCCAAGCAACTGAGTCACCTTCTCAGACTAAACCAAACTAATCAAAAACCTTAGTATCCTCCCTACACCAAGCCTTAGTTACCCTTTGATGAAGGTAGACCTAACCTCTTCAAACCTAGCCACCAAACACTAGACCAAAGAAACCAAAGAGGTGAAACCGCATAAAGGGTAGAAAACCTAAATTTTACCTCCCTCAACCTTGCCCTCTATTCTAGGGACTCATCCCTCTACCTTAAACAAGAAGCCAATTATCTATACCAAAACCTCACCACTTATTTTGGTTTCAGCTTCACAGTTGTTCTTTGATGCACCTTTTTTCACTGTGCCAACAATACCTAAGATACCTACTTTGTGATCTTACACCTTTAGCTCATCAAACTCTTTACCTAAACTACAGCCATCAACCAAGCGTAACACCCTACCCAAAACACCTACCACCAAACCTAGCTCCAAATAATCTCTTACTTCAACCATCAAAGTAAAAACCGCTAAACCTTTACCATCTTCGGCTGAATCCTACTCAACCATTTTCCCTAGGTTATCACAAACCTCTTATTTAGCCTTACCTCCTATCAGGCCCTTTAACCCTTTTAATTTCAATCCCATCTGATACAATGACCACCAAGTGTGTTCTTATCATAGGACACCCGACCATGATATGAAGAACTGCAAAGCTCTCTATACCATCATCCACTAGCTTTACAACAAGGATGATCTATTAATAGATGAACCTCTTATAAGCTCCATACCAATCCAACCAAAAAAAATACCTACCAAATGCTCACCTAATCTTCCACTCTCACCTCAAAATTAAGATGAGTTTGACCAATTTACTACCTTAACCTCTCCTTCTAATTGTTGTCTCCAAATTGTGTACCCTAGAAGAGGATATTCAAGCCTCTTCTAGATTTGGGCAATGTTGAGATATTTTCAGGCATGTGGGTGTGCCTATAGGGGAAATGAACCTCTATATTTAAATGGATAGATCCATGTATGTATCTCTATAGAACCACTTATGTATAAACCAATCTTATTGAAGGGAAAAGAGTTATATATTGCAGAAAGAAAACCTATCTAAATAATGGTGATGAACCAAGATTTTATTCCACATGAATGTCATATTCTATTGGAAAATACAACAAAATGTAAAGACCCATTTTCAAGTTTTAGAGATTCTAACATGAATATTTCAATATAGAGGTGAGATGCATGAAAGAATAGAAGGAGAATGAACTGAAAAGTAAATTACACATTCAAGAATAGTTAAAACTCTTACAATAGTTCCATACACTTAAACACACTCTAGATGACCTGTTAGATCAAGAACTCTTACTCAGGTGTGAAGTATAGAAGATAAAAGGATGAAAAATCATCACATGTTATCACTGTACATCACTTCTACACTCAGGAAATTGTTCAAAAATTTGACAAAAAGGACTGTACTAATGGTCAAAGGAAAAATGTGATATCATTATAGCAAGGCTTCGCCATACACTGTGTGGATGATTTTTCACTAGCCAAAAGGTTGTTTATATATAAAGAAGGAAGAGAGAGAGGAAAGCCTTTTATGCCAAGGAGAGGAATCAATTTGTTTTAAGTCACCATCTTTAGCTGCAACCATCTTTACAAAGGATGCTTGCTCGGGCCATTTGGTTGTTCCATGTCAACACAAGTTTTTACACATTTGGTCTTGCTCTCTCAAAGATGTTTTTTTAATGGTTTATGCTAACAAAATTTGGATATTCTCAATTGAGTCATGGAATCAATGCTTATATCCACCTATCACATATTTTGCTTCACACTAATGACCTTCCATTGGGCATGATGATTTGTCATTTTCATTCTATTGGCCTCTTCTCTTCCCTGGTTTGTTGTCACGAAATGACACAGATCCTAGTCGATCAATGGTGATATGGGCTCTCTCATTATTTTGATGGATGAAAGGCGTGAGCCCTTAGATCTACTTGTGAATCCTTTTGTTTGAACACCAATGGTTAGCTCACTATCTTGAAGTTGACATTCATTCAACTATCATTCCACTTGGACATTGATTTAGGGCACCTTTCTTGAACAATTCACATGGGTACTTTCCCTGAAAGAATTCCCACGGGCATTTTCATCAAACATTTTCCTCGAAAGATTTCCTGTGGGCGTGCTCTTCCCTTTGAATGGTCCATGTATTTTTGAGCCTTTGGAGTATGTCTTGTATAAAGGATTGTTGCAGACAAAAAGTCCACAATAATTCCTTCGAACTTCTTACAAATATCACTTCCTTTTGGAATGATCCCTTCGGGCTTGGAAAGTGTCCCTTCGAAAAAGTTCCAAAGGATACTTTGGAGGGAAAGTGTCCCTTCAAAAAAGTTTTGAAGGTCACTTAGAAAAGAGAAAGTGTCCTTTCAAAAATGTTTTGAAGGGCTCTTTGAAGAGAGAGAGTGTCCCTTTGAAAATATTTTTAAGGTCACTTTGAAGAGAGAAAATGTCCCTTCAAAAAAGTTTTGAAGGGCACTTAGGAGGGAAAGTGTCCCTTTAGAAAAGTTCTAAAGGGCACTTAGAAGAGTGAAAGTGTCCCTTTGAAAAAGTTCCGAATGGTACTTTAAAGAGAGAAAGTGTCCCATCATAAAAGTTTTGAAGGGCACTTAGGAGGGAAAGTGTCTCTTCGAAAAACTTTCTTAGGGATTTTTGAAGAGATAAAGTGTCCTTTCGAAAAAGTTCCAAAGGGAACTTTGAAGAGATAGAGTCCCTTCAAAAAAATCAAAGTTACCCTTCGAAAAGATTGTTTCGAACAAAAAGTCTGAAATAATTATTTTAGAAAAGTTATAAAGGACAATCTTTCAGGGAAAGACAAAGGAAGCGAATTATTTCAGACCTTTTGTTTGAGATAAAAGTTTGAGATAAAAAACCTAAAAGAATTCAAACTTTGGGCAAAAGACCAAAAAGACACTTGAAAATGCTGAACAAAATCTCCAAAGAAAAGAAAAGAAAACAACTAGTCTTTTACAAGTGAGCTAAAGTAGACAAGTGAACATTGAACTTAGCCAAAGGAAGTTGCAAAATAAAGTATGAAATTTGGCTAACATTCTTGGTGATTCCAAGGGGAGGCATGCCTGATATGCCAAAGACTAGTCACCTAAATCCTTCCATTAGGCATGGAGTCATGCGTAAGGCATTCAAAAGAAATTGAACAAGCTTATTGGCTAAAAACACACAAGCTGGATGATCAAACGCACAAAGGCAAAGATGCACACCAACACAAAGAAGTAAACACACTTGTGCTACAAAGCACTTAGGTAACATAATAGCAAACTAAAACGAAACAGACATCTAAACTAGTATTTACAAAACATGGCTTTCTAAGACTAATAGCAAGACTTCAGATGTATCCCATTCGTAAGGATAGGCAACTCTTATCCATTCATCTTGGATACCTAAAAGGTGTTACTTTGTTTGCACTTGTTGATGATGTAATTTCCACTCCACAAAGTGTTAAACTTTGTATGTCTACCTGGATTTGCTCTATCTTCATCCCATTTCAAGACCAAGTCACCCTTTTTGAACACTCTTGTACTTGTTATTTTGTCAAAGGACTTCTTCATGAGTACTTTGTGCTCTATAGCCTGGCGTGCATCATCCCTTGCCTCTTATAGCTAAATTAGTTATATCAACCTAACTTCCATTAGAGTGTTTTCAAGTAATTCTAGCTACTTTGTAAGTTCTAGGGTAGGGATTTCTTGGGATATGGACAACTTGGCTTCTCTCCCATAAACAAGTACAAAGGGAGAGTTACCAATTGATTTTTTAGGAGTAATCTTGTCTGCCCATAAAGTTGTTTTTAACTTATTGTGTCAAGTTCTTTGATTGTTCTCCAATGTTCACTTAATGATCTTGATGAGGTTCTTATTGGTAGACTCAGCCAATCCATTACCTTGAGGATAAGAATTGGATGAGGTACTCAAGTTAACTCCATTCCTACCTGCCCAGTCAAAAGTTTTGGTACTTAAAAAAGAAAGTGCTTTATCAGAAATGATGATATGAGGAAATCCAAACCTTGTTATAATGTTCTCATAAAACACCAAGACAACACTTTCATTTGCCTCCTTCAATGCAAAAACTTATACCCACCTTATGAAGTAGTCAGTAGCAGTCAATATCCATTTGTGTCCAGCACTTAATGGAGGGTTGATCATACCAATAAAATCAAGGCCCCATTGCATGAAAGGTTGGTCCACTTGGATAGGATTCAATGGAAGGGATACAATCTTCTATTTACCTATAAAGAAGGTACATTGAGGACACACCTTAGCCCAATGATAACAGTCCTTAGAAAGATTGGACCAATAGTAATCAACCCTCATTATCTTTGTAGCTGTAGTTTTGGAAAGAAATGACCTCCATTTGTACCATTGTGAAATTTTTTTAGTAGCATGTCAAATTGACCATTGTCAATACACCTCAATAGCACACCATTTATGTCCTTCCTAAAAAAAACATTATCAACAAGGGAATAGGGAATGGTCTACAATCTAAAGTATCTCCTTTGAGACTTGCTCAAACTAATGGGACACTCACCATTTTGAAGAAAACTGATGATGTCTTATGTCCAGCTTTGAACTCGTATGTGATCAGCTGGTTGGGGGTGAACTTGGTTGATCAAGACCTCTTCCTTTGGATGTTGTAGATTTGAAGCTAAATTCCTGCATAATCCTTGTCCTCTCACCAAGTTTGTCACCTTGATGTCCACGTCATACTCCATCACCTTATTGATCCAACCAACTCTCTTTTCATTGACGTCCTTGCTTAGAAGAAACTCTTTGGTGCTGGGATGAGAAACCATGACATGTATCTTATTGTTTGAGACCATGTTCCTAAATTTTTTGAATTCCCTTATCATTTTCAAAGCCTGCTTCTCAACAAATATATATCTAATCTCATAATCCTCCAATCCTTGGTTGAAGAATGCAATTGGTTACTCTATCTCTTCATCATTATTTTGCATAAGCATGGTTGAGATTGTGTGAAGGTTGGTGAAGGTATATAATATGAAATCCTTGGCAAATTTTGGGTTTAAGGGATTAGGGGATTTTGTAATTGCTTGCTTGATTATCTCAAAATTGCTCTTTCCCTCCTTTGTCCAGGTAAAAACTTGGTTCTTTTTTAGCATGGCTATGATAGGCTTTACTACATCTATAAAGTCTATAATAAACCTTATAACAATGTTTATTTTCCACAAGAAGCTTTGTAGTCCCTTCTTATGTTGAGGTAAGGACAAGCCTAGGGTAGCCTCAATCCTTTCGGGGTCAATAGACAAGCCTCCTTCTAAAACAATGTGCCCCAAAAGTTTACCTTCATTAACAAAGATGCACTTTTTTGGATTAAGGGATATGCCATACTCCCTTCACTTTTAAAACACCTACTTTATATGTTTTATATGATCAACAACATCTTTTGAAAAAATAGTTACATAATCTAGGTACACAAGTAGAAACTAATTGATCAAACCTTTAAAAGGTATGTCCATTGCTCTTTGAAAAGTAGCTCTAGCATTGGATAAACCAAATGGCATTTTATTATATGAAAAGGTTCCCCACTTTGTAGTGAAGGTTATCTTGAATTAATCCTCCTAATTTACCAATATTCAGTTGTAGCCTGAATACTCATCAAGAAGTGAGAAACATTGAGAACCGGAAACAACTTGCAGAATTTGTTCCATGGAAGGTAGTGGATAATGATCCTTGAGAGACACTTTGTTAAGATCTTGAAAATCCACACAAAGTTTTATCTTTCCATTCTTATTTTGGGTAGGTACAATATTAGCCACCCAAGTTGATATAAAAGATAATCTTAGACTCAATTAGGTCGGTCAGCTCTTTCTTCATGAGTTCCTCTATCTTGGGATTGATAGGTCTTTGATTTTGTTTGACTGATTTAGCTCTAGGTTTTAACTCTATGGTATGATGAGATAAACTTGGATCAAACCATTTCAAGTCTTTATACTTCCAAGAAAAGATGCCATGAAACTTTTTGCACAATTCAATAAAAGCCTACCTCTTGAGCTGAGAACATACCTTGTCAATTTTTAAAAGTCTATCCTTGAAAATCAAGACTCTTTCATAGTTCTCTTCCTTTGTTGACATGCTCACTCTTTCTTTATTATTTTGATCATCTTCATTGAAAACACTTTCCAAGGTAATCAACCCCTTAGGTATCTTGTTTGTCTTCAACTGAATGATTTACTCTTCATATTGATCATGTAGTCTCTTTTGGTTTCTTGAGAAGAAACTTACCTCATTTTTCAAGAAGTGTGCAATGTGTTCATCACTTTTAAACATTTACCATGACACTTCATTATCTGGAATAGAGGGTCTCACAATGATCTTGATATGAGATTGATATTTCTCTTGTCCCACATCAGTAGCTGTATCAAACCATGCCCCTATGGCAACCAATCTATCAACATGTTTATTGGAATCCCTTGATATGGGTTGTATGTTGAAGGCATCAAAGTCTTCAAGTAGATCCCATACCCTATGCTTGTAGGATTTAAGCAACGAATTATTGGTTGTAGCCTAATTTCTTACTTGGTGGATGACCATCTCACTATCTCCTTAAACATTTAAACTCTTGATTCCTCTCTTCTTTACCCATTGGAGACCATGGAGTAGGCCTTCATATTCTACCACATTGCAAGTGCAATTGAAGTGGAATCTATATGAGGATTAATAAAGATTATTTGATAAATAAATTAACATAATTCCAAGTCCTGCACCTGCTTTGCTGCTTGAGCCATTAAAAAATATTTTCCAAATTCCTTCAAGCTCATGGTCTTCATTAGTGAGTGAAGGGATTGGAACATCCCCTTCACGCATATAATAAACTCCCAAATCAATCTCTTAATTGAAAGTATATAGATCAAGTCCATGTGTTTCAGTGTTGTATTTATCAACGAAGAGATCAAAAATACCTTCAAGGGGGAGGATGCTTCACCATCCATGACACTTTCTTCTTCTTTAATGATTAAACAATCCTGATTTGAAATTGATTCCATATATGGCTCGATATGAAACCTTGATAGGGGATGCATTCTTATAGTCACCTTGGTCCATATCTTGTTTTAAAAGCTAGAAAATACCAATCATTAGAAAGGTACCCTCCTATCTTAGCTATAAAATCTCTTGACAAGCAAATAGCAAAATGGGCTGGAAGGTCTACCACTACTACGTCTTGCATAATTGGAAAACTTGGGAAATCATGTAGAAATACATTTAGAACTTTGACCAGTCCCACTATCTTAGTTAGAGTTCCATCAAGATTCAATACACCCTTTCTATGTGGCTCATATTTTAATCCCATCTTATCAACCACCACTTTAGGCATAACAATGGTACTAGCTCCATTATCCACAATGCAATTATGGACCAACTTATCTCCCATAACGAGGGTGAGATAGAAGGTTGGAGGCTTTTTAGACTTGGTGAAAGGGTCTAAGAGATGGCTTAGATCATTGGTAAGGACTACACCATTATACTTTGAAGTTTGGGGGGTTGTATGGATGCTTGTGAGCTATTTTTACAATAGCTCTTTTTGACAAGGCATGTGCAAGACCTCCCAAAGAGATATTCTTGTCTTGGCATTATTAAAACAATCAACAATGTTTAGAGGGAAATTATTCACCTTTTATTACATTCTTAAAGGTATTGGGGGAGTCTGAACCTGTTGTGTTGTAGGTTTGACAATCCTACTTGCATTCTGATTTTATTGAGGAACATGACTTGTAGCAAGAACTGCATTAGGAGTCACACCTTATGGCCTTAGAGAGGCATCACTTAGAGTTACATACACTCCTTGATATTATTCCAATGCTCTCTTCTTGGATTTTGTGTTGATTAAAACTAACGTGATTTGATTTAACACATAATCATCTCTTGCGTGGAAGTTCATCATGCCTACACTTTGGCTATTGCCTTCTCCATGATTATACCTTTGCATAAGGTCTGCTTCTTCTGAAGTTACATAACGAGTAGCTTCTTCTTGTTCCACCAAAGCTCGGTTGTCTTCTCCATCATCATGCACAAACTGACCTTGAGGTTATCCCCATTGGTCCAAGTGAATCTTTCCTTGGATCAAATTAGCATATAATGGAACAAAAACCTTCATGGAAGGAGTGGGATTAAGATTATAGGCATTGGGATACCTATTGAAACCTTGTTGACCTTGTCCTCTTCCTTGGTATTTGTATTAGGGTGGATTTATATAGCCTTGTTGAGGATAGTATTGATGGTTAGGTGGAGCACTTGTTTGGAACTGAGTACTTGAACTGAGCTCGTAATGACTAGATTTATTCATATTTGTGCACAATACTATCCACTTTCTTAGGGAAGGCTCTTGGCTTGGCATTAGCATTATGAATTTGAGATATGATTGGAGCTTCAACTAAACCATGAGACAATAATGACATACAAACTCTTAAAGGGAGTCTTCTAGCTTGTATCAAGCTATTTTCAACTTCAATAGCTATTTCATATGCATCAAGCAGAGTGAATTCTCCCATAGATTATAACATCACTGCTACATCAGTATCAATACCTATGAGATAGGTGTGGAATACAAAGCTTGGAGGAGGTTTCATGAAAGGCAACAACCTATGTCATGTCCTTTTAAATCTTTCATTGAAATCCCCCATAGATTCATTATGACCTCTCTTTATCATGTTCAACTGATGGATTAGTGAAGTGTGGTCACTCTTATTCTCAAATCTAGTCACCAATAATTCCCCAAAGCCATCCTAACTTGTAATGCAACCACCTTCCAAAGTCCTATACCAATCAACTACTTTGCCTTTTAGAGACATAACAAGCAATCTAATGGCTATGTTCGCTTGGGTGAATTATGGAAGTTACATGAATTTGAAATGTCCCTAATATGCTCAGATGGGGTAATAAGACCCTCTCCATTGAAACTAGGGAGACTTGGTAGCATTGGGAAGAATAGGATCGTATACAAGAAGGTCAATTGGATTTTGTGTGTTAAAGGCTGGGAAAGACTATTGTCTATCCATTTCTCTTCTTTCCTCTTAATCTCTTATTTCTCCAACTTCCTCAACTTCTTCATCTTCTCCAAAACCTCCTTTCCAAGGATCTCAAAGTGATGGGAATGGTTCAAGGTGTTGTTCTTCAAGAAGAGCATCGGCTAGAGGGGCTTGATCGTAAGTCCTAGATGACCTAGTGAGGACCATGAAGTATAATATGAGAAACTTGATCTATAACTAGATATTCTCACCTTTTAAAGTCACCAAATGTTGGATTAAGGATATTTATACAACCCTAAGCTTGTCAAGACCAACATTCACCTTGACATGCAAATAATTGGTTCCACTGGGCGTGCCAAAACTATTGTCTTCAAATCTTGCACCTTAGAAGAGGATGTTCAAACCTATTCCAGATTCAGGCAACGTTGGGACATTTCTAGGCATGTGGATGTGCCTTTAGGGGAAATGAAACTCTATATTTAAAGGGCTATCTCCCTGTATATATATTTATAGAACCACTTATGTCTAAACTAATATTCTTGAAGGGAAAAGAGTAATAAATTGTAGAAAGGAAACCTCTCTTAAGAATGGTGATGCATCAAGATTTTCTTCCACATGAATGTCATATCTTATTGCATAATACAACAAAATGTACCTTTTCGAGTTCTAGAGATTTTAACATGAATATTTCAATATAGAGGTGAGATGCATGAAAGAATAGAATGAGAATGTATTGAAAGGTAAATTTCACATTCAAGAATAGTTGAAGCTCTTATAGCAGTTCTATACACTTAAACATACTCTAGATGACATGTTAGATCAAGAAATCTTGCTTAGGTGTGAAGGATAGAGGACACAAAGATGAAAAATCATCACATGATGTCACTATACATCACTTCTACACTCATGGAATTATTCAAAACTTTGAAAAAAAGGACTGTACTAATGTTCAAAGGCAAAATGTGATATCATTCCAGTAGGGCTTCGCCATACACTATGTGGATGATTTTTCACTAGCCAAGGGGATGTATATATAGCAATAAGGAAGAGAGAGAGGAAAGCCTTGTGTGCCAAGGAGAGAAATCAAATTATTTTAAGTCACCATCTTTAGTTTCAACCATCTTTACAAAGGATGTTTGCTCAGGCCATTTGGTTGATCCATTGCATCACAAGTTGTTACACATTTGGTCTTGTTCTCTCAAAGATGTTTTTTCAATAGTTTGTGCTAACATAATTGGGATATTATCTATTGAGTCATGGTATCAATGAGGCTATCCACCTATTATAGATTTGTCTTCATGTTAATGACCTTCCATTAGGCATGGTGATTTGTCATTTTCATTCTATTAACCTCTTCTCTTGCCTGGTTGGTTGTCATGAAATGACATAGAACCTAGTCGATCAATGGTGATATGGGATCTCTCATTATTTCAATTAATGAAGGATGCAATCCCTTAGATCTTCTTGTGAATCGTTATGTTTGAACACCAACGGTTAGCTCACTATCTTGAAGTTGACGTTCATTCAACCGTCATTCCACTTGGACATTTCCTTCTAGCACCCTTCTTGAAAAATTCATGTGTGTACTTTCCATAAAAAAATTATTGTGGGCATGTTCATCAGACATTTTCCTTGAAATATTTCCCATGGGTTTGCTCTCTCCTTTGAATGGTCCATGTCTTTTCGGACCTTTGGAGTATGGCTTGTCTAAAGGATTATTGTAGATAAAAAGTCTGCAACAAATACTTCAGACTTCTTGCAAAGGTCACTTCCTTTTGGAATGATCCCTTCAGGATTGGAAAGTGTCCCTTTGGAGGGAAAGTGTCCCTTTGAAAAAGTTCTGAAGGGCATTTTGAAGGGAATGTGTCCCTTCAAAAAAAATTCAAAGGGCACTTTGGAGGCAAAGTGTCCCTTCGAAAAAGTTTCGAAGGGCACTTAGAAGAGAGAAAGTGTCCCTTCGAAAAAGTTTTGAAGGGAACTTAGGAGGGAAAGTGTCCTTTCAGAGAAGTTCTAAAGGGTACTTAGAAGAAAGAAAGTGTCCCTTCGAAAAAGTTTTGAAGGGCACTTTTAAGAGAGCGATTGTCCCTTCAAAAAAGTTTCAAAGGGCTCTTTGAAGAGAGAAAGTGTCCCTTCAAAAAAGTTCTAAAGGGCACTTAGGAGGGAAAGTGTCCCTTTAGAAAAGTTTTGAAGGGCACTTTGAAGAGAGAGAGACCCTTCAGAAAAC
Source organism: Torreya grandis (assembly GCA_037957365.1). Taxonomy (NCBI): domain Eukaryota; kingdom Viridiplantae; phylum Streptophyta; class Pinopsida; order Cupressales; family Taxaceae; genus Torreya; species Torreya grandis. Next base: position 977,591 of record JARHVA010002124.1, on the reverse strand, counting down.
TCAAAGGTACCATTCAGAAATATTGTTTTGGACAAAAAGTTCAAAACAATTCTTTCAAAAAAGTTATAAAGGACAATCTTTTGAGAAAAGACAAAGAAAGAGAATTCTTTCAGACCTTTTATCTAAGACAAAAAACCTAAAAGAATTAAAACTTTGGGAAAAATAACGAAAGGACACTTGAAAAGGCCGAACAAAATCTTTGAAGAAAAGAAAACAAATAACTGGTCTTTTATAAGTGAGCTATAACATACAAGTGAGCATTGAACTTAGCCAAAGGAAGCTGCAAAACAAGGTATGAAATTTGGCTAATAGGACACCCAACCATGATATAAATAACTTCAAAGCTCTCCATACCATCATCCACTAGCTTTATGATAAGGATGATCTATTAATAGATGAACCTCCTAGAAGCCCTGTTGACCATTTTTGGTCCAATAGGCCAAAATCGGTCCCCTTCTCTCCCTGTTGTTCTGAGCCAGTTCATTTTTTGATTTTTCACGAGTCTGGAAATTTCTATAGACTCTGCAGGCCTTTTCTACGAAATCTATAGGACTATTTCTATGGACTCTACAGGTGTTTCTACAGACTCTGCAAGAAAGTTTCTATGGACTTTGCAAGGAAGTTTTCTATGGACTCTAGAGGCATTTCTACGGACTCTACAGGCAGAGACGAGTTTGCAACACTTAGACACAAAATGAACCATTTCAAGTGCCCTTGCAGAGGGCAGTTCTAGACTCAAGTGCCCTTGCAGAGGGCAGGGAACACTTTCAAAGGGACCAAAGACAAGGCTGAAAGGGTTGGAATTCCTTTAGAAAATGCATAAGGCAAGTTGGAATTCCTTTAGAAAAGTGAAAATGAGAATTTCTTCAAACAAAATGTCCAAAGGAATTCCTTTAGACATTTTGTCCGAAGAAATTCTTCGAAAGAAAATCCCACTGCGAAAAAGACAAGGCAAAGGCGAGAATGATTTCTTTCAGACTTTTGTCCAAAGGAATTCTTTTGGACAAAAAGTTTGAAGAAATTCGGGAGAAGCCGTGAGACAAAAAACTCTGAGGGAAAGGAACGAGCGAGACAATTCTTGTAGAATGTTTGTCTGCAAGAAAAGTAGCTGAGAGAAAATCCATGGGAAAAGTGGTCGAGTGAAAAGACCCAAGGAAACAAGCGAAAAACAAAGGAAGATATCCTTCAGACAAAATGTCTGAAGGATTTCAAGACTAAGGGAGCCGAAGGTCCCTGAAGGGCAAGAGCCCTTGTGGGGGACTCTCAGCCAAAATGAAGGACACTTCTCCAAAACTAAAGGGTCACCTTCCCTTCGGGAGGGTCCAAAGTAAAAAACTGAAGGAAAGGAAAAAGAAAAGCCTGACCGAAGAGAGAAAGCCAAAGAAATTCCAAGGGGTGACGGGCCTGAAGACGTCAAAATCAAGCATGATGAACTAGCTGTTAGAAGTTTAAACGCCCAGTGATGGGTGCACAAATGTCAAATTTAAGGCAGTGAAATAGCTGTTGATTTTGAAAAGCTTAAAGAAGAGCCCAATGAACTCAGCGACCCATTAAGAAGATAGCCTCGAGGGCCGAAGGAGACAGAAAAGACAAAACCAGGAAGAGATAAAGTGCAAAAATGAACAAACAGTCCAGGTGGAAAAGAGAGGTGTCGACTCAAGGATTTATTCTTGTAGCTAGAATAGTGCTTGCCAAGTGGTCATCAAATGGCATAAATAGTAAGTGGCGCGGCCTATTTTTTCCACTTTGCATTTATGAGCAGACAAACTACATGAATATCTGGAAGGAGCAGTCTTGTTTATAGAAAAGAGGTGCAGCCCATGTGTTTACATTAATTTTGAACACCGAAGTCAAGATCAATGATTACACAACATGGTTTTAGCAGGCCTATTCTAGAAGAATGATATCAGCAATAGTGACTTCCTCTTCTCGATGCTTTCAACGCACATGGGCCAGTTGTCAAAGGGTGCCAAAAGTCTTTTCAAAAAGGGGCACCTTTACTTTTCTTCTCTCTCTATATATTTTAAACTTCTCATTTTGAGAGGGGAGAGATCTCTTAGCCTGTAAGGCAAATCTGCCCAAAAAAATCTCTGGGTTTGTAAGGCAAAACTCTATCAAATTTTACCTTGAATCGAGACATAGCATTTTTACCTCTATTTGAGCTTGCACTTTCATATGTGTTTATGCCTTTGTTTTGTGTTAAGTCATTTTCCTTTATGCTTTTACAGGATGATTTCAACATGTCTAGTGCATTGTGAGTTTTTCTTTTGTAGGTCTGCCAAAAGTGTCCCTAGAGGAGTGTAGGTGCCTGCGAATAGGCTACCATAGTGTGTCTGAGGATGCCTCTAGTAGTTCTTCCTCCCTGTATATCCATAGGCCCCTAGCTCACTGATGTAGAAGGATTTCTCATATCAAATGAAGTGTATGGGAGCTTGTTCTTGGTGAAGAGTGTATGTTCGGGCTGAGTGGATCAACTTTTTTTGATGTATCACCTTTTTAGTTTAGGTTTAGGTTTTGTTTTCAGCATCTTTCTCCCTTTTCAAACCCCCCCTTTTTTAATTTTATTTGTTAGCAGTAGGAAATCCAAGACCTAAAAGATACATCCAAGGGAGCTAACCCTTATCTAGAGACTTTCCCCCCAGTTTTGCCTTGCCCATAGGCAAGAGGGGAGTTTCCATTATTGCGTGTGGAAGGCAGGAGCTCAGCCTCCTGTTTAGGGTGCAATCCACTGTGCCAACAAGCCCCATACCAATCCAACCACTAACCATACCTATCGAATGCTCACCTACTCCTCCACTCTCACCTTAGAGTGAAGATGAGTTTGACCAGTTTACTACCTCAACCTCTCTTTCTATCCATACTATCAATGTGGTCACCAGATCACAATGAAAAGATAAGGGGAAGGCTAAGGTGTCTATTCCTTGGACATACCCCTCTCCAAACTCCCAACTAACCTATATCTAACTGTATCCATCCTCAAACAAACCCAAGTTGTCTATCCTAGGTGCCTCCCAATCTAACCCATCAAAATCCATTCAAAGAGTTATCCTCAAGCAACTTCACCAGACCCCAGTGAAGATGAGCTTGTATGAGTTGATCTCTACCTCTTCCCATCACTGCCAAGTACTAATAGAGGATTTGCAATTCATTAAGGTCTGACCCATTGACCCCCAACTGCTAGTAGCCTTTGTTGGTGCCCTTCAAATTTTCAACTGTGTTACCTTCAAGGATTCACAAATAACCTCCATCCATCTTGAGGACCCAGATCCCCCTCTATTTATCACTGCTTACATCAACCAAACTCACATAATGGGTCATGATTGATGGGGGAGCTAGCATTAACATCATCTCCTCTCATGCATGTTGTCACTTGGATTTTCACCTTTTAAGGAGATGACAAGGCTCTCCTCATCCAATTGGCACAATAAAAACACCTATAGACTTGTGGGTAGCCTAAAGATGAGTTGAATATCTAAGTAGGGCTATGTCCCTTGATGTACCACTTTGGACTACAACTACACTTAACTTTGGAGGTGAAAAGAGAGAGAGAGATAACTAAAATAAAAATAACCTAAGGGAGGTGATACAACAAATAGACTAATTAATTTCAACCATATGCAGCTTACACTTGAAATCAAAGGATAGACTGAACATACACTTTTCTAATTTGCATCTTCTCATGTCAATGTTGCATTGTGAGGTTATGGGTAAATGTGCAAAACTAGGAGGACTAGACAAGAGGAATATGATGGAACTAATGAAAATACTAACTCACTTAATCCTTGATATTTCCTATAAAACTTCACATTCCCTACAAGAAGAAGCTTTCCAACTATAAATAGATGATAGAATGAAATAACATGCCAAGGATTCCATAGTCTTCACCTATGCAAAATCAAAAATTCAAAATGAAAACACTAAAAATTGTCATGGAAGAGGTAAAAATTAGTAGTTTTATTGATCAAAATATATAAAAATGAGTAAGGATTCTACCATACTCAGGTGGAGCATCAAGTACAATAGCCAAAATGGCTAGTTCATATAGAACCTGAGAGAGAGAGGAGAAGAGAGAAGTCCAAGGGTTATAAGGATAATTTTTTGTCTAATAAAATTAGTTATTTGTGCATGCGAAGAGGATGTGGGACTAACCATGCAAGGTCAAGAGTTAAAAGTGTCAATCCAAGTCATTAACTTTATGAAAAGTGGCAAGAAACTCCTCATTTTGGCATTTAAAAATTATCTATATGATTAGCTATATGTGAACACCTTATAACTAATTGGTACCTGGTATGATATTGGAATGAAGTTTAAGGCATCATACATGCTTCTCAATTCATTGGTTATAAGCTTGGTCATCTGGAATCATCCCAAAATGAGATATCATCATCTATTGTCTAGAAATCTCTTTTCATGCACCCTACACAATTAGATTTCAAAAAGGCATCAGTTGCTCATAAAAATATATGGGATGGGGTGGATGACAAGTTTTAAGACCCTCCATGTCCTTAGAGGCATCAGGCATGCTTTAATATCAGCTCACATGAAGCTTTCCACCCTTCTCACTATCTTGTCCATTAGGTCAGTTTTGATTGGCTGAGTTGAAATACCTGGTTTAGACACTTAAAATTTTATTCAAGGCATTAAATGACCATATGGAGTTATAAAAAGTATAAATCCTCATTTTAAACTTGATTTTATCTTCAAACTCCTCCTATAGCCTGTACAACACAAAAAATGGTAAAAAATAGCCTATTTCTCACCCCATCAGTATAAGTCCATACATCTAGTTGGCATGTGAGGAATATTGAGTAAGTCCTCTATAAGTTCCAATAGGTTTCATGATAAAATTATGCCATTATATCAGCTTTCTAGCTCCATTTCCATCATCGGGTCTCTACAAGGGTTTAACAAGGATTTTAGGCCTATTTGCCCTCTTAAGCTTTGTTCAAAAAGATGAAATATCCAATCTTAAAAAAAATTCCACAAAATCATTGTTTAAGACCCATGTTAAATCTCCTAAACTCATATGTTACCCATGCAAAGCAACATTAAAGATATGGGATCTTGAAATCACCCTATCGAGCTCTTTTTCTCATTCTAACAGGCTTAAAGTTGCCTTCAAGCTAAGATTGGCTCTCTTAGCGTTTCCTTTGAATCTCAATGGTTTTTAAACATATATATTGTCCCAAGAAACATGTCTCAACATGTTACCAATCTCATCTCATGCTCCAAGTGTGAAAGACCCTCAATTTGGACATAGGCATAATCCTTGCCTAATAGGCATGTTTCAAGCTTAAACCTAAAATGACATTTTTGTTGTATTACATACATTCAAATAGCTTTAACACCTCTGATATGACTCTATCAACATGATTCAAATAATTTGTAATCTCACTGAAGGCTATAAGTGAAAATGGTCTTGCATTTGGTTCTCATGCATGAAACTACCATATATGCCTACCTGCAACCTTTAAGGCTTTGAACACTTTGTTTGGTTTTTCCCCTCCTTGAAAGGTTTTTAATTTTTGTCTTAGGTGTAATTACACTTATCACACATTTTATAAATATCTACACAATATTTTGATCAGCTTTTGATCATTTTTTCCTAAAACTGCTAGGGTTTGCATGGGAAGAATTACCCCTTGTATGAGACAAAATAGGGGGTACTTCCAATATCTTCTCAAAAAATATGTAGATTTTAGAGCTATATATAGGTTTTAAGGATCATTTATACAAAAAATTATCCCTTGGTCATCTCTTTTGATCCCTCAAACTCACAAAAACAAAGACAAACTCCTTCAAAGGCAGACTGTGTGCGAGCTTTTCCCAAGTGGATTATGTTTTTGCTTTTGAAAGGCCTTCCATTTACTTGTTTTCCATCATGATAAAATCATAATAATATCATGATAATATCTTGGGGAAATTTTATATCCATTTACTTCTCTAACTTTCCACTTGCTTTCCACACTCTTGCCTTACTTCTCTGTTCATTGTCAGTACCAATTCCTGACCTAGTTGTAGGTGTATATAGGTGTTTTGGGGACCTGTGTAGGATTATTTTGATCTTGTTTGTCCTTGTAAAGTCACCAAAATATTAATTTATGTGTCATATATTACTCCATCAGGTGAAAACTCTTTCTAACCCTGTTTGTGCTCCAGAGCTTCTCAATTTAGTCTTTCTCTGCTAGACTGAGACACATGCCTTTTGAGAGAAACCTATAGGTTACATTTTCCTCCTTGATGCTTGCTCACAGTGTGAAAATAATATCCATTATAAAATGAGAACAAAACCATTTGATATCTTCCTATACATTGTGCTCACCCTATATACTCCCTAAGTTCAAAACTAAGTTCCTTTTGTTATGACTAAGACACACTATTTGTGGAATGTTTTAGGTGAGTACTAGCTCCTTAGACTTGAGTTATAATGTTTGAAGACATGATTTGAAAGTTTTATGGTCAAAAGGTACTTGTTTTACTATCATTATCCATTTAAAACCTTCAAACAACAATCTATCATCAATCTAGGGTCACTAACCTGACTAAAATACACTCCCCTTAAGACCCTGCTTGTAGGTGTATTGCCCTTAATTGAGCTTGTTTATGATATATGTGGACCCATTTTATATACCTTGAGGTCACAAGTTATGTTTTTGAACTATAATTCGCCTTTGACAGTCTTAAGACACCAAATGGGCATCAATTTTAGGGTCACTATTTGCTATACTTTGTTGTAGGTTTCATTTTCCTCATTGTATAGACTGTAGGAAACCATAGGGTTAACATAGCCATGTATCAATGCCATTGATAATCTACATGCCATTTTGTGTACCATTCAACTACTTGAGCCATCCCATTCATACATGAATGCACTATTGCTCTTCAAGATGTCAATGTATCACTCACACTTCTAAAGCCTCTAGATGTCATTATAGGATTTTAGTGTGTTTTAAGGGATATTTAAGGCCGCAAACAACCCTTTTCCACCTACTCTCTTGCTTTCATCCTTGGAATATCTCTTTTCTATGATAGAGGAAACATGGTCCACCCATTTATATGCTTTGGAACACCTACCCAACCATCAATATATAAAGGATGGTTCTATCATCAATATTAACACTTCAAAATGGTATTTTTATGCTCTATTAGCACCACCTATAGGTGTGCTTTTGGATGTATACAGGCAGGTAGGAACATTGGAAAGGGTGTATGGATTATGAGCATGTAACATGACCTTATCACCATCTAAGGTTTCATATAAATCCTTCCAAATTATATAAAATTCAAATAAGTAAAAATCACCTTTCTTCAATTTGAATCTAACTCTTGAGGGCACCTATAGGGGTGATTCCATTACTGATTGTGTGAAATGCTCAACATGACTGTCACAGTTCCCTTATTTGCACCATATGGAAGCTTGAACCAAAAACTTATGTATCTCAAGGATGAATCAAGACTTTAAAACCTTAAACTCACCTTTATTAACATGTTTTATAGGCCCTCTGTATGGAATTCAACCTTCTACAAGTGGAAAATTGACTGAGATTCCATATGTTGGTACCTTCCTGCAAAGTGAGTTATGTGGACTATCAAATCAACTTGAAATAAAAAACCAACAATGGAAAAAATTAGAGGGGAGAATCAATATCCTCTGGATCCAATATCAATAACTAAATTGTATGGGCCTTCCCAAACAAGAGCAAAACCCGTAAGATACACATTAACAAGCATAAAAGTATAATCCACTTCATGAGGATGGTTCATGAAGCACATGACACCATTTTTAAAAATTATTATATTAAAATTAAGGTCTTTGAATTTAATTAAACCTCCTAGAAGTGTTTGACTTGAAACCTTTTCATTTGTTCATACTAAGCAAAAAGTTGAATGTCACTTCTACATGTCTAGGAGAGCAAAAATAGAGTAGAACGGTTTTGTAACAATTTTGACACTTATAAAGAAAATTTTTTTTATAAATGAGTGTTAGGAAGGTGAAGAGGCATTGATTAACTATTTTCCATGTGTCACACTTCCCAAAGAGGTTGTACAAGTGCCAAACTCTTCTTTTCCTTCAAGAAAACTCCCCTTTCTTCTGCATAACCTGCCATATTTTAGTTATGTCAGTTACTTAAGACTTATATGGACACATGTGACATGAAATCACATTTTGGGACCTTCATGCTTCCTAATAAATCTGTATAACTCAGTAAATGCTTAATTTTGACCCTTAAAATGATTCAAAAGGACATGTTGGCTAATAAAATTGATGACCAAAGCTAATATAACATTAAATGACATAAAATTACATATAATACACCTTATTACCAAATTTTATACCCATAAAACCTCAAGAAACCAAATTTTTACCTATAGGTGATCCAATTTGACTTAAAAGTCAAATTTGGTCAATGATGCCTATAACCAACTCAACTTGCCAGATCATGTCATGTCTGAATCTTCAACCATCCTTCATTCTTTCAACAATACCATGGCCACTACCTTGGGAAATGTCATCCTTCATATCTGTTTAGGACCTTGCACACTCCCCAAACTTTTCTATGTTATAGAAGGTGAATTTTAATACATCTTATTGGGATGACCTTGGATTTACTCCATGGGTTGCATTCCCCTACCCTCCACCATTGCATAAAGTTCGAGCATAAAGGCTAGATCATCACCATCCAAGATGACCCAAGCCCTTTCTCAACATGTAACATGACCTATTTCCCCAACGATATCCTCTACCCCCATCCAACACACCCTCAATAGTTAAAACCCAACCTCCTACCACCAAAGTAGATATCATTTCCCCTGCTACCAATGAGGCATCGACTAGTTCTTTTATCCCTTCAGACCAAATCCCCACCATAGACCCTTTGGAATCAACATTCCATTGCCTTTCACTGGGGGTGTATCACCTTCTCACCCTTGACACATTCCCTACTCACGAGTATGGATAACTCACTAACCAGCTAGGATATGATCCCAATGTTGAAACTATGATTCCCTTTAGACCTCCCCACTATCAAACCCATCTTGTCTATGTGGGACTCGATAAATCCCTTGGTGCTTCTACGACCTCTCTTCCACATCGACCATTCACTGTCGATTTCTCTTACTTAGATAACCCAAGCTTCACCAAAACATATCTCCATTAGTGTGATTGAAAAGGCTTCGATATTAGGCAATATGAACATGGCCCACACAAATTGGTCACCATCAAAACTATAAAGTTGCATGATAAACACGGACTTGGTTTCATCTTACTTAATAAGAATAAATCCAAACAAACTACCATTACCATTGTTGAGGAGGATATCCCTTCCTCACCGACCTCACCTCTACTTGCATGTGAGGATGATGACACCATCCCACCTAGCTTTTTTTGTCAACATGATCAGCCTTGGACCCCTGACTTATTAAAACGAGGGGGTGACCATAGCCATCCCTTTGACCCACCCTAAAATGATAAGAAAAGACTCCTACTATTAACACTATTTAGTGCCAAGATGATGATGCTATTCTCACCTATCTTTGTGTGCTAGATTCTTCAATCCAAAAATTCCTTCCTCCAGAGCCTTCAACCATGTTGAACAAATCCACCATGGATATCAATGTGGGTACTCCAAATAACCCCTGCATTGTCAAAATTGGTCAATCATTAAATGCTGAGGAACTTCAGGACTTCCCCTCTTTCCTTTAAGATCGCAACAAAGCCTTTGCTTGGTCTTATAACGATATGCCTGGAATTAACTTTTCCATTTCTACCCATAACATAGTCACCATGATGAAAAACTTGTCGAGTAAAAGATTTGATGCATGCATCCTTGCATAGCCCTTCTCATCAAAGAAGAGATTCAACGTCTTCTCTTTGTCAACTTTATTCAACCCATTGACTACCCCCAATGGGTCTCAATTTTTGTACCTATCACCAAAGCCATAGGGGGGCTACACATTTGTGTGGAATTTCTTGCCCTTAACCTCACCTACCCCAAAGATGACTTCCCTCTACCAAGTATTGACCAACTTGTTAATCTTATAGCCAACCATAAGATGTTATCTCTCATGGATGGGTTCTCATGTTACAATCAAATATTAATTGCTCTCAAAGATCAACATAAAGCCATCTTCACCACCCCATAGGGAACCTTTTTCTATAGAGTGATGCTCTTTAGATTAAAGAATGCTGATGCAACCTACAAACATGCCATGACCTATATTTTCCATGACCTTATCCATAAGATTGTTAAGGACTATGTGGATGGCCTTTTTAGAAAATCCAAACTCTGAAAGGATCACTTGGTTGTTCTTAAGGTCATCTTTGAATGCCTTATCCATTACCATGTCTAAAAAAACCCCAAGAAGTGCATTTTTGGGGTCTTATTAGGAAAACTTCTCAATTTTATTATCTCCCCTCATGGAATTGAAATTTATCCCACCAAAATCAAAGCAATCCTAGACATGTTTCCTCTAACCAACCTTAATCAGTTTCATAGAGTTTAGGGGACACTACAATCCATTCCTCATTTTATCTCCCAACTTTCAGATCAGTGCCAACCCTTCCACCACCTTCTGACGAAATATATCAAGTGGAATAACAACTACCAAAAGGCCTTTGATTCACTTAAAAAGTACCTTTTGTCCCCACCTATCCTTACCCCTCCCAAGGATGACCAAAATTTATACCTACATATCTTTCCACCAACCATTCTCTAGGGGTAATGTTGGCTCATCAGGACAAACAACACAAAGAGTAAGATGTATACTACATTAACCGCATGTTGTTAGAATATGAGACTCGATATACCCACATTGAGAAACTTTGATTAGCCTTAGTCTTTATGGCTACCAAGCTTCACCACTACCTTCTTAACCATAAAACCTATGTCATAACCAACACTAACTCAAATACATGTACTCCAAGCCATACCAAAACCAATGTATGGCCAAGTGGCTCATGCTCTTAGTAGAGTTTAATCTTGAGTTCTTTCAGCAAAATTTAATTAAGGGGTAAGTCATTACCAACCAATTGGCCGAGGAACCTTTAGAAAATAATCAACCCCCTCTTCTTGAGTTCCATGATGAGTCCATCATGTCCCTCTCTCAAGTGGATTCTACCTATCAAGTCACCATATTATTTGATGGATCAAAGGTCAATGTGGTGGAGGAGTGGGTATCATCCTTATCCCCTTCGATGCTGAACCCCTTCTTTTATCTTTCAAGATTGATTTTGAATGTACCAATAACATGGGTGAGTATGAAGCCCTAGTGATAGGCCTTCAAACTGATTTAGCTCTAGGATTCAAAATAATCAACATTTTTGGTGACTCCCAACTTGTGGTCAATTAAATGAATATCTCCTACCAATGTAAGAATGATGTTCTAAAATAGTGCAAATAACTAGTTGATGAACTCTTAGCATCATTTGAACACTACCGCATCTAGTCAACCCCATGATATACCAATAAGTTTTCCAAAACCATGGCTTCCTTTACCTCGCAAATCCCATTCACGCCTTCAAACTCTACGCTATCTATTATTATCCACAAGCTTACCCAACCTTCCTATATCAAACTAGATTCTCTCACCATTTTCAATATGGAGGAGACCCAAACTGATATTTGGTATTGGTAAACCTTCAACTATATTAAACTTGGCATAATTCCTTCTGGCCTTTCTAAGAATGCTCAAAGAACATTTGTTCAGCCTCACGCTATAAACGGCTTTGATAGTCTTCTCTTTTGCTATCTGCATAGTCAAGAAGCTTCCTATGATACATTTGTTTGAAGACCATTATGGGAGGAATTATATATAAACACGACTTTGATGGTCTTCTCTTTCGCTATCTACATAGTCAAGAAGCTTCCTATGCTATCAAAGAAATGCATGATGAAATCTATGGAGGAAATTTTAGTGGCCTCATTGTATCTAAACTCATCTTTTATCTCAGTTATTACTAGCCTACCCTTAACCAGGGCTACTGTGATTATGTGAAAAAGTGTGTCAAATGTCAACAACATGCTAATTTGCATCATGCACCTAACCATGGTCTTCGAGTTTCTATCAATTTTTTGCCCTTCTCACAATGGGGTCTAGACCTTATTGGTGAATTTAACCCCCATTCCTCATAGAAACACCATTCTATTATCATTGTGACCAAGCATTTTACCAAGTGGGTAGAGGCTATCCCTCTAGTCTCGACCAAAGTAGAAAAGATTGTTGACTTTATCAACCATCACATTATCTATCGTTTCAATTTTCTCCATAATATTATCATTGACAATGGTATATCTCTTAAAAACAAGTAATTCCAACATCTATGTGATGCATTGAGCATTAATTTGAGCTGTTCCTCGCCCTATAATCCCTAAGCAAATAGATAGGTAGAAACCTCTAACAAGAATCTTAATAACATGCTAACTAAAATAGTCACTATATCTGGTCGAGACTGACATCTACACATCCCCTTTACTTTTTGGGCATATCATACTAGCTTCAGAACCCCTATGGGTACTACACCTTTTTCTCTCATGTTTGGAGCGGAGGCTGTCTTGCATCTTAAGGTTTATATCCCCTCTCTTTGCATATCTTCACAAGAGATTATTTTAGAGGATAATTATCATCAACACCATTTATCCCAACTTGAGCTACTTGATGAGCATCATCTAGAATCCCTTACTCATCTTCATGTCTATCACGAATGTGTCAAGTGTGCCTATAACAAGTACCTTAAAGTGTGAGAATTCAATATCAAAGACCTCATTCTAAAGGAAAACCAATATGTCACTAATATGGAGAAAAGCAAGCGAGGTAAGTTTGTTTTCAATTGGTTTGGACCTTATATCATAGCCCATAAGTATGGATCAAGATCTTACCAGTTGTCTTCTCTTGAAGGCCACCCAAAACTTGAGCCCCTAAACGCTTTACATCTGTGTCTGTTGTTTTGTTGAGAAGGACTGTGTTCACTTTTTATTTAACTTAAGCTCATCCCTTGCTATCTACCTTCATTCCATTTCCCTATTTTAAGGGTAACTGATTAAAATTGAATCATGTGATTAGATGTCACTGACATATCCATATCTTAAATAATTGGTATCATGGCTCTACCTATGGCATAGTTCTCATGGTACTTTACACACCTTCACAAGATGGATTCCCATGGTCATTTTCACCTAAGCCTCTTTACACCTAATCAACCTTCTTGTGTTTTTAGTTTTTCCTTCATAAGGATGAACCCTTAAGACTATATAAGCACATCTATATTAAGTAAAATCCCTGTAATCAAAGCCAAGCATCAAAAATATTATCACCAACGATCATGGGTCATTCCTAGCGTTCACAGACTATTCACTCAAAGGATAACTATTGGAAATTTATTTAAAATTATATAAATGTAAGGTGGACTACTCCCTTGAAGGATAGATATCACAAAGGCTTGAATAAAACACAAACTTAGACCACTCCCTCTAAGGATGGATAAGTAAGCATTTGTCAAAAGCATAGAAATTTTTTGGAAGCTTTTCACATCAATCAACTTTCCATATACAACAATCAATATAGGACCCATCATCAAAATCGTAGCAAAAGCAAACTAATCTTGAAAGTCACAGTCGACTCTCAAACAACAAAATAAAGTAGAAACCTCAATAAACTTTCACAAGTAGACTTCTCGCATCGATCAATCTACACAGTTTTGACATAGGTTTGTTCATCCTAGTTCTTTGGATACTTTCAGAAGAGGCAAGCTAGTCTCGTAAGAAGATTCCATTTTTTACCCATCTCCCCTTTAAACTATATGTAAGGGATTATCAAGCTTACTTGACATTATGTGGTCAAAACACCTTTTAACCAACTAAATAATACTGTAGTCATAGATTTTTTATCATGCTCATTGGATCCACACATTATTGATTTATCAGTTTTATAGATGATGAAGGATGTTATGGGCACCCTTCATGGACAAGAACAAGGTTTTCTTGATGTTGTGGTTATATCTAAGTATCCACTATCTCCACTATAGGTCATGATTCAAAGATAGAATCTGGTGTAAACACATAGTAAAATTATTTTTTAGCTTTAAGCAATGATATGCTATGTCATATTTACATAAATGTATGCACATCTAGATCTAACAATATATGTATGCTCCATAGGATTGTCCATCACGAGTGTATATGTGATCTCGCAGCCCTAGACAACCATTTAGGTGGAATATGGAGAGTCTATAATCATTTTGCAAAATTTTATTCATGAAAAATTATTATTTTCCATATATAATTTTAATGCATTAAATTTTATATTTTATATGTTGTACAGACACAACAATTTTTAGAGGTTGTGGATCAAATATTTGATGACTCACACACTAAGAAGAGAGTCTCTCCTTGTATTGAGGCATCCAACACCCCTGGACCTACATATATAGCAACAAATCATAATTTATTTAGAGGCAATGAGAAACAAGAGAGCTAGTTGTTGTGTTAGGGGTCTAGTTGTAGGAATAATTGATGTCGTATGTTGATATGGCCTACATTATATTCTTAAATAGTGAATTTTGTATATGTACATGTTACGGTCTGCACTTTTTCTTGACATATGTCTTATTGTTTATGTCATTATGACATAGAACTTTTCATATACACATATATACTATTTGAAAAATAAGCTTCCTTTACGTATGTGTATTTTATATTTTGATCATTTAATGTTTACACACATTATTAGTTAGTTATCATTATTATTTCATATAAAGCTAAAAAATCCACATTTTTCTCTAATGTAGGTGCTTCATCATTATGTATAATTTATATTTACATGTGATATTTACTGTTTACTTATTTCATTTACATTTCATTACATATCGATTTAGATTTGCGTATCAAATTCATCGGTTTCTCCAAAATATGCATGGGTAGTATGAGTGAAAAAAAATCTATAAAGGAGGGATATTATTATGTGCAATAACATATTATATGAGGACTTCATTATATTCATATATATGAACTATAATGTCAATGTGTAATGAACTTCTTATGTAGGATTTGGTTGTTATTTGATAAGATTATTCTAAATATAAAATCGTTGAGACTAACATTTCCAAGTGTTGAGACTATATTTTATTATCTACACTATCTTTAAACTTTCAAAACTACCTTTTCAAACCTTCAATAGTTCCTTAGTTCTTGATATGACTAATTTGACTTAATACAAAGGTCATTGTTTTAACTTAGGAGCATCAATTTAATGTTGTAAATTTTGTATATAATAGTTTGAAAGATGAGTCATGTTGTGATGAAGCCATGACATGCTTCCTTATGCTTTATGAAGGGTAGTTTTAAGTCTATGTAGCATAGGAAGTCCTATTTCAGTCATGCAGGGGTGTTCAAGTAGTTAGAGTCTTGATATTGGCAAATTTTCCTATCAAAACCTTATGTTCAAATATTAAAATTGCCTTATAAGGTCTATAAGCCCTTGTAGTTAGTTGTAACGGCATGAACCTTGGGAAAGGGAATTAAGAGTTTGTTATTATGATGTAAAATTCACTTTACCCTCATGAAAAACATAAACATACCTTATCACTCATCTAGAAGGGTGGATTCTATGTTAATTAGAGATAAAATAAGGCAAAGCTATGTTAGGAGGCAAACGGTTGAGTAGATCTTGGTCTTCTGAGTTATCTAAACCTAACATTAAACATCAGCTAAGGAAAATTAGGATTCATACCAATCCTAGAGGATATTCATAAATCATTCACACATGCAAAGGCAAAGGACTGATGGGGGGATAAGATTAGAGAGGAGGTCTGTTGGTATAAGGTCTGCAAAAATGTGTAAGGTCTAGTTTGTTAATATATTTTGATGAATACTTGGAATAAAGAAGGTATATTTGTTATGAGAACATGTCATTATACTCTTTAAGGGTTTATAGTCTTGATTGTTAAGTGGTGCTCATGAAATTTATGAAATTATGTATGAGAGCATAGGAGAATGGTTTAATGGTTTTTTAGAGGGCTCAAGACGTATATCTTTAGATGTAACTTTCCAAATGACCTAGAAACTTGTACGAAGGTATAATAGAATGTTTCGAGTGTGTGGATAATGATTTCAAGTATTGGTGAGTTCTAAAAGATCAAATATTAAGGATTGTATTGTGACAAAATTATGTGATTGTTGACAATGAGAATTTATGAGTCCACAAGGAGGGAATAAAACCCTGAATCTATGTTTCAAAGTCTCTGAGCTTCAGAAGGAAGTAGAATAGGTTGTGTGAGAAGCCTCAATAATGTAAATTAAAGTCACTAAACCCATACTATGAGTTATTGTCAAGTGACTTGAGTATAGTCCTAAATATAAAGTTTATGAAACAAAATTTGTTAAAAGGATATGAGATTGATAAAAAAATTCTAGATGATGAGATTGTGAATCTAATAATTTGACTCAAGAGAGGATGATTAGTATGGTGTTAGTTTCAAAATAAAAATAAAATGAAAGAAACACACTAACATAACATCTCTAGGCCTAGACACTAGGGAGAGCTTAGTTAACAAACATAAATAAAACACACAACTAAAATGCAAAAAAAACCTTCTTTTACCTTCCTTGGATGCTCCAAAATGCTTGTTGTATTGGCTTACTCGGCTTGTGCTCATGAAGTCTTCATCAAAAGAAGCTTGGCTACCTCCATGTCTCCTTGTCACCTTTGGCTTGTGGCTTGGCTTGGCTTGGAATTAATTTGGCATGGTAACACTAATTTCATTGCCTTTTGGAATCAATTTTGCATTATAACTTTGCATAATCATGTCTTTAAATTCATGTGGTGAGGCCTCCTATTTATAGATTTTTAAGAATGTCTAGAATCAACCTGAACCTTCCATCTTGAGATTGAGATGTATGGTTGAGGATTAATTCAATTTTTGGAATTAGTTTTATAATTATGCTCATCATGACATTGGAAGAAGGGGAAATTAAGAGGCATGGAGGGCATCATGGAAGGTAATAATGAGGCATGAAGGGCATGAATTATGATATTTATAGCATTTATGGCTTAGGGATGTCTTCCCAAAAAATGAAGTTATTTGATGATGTAGATATTAAATATTCATTTCCAAAACAAATTATTCAACAAGTTTTCATGGAATTTTTAATTAGGCTCTAATTTAAGTTAATTAGCTCTTAAGCATGTTTACACACTTTGTGCATAAATTACTCAAATTAATCAGAATGCCTTGTTATTGGTCCAAAATTTGACTGAATTTGAATTAAAAGCTAATGTTAGATGCATTGAAATTGTATTCACATTTAGAATGTTACAAAATCAAATAAAAAAGGCACATGTCTTATGCAAGACATTTAATAAGAAAGAGTAATTCAGAGCACTTAGGTGTAAAATTGACATTTTAACTCAAAATAATATGATCAAAAGTAGTTGGCCTATAAATTGCATTGCCCTATTTAATGATACTTTGGTCAAAATCAGCGTTTGAATATATCAATTTTAACTCATTTAATATGTTTTAATGTTTTTAGTCCAAATTATGCATTTTGGATAGAAATTGGCCAATAGCTTGATTGGAAATTATCGGTGGCTAGATTTAGGTGTCTACAGTTTGCCCTTGTTTGGGAAGGTGTTGCAAGCTATAAGCACAGTAACATCTTTTCAAAGAATGAAAAAATGTTGTATGACTTCAACTACAATGATGATAAACTAATTGTATGATGCCCCCTCGAGGGAACAGTTGGCACAGGTAAGATGACAAACGGTCCCTCAAAAAGAAAGAAATGAAATGAGGGGACCAAAGAAATGAAATATGATGGGATAAAAACATAATGATATTGAAAAAGTAGTCAAAATAATTGAGAATACAAGTGGGATGGTGCACAATGGTTTGCCTAAAGGCGGTTATAAACATTGTACCCTGATAGTAGCAATGTGGTATGATAACATAATGAGTTTGCCAAAAGACAATTATAATCATTGAGAAGATGGAGTTGCCCCTGTTAGGATAGACAAACAATATAAAAGCATGACCCTATACGGATAGAAAACATAAAGTGGTGATGGCACAATGATTTTTGTAAAAGTGATTATAATCATTGAAAAATGCAGGTGGGATGGTGTGCAATGATTTGCCCATAGACGGTTATAATCATTGGACCCCGATTATGGTAAACATGATAAACTTAGTTGAGGATGATGATAACTTAACACAAGGTAATGATGAATTAGAAAAACCTACTGGTTGTGATCAAGGAATTTGACTCAAGAGAAGATGGTTAGTATGGTGTTAGTTTCAAAATAAAAACAGAGTGAAATAAACACGTTAATAGAATAATATCTCTAGGCCTAGATAGTAAAGAGAGATTAGTTAACAATCATGAATGAAACACAAAACTAAAACGTAAAATAAAACTTTTTTACCTTCCTTGAATGCTCTAAAATGCTTGTTGTGGTGGCTTGCTCAACTTGTGCTTCAAGAGGTCTTCTTCAATTGAGTGTGGCTACCTCCATATGCCCTTGGCACCTTTGGCTTGTGGCTTGGCTTAGCTTGGAATCAATTTGGCATTATAACACTAGTTGCTTAAAGCTTTTTGGAACCAATCTTGAATTATAACTTTACACTAATTAAGCTTAGAAATGATGTTGTGAGGCCTCCTATTTATAGATTTTTGGATTTGATCAGAATCAACCTCAATTGTCCATCTCAAGATTGAGATGTGTAGTTGAAGATTAATTCAATTTTTTGAATTAAGTTTAGAATTATCCTTATCATGGAATTGGAAGAAGGGGCAATTAAGAGGCATGGAGGGCATCATGGAAGGCATGGAGGGCATCATGGAAGTCATTGATGAGGCATGGAGGGCATGAATCTTGATATTTGTGGCATTTATGGCCTAGGGATGTCTCTCGAAGAAAAAAGGTCACTTGATGATGCAAATATTCAATATTTATTTTCAAACCAAATTATTCAATAAGTTTGTATGGAATTATTGATTAGGCATTGATTTGGGTTAATTAACTCTTAGGCATGATTAAGCACATTATGCACAAATTATCCAAATTGATCAAAATGTTTTATTATTGGTCTTAAATTTGACTAGATTGGAATTGGAAGTCCATATCAGATGCATATTCCCATTTATAATGTTTCTATTTAAAAATAAAAAAGGCATGAGTTTTGTGTAAAAGATTTGATAGGAAAGAGCAATCTAGAGCATGCAAGTACAAATTTGGCATTTTGACTTGAAATGAACTGATCAAAGTTAGCCAGCCCATAAATTGTCTTACCCCATTTAGGGATACCCTGGCCAAAATCAACATTTGAATATATCATGTTCACATCATTTTGCTTATTTTAATGTTTTAAGGCCAAATTATGCATTTTAGATAGAAATTGGTCAAAAACCTGGTTAGATGTTATCGACAACTAATTTTAAGTGTCTATAATTTGCCCTTGTTTGGGAAGGCATTGCAAACCATAGGAAAAGCAATGTCTTTTCAAAGAATGAGAAATGGTTTGCATGCCAGAAAGAAGATGATTGTTGAAGAACAAAGCTCCAAATGGTTTTGGGAAGCCTATAATGATGTTCCCTCGAGAGAGTGGTCATCACATTTATTGATGGATAGTTCCTCAAAAAGAAACAAGAATAAAGGTGAAATTAATCCATGGTTGAGATTAATCTAAATGAGAAAATACTTGCATGCATTAATGTGAAAAGGATGTTGATTTACCCAAAGATAGTTATAATCAAGAATAAAAATCAAAATAATGATTTGCCCATAGGTAGTTATAATCATTAAGAGGACCTAGATTGGCTAAAGATTATTGGGACTCCAGTTAGGTTTGATTAGCAAGCATAAATCAAGGATATAACCTAGAATATAGATTAAAGATGAGTGGGTGCAAAGTGATGAAATAGATGAATAGAAAAATGAGATTGATCAGTGTGAATGATTCAATTATCCCTGCTAATGAGGAGATACTCATCCTGATTAACAATGATACAACTAGAATGGCCATTGAATTGATTTGATCAAGGGTGGGATGGAAGGATTTGCCAAGGTGCCAAGGAGAAACTTTTGTAGCTCTATTGATTATAGACCTTCGTGAAGCTAATTTTTGCTATAGCATGTGATAGTAGGTTCCTGATAGAGCACCATGAAGACTTGGCCAAAATGTGCATAAGGGCTAACTCTTGATATCTAATAAACACTTGAAAATAATAAACCAATGATAAAAACTATGACGATAATATTGATGTATGAATATGGATGGACTCAAGAATAATGTGTGTAAGGAATCACCCAATGCATACATATAGACTGATTCAAAGCAATAGTGCTAAAAAAATAAATAATCAAGTGAATAAATAAACAAATAACTTAAAACAAACAAACAAACAAAAAGCTTGAAAATAAAAGCAAAAAAAAACATCCTAACAATGACCATGCCCCAATAAGACAGATCGAAGATAACTGACTAGGCTTAGATAGGATAAATATTTTTGAATTTTTGAAATGTTATGAATGTTTTTGGCATTTTGAGGTATCTTAAATCATTAGAGAATGACAAGATACCTGCTCATAAAATGGTTAGAATGTTTAGCTTAGATTGCTCACAAAATAGTGAGAGCATATGGAATGAGGGACTGAGGTGACCTCAACATGAATTGATCATGACCTACATAGTCCTGAAATGACCTCAAGTCATAGTAATTCCATCTACATAAAAGGTAGAGAAAAACTAACTAGGTCCCAACAAGTTTTCAAATCCAATAAATAGCCAGTCAAATGAAAATAGTAATGGCAAGGTGATGCGGCAATGCATGATAAACAAATGTTGCCTTTAGTTACCCATAGGTAGTTATAAATAAGATACAACAGCATAGGTCAATGATACTAATTTTTTCATAGGTGGTTATAATTAGTAGCAAGACTGGTGAAACAATGATTTGCCCATATGCAGTTATAATCAATCTCACATAAATAAACATGGATATAGGATGAAAGATATCTTGCTAGATCAACTGCCACACTACTTTCATAAACTATCATTGTTAGGGTGTGGAGCTAAAAACTTCACCAAGGAGCATTCATTATGAGGTTCGGGTCTACACAGACACCAGCGTCGGTCAGGAGAGACCGACGTCGGTCACAGGCAGTTGCAGAGACGTCGACGTCGACAGAAGGTCGGCCGACAGCGGTCACAGACAAGCAGCAAGAACCGATGTCAGTTACTTGCGTGTCCAGAAAGCTATTTTCGTGGACAGAAGCGAGTGTTTGCATGATAAGTTTGAGTTGTGGACTCAAACACGCGTCTCTATTATTGACATTACTATTTTTAGAGCCCTTGTTTAAGTGGTTTAACTGTTTGTTGGAAGTACATGCTCAAGTCTCCTAATTCTATATGAAGAATTAGATCTTCCTAGCTTATTGTGTATTGTAGTGAATTATTGTAATTCATTGTGTGAGAAGAACAGTACAGAATTGAATCAATTCAGGCTTGTTGGAGTTGATTGTTCTTGAGAGAGATAGCTCTTGAGGAATAGAGATCTATTGAGAGATCTATACATCTAGGAGAGGTGTGGAAGAAAGAAGCTTTCTTCAATTGTATTTCTTTGTAAAGAGTTTGTTAATACAAGTTTTCAGAGTGTTTTCTTGTATCTCTTGTTCTTGCTATTATCATTCTAATTACTTGTCAATCTGGTTTAATTCTGCGTTTATTGCTGTCATAATTGTAATCTATTGTTGGTTTGATCCCCCAACAAGTGGTATCAGAGCCTTGATTACAGGTTCAGAGCTTGATATTTGGTATCAAAGTTCAGGTTCACTAACAAGTGGTTCAGATCTGTGTAGTGTGTATTGATTACAGGTTCTCACAGGAGTTTCTGCAGGGATTTCTGTTTGAGTGAGAGAAGTAATGGCAGATGAAAGTAAATTAAGAATGGAAAAGTTTAATGACAAAAATTACCAACACTGGAGAATGCAGATAGAGGACTATCTGTATCAGAAAGATCTCTACTTACCGTTAGGAGGTATTGCAAAGAAGCCCAAAGACATGGAGGATGAAGAATGGGAAGTTCTTGACAGAAAGGCTCTGGATTCTATAAGACTGAGTCTAGCATCCACTGTGATATCCAATTTATCACAGGCAAAGTCTACGGTAGAGTTGATGACTACGTTAGCAAATTTGTATGAAAAACCCTCAACTTCCAATAAGGTATATCTTATGAAGTAGTTATTTAATTTGCATATGAATGAAGGTGGATCTGTTTCTACTCATCTGAATGATTTCAATGGTATTGTGAATCAATTAAGTTCAGTGAATATAGTGTTTGATGATGAGATAAAAGCTCTTTTAATATTATGTTATTTGCCTAAAAGTTGGCATGGCTTAGTAATGACAGTAAGTAATACTGCATCTGCATCAAATATTTTGAAAGTAGAGGATGTTGTTAGTGTTATCTTGAATGAGGAAATACGCAGGAAAAACACAGAAGAGGCATCCGCTAACGCTTTAAGTTTTGAGAGCAGGGGAAGCCAGAAAGAGAAGAGCAAGAAAGGCAGAGCAAGATCCAAATCAAAGGGGAAAGGCAGATCTAAATCCAGAAATGGCAGAAGGCCACAATGCTGGATTGTGGAAAGATGGGGCACATAAGCAGAGATTGTTGGTCAAAGCCTAAGGAGGACAACCAGCACGAAGAAAAGGAGGAAGCCAAGATTGCAGGTATTGCACATGATGCTTTAATTTTCTCTCTGCATAATAATAATATAGAATTTTGGGTACTAAATTCTGGTGCATTTTTTCATGCTACTCCTAACAGAGAATATTTCAATGACTATATCCAAGGAGATTTTGGAATAGTGTATCTAGGGGATGATGAGCCTTGTAAAATAATTGGCAAAAGTAAAGTGCAGCTGAAGATGCAGAATAGCAACACATGGGTGTTGAGAGATGTGATGCATGTACCTAGCTTGAAGAAAAATTTGATCTCTGCAGGAAAGTTAGATGATGAGGGTTGTACAGTAACTCTCACAGCAAAATCTTGGAAGGTGACCAAGGGTGCACTTGTTATGGCCAGAGGTAAGAGAGAAGGTACTCTCTATTTGTGTAATTGTGTTACTAACAAATCTCTTTCTGTATTATCTACTTCAGATGTAGACGCTAAATTGTCACACTCAAGGCTCGGCCACATGAGTGAGAAGGGGATGTCAATTCTTAATTCTAAAGGTATGCTTTCAAATTTAAAAGGCATAGATCTAGAGTTTTGTGAGCACTGTGTATTTAGAAAACAGAAAAAGGTTAGTTTTCTCAAAACTGGGTCTATTAAGAAGAAGCACAAGTTAGAGCTTGTTCACACAGACGTGTGGGAACCGGCTCAGGTTGCTTCCATTGGAGGATCACAGTACTATGTATCTTTCATAGATGATGCCACAAGGAAGGTATGGATCTATTGTATTAGAAAGAAATCTGATGTATTTGATACTTTTAAAGTTTGGAAAGCTATGGTTGAGAATGAAACAGGGAAAAGATTAAAGTGCCTGAGATCAGACAATGGCGGTGAGTTCTGCAGTTATAAGTTTAGAGATTATTGTTACATGCATGGAATCCGTAGGCAAAGGATGGTTCCAAGGACACCTCAGCAGAATGGAATTGTTGAAAGGATGAACAAAACAATAATGGAGCGTGCAAGATGTATGAGATTGCATGCCGATTTGCCCTTACAGTTTTGGACACACGCTGTTGACACTAAAGTGTACCTGATTAACAGAGGACCCTCTACAGCTCTGGATGGTGGTAATCCAGAAGAGGCATGGACAAGTAAAAAAGTTGATCTCTCATATCTCAAAGTTTTTGGTTGTGAAGCTTTTGTGCATATAGATAAGGAAAATAGAAAGAAGCTTGATGCTAAGTCTATGAGATGCACGTTTATTGGCTATGGCTCAGATGATTTTGGTTACAGATTGTGAAATCTAGAAACTAACAAGGTAATCAGGAGCCGTGATGTTGTTTTCAATGAAAGAGTGATGTATTGTGATCAGCTAAGGAAGTTGAATCAGTCTGAGCAGAGCAATGGTGAATTGGATGATGTGAAAGTCCAAGATGAGCTCGCGGAAAAAAGAAATAATCACTTACAGAAAAACACAGAGACCGACATCGACAGATTAGGAACTGGCGTCGGTAGGATAGAAATCAGCGTCGGCCATACAGAGACCGACGTCGGCCATACAGGTACCGAGGTCGGTCAAGCAGAACCGACGTCGACAAATAACAGGTCTACAAATAACCGAGGTCGGTCACTGTCAGAGAATTTGGGTGGACAGTGTGTTCTAGACGAGTCTCAGACACCCATCAGGAGGTCAGAAAGGGTAAGCCTCCAATTAGATATTCTCCTTCTTTATTTTATTTATTGCTAACTGATGGTGGAAAACCAGAGAGTTTTGAAGAAGCAATACAGGTGGAGTCCAAGAGTGAGTGGGAGCGTGGCATGGTTGAGGAGTTGGAGTCCTTAAGAGAAAACCAAACATGGGATTTTGTTGAACTGCCAGCTGGTAAGAGAACACTTAAAAACAGATGGACCTACACGCTGAAGGAAGGTGAGAATGGACAGATGAGATACAAGGCCAGATTAGTGGTAAAAGGATTTGCACAAAAGCCAGGTATTAATTTTGGTGAGATTTTTTTTTCTGTTGTTAAGATGACTTCAATAAGGGTTGTATTGTCTTTGATTGCTTTTGAGGATTTGCATCTTGAGCAGCTAGATGTTAAGACAGCGTTTCTTCATGGAGATTTGGATGAGGAAATTTATATGGAACAGCCAAAAAGATTTGAGGTCAAGGGTAAGGAGAAGTTTGTGTGCAAGTTGAAGAAAAGCTTGTATGGCCTCAAGCAAGCTCCTAAGCAATGGTACTTAAAATTTGACAGGTTTATGACTGAGCATGGCTACAGTAGGTGTCAATCAGACCATTGTGTGTATTTCAAGAGATTTGATAATGATAGATATATTATTCTATTGTTGTATGTAGATGACATGCTGGTTGCAGGGTCTCACATGCAGGATATCTCAGAGCTTAAGGTAAAATTAGCTCAAACGTTTGCTATGAAAGATTTGGGAGTAGCAAAGAAAATCTTTGGCATGAGCATTAAGAGAGACAGGAAAAATCACAAGTTGATATTGTCTCAAAAAGATTATGTGGACAAGGTGTTAAAACGATTCAATATGCAGGATGCTAAACCGGTAAGCACACCTTTGGCTGGACATTTTAAGTTAAGTAAAGAACAATGTCTCAATTCATATGAAGAGGTAGAGTACATGAGTAAGGTTCCATATTCTTTCGCAGTAAGGAGTTTGATGTATGCAATGGTGTGTACTAGACCGGATATTGCCCAAGCAGTGGGAGTTGTAAGTAAGTATATGGCCAATCCAGGTAAGGAACACTAGAAAGCAGTTCAGTGGATCCTCAGATATCTGAGAGGAACCAGCAGTAGGCACTTGTGCTATGGAGGTTCAAATACTTCTCTACATGGCTATGTAGATTCAGATATGGCAGGTGATTTGGATGGCAGGAGGAGCACTACAGGTTATGTTTTTACTGTAGGTGGAACGGCGGTTAGCTGGATATCTAAGTTGCAAAAAGTTGTTGCCTTGTCAACTACAGAAGCAGAGTATATTGCAGCCACAGAAGCTAGCAAGGAGATGATATGGATGACACGGTTCATGGATGAGCTTGGTAGAGAGCATGAGAGTTGCAGATTGTACAGTGACAGTCAGAGTGCAATCTATTTGGCCAAAAATTCGGCCTTTCATTCAAGAACCAAGCACATACAACTAAGGTACCACTTCATACGGTAGGTATTGGAAGATGGTGAGTTGAAGCTGGAGAAGATCCATACAGACAAGAATCATGCTGATATGCTAACAAAGCCAGTTACGAAGAAGTTGAATCTTCATTCAACTTCTATTGGTCTTCATGATTGAATTGAAGATGGAGGAGCTAGAAGATGTTGCTGTACAGGTACTGGGGCAGCTGTTTATCTCCAAGTGGGAGATAATGCCACTTCTTCCTCCACCTTTCTGGCTTGTCACACCTCAAGACCTTCTTCCCTCTCTCTCTTGCTCAACACAACAACTCTAAAGCCTGAGTTGCTATCCCTCCTTGAATGCTTCAGCACTTGTCAGGGGATCTGTAGCTCTACCAATTAGAGCACAATTGATTACTATCTTATATGCAATTAAACATGGAATTATACCAAAATGATAAAGTAGCTAGAAACATGAGACATCAAAGAATTTGAGAGACAATACACACTCTTTGTATTAGATATTACTAGAAGAAAATACAATAAAGAAGATGCCACTTCTTCCTCCACCTTCCTAGCTTGCCACACCTCAAGACCTTCTTCCCTCTCTCTCTTGCTCAACACAACAACTCTAAAGCCTGAGTTGCTATCCCTCTTTGAATGCTTCAGCTGATCTCCTTGACCTTACACCTGTAGATCTCTTTGACCTTGCTAGCTTCAATGCATTTACTTGCCTTGGAATTAAATTTACAATACATGCCTTATGGGTCTATAAATAAGATCCCATGCTTACAAAAATAGAAGTCTAACAACTAAAATTAGACACACAGCCTGCGACTTAAATTAGCCCCTTAACATGCAAACACTCGATTCAACTAACTGACTGTTTGTCAACAGCAGTTCCGAAAATATACAGGCGACCGATGCCGGTCCCTACTGGTCTGGTGCTGCCGACGTCGACCGACTTCCTGCCGTCGCCGGTCTCCTTCTCCACTGCACTTGACCGACGTCGGTCATACTGTCGACGCCGGTGGCTCTGGTTCTTCAGCATCCTTCCTTCTAGTGTCTGTAAACAGTTGAAGCTTTTAGCTCCACACCACAACAATCTCCCACTTGGAGATAAACAGTTGTAACTTGTACCTGTACCTATACACCATCTATTTTGTTCCTTGGGCTCTGTATCCCTCTTCAACGTCACTCTTGAAGACCAACCACCACGCAAACCTGTGATGTAATCCCTGTATCTTATGCCACAAGAATTTTGCTGCTCCCAAATTTTCCATGACATACTTCTGAACCAACTTTACCCTTAGCTCAGAAAACTCCCTGTTTATGAGACCCTGCAATAAGTAACACAATACAGTAACAGAATAATGTAGCTAATATTATCCAATCTGGTAAAGATAAAATACAATGGTCAAACCTCTATTATTTTACAGCATAATCAAGACCATATACCATAGCCTTCTGTCTCATGTATCCATCCACTCTCTTCTCCAAAATGCGAATCCATCCCTCTATCCAGTGCTTTCTTCCAGCTAACACTACCAACAAATACCTGTTTGGTTCTCCAAGGACTCACACTCCTCATCCATGCCAAGCTCCCACTGTTTTTGGATTCTACCTGCATTGCTTCTTCCATCTTCCTAGTTCGTGACTATCAGTAAGCAATATAAAGAAGGTGAACAACGAATGTGAGGTTCACATACTTTTTCTGACCTCCACATGGGTGTTTGAGACTTAGTAATTCACCCAACATCCGTTCCAATGACCAATCTAGGCCATCTCCCAGTCTGCTTCCGACCGATGTCGATTCTCTGCACTGATCCTGACTACTGACGTCGTTTTCCTAGCCGACGTCGGCGTCCTTCCTGCCGACGTCGGTCCTTATGACCGACGTCAGACTTCTCCTATCCGACCTACCGACCCTGCTGGTCTGCACATGACCGATGTCGGTATCTGGATGACTGACGTCGGTGCCAAGCTACCGACATCAGTGTCTGTGTGTTCCTGTAAGTGATGAAATTTTCATCCGCGAGCTCTTCTTGGATCATACCTCTGTCCATGCTGCCCTGCTTAGATTTATTCAGCCCCTACAACTGATCTTTGTCCTTCATCTCCTCCAAAAACACCAAGGCTTCTTTGTTCCTGTCAAAGGCATCAAATTTTCTCTTTCTGCAATGAACTGTATCTGTGCACATACCTTTTGAATCAAGAACTTTCATTCCCTTCCTGTTCTTGTGACCAAGCCTATTAGGCCACATCTTTGAATCTACACCAGAAGTGAAATCAGTAATACAAGTAGACAGATAAAGAGTATCTACTTTCTTACCTCTTGCTAGAACAAGTGCTCCCTTGGTAACCTTCCAAGAATCTGCTGTGAGGGTTATTGTGCATCTCTCATCTCCCAACCTTCCTACATAAATCAGACTCTGCTTCAGAATTGGAACATGCATGACCTCTTTCAACACCCACGTGTTGTCAATCTACAATCTCAGCTGCACTTTCTCTTTGCCAACTATTTGACAAGGCGTACCATCCCCTAAATAAAGAACTCCAAAGTCTCCCTATTCATACTCGTAGAACAAATCTCTGTTTGGGGATGCATGAAAAGATGAACCAGAATCTAAAATCCATGATCCTACCTGACTATCTGAAGAAAGTATGAGAGCATCCTGCATCACAATATTTGCATCCTTTGCTTCTCTCATACCTGCATGTTGATTCTCTTTATCTCTCAACCAACACTCCTTCTTTGTATGTCATTTCTTTCCACAAAACCAACAGGTAATACCTTTGGACTCGGATCTCCTTCCCGACCTTGATTTTCCTTGCTCAACCTTCTCCCTTTGCCTTTCCCTGCTTTTTGCACTTAGAGCATTCCCTGATGATTCACCTGTGCTTCTCCTGCGTATTTCTTCATTCAAGATCACACTCACAACATCATCAACTTTTAAGATTTTAGAAGCAGATGCAGAATTACTTACTGCCATAACCATACCGTCTCAACTTTCAGGCAAAGAACATAAAATCAAGAGAGCCTTTACCTCATCATTAAAAATAATATTGACTGAAGCTAATTGGTTTACTAAACCATGGAAATCACTGAGATGAGTATGTACCGATCCACCTTCCTGCATTTGCAAAGTAAATAGCTGCTTCATAAGATATACCTTATTAGAAGCAGAGGGCTTTTCGTATAAATTCGCCAAGGACTTTATCAACTCTTTCGTTGTCTTACACTCTGATAAGCTGGAAATCACAGATGATGCAAGGCTCAACCTTATGGAACCTAGATCCTTTCGATCAAGAACGTTTTATTATTCATCCTTCATATATGTGGGCTTGCATGCAACCCCACCCAACGGTAAGTACAGATCCTTCTGATACAGATAATTCTCAATCTGCATCCTCCAGTGTTGATAATTCTTTCCGTTAAACTTCTCCATTCGTAGCTTACTTTCTCCTGCCATTGCTGAACTCCCACTCAATCAGAAGACCCTGTGAATGACCTGTAATCAAAAAACAATACCCTGCTTCTTACAAATCGTAGCTCTGATACCACTTGTCAGGGGATCTGTAGCTCTACCAATTAGAGCACAATTGATTACTATCTTATATGCAATTAAACACGAAATTATACCAGAATGATAAAGTAGCTAGAAACATGAGACATCAAAGAATTTGAGAGACAATACACACTCTTTGTATTAGATATTACTAGAAGAAAATACAATAAGGAAGATGCCACTTCTTCCTCCACCTTCCTGGCTTGCCACACCTCAAGACCTTTTTCCCTCTCTCTCTTGCTCAACACAACAACTCTAAAGCCTGAGTTGTTGTGTTGAGCAAGAGAGAGAGGGAAGAAGGTCTTGAGGTGTGGCAAGCTAGGAAGGTGGAGGAAGAAGTGGCATCTTCCTTATTGTATTTTCTTCTAGTAATATCTAATACAAAGAGTGTATATTGTCTCTCAAATTCTTTGATGTCTCATGTTTCTAGCTACTTTATCATTCTGGTATAATTCCGTGTTTAATTGCATATAAGATAGTAATCAATTGTGCTCTAATTGGTAGAGCTATAGATCCCCTGACAAGTACTTCTCACACAATGAATTACAATAATTCACTACAATACACAATAAGCTAGGAAGATCTAATTCTTCATATAGAATTAGGAGACTTGAGCATGTACTTCCAACAAACAGTTAAACCACTTAAACAAGGGCTCTAAAAATAGTAATGCCAATAATAGAGACGCGTGCTTGAGTCCACAACTCAAACTTATCATATATCAACTGTAAAATAGGATGAAAGATATCTTGCTAGATCAACTGCCACACTACTTTCATAAACTATCATTATAAACGCGGAATTAACAAACAAACAAGAGATACAAGAAAACGCCTTGAAAACTTGTATTAACAAACTCTTTACAAAAGAATATAATTGAAGAAAGCTTCTTTCTTCCACACCTCTCCTAGATGTATAGATCTCTCAATAGATCTCTATTCCTCAAGAGCTATCTCTCTCAAGAACAATCAACTCCAACAAGCCTGGTTTGATTTAATTCTATACTGTTCTTCTCACACAATGAATTACAATAATTCACTACAATACACAATAAGCTAGGAAGATCTAATTCTTCATATAAAATTAAGAGACTTGAGCATGTACTTCCAACAAACAGTTAAACCATTTAAACAAGGGCTCTAAAAATAGTAATGCCAATAATAGAGACGCGTGCTTGAGTCCACAACTCAAACTTATCATATGCCAATAATAAGATAGGATGAAAGATATCTTGCTAGATCAATTGCCACACTACTTTCATAAACTATCATTATAAACATGGATTGGATTGATTGTTGAAACTTGATTGGAATCCTCTCAAAAAAAAGTGCAAGAAGAAACAAAGCAGCTAAGATCAAAATAGGATTGGGTAGGATGACTAAAAATAGGCTTTGGTCTAGATAGGAGTGGAATGATAGGATGGTATGGTATGGTATTATGGTATGGTATTGCTAAGGATAATTATGGTTTTTGATAGATTAGATAAAATGGTAAGAGGATTGCCCCTAAGTGATGGGTGAATAGTTGGGTACTCTGACAATGGCAAATGGATATGTAACAATGGTAATGGTATGATACATGTTTTTGGCCTGGGTGTGGATTTTGATTCTATTGTTCCTATTGATGGGGAGATGCACATCCTAATCAACAAATTATATAAATAGAATACCAAAAATTACCAAAAATGGCTTGCAAATCTGGTTGCCAAGAATGCTTTCATGATCTTCGTTGGTCATTAATTTTGATTCCTTAAAATGTCAAGACAAGGTATCTTGTAGCCTCTGTAAAGGAAAGTATGGCCATGGATGGTAAACAAGGACAAACAATGGATGGTATGTTTGATTGTAAAATGGAATGGCAAATGATAATGGAATGTAGAATGGTGTAGAAATAAATCAAGATCATGACTTTCAGTCACACGTAATGTTTTTGATGCCAGATTCAACATTTTTTGGGTTGTGGCAAGGTTGAAGACTTGTTTTCTCGATAGGACCACCAAATTTTTTTTTATTTGATCTTGAGAGTAGCTACCATCTGATTAGGTTGTAGATTGGAAGTTATTTTGATTTCATCTATAATTGTATCTTCATCAAGCAGTGAATAAATTTTGTGGTCAGCTATTGGTGCTTAAATTAGGTTTTCACCAATGAAGTTATCTTGATTATCCCATAGCACCTTCAAGAAGGTTTCACTAAGGAATGTTGACTTTTGACTTTGATTGTCTTCTAGCACTTTTGAAAAAGTTTCTTTAGAATATGTTGAGTTCTGACTTTGATTATCTCCTAGCACCTTCGAAAAGGTCCCACTAGGAGAGTGTTCTTCTGCTACATGAATGTTATCTTAGCCTTCTTGCTCTTCTTCAGCTGCTATATCACCATGGATTCAGTTCAACAAAGTATGAGTCTATCGATCTCAATCGACACTTGTGGGAGATCGAATGTCAATAATATAGCTATTTTGGTTGATGGTAATGTCTTATGGAATGATAATGGAATGGGGAGGGGATGCACAATCCTCATAAAAGATACTAAGAGAACTTATGTCAAAGTTGAAGTACTCATCCTCAAAAACTATAGAAGGATCACAAATTTATTCAAATTGATTTGTGAGACATGCGTAATAAATGTTGTAACAACCATGAACATATTCTTTGTATGAATCTGATTCTAACTTAAGGGACACTAAATTTGATGTTGAGAGAGATGTTGATTCTAATTTTGATGCTAAATTTAATGTTAGTTTAAGAATAGGACATGTTTCTAACTCTAATTCTTTATCTAATGGGTACCCTTTTACAATGATGTCTTGTTGAATATTTGATTTTGGACAAGTAATGGCCTGTAATGGCATAATGGGATCTATAAAGACTGGTTTGTCAAAGTGAGACTCCTCTAGGATGGAAAATAGGTCAAGAGACAACTCCTTAAAGACTAGATTGTCAATAGGAGGTTCTTAAAAAATAGGCACATGGTCAAGGTAATGATTTGCCCAAAGGTGCTTATAATCATTAAAAAATGACTCAGCAAGGACTGACTCTTCAGTGTGAGACTCCTCGACAACTGATATAGGATCAATAGGCAATTCATCATAGGTTGACTTATTACAAATGGTTGGTTCAACAAAAACATATTAGATTGGTTGGTTCTCTTGGCCTTGGTTTTCAATGAGTTGGAAAATACCAGTTTTGAATCTAGTTTGCTTTTCAATGGGTTGAGGTTTGGTTGGGATTGGTATTAGTGGAAGAATGACCTATGGTTAGATAATGGTATGGCATTGGGGAGCATGATTACTTCCATGAACCAAAGGACAAAGCCCTGATATGGTAATGATAGGGTAGTATGAAGCATGATTGCTTGCACAAGCCAAAGATCTAGGTCTTGGAATGATGAAGGGGCATTGTGGAGCTTGGTTACTCACACAAACCAAAGGATGAGGACCTGGTATATAAATGGCATTCTTTAGATATTTTGGATCTTAGTTGCTCATATAATCTAAAAGAGGGTTAGGGGTAGCTGATGATCAGATAGAAAAAAGATGTCATGTTAGTTCTTGGCTATGTTCTATGTACTAATTATTGTAAAGAGGGTATGGATTCATATCTCAAATAATATTATTTTTAGTTGAGTCTTCAAAGTCCTCTTCACATGTCTCTTCATACTAGTCAAGGTCTCGATTTAGATCGTAAGTTATTTTGTGACTTTGTTTCCATGAATGATTAATATGAGGCAGATACAAATCTATCTCACAAACCATATTAGCATCATTGGGGTCTTGACAAAAGACATAAAAGTCATTTTATGTAGCCATTCTATCATAAATTGGATTGTAAGTGACTCCACCATAAGTATCATTAGACATATCTATGTAAATGACAAAATCTCTAAAACAAAAAGGCTTAGAGTTCTATAAACTCTAAAAAAACTATGTCCAAAGGACAAATGGTTCAAATTTGGTCTAACTTGGTCGAAGGAGTGGAGTTGTATCTTTGATATGGTCTGAAAGTAGATTTGTATCTCCAAAATGATTTGTGCTAAGACTTAACATAAAATATCCTAACATCAAATGTCTAATGTCTAATGTCATATGTACAAAAGTTCAAGTGTCTAAATAAAAACTGGCATGTCAAAGGTCTAGGTCAAAGTGTTCCAACTAAGGTCTAAACTAGAAAAGAGAAAAGTTGAGTTGCTAGGTCTTTTGTCCAAACACGGAGTCAAAAGTTAAGCTCAAACAAACAAGCTTGCTAGGACTTTGGCCAATGGTGTCAAAATCTAGACTTAAAACAAAGGCTAATGTGATTTTATTTAATCTAACAAGTTTGGAAATAACTTTGACATAGAGCCAACACACGGAATCTAACATAAACATGATCAGTTGGTATGAGGCATAAGATAAAAGGCTCTTTAAAAAATGTTGTGTTCTCCCAAATAAAGGCACAAACAATGATAAGGATAGGCATTGAACAAACAAACCATCAATAGTTTTCAAATTTAGGTAATTGATTAACCGAAGCTATGCAACCCAAAAGAAAAAGATCTATGTACCAACCTCATGAATTAAGGCCTAAAGAAAAATCAATCAATATTTAAATCTAAACTTGACAAGGCTAATTAAAAATTCAATGATAAAAACTAGAATTTAACTTAAATAGGCTAGATAATATTGGATAGCATTACGACACAAGACAAAGGTCTAAATGGTATACACAAAATGGTTTAAAACAATGGTTTTTTTGTGCAAGGTAAACAAGTCTTGAAACAAATCAAGCATCTTAATGGTATAAGCATGATCGAATGATGTGATCAATGCTATGTTTTAAAAGACTTAAAAGGCTCAAAATGTTTTGACATGATTTGGGTAGCATAACGCTACCCTCTACAACTCAAATGACACACACACAAATAAGTTTAACAAAAATTTCAAGGCACAAGTGTGGTGTAAAATGGCCAGTATAACACATCTTTAGACAAAAGAGTGACATATAGACAAAATGGTTTTGACATGGTTTATACATAAAAAATAAGTTTTAGTCTCAAAAACACCAAGTAAGATAAATGATCAAAATACATTAAGTATAATCATCCAAATCCTAACAAGGGTATGGCATGTGGGGTTGACTAAACTATCAAGTTTTGAACATCACTAGGGGAATCAATTGCACAATGACTTTCTTGCCAAAAAATACAAAATAAAATCATAGATTTTGGATCTGTATCACTTAACTTGTTGCAAAAAGGTCTAGTCTTTTTTGCAACCACTACATCCTATTGTTCACTCAGTGTAGTGCGATGTCCAAAGTGCCACTATGTCCCATGTGCAACTCATAAGGAGTAAGTGAAGTCAATGTCAAGAGATGAAACCTCGAGTCAAAGTTTTCCTAAAGAACTCAGGGAGGTAATGGCATGCCCCTCGCAAGCCAAGATGTATAAAAATAAAGAAAACATGAAACATAAAGACTTTAGGGTCATTTTCAAGGTCACCCAAACTTTGATGAGTTTTGGAGTACTTTAGATGACATTCTTTCTAGGCCTTGGACTAGGTTACTTGTAATAAGAATGACACTTTTGATTCCAAGGGTTCCCTATAGGGGACAAATGGAAGAGCATACATGCAATAATCCTCTTTTTGCCAAATAAAATTCAACTAAACATATATTGCAAGAAAAAATTGATAAGTGTGTTCAATTTTAAATCCAATTGAAATGTTTGGTGGTGTTCATTTGGCCCCTTGGTTTTAGTTGTAAACTTTGAAAAACATTCACCAAAAACATCTAGAAATTTCTTGGTAAACACCAAAATAAAGTTCTTAATCAAATTTTAAGCATGCAAAAGTGATTTAAACATGTTTTGAGCAAATATTCTGGTTGGTCCTACAACAAAATTGTTAGCATGTCCTTTAGCTTTGAAGGCCTTTTGATTTTGAAACTAGAAACTTTAAAAAAGTAGGTCTCAAGTCTATATTTTTGAAAAAACATAGTGACTGACATCAATCAATACTACCGACATCGGTTAGGCCAACCAAGATATATTCGATGTCAGTTTTGTTGATCGACATTAGTTAAGCCAAGTAATTGATGTTAGTATTTCTGTCAACATCAATTACTGTGTAAAAATTGTGGCAACCTAAAATGACAAAATAAAGTTAGAAAATCAATTTTCAAGAGTTTTAAGAGCTCAAATAAGTTTTTTAAGGTTGCAAAAAGATCTCCTTCATGTGTAGGATGCGTCTAGTCCCACCAAGTATGTCATTATATGATTTATAAATTTGACTAAAGAGAGGATGGTTAGTATGGTGTTAGTTCCAAAATAAGCACATTAATAACATAACATATCTAGGCCTAGACACTAAGGAGAGATTAGTTAACAATCATGAATGAAACACACAACTAAAATGCAAAATAAAACTCTTTTACCTTCCTTGGATGCTCTAAAATACTTTTTGTGGTGGCTTGCTCAGCTTCTGCTTCAAGAGGTCTTCTTCAATGGAGTGTGGCTACCTTCATCTCCCCTTGGCACCTTTGGCTTGTGGCTTGGCTTGGCTTGAAATTTATTTGGTATTATAACACTATTTAATTGAAGCTTTTTGTAACCGATATTGCATTATAACTTTGCACTAATTAATCTTATAAATGATGTTGTGAGGCCTCTTATTTATAGATTTTTGGATTTGATCAAAATCAACCTCAATCGTCCATCTCAAGATTGAGATGTGTCGCTGAGGATTAATTCAATTTTTAAAATTAATTTTATAATTATCCTCATCATGGCATTGGAAGAAGGAAAAATTAAGAGGCATGGGGGATATCATGGAAGGCATTGATGAGGCATGGAGGGCATGAATCGTGATATTTGTGGCATTTATGACTTAGAGATGTCTCCCCAAGAAATGAGGTCACTTGATGATGCATATATTCAATATTCATTTATAAAACAAATTATTCAATAATTTTTCATATAATTATTGATCAGGCCTTGATTTAAGTTAATTAGCTCTTAGACATGATTAAGCACATTGTGCACAAATTACCCAAATTGATTAAAATGCCTTGTTATTGGTCCTAAATTTGACTGGATTGAAATTGGAAGTACACATCATATGCATTGGATGCATATTCTCATTTATAAAGTTGCCAAAAACAAATAACAAAAACATGAGTCTTTTACAAAATATGTGATAGGAAAGAGCAGTCTAGAGCACATAGGTACAAATTTGACATTTTAACTCAAAATGAGCTATTCAAAGTTAGTCGACCCATAAATTGCCTTGCCCCATTTAGAGATACCCTAGCCAAAATCAGCATTTGAATATACCATTTTCACATCATTTTGTATGTTTTAGTGTTTTTAGGCCAAATTATGCATTTTAGATAGAAATTAGTCAAAACCCTGGTTAGAAGTTATCGATGACCAGTTTTAGATGTCTACGCTAGTAGGGAAATGTTCATTTGAACTAATAAAGGTTGAAATTATTTCATGGTTAATTACTTTATTTGGGATATGATTGAGATTGAATCAAGATGTTGATGTTGAAGAGATGCCACCATTTCTAAATAGACTTTTTGAAGCTGAAGTTTGTTGTAGCATGTGTCGGTAAGCATCATGGTATAACATCATGAGGACTTGGTCAAAATATGCATTAAAACTGACTCTCCTAATTCAATACTCAATAACAAAAAATGCATCAATGATAGAAACCATGATGATAGTGTAAACATATGAATATATATGGATTCAAGTATAAGTGTGGGCAAGGAATCACCCAATGAACACACATAAACTAAGTCAAGGCAATAGTGTTGAAAGAAAAAAAATAGGCACACAAACAAAACAACAAAGAAACAAATAAAGAAACACTAAAAAAAACCATATGAATAGTGCCCCTAGAAAATAGGCGACAACTTTAACAAATGAACAAAATAAGAGAAATAGAAAAAAAGGAAGGGGGTGGTCGAGTTGTTTCCATATGCACTAGGAAGGTGGACACAACCTACATAGTTTCATGGATGTAATATCTAATAAAAAACTTTAGGCCAAATGTAGTTCTCTAAAGGAATGGGAAGAATGTAATAATTGATGAAAACCAATAGAATGGATGTGAGAGAAGAAAAAAAATGCTCTTGTAAAATGGCAAGTGCATGAGAGAAAAAAGTCAAAAAAGATGGGGAAACTAAATTACAAGTGATTTACTTGTAACTTAGTAAGGGTTCTCAAAATCCTTAAGGCAAAGAAGTAGTCCATATTTTTGTTCTTTTCTAACGATATTTTAAATATTTTTTAAATTTTTTTGGAGTGTCTCAACTCAATCGATAATGACAAGAAACTAAAGTTGCTCACAAAATGATGAAAGCATGGTTTAGGTTGCTCACAAAATAGCGAGAGCATGGCTTAGAGGGTAATTGAGCTGACCTCAACAAGTATTGAGTGTTGCTTACATAGTTTGAGAGTAGGACTTCAAGTCACTATAGTTTTGGCTTATAGTGGAGAATTCTGATTAGTGTAACAGTCAATTCAAATAAAATAGACACAGTCGATAAAAAGGAATAGTATGGCATAAGAAGTGGCAAGTTGGTATACCAAGGCTTAATAAATAAATGTTGCCCCTAGTTTGGCCATAGACGATTATAACTAGGATACAATGGCATGAATCAATGGTACTAAGTTTTCTAAAGGTGGTTATAATTAATAACCATACTGGTGATAAAAAAGGAATAACAAATAAAGGATGCAACTATCAAAAATTCTACCACACTGTTCCAAAATATGAGCTCTATCTAAAGTACGTGAACTAACTAATGAAACTAATCAAATACATTGATGCTAAAAATACATAATGAATGGTAAAAACCAAGGTCAAAATGGGTAGGCTTTAGAATACACTAGGTCGATAGGTTGAAAGTAAAAAGTGGATACGGCTAAGAGGATAGATAAGGATGATATTTGTACAAAGAAGAATAGTGATAAAATGGCATAACTAAAATGGTCTTTACAAACCATACACCTTAGCACTCAAGCATAGTACCACTTGAGATGAATAATATTCATTGGCTCAAGAAGTTCATCTTCATTTGGTGTGGCAAGCGTGTCTGCTTATAATCCATAATCTACAATAATGATGAAAGGCCCTATCTAGTTTTGTTTGAATTTTTCTTTATGCTTCTTCTCAGTCATGGTATTCTTTTAATTTTTTTTAAGAACAAGATCACCAAGTTCAAATGTTCTATACTTAACACACCGATGATAGTGGTCTTTGAGTCAATTCTGATATGCTTAAATATTGTTGATCATGGTTATGCATTTCTTATCAAGTAGGTCTAGCTCTTGCAGGTGAGCTACTTGATAATCATGATCATCAAAGACATGCTTGAAAAAGATACGTAGTGAAGGCACTTCAACCTCGATGGGAATGATGGATTTAGTACCATAAATAAGTATGGAATGGCTCTTTTAGGGTTATGATTATTGGTATGGTATGCCCAAAGGGCAAAGAATATCTGTAAGTGCTAACAATGACTGACATCATTGACAATCTTTTTGAGAATATTGACAATGGTTTTGTTGGATGCCTTGGTTTGGACATTACCTTGAGAGTAATATGTTATAGATAAATGTTGTGTGATTTTATATTCAGTACATAAATGATCTATATCTTTATTCTTGATTGATTCTCTATTATCAAATATAATGTCAGATGGGATACTGTAGCGGCAAATGAGATGGTTGAAGATGAATTTAGAAATATGCTTTCCAGTCACATAAGTGAGGGGTATAGATTCAACCCACTTAGTAAAATACTTGGTGGTGGTAAGGATATGTTTATGGTCATCAGATGAAGTGGAGTTGATCTTTCTAATGAGGTCAAGTCCCTATGTAAAAAATATCCATGGTGTTAACTTCAATTTCATAGTTTTTGCTGGGGCATGAATCAGATTAGCATGCCATTGATATTTGTCACACTTTTTTACATATGCAGTGGTATATGTGCTCGTTATGAACCAATAATAACTAGCACGCAAGAGATTTTTAGATGGGACTACCTCGCTAGAATGATCTCCACATAGTCTTTTGTGAACTTCTCTTATTGCTAGTGTAGACTCTGTTAAAGTTAAACAACAAAATAGAGTTCCATCAAAACTATAATGATAAAGGGTGGATCCAAGTAGAGTATAACAAGTGGAATGATTATTGAAGGATTTGGTTTGTTTTCAGATGGGTTAGGTGGTAAAACTTGTTCATGAAGGTAGTTGTAAATGGTTGAGTACCAGATAGAATTAGGACCGATAATATCATAAATCATTGCAATGGTTGAAGGTTCATGAGTTGGTGCTAAGAAATTATCAATGAAGAACTGATACTCTTTATCATTGTCTATTTGTCAAATCAGATAGCCAATAGTAACCATGGTATCTATAGTTCTATTACTAGCCCTTGGTATGTACTCAAACTGAATGTTGACAATTTGTTGCTTAAGAGTGTCGACCATGACTTTATATAGACCCAGCTTGTCATCTTTGATCTAAAAATGATCTGTGACCTGATTGATGATTAACTAAGAATCACCATAAACTTGGAGATAAGATATGTTTCAATGCACTACCTGTTGAAGTCCTAAAATAAGTGCTTCATACTCGGCCATGTTGTTTGTATAAGAAAAGTTGATTCTGAATGATTTAAAGATTAAATCCCTTATGGTGTAATAAACAATAGCCCTACCCCTGATCCATGTGCAGTAAATGAATCAT
Organism: Torreya grandis; assembly: GCA_037957365.1. Taxonomy (NCBI): domain Eukaryota; kingdom Viridiplantae; phylum Streptophyta; class Pinopsida; order Cupressales; family Taxaceae; genus Torreya; species Torreya grandis. The sequence goes on along the minus strand of JARHVA010002124.1, from coordinate 937,489 downwards.
CAAAATACATCTTCTAGGGATGCTCCTCAAGGGGTGTGTCAATTATGATCATTATGGATTCATTATGAAATTGATATGTGAGTGGTTGTGTGTTTGTGAGAGGTGCTTTCGTAAGTTAATCTACAAAAACTTATCCCTTGATTGCCTTTTGATTGGCATACTCTATATCAAACTCACTGAGAAGCATGATATATTTAGCCATTCTACCTTGAAATGTTGTTTTATATAATAAATACTTGAGTGGATCTACTTTTGCAATGACCATGGTCTTATTATTCAATATATAATGACATAATTTATGAGCTACGAAGACTATGGCTAGACAAGCTTTTTTAATAGGTACACAATTATGTTCATATGTAACTAAAGTACCAATTAGATAGTATACAAAATGTTCTTTTTAAATATCATTATGTTGAGCCAAGAGTGACCCTAGAGCATGGTCGGTAGCTGATAGGTATAACAAGAATGGTTTTTCCAGCATAAGAGATAATAAAATAGGTGGATTAATTAGATAGTCTTTGAGTTGTTGAAAAGCTATTTGGCAGTGATCATCCCAGTGAAATACAACTCCCTTTTTTAGAAGGTGTGTAAATATATGGCACTTGTCTACTAACTAAGAGATGAAGCATTAGATTGATTGGATCTTACCCTGCAAACTATGAAGTTGTTTTAAATTGGTTAGTGACAACATCTTGGTTATAACATAGACTTTAGCTGGATCAACTTCAATACCTCTACGAGACACAATGAAACCAAGTAATTTTTTTGAAGTTACACAGAACACACATTTATTTGGATTGAGTCTGACTTTGTACTTTTGTAATCTTTCAAATATCTTACATAGCACTGCTAGATGGTCGACCCTAGTTTTGAATTTTTTTAATATGTCATAAACATAGTCTTCAATAATATCATGCATCATATCATATAATATGATAGTCATAGCGCTTTGATATGTAACTCCAGTATTTTTAAGGCCAAATAGCATTACCTGATAACAAAATATTTCTCATGGAGTGGTGAATGTTGTTTTATGTTAGTCTTCTAGTGTTATTTAGATCTGGTTGTATCTTGAAAAGCCATCTATGAGTGAAAGCATTTCATAATCTATCATGGATTCAATGATCATGTCGATATTAGGTAATATAAAATAATCTTTAGTACAAGTTTTGTTGATATCTCAAAAATTAGTACAAATTATGACCCTTCAGGCTTTTTACTAACATGTACCACATTAGAGATCTATTTTGATTAGTTAATGGATCAGATACATCCTACTTCTAAGAGTTTTTCCAACTCTTCCTTTATCAATACAGTAATATGAGGATGCATCTTATGTAGCTTTTATTTTATTGATTTGGCATCAGGATTTACCACAAGGTGGTGTAGAACTAAGGCAGGGTCTAAACTTGGCATGTCATAATAGGCCCATGCAAAGATATCTACAAATTCTCTCAACAAAACTGTAGACTTCATGTTTCTCATTAGTGAGGGATGTACCTAATTTTATCCATTTCAAGTATGATGGAGTCTTGATATTTACCTCTATTATATCTTCAACTAGAAAGGTTGAACTGTCTTCTAGGATAGTAGGCAATGACTTGAACTGTTGGATTATGTCAAGGTCTTATGTTAGGACTTACTCTTCAACTTCTCCTAGGCACAATCATAAATTCTTAAATAATTTGATCAAATACTTATTATTGCTCAAAGCTAAACTTGGATCCATAAGAAGTTCATCATTATTGGTCTCCTGGTCTAAATTTGAAGAAGAATGAACACCCCCATCTAATGGTGCCTAAAATAAGTTTTCACCACTAAAATGGCCTTTATATTTACTTTTTTCTTGGTCAAAAAGTGCCTCAAAGAGGTTTTCACTTTGGGACCTCAATGTTTTATTTATTTATTTTTGGCTAAGGATGTTCACTTGCTCTCTAAAATATGCTACAGGATCTAATGTAATTGAGAATCTTGACTTGTGATCTCCCAATTAAATGTTCTCTAAGGCCTAAGAAGTCACATAATGCTTCATCATTTTGGAACACATCAATTGGCAGACTGGATTCTTGTTAGTCCCAATATATCAGTTGGAGATAATATAATGGGAATAGGATGTGATGAATTGTCAGGGTAAGGGTACAAATGGAATTATTATCAAACATGTTGGTTTCAGCTAAGTCATCAAAAGTGAGGCTATGATCGAACTCTACTTCACTATCGACATCATCCTCACTAGTCATTAGTGATGGAGTTTGAATAAGATATATGGGGTCATCCCCAAGCGGTTTAAATCGAAGTCCATAAGGTCTTTCATACTTAGTCATAAAAATTGGCTCGATGGTTCTTTTTTGATTTGATCTAAGGTCTCTTCTTTCATAATTATGACACTCCATGATCCTATTGGAAATAGGATACTTTGTATTTTTATAAGAATTAGCTTGGTTGGCATTATATAACCATGATTCATCCCCTTCAAGAGGGTCGGGTTCTAGGCCAGATACTAGTATAAATGTGACAGGTCCCTTATCTTTATTCTTTTGTTTTTAATGCATATGTGGGGTGACTTTAGGTCACCCAAAAAACTTTAGATTCTAAGAAAGATTGGAAATATGAAATGTATCATGGGTTGCATACTCTCTTGGTCCATTATCTGAAATGTTGAAATGATTAGAAGCTTCAAGAGGTGGCATGTGGGAAATGGATTATAAGGTATTAGGATTTATGCAATTATCTGGTAAAGGATCAATAAGTATAGTCTTTCATTTATCTTCCTTGAAACTGGGATTCATATTGTACTGATAATTGTAGCTTTGAAATTTGACCTCAAGATGTTTACAATGTTCATATGGGTGTAAATCTCCTAGTATTCACTTCTATCCATGAGTGGAAAAATTTGATACATTGGTGCAACATTGATGGGACTGCATGAATATCATGTACCCAAGGCCTAACTAAAAGCATATTGTATGATAACTTAAGATCAAGCACATGGAAAAGTGTATCATGGGTCAAAGGCCCAATGATAACTGGCAAATTAATGGTATCTTGTGATTCTCTTTTCTGATTATCATAGGCTTTGATGGTTATTGTTTCTAGCTGGAGATCTACCATTATATACCTGAAAAGCATAATGAGATTTAGAGACACTATGTTGAGGCCTGATCCATTATCTATATGGACACATTTCACTTTATGCCACTTTATATAAACTTCTATATATAATCAGTTATTATGGAGCAGGCCAAGGGAAGACATCACTTTGGTTGAATGTGACTTATTGGGCTAGAGCTAAGTGTCCAACCAAAGCTTAAAATTTATCAGGGGATATGTCACTAGAAATAGTGGATTGGGTCAAAAACTCATTCAAGATGTTCTTGTGGATAATTGACATTCACAACAAATCTAAAATATAAATTTGTGTTGGTGTCTTCTACAATTATTCTATAATATCAAACTTTTTGTCTTAGTTAGGAGTGAATGGTTTATTTTGAGGCTGAATGGTTGGTTAGATGATAGGCAAAGTGGCATATGGTTATGGGCCTGATATAGTAATATTTGACCTCTGAGTTGTGATTGCACAATCAAGATTAAATACTGGACCATTATTACTAACAAATGTTGGGAATGGTGTGGGACTAGACATGACAATTCTTAGTTATCGATGCACTCGTATGTGGTCACATGGCAAAGATGAGTTGTCTATATAAGGTCCAAAAGGGGAAGTCTTAGTTTGTTAGTTTACTTGTATGTACTCTTAGGTCAAAGAAAGATTATCCATGTAATTTTGTTGAATGTTGTTTAGTGATGGTCTAAGTTGATTAGTGTTTGGTCTAGGATTAATGGAGATGGTGTTAACCCTACCCCCTACAATATGACCTACAACTCTATTGTAGTCATATGCAACTACATGGTAAGTTTGTTGGTTGTTACTATTTTGACTTTGGTTTTGTCCATTGTTCTATCATTGTGGGTTTTGCTACTAATTTTATTGATTCTATTGGTTCGGCCTTTGATTTTAATACTATTGATTTTGTTGATGTAATGGCCATTGTTGTTGTTATTACTGATTATTTTATTGTTGCTAATTGTTATGTTGAGAAAAAAGGTTTTGATAAATCCCAAGAGTTTTATTGGAAGTGGAAGCACCATTACCCAATGTTATCTCCCCATTCTCCAACATATTCTCAATTAAATACTTGATTTGGACACATCTTCAAAGATTATGCCTGTTGACCCAATGATAGTCACATAATTTATTTTCATAGTACCAATCATGATAAGGAATGCCTTGCGAATAATGCTTTGGTATAGGCCAACTAATCAGATTAGTGGCAGCAAGTTTGCAAAATACATACTCAATATATTCTCCTATGTCACTAAAGATACGATGTGGAGGCATGGTTCTCCTAGGAGGAGGGGTTTGCAATGATAAAGGCTATTGTATTTGTTATGGAGGTCTTAGTTGTTGTGCTTGTGACATTAGTTGGAGAGGTTGCTAGGTAAGAGTAAGATTGAAAAACTAGTGCAAATGATGTTTGCACTATTTGGACATGACAGGATTCAGTTACTCCACTTTTCACAACATTTTTATTACGATTGAATTGCTTCAATCTTTCTTGGTTATTGGCCAGTGCTGATTATGATGCTTACACTTGAATGAGATGTTGATGTTGGCCATTTTTTTATTGTTACCTTGATTTTGAATAGTTAAATTAAGCTTAATGACTCCTTTATTAATAAGCACTCACTCGATCAACAAATTTTTATCAACGATCTCTTTAAAAGTATATGCACATTGTAGTTCCAGATGATAAGCTATCTCACTATGCAAATTTTTAGTAAGCACATTGAACAATTGTTTATCTAGTAAACTATGGGTGAAATGTCTTGTAAGGGCTCTCCATCATTGTAGATAACTTGTAAAACTCTCACCAGCCTTTTACTTTGCTTGCATTAAGTCCACTAATAAAATCTCATGCTCGAGATTATAGAAAAATTGTTGCATAAAATTATCAGAAAGATCATCAAAATTTATTACTGAATTTTTGGGCAAATTTAAAAACCACTCCAAGGTTTGTCCATCTAAGCTCATTGGAAATAACAAAAAAATGTATATGTCATTATATGCCACTAATTGACATGCAATAAGGAATTCAGTTAAATGGGCCTTAGAGTCATCTTTCCCTTCGTATTTGTCAAATTTTGATGGTTTGTATCCTAGAGGAAATGATATCTACAAATAATCTATGTTGAATAGATAGGAACACACGTCATCTAATTTGAACTATTTAGTCTATTTTCCAGCCTGAATGGCATCAATTGCATCTTTTATCTGTTGTAATTCTTGGGATAGAAAATTAGAAGGAAAATTGGTTTGAAGGAGAATATTGGTTTTAATAGATGGTTGGGAGGTCACAAATGGGACACTTTGACCAAGGTATGATGGAAATCCATGTTATGGTATATTAGTTTGGTTGGAGAATGAACCAAGAATATGCATACGTGGATTAAGATGTACTTAAAATTGCACATTTAGTTGTGTGATATTCTGGTTTAGATTGGCGATAAAGGTTTGACTTGAAAGATTTTATGGTTGGGACGGAGGGATATAACTATACTGTGCCTACTGTGGTTGAAAAGAGACATGTTGACTAATAAAATCTTGCTATTGAGTGGAAACTTATGGACCAAGATCCTGTATCTAAATTTGTGGTACATTTTGAAATAATAGTTCTCTAGTAGGTACTTGAAAAACTTGAGGACCTCTTTATTACATGAATCCTTGTGGAGAAGTGAAAATATGTTGTATATTTGGCATCTATCGCTAACTAATATTTGCATGGTGTTGACTAGTCATTGCTTGGTTTTAGATTGGCATATTAGTTTGTGAGTAAAGAGGTATGTTTATTGTTACCTGGCGAGGTAGAATATTAGTTTCCCCTGATTGAGGTGATAATGTATTTATCCTCTATTGTGTTGATACACTAGATTGTGCCTATTGCTGTGGAATATTACTCGTTACTTGTTAAAGAGGAGTAGGATTCATCACATTCTATCATTGAGGTATGACATTCACTGCTATTTGATTACCTAATCTTGTAGGTTGTACACTTGAGAAATTAGCCAATTAAGGTTGGGATGTAGAAACTCCTATTCCATGTTATGATGATCTAATCATGGGATTAACTACAAGGACATGTTGTTGGCTAGTTGTTTGTGCGTTAGTACCACTTTGATCAGGATTAGACATTGTTTACACATTGTCCACTACGTTTGGCTCACTATTCTGTGTAGAAGCTGAAGACACTTTATTTCAATAATGGGCATATGTATCAAGTTAGCTATTGATATAGTTTGTACGAATGGGTCAAAACTTAGATTATCTTGTCTAGTTAACTATATAAACACTCCTATTGAAGGAAATAGGTTAATAAGAGACTTACCATGTGCATCTGATTAAAATTACATGTTAGATTTAGGTAGGTTTGATATGTTGTCTGCATTTGGTTAAAGTGATCTTCCATGATGTTTTTGCCTCAATTAGATATATTAGGGTCTTGATACGTTGTTTAGACTAGAGCCATAGGATTGCTAAAAGAAGCATGTTGATCGTAAATGATATTATGGGGCACTCTTACTAGACTTGGTAAATTTTCATGGAAGAAGTATACTAGAAGTTTGGCCCCTATCTTTATAGCTCTACCTAAAATATTATCTTTGTTCTCTAACAAATGTCACTCAAATAAAAATGGATCATATGTGGAAGCCGTAATAGTATAATATGATTGTTGAAGAACTAGCTCATCCACTGTGGGTATTGTAGCTAGGTATTGTGTGGTTTGTTCTTGGTCTTGTTTTAAATAAGGTAGTGTGTTAATTAAATAGTTAGCCAATGAATATTGGCTTTGTGCCCCTAATTGAGTATTGTAAGAGGAATAAAAATCTATCTCATAAAGAATATTATCAGCGTAGAGGTCTTGCACCATTTCTCCCTGTGCCACCACATTACTAATCCCTAGATTTTACATGAGTCTAATACAAGTGTAGGAATACATGTTGGGATTCATAGTCAATGTTTTTCAATAAAAGGTCAAAGAATTATACAAACTCTAAAAAGGACAAAATCTAAAATAGATGATGTCCTAACTTGGTCTAGATTCATCAAAAGGATCAAAAGGTTTATGCAAATATTTGTGAAGAAACAATCTAGTGTGCAGTATCTAATGTTTCACTATTCACACAAAGATAAACAAGTAAATTGACAAAAAATTAAAATACCAAACTCTAAGGTTGAAGTGTTTCAAATCAATCTAATATAGGAATTTAAAAGTTGCTAGGTATTTTAGCCAAACGTGATGTCAAAAGCTAGGCTCAAACAAGGCATGTGCTAGGACTCTTGGCCAAACAGTGTCAAAAGCTACACTTTAAAAATAGATGCAAGTTTTAATCTAATGGATTTGAAACACTTCTAAAAACACTAGGCATTTGATTCTTGGACAAGAACTCGATCAACTAGGTATAAAGTATGAAACAAAAGGCACTTTAGAGATAGTTTATTTTCTCACAAATAATGATATAAAACTTGGTTTTTTTACAAACAAGATAGATAAAACTGAATGATATAACTGTGTTAGACAAAAGATCACAAAAGTACACTTGGATTGCTCTGAAAATGTAGAAACAAATTTGAACTCTATGCAAGAGGGTCTATGAAACTATTTGAAATGATTCAGGCAATGTAACGATGCTACACTACCCAAAAGATGTGAAAAAAAGTTTGTTTCAAAAACTCTCTAAGACAAAGATAGTTTCTCACAATTTTGATAACATAACACTACTTTTATTGACTCAAAATGTTGTGGTGTATAGACTCAAAGTGCAAGTGTTTAGCGCAAAATGGCTTAAGTCTATCAAGTAGTGATAATGATCTTGAGTCTAAAACAACCTTCAACCTAAATTGAAAATTGAACCTAAGTTCCCTCAAGTTTAGTGCAAATGGTGAACCCACTTAACACATCAACCCTATAAACTTATAAAAATGCAATTTCGAATTTAGATTATAAGTGAAGGACTTAAACAACTTTGGTAAAGGTCTAGACTCAATTGAGTAGCATAACTATGCCAAAGTGGATTATATGACTCCCAAGATTTTGATGAACTTTGAACAAGGAAAATTGATGATCTCACATGGGCAGCATAATGCCTCTTTGTTCAAAGAAAAATGAGGACCATGTGTTTTCATTTGAATTGTTTTTTTACACCAAGTTTTGACTACAAACAAGACTTTAATCTAGGATAAGATTTCACTGATTAATCGCTCTTACACTCTAAACTAACAAGATTTCTTGATATTGTTGGAATCTTTCAATATACATCATTTGAGAGGATTTTAAGTGTTCATCTAAAATTAAATGCACATTATATAGTAGATTTTTTACACTCCCCTTCTCTCAAATGATAGTACTACGACATGGACCTTAAGGTGCACCTTGCACGAACAATACTTTCGATACAAGTGGGGATTTGTCTAAGATCTAACAATTTTTTAAATGTTATAAGGGAATTGATTGCATAATAATTTTCACACCAAACAATGCAAAAGAAAAGCATAGATTTTGGGTCCATATCACTTGGCTTGTTACAAAAAGGTCTAATCTTTTTTACAACCACTACATCATGTTATTTGCTTAGTGTAATGTGATGTCCAAAGTGCCACTATGTCTTGTATGCAACTCTAATTAGGATCTAAGTGAATTCAATGCCAGGAAGTGAAACCCTAGGTTAAATCTTCCCTAAATAACTTGTGGGAGGTGATGAAGTCCCCCTTGCAAGCCAAGTTTGCATAAAAACAAAGAAAGTAGTAGAATGACTTTAGAGTTGTTTTCAAGGTCACCCAAACTTTGACAGGTTTTTGGAGAGTGCTTTAGATGACTTTATTTCTAAGCCTTGGAATAGACTACTTGTAATAAGAATTGCACTTTTGATTCCAAGGGTTCCCTAAAGGAGACAAATGGAATAGCATACACGTGGCACCCTTTTTTTTGCCAAACAAAGATTTAACTTAAACAATTAAGTAAATACAAAAACTTGGAAAGGTGAGTTCATTTTTAAGCCCAAATGGAAAATGAAATGGTGTTCATTTGAGCCTTTGATCTTAGTTGTAACTTTAAAAACTAATACTAAAAACTCACTTAAGCACCTAAATATTACTTTAAGCACCCAAAATAATGTTCCTAATTCATTTTAAGCATACAAAAGATGATCTAAACATGTTTTTAGCAAATGTCAAGCTTGGTCCTACAATAAAAATGTTAGCATGTCATTTAGCCTTGAAGCTCTTTTAGGTTTGAAACAATGAACTTTAAAAAAAGAGCTCTCAGGTCTGTGTTTTAAGAAAAACACAGTGATAAATGTCGATTATATAACCAACAATGGTTACACTGGCTAACTAATGATGATTATCTAACCGACATCGGTTATATCAATAGTGACTGACGACATCTATCTAATCGATGTTAGTTTTACTAACCGACGTCGATTACTATGTAAACTCGTGACAAAGAAAAATGGCAAAATAAAGTTAGAAAATAATTTACAAGAGTTTTTAATGATATAAATGAAGATTTTAAAGCTGCAAAATAATCTTCTTCATGTGTGGGATGCATCTAGTCCCATTGGGCATACCATATGTGAAACTAGGAATTTGACTCAAGAGACGATGCTTATTATGGTGTTAGTTCTAAAATAAAAATAAAATGAAATAAATACACTAACTAGCATAATATCTCTAAGCCTAGACACTAGGGAGAGTTTAGTTAACAAACATGAATAAAATACATAACTAAAATGCAAAAGAAAACTTATTTTACCTTCTTTATATGTTCTACAATGCTTATTGTAGTGGCTTGCTCAGCTTGTGCTTATGAAGTCTTCGTCAAAGGAAGCTTGGCTATCTCTATCTCTCCTTGACACCTTTGGCTTGTGGCTTGGCTTGGCTTGGATTAGAGCTGGCATGGTAACACTAATTGCAATGGCTTTTGGAATCAATTTTGCATTATAACTTTGCATAATCATGTCTTTAAATTTATGTGGTGAGGCCTCTTATTTATAGATTTTTGAGAATGTCTAGAATCAATCTGAACTGTCCATCCTGAGATTTAGATGTGTGGTTGAGGATTAATTTAATTTTTAGAATTAAATTTATAATTATCCTCATCATTACATTGGAAAAAGGAGAAATTAAGAGGCATGGAGGGCATCATGAAAGGCATTAATGAGGCATGAATCTTGATATTTGTGGCATTTATAGCCTAGGGATGTCTTTCCAAAAAATGAGATTACCTGATGATGCAAATATTCAATATTCATTTTAAAAATAAATTATTCAAAATTTTTCCATTGAATTCTTAATTAGTTTCTAATTTGGGTTAATTAACTCTTAAGCATGTTTAAGCACTTTGTGCACAAATTACTCAAATTGATTAGAATGTATTGTTATTGGTCTAAAATTTGACTAGATTAGAATAAGAAGTCAATGTCAGATGCATTAAAACCGTATTTCTATTTAGGATGTTACCAATAGCAAATAACAAAAGCACATGTCTTATGTAAGATATTTGATAGGAAAGAGCAATTCAAAGCACCTAGGTGCAAAATTGGCATTTTGACTCAAAATGATCTGATCAAAGTTAGCTGACTCATAAATTGCATTGCCCCATTTAATGATATTATAATCAAAATCGGCACTTGAATATATCAATTTCAACTCATTTAATATGTTTTAGTGTTTTTGGGTCAAATTATATATTTTGGGTAGAAATTGGTCAAAAGCCTAGTTGAAAGTTATCGATGCCCAGATTTAGGTGTCTACAGAGATATGAGTTGGGGAACATCAAAGAGAAATGAGAATAAGTTTAGTGGAGTTGGTGAAACCATATAAAGAGTCTTATTGATATTTTAAGACCAATCATAGAGGATAAAGCTAAATGACAAAATTAGTAAACATAGACTTACAAGAAATAGACAGACCTATAGTGAAAGAGTATTGAATTAGACCTCAAAAAAAGAATCCTATTAAATGTTTAGTGATGTTGTAGATTGGTATCAACTACCTCTCTTTATCTTGTTATGACATAAAAAGAGCAAAAACAAGGCTTCTTTAGGCCTTTTGACAGACATGTCCACAAGGTTTCCACTATTTCTTCTTCTTCAATGCCTTCAAGCATCAAGGAATCTAGAGTTTCTAATAACCTTGAAGACTATTAAGACAAATAAAAATCCAATTGGCCAAGATTATGAACAATAACCAGTATTGATTCATATTTAATAATTAAAATAATTATAAACCATACACAAATCAATCCTAACTCAGAATTGGATTTAACATGCAAAATTCAAAACTCTAAAATAAATAAAACTCACCTACTATTTTTAGTAGTTGTTATTTTTACTAATTTTTGTATGTAAGCACATAAAGCTCTAATAATAAACTAAACACTAAAATTAACCTTTCAGATGAATTTCAATTGTAAGTTCAATTCTAGTTACAAAAATAGGCAATTTTTAAATTTAAAAAAATACTAAAAATAATATTAAACTATAATTTTGGACCCTTAGATGGTCACATACGGCCTCTAAAAAATATTAAAAATGTCCCATAATTATAAGGGTGGGTTATGGATGCATTGAAATTTTTGATATAGTTATTTTGGCATGAAGATAGGCTTTAACGGAGCTATGGATCAAAAGTTATGGCCTCTAGAAGTTTGACCTCTTTTCTACACCATTTTCCTCTAGTTGAAAACAACTCAGCTTCTACGAATTGCTCTAATTGTACTGTTGCCATTTGTTCTTATCAATATTCTTCAACTCTCAGTCTATAATCCAAATTTTTTCTTCTTGATGTAATTATTCCCACTATACCAAATACCTATCATAACTTCAATGCCTTGTGTTTACTGTCTTCTTATCTAGAATCTGCACTATCTTTTTCTTCTTCTTTTTTGGCATATTGTTGCTAATCTACTTCTTCATATTCTTTATCTTATTCACCTTCACCATATAATCCATGGAAATCATATAAACATGAAACATTAAATACTTGAGAGATATCAAAATTCTATGGTAAACTCACCTCATAAACATTGTCATTGATTTTTTTCAAAATTTTGCATGGTCTAATTTTTTTTTACTTCAACTTTTTTTATGTATCTTTCATAAATATCTCTTTCCTCAAGTAAACCATCACTAAATTTCATTCTTCAAATATTTTTGACCTTCTTCTAGCATTTGTTGCTGCTTTATACTTCTCATTACTTTCCTGCAATTTTCTTGTAACTTCTTGTAATCGTTGTATATGTTTTATAAATGCTTCTACATCATCACTAACTCATTCTGAAATTGGTAAATGTACCAAATTTAAAACACCCATAGGATTTCTCTCATAAATAATTTTAAATGCTTATTTATATGTTGATCTATTCCGTAAAATTTTATATGCAAACTCAATGTATCATAAATCTAAGTCTCATTACTTTGGCTTTTTTTCCACTATTCATGTCATTAAATTTCCCAAGATTTTGTTTACTTCTATCTATCCATCTGTTTGGGGATGGTATGCACTACTAAATTGTATCTTAGTCCCCAGCTTTCTCTATAAAGTCCTCCAAAATTGACTTATTAATTTCATGTCCCTATCTAATGTAATGGTTTTTGGAACACCATACAATCTCACAATATCCTTAAAAAATAGTTTTACACCTTTAGTGGCATCATTGGATTTCTTACATGCAATAAAATGATTCATATTAAAAAAAACTATCTATAATAACAAAAATTGAATCATTACTTCTCTGAGTGTTTGGTAATCCCAACATAAAATCCACACTCAAATTTGTCCATGGTCCTCTTGAAACCAATGGCATGTACAACATTTTATTTTGTGCATGTCATTTTACCACTTAGAATATATTTCACCTTGCAACATATCTTGTCACATCTCTCTTCATCTTTGGTCAAAAATACTTCTCCTCCACCAAAGATACTGTATTTGTCTTACCAAAATATCCAGCCAAACCACCACTATGCAATTCTCTTATAAAATTGTCTCTTAGAGACCCAATAATGAACCCGAATACTATTAAAATAAATACAAATCTAATAGGCCAAGATTCTAAATAATAACTAGTATTGATTTGTATTTAATAATTTAAATAATTAAAAACTATGCATAAACAAGTCTCAACTCAAAATTGGAGTTGACATGCAGAATTTGAAACTCTAAAAATTAAAAAAAATGTGACCTGTTATTTTTCATAGCTACTATTTTTAATAAGTTTTGCATGCAAGCACGTGTAGCTCTAAAAATCTTTAAAAATAAACTAAACACTAAAATCAATCTATCAGATGAATTTTAATTGAAGTTTAAATCGGGTTACAAAAATAAACAATTTATAAATTTATAAAAATACCAAAAATAATATTAAACTACAATTACAGACCCTCAAATGGTCACGTATAGCCTCTAAAAATATTAAAAATGTCTCCATAACCATAAGGGTGGGTTATGGTTACATTGAAAATTTTGAGATAGTTTTTTGTGCAAAAATGGGCTCAAAGAGAGCTACGGATCAAAAGTTATGTCTGTTAGAAGGTCAACGTCTTTTTTGCATCAATTTCTAATTGATGCCACTGGGGATGAAATATAAGATCATAATATTAAAGATCCAGATAAAATCCACTATCCTAAACAACATCAATGTTTAAGTGAAGGGACCTTTAGACTCCTTATATGACATGTTAACATATTTTTGGCAAAGCCAAGATATGAAGCACCCCATGGTAGGTTAAGGTTAATTGGTTTCATAATCACATCATTAATTCAAGGTAAGATGACCAATATGGTTGATAGTAGAGAGAAGACAAAGGCAAAAAATGAAAGTTGTCCTAAAGAGAGAATTTTGGTCCTGCATTACAGAAGAATCATGATGGCTAAATATGATTCACCAACTCCTACACTTGCACAGACAAGTCTTCTGAGAACATTCTGGAGGATTCTCTCTAACTCAATATAAGTGAGACACAACAACGAGTTTTCTCTCACAAGCAAATCTCTTAAAACAAACTAAAATTTAGTTAGTATAGAGCGTATCTTGTTCATCTTTAGCCCAATCGATGAATCATCTGCATTGACATGTTTAGATGATCATTTTAAGGCTATAACAGCCATTATTAGATCTAAGTTAGGACTCAGGAGTACAAGTTGCAGTTGACTGAACACATCCCTTAAGAGAATCTTCTTATCCCTGAATGGGAAAACTAAGTGAACTTCAATAGCACATTACATAGGAAACATGAGGGATAGAGATAAATCATCAACTCCTACACTTGCATAGATGAGTCTTTGAAACAACCCCTAGGGGATTCTCTCTCACTCAACATGGGTGAAACATGGCAAAGAATTTTTTTTTTGAGTCAAATCTTTTAGAAAGAACCCAAATTTGGTCAGTAGGGGACGTATCTTTTGCCTCATTATCCCAATTGATGAACTGTTTATGCGAACATGTTTGGATGGGAATTTTAAGGATAGAATGAATGTTATTCAATCTCTATTGGACCCCAAGAGTGCAAGTTATAATTGATTAGATGCATTCCTTAAGATAATTTGCTCATCTTTGAGTGGAAAAATTGAGTGAATTTTAGTCACTCATTGTAGTAAAACCTTGAGGGCTAGAGATGATCTGTCAACTCCTACACTTGAATAGATGAGTCCTATGAGAACACCTTAGAGGAGTATCCTAACTCGATATGAGCAACACACAATAATGAGTTTTCTCTCATAACAAAATCTCTCAGAATATTCCAAAATTTGGTTAGTAGGGGGCATATATTATGCTTCATTAGCCTAATTGATGAACCATCTATGCAGACACATCCAAATAGGTATTTTAAGTCTATAATGACCATTATCTAGTCTCTGTCAGGACCTAAGAATGCAAGTTGTAGTTGATCGAACATATCTTTTAAGAGAATATGCCCATCCTTGAGTGAGAAAATTGAGAAAACTTTGACCATGCATTGTAGGAGAACCATGGGGGCTAGATATGAGTTGTCATCTCCTACACTAGCATAGACAACTCTTCTGAGAACACCTTAGAGGATTCTCTCTAACTCAATATGAGTGAGACATGACAATGAGTTTTCTCTCATAACCAAATCTTTTAGAATAGACTAAAAGTTGGTTAGTGGGTGGCATATCTTATGCTTCGTTAGCCCAATAAATGAACCATCTATGTAGACACAACTGAATAGATATTTTATAGCTATAATGACCATTATCTAGTTCTGTCAGACCCTGAAAGCATAAGTTACAACTGGTTGAATGCATCCCTTAAGAGAATATACTCTTCCATGAGTAGAAAAATTGAGTGAACTTTAATCGTACATTTCAAGAGAACTTGAGTGCTATAGATGAGCCATTAGATCTTATACTTACATAGATGAGTCCTCTGCAAACACCCTGGAGGATTCTCTCTAACTCAATATAAGCAAGACATAGCAATGATTTTTCCCTCATAATTAAATCTCTCAGAATGAACCAAAAGTTGGTCAGTGAGGGGTGTATTTTATGCCTCATTAACCCAATTGATGAACCATCTATGCAGACACATCTAGATGGACATTTTAAGGCTAAAATGGCCCTTATTCAGCCTCTGACGAGCTCCAAGAGTGTAAGTTACAGTTGACTAAACGTATCCCTTAAGCGAATATCCTCATCCCTGAGTGTGAAAACTAAGTGAAATTTAGTCACACATTATAGAAGAACTATGATGGATATATATGAACCATTAGCTCCCCCACTTGAATGAATGAGTCCTCTAAGCAACCCTATGAGGATTCTCTCTTATTCGACATGGATGAGACATGGCAATGAGTTTTCTATCACAACCAAATGTCTCTTAAAGGGTCAAAATCTTGTCAGTGGGGGCATATCTTCTAGATCATTATCCCAATCGATGAACCATCTTTGAAAACACATCTAAATGGGTATTTGAAGGCTAGAATAACACTTTTCAATCTTGATCGAACCCCAGGATGGAATGTTGTAATTGACTGAATGCATCCATTAAGTGAATCTCTTCATCCCTGAGTGTGCAAAATGAGTGAAATATTATCATGCATTATAGGAGAACTATGAGGGATAGAGAGGATCTATTAGATCCTAAACTTTCATGAACAATTCCTCTAAGAACACCCTAGAAGATTTTAACTTTATACGAATGAAACATGATAATGATTTTTCTCTTGCAGCCAAATCTCTTAAAATGAACCAAAATTTAATCAGTGGGGGGTGTATCTTATGCTTCATTAGCCTAATCAATGAACTATCTATGTGAACACATCTGAATAGGTATTTTAAGGCTAGAATGTCCCTTATCTAATCTTTGTAGGATCTTGAAAGTGCATGTTGTAATTGACTAGATGCATCTCTTAAGAGAATCTTCTCATCTTTGAGTGTGCAAACTAAGTAATCTTTGATCACACATTTTAGGAGAATCATATGGGCTAGAGATGAGCCATTAACTCCCACACTTGCATAAACAAATCCTCTAAGTAACCTCAAGAGGATTCTTTTTCACTCGACATGAACAAGACATGAAAATGAGTTTTCTTTCATATCCAAATGTCTCTTAAAAGGCCAAAATCTTGTGAGTGGTGGACATATATTTAGTCTCATTATCCCAATCGATGAACCATCTTCATAGACACGTATAGATAGGTGTTTTAAGGCTAGAATAGCCTTTATCTTATCTTGATCAAACCCCTGGACCAAATGTTATAGTTGATTGAATGCATCCCTTAAAGAATATCCTCATACTTGAGTGTGCAAACTAAGAAAACTTCTATCATGCGTTGCATGAGAACCATGAGGGCTAGATTAAAACCATCAGTGCCAACACTTACATGAATGAGTTCTCTAAGCAAACCCAGGAGGATTCTCTCTCACGGATAAGACACAAAAAGAGTTTACTCTCATGACCAAATCTCTCGTAAATGGTCAAAAGCTTGTCAATGTGGGGCATATTTTCTAGATCATTAGTCTAGTTGACGAACCATCTTTATAGACACATCTAGATGAGCATTTTAAGGCTAGAATGGACCTTTTCTAGTCTCGATTAGGCCTCGATACAAAATGTTGCAGTTGATCGAATGCATCTCTTACGAGAATATCCTTGTCCTAAAGTGTTCAAACTAAGCAAACTCCCATCGCACATTACAAAAGAACTGTGAGGTATAGAGATGAACCGTCATCTCCCACACTTGCACAAATGAGTCCTGTAAGTAACTCCAGAAGGATTCTCTATCACTTGACATGGGTGATAAATGATAAAGAGTTTTTTATCACAATTAAATATATTTAAAATGGCCAAAAACTTATCAATGGGGGGCATATCTTTTGACTCATTATCCTAATCGATGAACCATCTTCATAGACATGTCCACATGGGAGTTTTAAGGATAGAACGGTCCTTGTTTAGTATTGGTTACTCTGTGAGATGGAATGTTTTAGTTGATTGGATGCATCCCTTAAGAGAATCTCCTTGTCTTAAAGTGTGCAAATTGAGCGAACTTCCATTGCCAATTACAAGAGAACCGTGAGGGCTAGTGATGAACCATCAGGTTCCACACTTGCACGAATGAGTCTTATAATCAACCCTAGGAAGATTTTCTCTCAATTGACATGGGAAAGACATGGTAAGGAGTTTTATATCATAGCTAAATCTCTCTTAAATGGTCAAAAGCTTATCAATAAGGGCATATTTTCTGGCTCGTTAGCCTAATCGACAAACCATCTTCATAGACACATCTAGATGGATGTTTTAAGGCAAAATGGCCCTTGTCTGATCTTAGTTGGGACCTAAAATGGAATGTTTTAGTTGACCAGATGCATCCCTTTAGAGAATTTCCTCATCCCAAATTGTGCAAACTGAGATAACTTCCATCATTCATTGCAGGAGAATCATGAGGGCTAGATATGACACGTCAACTCCCACACTTGTAAGGATGAGTCATCTAAGCAACCCCAAGAGGATTATCTCTCACTTGATATAAGAAAGACAAGGCAAGGAATTTTCTATCACAACCAAATCTCTCTTAAACAGCCAAAAGCTTATCAGTGAGGGGCATATCTTTTGGTTTGTTAGCCTAATCGATGAACCATCTTTGTGGATATGTCCAAATGGGAATTTTAAGGCTAGAATGACCCTTATCTAGTCTCGATTGGGCCCTGAGATGGAATTTTATAGTTGATCGGATGCATCCCTTAAGAGAATCTCCTTGTCCCAAAGTGAGAAAACTAAGCAAACTTTCATCGCACATTATAGGAGAACTATGAGGGCTAGAGAGAAATCATCAGTTTCCACAATTGTAAAGATAAGTATTGGCCTAGTTTTAGGGCTGTAGACATGTTCTTAGGGATCTCTAAGCAAGTATGTAAGGTTATGACCAAGAATAGAGCATGTTTGTGATAGTTTTAAGTCTACGGGGCAAAAGAACATAATTCAAACCTTACTAATAGCTCCAAATGAGTTTTAAGACTTTATGTAGGTTTCCATGAAATACAAGAACATTTATAATAGTTCTAAATCAAAGATAGAAGTTGTACAAGAACAAGGGCCAAAACACATTTTTTCTAAATTCTTGTAAAAAATAAGCATAAAAAAGGTACCAACTTATTTGTTGAATGAGACAACACTAGTAGACGATCAAGAACCTTTAGAAGGCATAAAAATTCTAAGTTTCATGTGAAAGATTCACTAAGGTAACAGACTGTGAGTACAAGAGCTAGAAGCATTGTTTATGTCTTTTTGCAAGAAATAGACTTAGAGACGAGGGTAAAACCTACTATTTGAGTTAGATAGCCTCAAAAGGAATACAAGAAGTCTGTTTGGTGTGTTTTTTTAAATTAGATGAGTAATGACTAGATCACAAATAATAATATATTATTTTCTCGCTTCTCTTTGTTTCAATAATATAATCTTCTCTCTACTCACTGCACCAATCACATGAAGATGGAAGCTCATTCGGTGCCATTTACCTACATTAAAATTATTAATAAAAATTTTAAACAAAAATAAGTACTTAATGATAAAATAATTCAAAATTAAAATATAATAAATCAAATAGGTTAACTATATTAATTTGAAATCCAAGATAAATTGTTCATACTAACCTTACCAAGTCAATCCAACGTACATTCAAGATCATCTTTGTTTTTTAGTGTTTCAAGAATTGCTTCATTGTCGGACTCACTAACTTTTCACAAACTTTTATTATTAGAATTTCCATGATATTTGATCATTTGAATATATGTAGCGATAACTAGATTTGAACAATAAAGCACCACCCTATGTTTTTCAAAGTCCTCAAATAACACTTGTTTTATTTTTTTATGATAGTAACTATGAATTCAAGTTCCTGTAATCACTACGGATCTAGTGGGATAAAGTAGGTCTTCTCCATCCACGATATTTGTAGTTAATTTTTTCTGCCTCTACACAATGACACAAGTAGTAGTTTGTTCGCTCATCATTATCCTTAAGTGTAATAACTGAAAAAACATGCCTTGCATTTAAAGTATAATCAATTTCTAAACACATAAGAAAAAATAAAGACATCACTAATATAACTAAGGCTACATTTAAATTAGAAATAAATTGTAGATGGTTGCACAAGATCTAAGATGTGGTCAAAGTCAATCGATGATGCCATTTCATGATCTATCAATTTTTAGAGTGAATGGCTACTCTCCCAAGGTGTTATGGGTCTATAATACCATTCATAAATGTCTTCTTTTGACTTGCAATCATGCCAATTAAATTCCATACATCCAGAACAAAAGCATGTTATATCCCTAGTATAAATAGTCCATGAACTAGAATTTGAGCTTTGAATGGAGTGAAAAATACTCAACCCATGTACTATAATACAATCTTTATACATTGCCTTGTATTTTTTCTCCATTAACCAAAAGAATCTTCACACATGAGAATATTTATCTGATCTATGACGAAAAAAAATTCATTACACCAAGTCACAATAGTTGCAGTATCGATCAATTTAGCATCATCTTTATGCTTTCCATGCTCTTTTTAAGGACTATTTCTACACATAAACTTGCACCATCATGTTCCCCTTTGCCATGCTTAGCCTAAAATAAGCTCCAAAAATGTTGAACCTCATTCTTCTTATGTATTTTGCTTAACCAGTAAAACATTTGAGAATTCTTAAACTATCCTTCACAATTGTCTGACCAAATGTAGTGTGTATCAAACATGATTTCTCTTGCATTCATATTTCTATAAAATATCTCAAAACAACCTTGGACAAACTCTGGAAAATGTGATTTATCATCGCTAATATAAAAATGGTACTCCCTCAAAATCTTTTTATTGTTGTTGTTTGTGCTATCAGGGGCATGTCTAAATGTAATTTGCACAAAAATTCCAACTTGAATTGAATTATAGTATTGGGATTCAACCTCATTCTATGGTTGTATTATGTAGTTCTCAACAAAGTCTACAACTGAAACAATGGTGCCAACTAGGAAGTTGCCCTTGCATAGCTTGAATTGATTATATAACTATTTTGGTTGTGTGTTTGTCTTGCATATTAGTAGATACTATTCTTCTTGAATTCAAACATGAAATCAGATATAAAAACTTTGGTTATAACCAACTCACATCGTGATGACTCTCTTCTATCTTTTAACACATACTTATCATATTTGTACTTTTTATAATAAATTAGTTATTTTTCAAATTCATGTGAATTTTTTTCATGTATATAGTTGGTCAAATTTGACAAACAACCACAATTGTTATATGTTCCAATTAAACATTATTTGGCAAAAAAATATGCCTCAGGTTTTTGATAAAAAAGAATTTGGGTTAATTTTCTTGATGTTTTAAGTGGGGAAGCCACCATACATTCCTGCATAATATCGTCAATATATAAAGTACAACATATATGATGAAAACCATTAAAATGCATAGAAAATTTGACATGTGCCATACAACATGATGTGATGCGGGCTTAGTTTATTTTAACATAGAAAGACTTGCACATCTCAAATGACCTTTGACTAATTAATAATTGACCATTAAATTCTTCAATAAAATTTCTATAAAATTATGTTTGGGCCATGTCCAAGATAAATTTTGCATGTGGCTCATAGTTTTTGAATATTTTTTTCTTTTAACATCTTTTACATTAGATGAGACTCTTGTGTTCTTGTGCCAAAAAAAATCAATCAAATGCCTTGTTTCTTCAACTACTACATTATATTTTTGTGGGAGTCTACTTCTAAATGCCCAACAATCTGTGAGTAAAAGGTCATTAAGCCTTGTTCTTCTTTTTATGGCATTTATCAAAGTTTTTTAATTCAAGTTCAAGGATTTACTTATTTCATTAAAAATTTGTGCTTTAGATGTTTGCTTACTCACTATATATTTCATTAATACTCATCTTGTCACATTACTATTTTTTTTGACAAATATTACCCATTACCTTAAATGCATTAAATAGATTATTTACTATTACATTATTTATTCCATCCATATTGTTTGTTCTTAAACCTAAATTATTCATCACAAGGTGCATATTTTAGATTTTCATTAATTAAACAAATAATAGAAATCATTTTGTATGACTTTTAATCTCAAATGCATGGTCTCATACACTTTGAGCATGATGTTGAACTAATCATTTTAATATTTTATCTTCCATAGGTTCTATTAATTTCTCATCTATTGCAACCAAATACCTTGGTGTTCATCGTATTATCCTTAGAGGTGTGGGTGTAGGAGCTATATTTTATATTAAATTGCATGGTTTTACCACTTCAACCATATAAGGGATATTACATAGTTGGCTAGGTACATTAGACCTTACAAGTGAAATGAATTGTTCTTCATTATGGGAGACATGAATTGGGTCATTACTTGATGTTGATTATAATCATGCTCAAAAAATTCATTACAGAAGGATGTTTCATTATATTATATTTTTCCATATGTCTCATCACTCGTTACAAATCCATTACTTACATGCTCTACATTTTGAATTTTATCATTCAACAATGATTGATTTAGTTCTCTTATCTCATTTGAAGACATATCTAAATTAAATTTCATAGAATTGGGCATGTTATTTTCATTTAAAATATTACCCTGGTGTGAAAAAAGTAGCTTCACCTTGCCTAGACCTCTTACAGATGCTCTCCTATCTTCTTGTCATTTTCTTTCTTTTTCTCTTTTCTCTTCAATTTTCTCATTTGTTAGCTCTTTAATTGATATTTTGTGACGACTTTTTGATCCCATTATTGTAGAATTAAATTTGAAGAATTTGTAGTGATTGAGATAAAGTGAATGTAGAATTTACATTATCATAGTAATAAAAACCAGTTTGAAGTTTGTAAAAAGTAAAATGAATAATTTTTTTGTGGGAATGAAGACAAATTCATGAATCACAAAGGGCATCCATACTTTTGAAAAGCATGCATGCCCGTTGTG
The DNA here is from genome assembly GCA_037957365.1 of Torreya grandis. Classification (NCBI taxonomy): domain Eukaryota; kingdom Viridiplantae; phylum Streptophyta; class Pinopsida; order Cupressales; family Taxaceae; genus Torreya; species Torreya grandis. The sequence continues at coordinate 914,915 of JARHVA010002124.1, read as the reverse complement.
ATTCACAAATCTATATGGTGGGTCCTTAAAAGATGTACGCCCTTTTTAATTTTACAACAAAAAAAATTTGACCTTGTCCATCTAAATTTGGTTCGGTTTTAGAACTGGGGGTGGGCAAACCTACTCCAAAACCTGTCATGAACCAATCCATTTGATTTTGTGAAAATTTATGTGTCTTTTCCATTTTTCGTGACCCATTTGATCACTCAAATTTTATTAAATTTTAATATATATATATATATATATATATAGAGGAAAAAAATGTAGTTTTTAAATATATATATTTTATTAATCTTAAACTATTATTTGTAATTCTTATTTAATTTATACACAACATACCTCATTATGGACTATATACATCTCATTACAAATACCTTTATAACTTTTTTAATATTAATCAAATATTTATAAAACTTATATCTCAACAATCTACATAGTGTCAACTATGCTTTAAAAAATTATTTTCATGAAGTTAAGGTAAAAAAGTTATGATCGTACACTTGTAGTTTTAATTTTTCATCTATCTTGAATTGTATATATATTCTCAACAATCTTCAACAATTCACCTATCCATATATGAAGTATCATACAAAAATTCATTCATTTACTCAAAAGTGTGTTCGTACACATGTGATCTCTTTATCTTTTCACAAAAAATGACAAATCTATTGTCATAAATACATGTATTTCACATACTTTTATCTTCTGAGTATTGAAAAAATATATATATTTAGAAACTACACTCAAAAGGTCACAATTCATGTTCTTATATCATTGTCAAATTCTTTTTCAAAGTCTCTCTAACATTCTCTCCAAGTTTAACTATTGTTATTTTAAGAAAAAAATGTCGCTTTAACCCCCCTCTTGTCCCCCACTATTATGCATCTACACAACACACTTTAAGTGCAAAATGTTAGCTCAAGAGGAGGCTCCGACTATGTTCGCTAGAATGTATATGCATAAAATTGGAATGAAGATAAAATGCAGTTCAATTACATACAATCATTCCAAATTTACACATACCTCGAGACTGAGCAAGGAAGATAAATTAGGACAAATCAAAGTTTAATAGAAGGTTCTTACCATCATCTCTGCCCTAGCTAATCTCCAATGGACATGACTATGCTCAAAGACAAATTGGATAGAATATGGATTGTTGGATTACTCATAATGGACTCAAGACTGTGGCAACAATAGATGCTTGGGAAGCTAGAGATTGATTGGCTTCTTGAAAGAGGGATGGAATGATTCAAACAATATGTGATTGTCCAATTTCTGGTTGATCCACTGCTTGAAGGTGACCATCAATTTATACCCAAATGAGAGGGAAGGTCAATGGTTTGATTTAATTCCCTCCAAATTTTGAATTGGATAGTGGGAGATTGCCTCCATTCAATAGAGATATCTAGAGGGAAGGAAAGTTTAATAGATTAGAAATATATAAGCTTCCCTTATATTTTCAAACTAAACATTATAGGATATTCCACGCAATAGAATTTTAGTCATTAGAAAGTGGGATGGGTATTATGGAATTTAAATATTAAAAAATTATAATATTAAACAATGGGGCAATTATGTGGCTAAGGGGGATTAATTAACACATTAATTAATTTGAAAGGTGAAAGGGGGTATGTTAATAAGTGAAGAAAGAAGGGGGATATTAGATAAGAAGCAAAATTAATGGTGTCAGAGAGGTGAGCGAAATTAAGTGTATACAAAAGGTCATTGTGCAACATTATAAATTTTTGGATCATCCCATAAGGAATATTCCATGTGTCATATGGATGCAAAGTGTTGCGACTCAACTTTGAGAGGTTGCAACCTGCACAGAGGTAGTCTTGTGTGTAGTTTGTTTTAGGTACACATGCTCTTGTGATGTGTTATAAATAAAGAGTTGTTGCATTCCCTAAATGTTAGCATTTAATTCTTACAATCATGGAAGGTGGTTGTGGTTTCATTTAATGTTACTTTGTGATGAACTTCGTCATCATGCATTACGTTATGATGTGTTAGCATGCTTTGGGATTGTAATGGTCATTTAATGCTTGTGGCACATAATAATGTGTTAAAAACATTCAATGCTTCTAGTGGGTTATTGAAATCATTATTGTAAGTAGTAGGTCTTGTGCCTATATAAACATGCCCCTATGCTTGAGCTAGCTAGTCAGCAAGCTTGAGGATCATGTGTATTATTATGATAAATAGTTATACTTACAAAGATTGTGAGTTAGCAAATAAAGATTTGAGGATTTAATGTTGTAACACACTTCATTGGAGATTACATAGTGTTGTGTTTCACATGAGATGTATTTCCACCATTAAAATATAATAAATAACTGAAGTGTTGTTGCATTTTTAATGCATTGTGTTTTCTGCTATGTAATTTTGAAGATTGTGTGGTTGAAGGCATCTCTTCATTGAGACCCTTAACCAAAATTGCATTATTATAGCACCCTTTGAAATAGTAAATGAACAAAGTGCATAAGTTTTTTCAACACATCTAACATGTGCACCATCAAGTTCAACATATACTCTCATGCTAATAATAGAAGTAAAAAGAGCACCATGATGTGTATTGTGTACCTCATGAGTTCAAGGTGGGTATTAAGGTCTAGCTGCATTTAGAGAAAGAGTGATTCAAGGGTTCACATAGAAAGCTCAAGTCTCTACACTGTGTTACATATGCCATAATGCATGCAATTGGAGAGAAAACATTTGTATTTGCCCTGTCACAATACTTGGGTTTGCATCCAATCTTCAAAGTGGAAATCCTTAAGCCATACCTCCCACATTTTTTTGAGCCAACAACAACTTGACTCCTTTTATATTTGGATCCTAAAGACTTGTAGATGATGTCAAAAGATCAAATTATAGAAATCAAAATTACACACATAACGAGGCACACATCCATTATTTGGGGTTGTCAAGGTAGGGAATTACACTAATTAGATTAAATGGCACATCCTTTAATAAATTTGAGTTTAGTTTCCATAGATGATCGAGACTCACTAGGGACCACTGCTTCTCAAGAAAGGGTGAATGATTTATGCGTAGTCACACAAGTTTGCACTTGTCAAAAATAATTTGAGTTCCTCAATGTCCTAGCAACTCATGCTATGCATGTAGCCTACCAGTATCCTTGTGTGTTGGTGCAGTGCCTTATGGCATATTATGCACAGTCTAATGCAACGTATAATCTCTTAAATTCCACATCCACGCAAAAATCATCTTGCTATTTTGCAGCATGCCAAGTGGTACTTTTCAAGTCTATATCATGTCAAATACCTTGTTGGCTTCCTCATACGTATCTCATTACCAAACGCCCTCCCTAGAAGAAGATTCATTGGCTGAAATGACCTCCTCCACTTTGAGCTACTCCCTATCTAGCCTATATCAAGGCTTACATGTTTGTGAGATCCCACTACCTTAAGAAACCCAATGAAAGACACAAATGAAATATCCCGGTGTGTTCGAAAGTGGGCATGACCAGTGTTAGGTTGTGGAGCTAAAAGCTTCACTGATGCAAACATGAAAGAGGTTGCTGAGTGTCATAGTAACTGACGTTAGTCAGGCCAACCGACGTCGGTCAGAGGTAGACAGTAAGCTGCCGACATCGGTCATAGATCAGCTGACATCGGTCATCTCTAGACAGACAGGAACTGACATCGGTCCCCTGTGTGCGTGCATACGTTTCCATAATTAGACTTGGTCTATTCTAGGAGGTCCGAGTGTTTGCATGTAAAGACTAATTGAAGTCTTGAGTCTGTGTTTATAATTATTGTTTGTATGGGATCTATTTATGAGACCCATGGGTTGTATTGTAAGTTGAGGGATCAAAGAAGGGATCCTCCAAGAGGTAGAATCATAAGGACTTGCAAAGGCAAGGACAAGGGTTCTTCCAAGGTGTGTAAGATCTAGGTCTGCAAGTGTGCAAGACCAGGTTGATCTGCAAGTTTGCAAGATCAAGAGAGATCTACATGGTGTGTAAAATCAGTTGATCTGCAAGGTGTGCAAGATCAGGTAAGATCTACATGTGTAAGTAATGTCAGTTGATCTACATGTGTGTGTGTGTGCAAGGTCAAAAGAGATCTGCAACACAACAAGGAGCAAGATCAGAGAGATCTACTTGGAGTACGTTGTGTACTTAGTGGTACTGACAATATTGTTTCTAACTGGTTGAGGAACAACTCTGTGTTTGAGTTGTGACTCTAATTGAGAGAGTGAACTCTTGAGGGAGAATTACTGGTACGCCTTAGAGGTGTGGGAAGAAGAGTGTGACTTGTTTATTGTATTTCCTTCTGGAAGAGTATTAATACAAGATTGTATTGTCTCTCATATTCTATGTTATTTTTTATTTTTAGTTACTTATTATTTCTGGTTTAATTTTGTGTTTAGTTGCTTATACAAAGGTAATCATGTGTGCTCTTATGGAGTGGTAGACCCTGACAAGTGGTATCAGAGCGAATATCACCAAGTGATACCAACTGACAAGTGGTATCAGAGCTAGGATCACCAAGTGATACCATTTGACAAGTGGTATCAGAGCTTTGGTTAGGTTCACTAACACCTTGGTTTCAGAGTGTGTTAAGTGTTTGTTGATTACAGGTCACTCTCAGGGGTTTTTGATTGAGTGAGAGTATAGCAATGGCAAAAGAAAGTACACTAACAATGAAATAATTCAATGGCAAGAATAATCAATTACTGAATTATGGAAAGAAAGGGCAGGTAAAGAAAGATTGTTGGTTGGTAGAAGATCAGCATGAAAGAAATAAAGAAGCAAATGATGTAGGTATTGTTGCACGAGTTGCTCTTATATGTTCCTTGGATAAAATAGAATCTTAGATTTTAGATTCTGTTGCCTCTTTCCATGCAACCCTAAATAGAGTATTTTTCCATGATTATGTCTTTGGAGACTTTGGAAAGATTTATTTAGGGGTTGGTGAGCCTTGTCAAATTGTTGGCAAAGGGAAAGTGCAGCTGAAATTGTAGACTGGGAACACATGGGTGTTGAAAGATGTCATGCATGTCCCAGTCCTAAAGAGGAGTCTAATTTTTACAGGGAGGTTGGATGATGAGGGTTGCACAGTTACTCTCACAGTGGAATCTTGGAAAGTTTCCAAGGGTGCACTTGAATTAGCATGTGGTAAGAAAGTAGGTACTCTTTATCCATCTACTTGTATTACTGATTCACCTTCTGGTTTATCTACTTCAGATGTAGATGCAAAGATGTGGCTCTGTAGGCTTGGTCACATAAGTAAGAAGGGAATGCATGTTCTTAAGAGGAAGTCTGATGTTTTTGACAAACTTAAGAACTGAAAAGCCTTGGTTTTCTTGGAGGAGATGACAGATAGAGATCAGCTCAAGGGACTGAATAATTCTGAGCATGGCAGTTTGGACAAGGTTATGATCCAAAGTGAGCTCGCAGGTGAAAGTCATCACTCACAAGAAAACACAGTTACCGACGTCAGTCAGGTGAGAACTGACGTCAAATAGACAGGTACCGATGTCAGTCATGTGTAGACCAGAGTCGGTGGTGTCGAGCAGGTGGATACCAACGTCGGTCACGGAACTGACGTTGATAGTCAGGTCAGTCACAGGGAATCAACGTCGATCGAGTGCAGACTGAGAGGTGACCGATATCGGTCACTGTCAAAATGAATTTTGAGTGGACAACAAGCTGTCAAGGAGTCTCAAATGCCCATGTGGAGAACTAAAAGCGTAAGTAAGCCTCAAATTCGTTATTCCCCTTCTTTACACTACTTGTTGCTTACTGATGGTCAAAAACCAAAAAATTTTAAAGAGACAATGCATGTAAAATCTAGAAAATAGTGGGAGCATGGCATGAATGAAGAATGTGATTCCTTGGGAAAGAACCAAACGGGAGATTTGGTAGAGTTGTCAATCGAGATGAAAGCAATGAAAGACGAATGGATTCTTAGGTTAAAAAAAGAGTGAATGGATAGGTGAGACGAAAGGCCAGGGTATATGGTCTTGAGCAAGGTCCAAGACAGTGGTACAGGTTTGACAGGTGTATGACAAAGCATGGCTTTAGTCAATGTCAATGTGACCATTGTGTTTACTTTCCCAGGTTGGATAATGGTCGCGACATTATCTTGTTATTGTATGTAGTATATATGTTTGTTGCACGTTCACACATGCAGAGATTTGTTGAGCTAAAGGTAAAGGTAGCTCAGAGGTGTGCCAGAAAGGATTCAGGAGTGAAAATCCTTGGCATAAGTATTTTTGGAGACAGGAAAGATCACAGGTTGATGTTGTCTCAGGATGATTGTGTGAATAAGGGAGTGGCGAGGTTCAAGATGCAGGATGCAGAACTGGTTAACACACCTATGGATGGACAGTTCACAGAATAGTGTCCCAAATCACATGATGAGGTTACGTACATGTGTACCAGACCTAATGTTGCCCAAGCAGTGGGAGTTGTCAGCAAGTTTATAGCCAATTTGGAAAAAAAACACTGAAAAATAATTCAGTAAATTCTCAGGTATCTGAGAGGGACCAGCAGCAGAAATTCATGCTATGCAGGGTCAAGCACTTCTCTACATGGGAATGTAGAATCGGATATGACAGGTTACTTGGATGACAGGAGTAGCACCACAGGTTATGTGGTGGTTGGTCTTCAAAATTGAACTTGAAGAGGGATACAAGCCAAGAAACAAAATTAGATGATGTACAGGTATAGGTACAGATGCAGCTCTTTATCTTCAAGTGAAAGATTGTTAGGTTGTGGAGCTAAAAGCTTCACTGATGCAAACATGGAAGAGGTTGCTGAGTGTCACAATAATCGACGTCGGTCAGGCCAACCGACTTCGGTCAGAGGTAGATAGGAAGCTACCGACATCGGTCATGGATCGGCCGACGTCGGTCATCTCCAGACAAACAGGGACCGACGTCGATCACCTGTGTGCGTGCATGCGTTTCCAAAATTAGACTTAGTCTATTCTAAGAGCCCTGAGTGTTTGCATGTAAAGACTAATTTAAGTCTTGAGTCTGTGTTTATAATTATTGTTTGTATGGGATCTATTTATGAGACCCATGGGTTGTATTGTAAGTTGAGGGATCAAAGAAGGGATCCTCCAAGAGGTAGAATCATAAGGACTTGTAAAGGCAAGGACAAGGGTTCTTCCAAGGTGTGTAAGATCTAGGTCTGCAAGTGTGCAAGACCACTTTGATCTGCAAGTGTGCAAGATCAGGGGAGATCTACATGGTGTGTAAAATCAGTTGATCTACAAGGTGTGCAAGATTAGGTAAGATCTACATGTGTAAGTAAGGTCAGTTGATTTGCAGGTGTGTGTGTGTGCAAGGTCAAAAGAGATCTGCAACACAACAAGGAGCAAGATCAGGGAGATCTACTTGGAGTACATTGTGTACTTGGTGGTACTGGCAGTATTGTTACTGACTGGTTGAGGAACAACTCTGTGTTTGAGTTGTGACTGTAATTGAGAGAGTGAACTCTTGAGAGAGAATTACTGGTACGCCTTAGAGGTGTGGGAAGAAGAGTGTGACTTCTTTATTGTATTTCCTTCTAGAAGAGTATTAATACAAGATTGTATTGTCTTTCATATTCTGTGTTGTTTCTGATTTCTAGTTACTTATTACTTTTGGTTTAATTTCGTGTTTAGTTGCTTATACAAAAGTAATCATGTGTGCTCTTATGGAGTGGTAGATCCTGACAACCAAAATGTTGGAAGAGGTAATAAAATATGAGAAATTCTTGCAAATGCAAAGCAACCCCTAAATTTCCTGCCCACCGATAGCCTAGCTTAAATTTGAAAGGCAACGTAATATCTAGGTGGCATAGACCAAAAAAAATTGAAAAGCCATCTGATTTTGATATTTCACATGCCAATGTGACGCAAATGTGGCACAACTTGTAACAATTTTGATTGATCAAAGATTTTTTTTTTGGTGTAATAATGCTAAAGTCACCTAATCAACGATTCTAATTGTACAACATATAGTAGTGAAGACCAAGGAAATACCTGAAAAACTTAAACAATAAAAGCCACTTCCAAACAAACTTATTTTAACTAGGAAAACTTGGGGTTTAAATACTGCCTCTGATAATGTTTTAGCCAATTAAATGTTGGAGCCTAAAGCAAGGTAGAAGATCCCAAGGAATTCTATATCATTATCCAAAACTTCTTCCTTTTAAAGGGTGAGAAATGAATGGTCATTGATAAGTTACGCATTAATACCTTTTGGGGAGAGAGATTTGCTTAAGTAGACCACAATAAGCATAATCATTGCATGAAAATACTTAAAACTTGTTGTGGAAAGCACGTACACTGAAGGAGAAAAAGAGTGCCCTCTTAAACCCAAAAAAGTAAAACTATTTATATTGATGTTTTTTAATGGTGAGACAAGTTGAGGCATTACTAAAAAAATTTGCATATGATGTACAAATTTAAAGCTAAAGTTTACATCTTGCAACATAGCCAAATAAAAGGCTACTTGATATGATCATAGGCATAAATCTCAAAATTAATTTTAACAAATTTATAACTTTATTTCTATTACATGAAATGAGCCCACTTCATTCCCTCTCAAACATAAATAATATTTATCAAAGATATATATACTTTAAAAGAACATAATTTATTTAGAGAAAATAATAAACAAAGGCATATTTCTCAACCTTAATGCCAAAATATTTGCAATAATGATTCATTAACTTCCCAAAAAATTGTTTGCAAAGATTGTAAATAAACCTTATGAAGATCTAGGTTAACTATGTCCCAAAGAATTTGATAAAATTCAAAATGGAAATCACCAGATACTAGGGGCCATTTAATTTGCAACATTTTGAAACTTCTCAGTGGAGAGAATCCAATCATAGGCCACTTGTTTAGCTTCAACGAGCTTGCAAGGCCCCACCTTAGACATTTTTCAAGGGCACCCTCTCTTTAAAAAGTTGAAGCTTGCGCTTCGAACACATGATTATAATCTTGACCAAAATGCTTGAAGGATAGACGAAAGAGCGAGTCATTCCCCTACATTTGTATTTTCTTTTTATTTTATTTTTACATTTAATTAATTGTAAGTTAAAATAATTCTTATAATAATCTCACTCTTTTAAATTTAAAAAACAATTCTTATAATGATCTGCGTCCTTTAAATTTAATGAATGCAATAAAATATTTATATTCTAAATTTACTTTATTTCAAATTGTTTTGTAAAATTTTCCGGATTTTTCTTACCCGAGCATATTTCTAATCTTCTATTTATACCGAGATTTCATTTTCTATTAAAAAATAGTTTACTTGTAATTTGTTTTTATATTTTTATGTTATTTCTTTTTTACATCGTGCGAGAGTTGTAATTTGTTTTTATATTTTTATGTTCGTTCTTTCTCCCTTTTTTTTTTTAACATCGTCTGAAGGGAAAGTAAGTTTTAGCTAAGCCTTGTTCTCTATAAATTTAAGATTTTGTGTCAATTTTTTTTTTTTTTTTTTAAATTAATTAATTTATTTTTATTTTTTAACATTATATGATTGTGGAGGGAAATTTTTTGGTTAAGTCTTATTCCGAATAGATTGAATAATTTGGATCAAATTTTTTTTAATATGAATTGGATGAAGAGATGTCATTATGGTAATTGAAGTTATAAAAATTTTAATTCATTTTTAAAATAAAATTAATATTTATATTTATGTACATATTATTGTTTGAAGAGAAGGTTTTTTTAATTGAAAATCATATTTTTATTAATAAAATATTATAAAATATAATGTTAGTTATAATTAAAAATAAGTGGAAAAGTTATATTTGAAAGCTAAACCACATTGAGCTATACAAGTTTTAGGAGGGAAATAAGAAACAAGTCTATCCAAGCAAGAATAATTCAAAGAATAAAAAAGTCATAAATAGCCAAATCTCATATACACAATATGACTTTTTTTGCTCTTTCTCTTTTGAACTTCTGTTCAACCATCTGAACTAATAATAGCCATCAGATTAACAATATCCATTGGAAATCCTAGAGTATGTTGAGGTTCATATGGGAGTTGATCTTTATCAGATTCAAAAGTGTCACATTCATGTCATCTCTTGATTTTTCTAATTTTATCCATAATTATCGTTTTGCAAGAAGAATCTATCATGTTGATTTCTCCAATAAACTCTAAATTATAAATTATAAATTACCCCCAAACCCTAATCAAAATATTCCACATTACCTATTCTTATTCCGAAGGAGTTGGATCATCCCTACCCCGAGAGGTACCCACGGAATGCTTCAAAACTCTCTCTCCGTTAATAAAATCAAGAAAATAAAAATTTATCGCACCTGCACATATGTCACAGTCACATTGTAGGCTGCCTCCTCTTCCCCGCACATCGACACCTTGTCCTCAACTTATCCAACGTGTCCAACAGTCATCAACATTCCCTGCTAATAATACGATCATTCCACCTGCACAGCATGAGTAAAAAGACTCGATTCTTCGCAGCAAATGGCATACAGACTCACGAAGCTTCACTCGATGTTAACTGTGGCGTCTCTTACCAGCCAAACGCGCACGTATATTCTCACGCAGTCATCAACGTCAAAAATAAGCCATTTCAGCGGCCAGGGACGAAGCATTAGCCCTGGCCGGAACATCTTTCAGGGATCATCAAACCCTAGAATTTTCTCCCGCAGCCTCAAATCCGCCCCTCTTTCCCGCCCTGAATCCCGCGTACGAATTTCTGACCATCCTCTCATCTACCCTGTGTTCTTCTCGCCCGAAACCCCAAAACCAGGAATCAAACCCTCCATAGACCCCAAACCCTCCTAGCCGATCCCCGGGGAGGCGGATACCAGCCCCGGTATACCACCCGAACCGCCTGTATCACTCGACCCCTTACAGCCGGAAGTTCCCGCCAAACCGGAGGTGCCTCCATCAACGGACCCTACCTGGCCATCGGAGCTCCCGCAAATAGACTCCTCTCCGCAGCCGGAAATATTTCTGCCCGGTAGAGAAACCACAGATCCCACAAAACCGCCTATGGAAGTCCCGCTGAAAACCACCAATATTCGAGATCCTCCGATGAACCCTCCCGGTACTCCGCCCCCTGATATTGTTCCTCCAATCAGGCCGCCAGGGATTCCGCCCGATATTCCTCCAAATCCTCCGCCAGATGTGCCGCCAAATCCTCCGCCACATATGCCTCCTTTTCCAAACCCTACGCCTCCCGATCCGTTTCCACCCATTCCTACTCCGCCTATTATGCGAGATTGGCCTCTGCCTACGCTGTTTCCATGGATGCAGATGATAAATATTAACATCTTTTAGCCTAAATGGCTTCCTGTAAAATATCGCTCTGTGGCTCGAGGTCGTTTGTAAATATTTCTATAAATAGTTGTCTTCGACTTCTATCGATCATTTCGAATGAAGAACGCAGGCTTCATTTCACCCTCTAATATTTTTGTCGTTCGGCAATGTAAGTAATAACCGTGTTCTTCTTTAATATAATCGACTGGATAGATGAGAAAGATAAATGAAATCGATTGAAAAAGTTGTAAAATAGACTCTAGAAATTATGAAATATTTGATCGTTAAAATTTAAGCAGTGCCATCAAGTGGCAAATCTTGCAGTTAGAAATGTGTTGAATGGTTAGGCTATAATTGTTTAGGGAGACTATTTGGTTGGCATAATGAAGACCGTAGAGTTCTGATGGCCTTTTTTAATAAAGAAACAAGTATGAAAAATACAAGGGCCATCAGTTTTATTAATAAAATGTAATATCACAAACCTTTTCTTTCATACAAGACCCTGGCATTTGATGAATGAGGGCCAAAAAAAAAAAAAAAATCAATGTGCATTCTCATTGTCGTGATGTAATGACCTCTTAATAAAGTTCGATAAAATTGATATAAGAAACTCAAACTTATAATAAGCTTGGATAGGTATGAGATGTATGTACATGACAAAGTGTGATAAAAAATAGAAAATGTTTAATGAGTTTTATATTAAAATTAGGATTTATATAATGTTTCTATTTTGATGTGTGAATGTGATGTTAGTGTATATATGCATGAAGTTAAAATTGATGTAAAAATTATAATCAATTGAAACATATATTTTTATTTATTTAAGGATAGATAAAACATAAAAATGCTTGGCGAAACTTTACGCACATTTTGATGTTTGCAAAATTTTAGTATACTTGTCAATGATGGCCAATTGTTAACTCGTAATTAATGTCATAAAAAATTAATGTGAATATAGTAAATTGAAATAAAATTAAAAAAGAACGGCATAGAAACGAATACAACTAGTGGTATGTGAACCATGTTGGCCTAATTCATAATTGATAATGAAACTTTCGCCTTCTAATGCTTTCTCGAGTAGAATTTTTATAATAAATTTTGACAACTCAATTCAACCTCATGATGAAAGAAAAAGATGTAAGTTGTTTCGTCATTATTCTAGCCTTCATTTTGCTCAATTCCATTCAATTTTATTTAATTTTAAAAAATCTAAAAATATTTTGTAGATATATGCCCCTTTTTTTGAATTGAGGAATTAGTAACATTGTTCTTATGTAATGAAATTATTACACCATTAAATTAGAATTGCAACAATAAATCACAATATGATCGAAATAAGAATAGGATAATAAAGAATATGACTAAACCACTTTGAAGGGTAACCTTCATAATTTTAAAATAAAAATAGAATTTCAATATGACGATCAAATATTAACTACTATCTCATATATATTTATGAATTATGTTATAAAAACACTTTATGTCGACCTGATTAACAATATGAAGCTATAGAAATAATCATATGACTTAATTAAAGATTATGATAGCAACAATTTAGTTACATGTGTCCCAGTATACGATATAAGTCAAAGACATAGCATGCCCCTCCTTCAAACTAACAGTGCTCTTAATGTTGATGATCATTAAATGTTTCTATAGAATGCTTTATCCTTCCATGTCATCTCTTTATTGGCCATATTCTTCCACTTGATTAGATATTATGTAATCACCCTCAACCTCTTAGTGTGTGTTTGAATTATTCCCTCGAGTTCCAAAAGGATGTTTCCCTTCTCATCAAGCTATAGTCCCTGGTCTAGGCAGAAACTCTTTTTTCAATAACCATTTTCAAGTACAAAACATGGAAGGAAGAATAGATGTATTTCTACTTAGATAAATCTAGTTCATATGCTAAACTACCAATATTCTGCAAGACTTGATAAGGGTTAGAATACTTATGCAAAATCTTGTTACCCTTTTGTTGTTTTAAAGATGTTTGTTTATATTTTTGTAAACACACAAAAACTCGATCTCTGATCTCAATGTGTTATTTCATGTGGTTTTGTCCATTTCCAAGTTATCTCTGAGACTATAGAGTAGCCCATGTTTGTATTGAATGTGTTATTCAATTGCTCAAATATCTAGTTGGACCCTCAAACATGAGGTGATGGATGGTGGATGGTATCCATATAGTGTACAAAATGTAGACATTTTGGATGAGATATGGAAATAAGTGTTATACCACCATTGTGTGAATGTTAGTGATTGATCTTGTCTTTCGTGTTTATCTAAAGCAAAATAAATAAGATAACTCATGAAGCACTCGTTGATCACCTTAGCTTGTCCATCAGATTGGAGATGATAAGATGAGTTAAGAGCTATTTGGATACCAAAACATGAGAATAACTCAGTTCAAAAATTAATAATAAAAATAAGGTCAAGATCAATTATTGTGATCATTAAGTTCTTGAGGAGCTTCTAAATTATATCCATAAATGTTATTATTAAAAATACATGTGATAATGTGCAAAAATGGGTTTATTTAGTGAGTCTATCCATAATAACCATGATTACATTTTTCCCTTACGATTTTGACTAGGTTGTGATGAAATAAATGGAAACCTCCTCTCACCTCCAGTTAGGAATATATAGAGGTTGCAATAGACTCGAGGTCTTGATTGTCTCTCTTTTGTTTCACTAACACACCATACATTCTACCAACAAAAAATGGACTTCCCTTTGAGATCTTCCCAAAATAAATCATGTTTGACTCTATATGGCAACGGGAGAGGGCCCCTATCTACATATGGGCACTCATAGAGTTGTGTCACACTCAAAATAGAGTCATTACAAAAGTTATCCTCTCTTGAGGTTGAGCCAATAGATCTATAGGCCTCCTACATCTACATGGGGGTATGATAAGTTTTGAATAACCCTGAGTGCCCACCTATTGGAGAAACATAAAGTTCCATGATCACCTTATACTTAAGGGTTGAGTTTTTGTATAGGTACAACCTATCATTGTACTAGAGAGTGTTCCCTATCCACAAAATTTATCTAACATGTTTAGATCTTGTTGGATATTTTGAATAATATCCTTTGTAACCGCATCATTTTTCCACTCTGATCTTACTTCATCCACCTAGTCAAACTATAATATGGACATAACATACAACAATGTCTTTGTGGACTCATCCTTAATGAATAGTGCATCAGCCATGACATTCTCCTTTCCTCCTTATAGACAATATCGAAGTCATATCCTAACAACATAGTGACCAAATTTTGATGTTATTATGATGACAACCTCTATTCTAAGAATTAGTTTAGACTATCATGATTTGTCTTCTTTTTAAAGTTTTTTCCCATTAGATATGGTCACCGCTATATTACTATATGAAGAATGGCCATCATTTCCTTCTCATAAATAAGATTTAGTAAAATATTACCATTGAGTTGGTGACTCTCAAATTTTATGGTTCATCTTTATTGCATGAGTGTCACTCCCATGCCATACCCCGAAGCATCACATTCCACAATGTATGTTTTTGAGAAATTTTGATTAGTTAGAATCAGAGTGGTGCACATGGCCTCCTCTAATGTATAAAATGCCCAAGTAGTTGTATCATTCCAATGAAAGGCTTGCTTCTTAAATAAGGTTATGATTGGTGTTATTATGGTACCATTATGTTTTACAAAACTATGATAGTAACCATTGAGCCCTAAGAATTCTTATAGGGTTTTTAGGCACTTTCCATTCTACCATAGCCTTGATCTTGTGAGAATTCACCTTGAACCTTTCATGTGAAATAATGTGGCCCAAATACTCGACCTTATTGACTTCAAAATTTCATTTGGAAGGCTTGGCAAAATTTTGGTGTTGTTTAAGAATATCCAAAACCTTTCACATGATGCTAGTGTCCTCATATGTTTTGTTGTATATTAAAATGTCACTAAAGAACAACAAGATAGATTTTAGTGGAAATGGTTGAGAAATAGAGTTCATCAAACTCAAAATATAGATGGTGCACTAATGAGGCCAAAAGACGCCACCAAAAAATTATAATAGCCCTCATGGGCTCTGAAAGTTGTCTTATGAATATATTCATCTCTGATTCTGATTTGATGATACTTGGGATGAAAATCAAGTTTTGTAAAATAAATATCATGAAGTAATTCATCTAGAAAATAATTAGTCACATGAATAGGAAACTTATCTTTGATGGTGTACTTGTTGAGCCAGGTAGTCAGGACACATACGCTAGGTGTCATCCTTTTGCACCATCACCACTGGATAGGGATAAGTGATCTAAATATGACATATAATCCCTGATTCTAGCATCTCATGTATCATCTTCTTAGTTTCATTATTATAGACATATGGATGCTTGTAACCCTTGATGTTGGGTGATTGGCAACCTGATGCTAGCTAAATGGCATGATCATGATCCATTTTGGGAGGAAGTCCTATTGACAGTTATCCAAAAATTGATGAGTGCTCCTCTATAATAACCTATAGATCTAGTGGTTTAGACCCCTTTGGTGGTTGTACCTCTATTTTAAATAATTTAACTGCAAACCCTTCCACTCAATTTTTATAATATTCAACATTTAATGAGGATCACCAATTATGGGGAATTTGCACATAATCTATGTAATTCAAATTTTCACCATCTGAATGGAAACACATGAATAGATCTTGGAAATTCATCTCAATAATTTCTAAATTAGTTTTCTGGATTCCCAACATAATGTTTGATCCACCCACAAGATTGGAAAACATTGGGCTATCTAGTAAATATTCTCCTATGAAGAGGTTAATAATATGGGATTTATTGGAACAATGGGTTGTGCCACCAATTGAAATTATGACTCGACACCCTGGATTTGGATATATAAATATTTCAAGGCTGATGAAGTTATAAGTACTGCTCAAGTCAAACAATGTACTCACCTTTTGTTTTTTTAAGAAACCTACTACCTTAAGAGTTTTTGGAGTGTTAATGCCTTAAAGTACATGATAATAAATATTTGGTTGGGTTTATTTTAATTGTTTCCTTAGCTCATCATCAACCTCCCAATCCACATCTTCATCCTATTTTTTTCATTGGCACCCTCAATGTAGAAAAAAAAATCTTTTCTACACACTCATGTCTTCAATTATACTTGATATCATAGCTAAAACACAATCATTTACCCCTCTTCTCTTAAATTTGTTGAGTATTAAATCTCTTAGGATGAGGAAATAACTATTTGGGAGTGCCCCTATTCTTATGATTGTTATTGGTTGCCTTTTGGTGACTAATTCCCTCTCTTATAAATGACACACAACAACAAGTGTGAAAATTCCCAATCAAATTGCCTAATGTTGACTTCACATGAAGTTTGACAATGACACATCAACACCCCTATGAATATCAGTTTAGGTGGTGGTAGAAGAGAAAACATATTATGCTTATAAGTATGGGTCTCAATAACTAGGCCTGATGAGGTACCCATGTACAATGAAAAAGTAAAAGAATAATGAAGTTGTTGATCTAGATGACTGCCAAATATGATGAAGCCTCCAATAGAATGAATAATGAAACAAAATTATCTCCCATGAATCTGGTTGTAAGGATGAGTAATTATTGATACATGTTCTATCAAAGTGGAATGCATGATGAAAACCAAAGGTGGTTGGCTCTAAAACTATTTTAAATGGTTTAAAACCTCGAGTTGGCTCGATTACAAATCTGGCATCAAAAAAATATATAATGATTTTGACACAAACATACTTTGACACAAAAAATATCTTGCCTTTGCATCCATTAATAACAATCACAATGTACATAACATACTTAAACAAACAAGGAAACATTAGCAATACACTTCATTTTTAGTGGATCTAAAATTCCCTTTAGAAATATTTTGAGTTGTGTATTTTTACATCTTTCATCAATGTCATCATTCCCATACTTCTTCTCAAGCCCCTAATCATTTTCAATTGCCAATATAGGTGGGGTATGGACATCCATAATAACATAATGAAAAGGTTATTTTATCCAACCCACAACAAACATGTAAATCCTAAATCCATGCATGTGAAAAAATGCAATGGTGTTTTATCATTTCTACACCTCCTTTATGCATCTAGATAGATGTCCTACTTTTTTCCATGTCTCCTCCTTTATGCATATTTAGACAAATACCTATATTGTAGCTATAACTTCCTATAAATTATTAGTACCTATGCAACAAGATACTATTTTGCTTTGCACTATTACTTTGCATTGGGAAATGTGCAAATCAAATATTTTTCCACTCTTTAAAGTTTTTACATTGGAAAAATTATTTGTATTATATTTTTTAAAATTAAAAAGCAAAAAAGACTATTTTTTGAATTTTTATTGGTTGATGTAAAGTGATATGATTATTTTGTTAGGGAAATTGCCCCATTTTCAATAAAAAAAAGGAAAACTTGACATTGGCCAATGAAATCACACCAAATACCAAAATCAAACATAAGTTATAGTTTGTGAAAAAGCAAGTAATGACAATGACAGGTATATATACTTTATTATCATTAATTATCATAATGAAGTGTCGAGCATGGTATTTTCTAGTGTATGTTGAGTTCATTGCATGCTAGCCAAATCATCCTCCACTTGGCAGATAAACACTTGGCTAAATTTAATAATTACAACCCTTGACAATTCCATGTACCTCCTCTACCATTTCATGCATAGCTTGTTCTCACCAGCTCTACAGTGTGTTACATAGCTCATAAGACCATACATGTGAATCATGTGTGTGCCTTAGTGCACATTCAAAGGAATATACATCAATAGAAGTAAAAGTCCTAGATTAAGTAGTCATTGTCATGAATACGTCCACTGACACGCTTGTTTAGTTTGTTACCATGATCACAGTCCCTGAATTTGAGTCAATCTTTACATCCAAATTTGCATTCTTTACAAGGTTTAAAATCCATCATTCTGCCTCGCCATAGCTCATGCTAAGGGACCAAATTTAACTTTATAAGAAACTAACAAGGCAACTAAAAAATGCCTACATGCAAATATTGAATAGTATATAGTAATTCAAGGTTATCATGCCATTACAATGTATGTATGTGTGTATGTATGTATTTGTGTGTGTGTGTGTGTGTGTGTGTGTGTGTGTGTGTGTGTGTGTGTGTGTGTGTGTGTGTGTGTGTGTGTGTGTGTGTGTGTGTGTGTGTGTGTAGTATGAATTCTGAGCAATATGGATTTGAGATCATGTAAGTAATCTATATCTACTCAAAACATCAAACTACCTAAGTAAGATATAGAGCCATTAGGATCAAATGCAATTAGATGAATGAACAATTCAAACTAGCACTCAAATCTTAAAGCTAATTACTCCAAACCAAGATTAAACAGATAAAAGAAAATAAGAGACAAGAGGATTGGATTGAGATTACCTTAGCCTCAGATTTTTGACATTATGATTGCTTTATCATGGATGTTGATAATGGATTCAAGGATACTTGTGATTGATCATATCGACATGAAGACTTCCCTTAGATTTCTAGTTAGTTTCCATGGAGGAGAGGCTTGCTTATATAGAATATGGAGGGAAGGATCAATGGCTAGAAATCAATATTGGTCCATTGGAATCAATGGTTGAGGATTATCCAAAGAATTTAAAATTATTTGGAGGATTATAGAGGAGATAATGTTCTAGAGGTAGAAACCTCTGGAATCTCTTTGGGAGGGTTAAGAATGATTAGGGATAGATTAGATAGGTGATTACGGGGTTATAGAGAGTCTGAGGGGGTAGGTTTATAAGAAATCCTAGCAAGAGGTAGGTAGGTGGACTTTGGGAATTTAAAATTCTCAAATAATGAATAAAATAGATTAAGATAGGATTAAGAGATGATTGGAGGAATTAATGAAGAAGTGGGATAGGACTAAGGTTAGTAAATGAAGAAGAATGAAGGGGATGTTAGATAAATGATTAGAAAGGGGTGATATTGAGATGGAATTAGAGGTGATAAATTAGATAAGTAGAATTAGTGTTGGCTAATAGTAATATTAGTGATGATAAAGAAAATGAGTGGATTTAGGTGCATAGATTTTTCTTCTCTTTGAAAGGGCATTGAGAGTGAAGCGAAGTGGAAGGAGTAATGGTATTTCAAAGAAGACCCATTTTGAGAATGAATGTTAGTGGATGATGTTAGTGCATATGATGCCCCCTCGAGGGGACATGTGAGGAAGAATGAGACAAATGGACACTCAAAAGAAGAAATTAGGGGTGGGATGCAATAAATAGATAAGGGGATGGGATGATAGATGTGGGATAGATGATGAAGAAGATGAATTCAACTTTGAGAAATGAGTTATAGATTGATGATGCCCCTATAAAAGACACATGAAAAGGGAGTAGATATGGCTTTATCAAATTGGTGACACATCCCAAGGGGGAATAGACTGTAACCTGATGATGATAGCATTAAAAGTCCACAAGATTTCTATGTATCCCATGCAAGGATGCATGCAATGGAGATCTATAGGTCATAATAGATAATGATGTGATAATATTAATGATGAGTTTAGCTAAAAGCTAAAGTTGAGTGATATGATGAAGGAAATGCAAAAAAAGAAATGATAGGATTGAGTGACCAAAAGACAAAGGATAAGAATTAGATTACATTGTATCGAATCAATGAACCATAATATGATTAATAGTGATGATAAATTTACAGTTTTGGTCATGCCCCAATCAAGGGAATAACCATAAAATTTATATGATTAATTGACCAATCAATGATAATGGATGAAAATATGGATGTTATGATTTGTCAAGCTCAATCAATAGGTGCTAGCAATTGACAAAAAAATTAGGGAGATGATTATAAGTATGGTGATTGGTCAATAGATGGATTGGTTAATGATTGCTATTATAACTCAGTGATTTCACTAATGCAAGATGTGAGGATAATGAAGGATGAGAGATGAGCAAAGAGGGGATAGTGGTCAAGCTGACCTCAAGCGTACCATGTGACTGAATGTTGTTTACATAGTTTGAAAAGACCTCAGGCCAATGTATTTCAAAGTAGAGGATAAATGATGATGATGGAGTACAATATGATGATGATGATGATGATGATGATGATGATGATGATGATTAGTGATTAGAGGAAAACATTGGATGTTAGTTGGATGAGCCAAGAGGATTAGATTGGGAATGAGAAATAAGGATGATTAGATGAATGACGAGTGTGTAGATGATCAAGCCATCATAAATGTCATAAAGTTCATCATAGTCTAAGCAATAGGGCAATTGATAGTGTACCCCATGATATAAGGATGACCAAGAGGACATTGTGACAAATTGCTTAGGCAAATAGCAAACTTTGCATCATTGAGGGCACTTATAAGCATTATTATAGCTTTGGTGACCTAATAACATCCTCATTCATTGCCCAATAAAAAAAATAGACATGATGCAACACATACTCAAAAGATAAAGACAAACAAATATTTACATGATAAAATACATTCAAACAAGTTAAACAATAGATAAGCAACCCACACAAGTATATACATGCAATGTCATTATGCCTTGTTTAATGATGGGAGGAGTGATTGGTGATGGGATGGGCTAGGATGATCATGATGTGATTATGGACTTAGGATAGACCTGGATTTGGATAGGATGATCATTATTAGGATTAGGTCTTAGGTAAGGATCTATATGTGGATATGGATTTGGGGACCTCTATTAATGTTAAGATAAGTAGGATTTGGAGATAAGGATTAGGATTAGGTAAGGACTTGGATGATGATTTGGATATGAGGACATGAATAAGGATTATGATCAATATAGACTAGATTTTCCCCTGATTTAGAATAGGAGGATGGATGATGTGATTGTGAAATATGAAGGGCATGGATATGGATGTGACTAGGGGAAAAGGCATAAGACAAGAGACCATGGACTATTTTTGGCATTTTAAAATGTTATGATTTTTAAGCTTTGTGGAATATTTCAAATTTTAGGGCCTTTTGGGTTATGTATGTACACTATACAAATGGGGTTACTATCAAAGGGAATACCAAGCCTAGAAACTGGGATAAAGATGGATAAAATGATGGATGGGATGTTAGAAGGATGAAGGTGATGTAAAAAAGGAGATGAGGAATAGGAAGAGTGGTTTAGGGATCATCAATTACCACATCATGAAGTAACTAGATATATAGTTACATGAGTGTCCATTGAAGGATATGCCAAGATGATTCTAAAACATTTATATAGACAACTTCCATTCCCTTATGAAGATCAAGACTAGAAAAAGGAAGGGACGTGATAGGATGCATGATATGATGGTGGATGATGGGTAAGAACAATGGATGGAAGGGATGGATGTATTTTGTCCCCAAGTGTTGAGGCAAAATGTGGACAATATATTATTTTACCATGACGTTGGAAATCAGTTTTCATCATGGTACTTTCCCAAGGTGCCAATAAACTAGTTTTCACCATTGGATGAATGATTTATCATTATTATTAGACTTTTTTGTCTTTTTGATTTTTTGGGTATCTTAAATTAATCAAGAAGGGAGATATGCAAGATTGTTGATATCATCTAGAAATTCAATAGACACTTGTTCTAGAGATATGTGATGTTAGGACCATGTGATAGATGCTAGATTCTTGGATATCCTAGTGGCCTTTATTGACTTTTGATGTAACATCCTCTAAATGTTTTAACAAGGTGTCTTTGTAACCCCTATGATGGATAATTTTGACCAGGGATTTGAGATATGGTATGGATGGGAGTATGTCATGATTGTGATGATGGGATATAGAATGTGAATGAGGAATATGATCAAGATGGACAATATGATGGGATGTGGAGTGGAAATGGGGTTCAACAATTGCATACATTGTTAGATATGATGAAGGGGTTTATTTAGATTGGTGCCATGAGATTAAGGGTTCCAAGACCTTTTAATTTTTTGATTCATTGATCCAAATATTAAGAGGATGATCATCCATATGATTATTACTTTGGACATTCTTTTGAATTTTTATGGGGTTTGACTTTGACTACCCCCTGATGCCTAATTGTGAGATTCACTAAAGAAGATTGATTTTTGACTAGATAAATGATTTTGATTTAGATAGGCCCTTATTACTTCAAGGACATATGTACTAGGGAATTATGCTTTATGAATTTGCCAATTATAAGACTCCTTTTGACTTTGATTAATTAGATTTGGATCATGGGCATGATTATTTGATGGGATTTACTAAGTATGGGTTTGCATCCTTGTATATTCAACACATGATATTGTCTGTAAAGATGTATCCAATGATGCATGTTCCTGTTCATTCCCTTCATGGAGTGGGATATAGGGATTATGAAGGTGAGGTGGATGATTAATGTTGTGTGATGGATTAAAGGGATAATGGTCAACATAGTCCTCATAAAGGTCACTAGGAGCCCTAGCCTCAACATCAAAGAAAGTGTCCTCAACAATACTAAAAGGATCAATAAGACTTTCTATAGGACACCTATCTAAGGTAGGATCAAATACTTTTTGAATATATTTGATAGATAAAGCTTGTAAGAACTACGTTATGATTTCATCATCCTGATTGGGATCACAAGATGTGCCTAGGGACTGATTATCATCCAAATTATGAGTATATTTAAAAGAGCAAGAATTAACATCATCTATTGTAATATTTATGAGGGATGATGTTTATGATGATGAATCTAATTCAGATACTGGTGTTGAACATGGCCCTGATGTAGATAACATTTGTATTGATTTTGATGTTGATTTTGATGAACATGACATTATGTTGCTAGTAGAAGGGTGATTGTTCACAAGTGACCTCTCAACATGGGGGGATGATGGAAAAGAAATGGATTGAACAAAGATAAGCCCATGGAAGGTCTCATGAGATATGGGAGGATTTGGTGCATGAGAAATAGACTCATTTTTATGAATGATTTGTCAAATATGGGAAGATCGTGGAAGGGGGATGAGATGTCATGACCTTGGCTTGGAAAGAGAAGGGATTGATCATGACTGGGAATGGAATCTTGGCATTTCTCTTTTTGTTCACCCAGGGATATAGACTAATCTAGTTCATCCACAATTTCTATGTCACCATGCTTGATGAGGTCTTATATATAGTCTTGGAAATTGTGACATCGATTAATGGTATGCCCTTAGGTTTGGTGATACAAATAATATTGGTCAACTTTAGACCAAGAGGTCTTAGGCTTGGTGGGATAAAGATGTTGTATGGGTGGATAAACCATCATGTTAGTGGAAATGAGTTGATAGAAGAGGGATTATAAGGATATAGGAAGAGAATTATAAGGGATTTCTTCACTTCATGGCTTGGATGTATCAGATGGCTATTGACATGATGGGATGGGTGGAATGGTAGTAGACAAGGTGGCCAAGATAGGATTCCCTTTGCTAGTAGAGGAAGGGGTAGGTGATTGGATATGACTAATAGATTGAGGATTATAATAGGATTGGTATTCATGGTAATGAGATTAGGATAAGGGTTGATGAGGGACTAGTTTAGGAGGTGACTTTAGGATTATGGGCTCAAAATCATTGGGAAGGCAAGCACCCATCTCTAATAATTGTAAAAGGAATTTGTCTTTATTAGACATGATGTATTGACTGAATAGGGTGACCAAATTATTATGATTATGGATGGATGATGAGGTCAACCTTGATGAGCTGGAGGATTATGGATGG
This sequence comes from Torreya grandis, assembly GCA_037957365.1. NCBI lineage: Eukaryota > Viridiplantae > Streptophyta > Pinopsida > Cupressales > Taxaceae > Torreya > Torreya grandis. The sequence continues at coordinate 890,886 of JARHVA010002124.1, read as the reverse complement.
GTAAGGATGCAAGATGTTGGTTTGGGCTGAATGGGATCAAGGTCATAAGGTAGGTGAACACCCATTTCTGGTGCTCGTAAAACAACTTAGTCCCTATTGGCCAAGATGTATTGGTCTACAAGAATTGGGTCCAAATCCATGGGGATGGATGATAAAATAAGGATGATAGAGGGGGATGATGCATAGTTAGACTAAGGATTAGATATGTTTTCTAGAACAAAGTAAGCCCAAATGAATGAGCTAGTATGACAAGTAATGATGAGGATGAGATGGATGAAATGTGATTGAGATGATGTAGGACTAGGATCATAATCCAAACCAATAGTACAATAAGTGCTTATTATCTATCAATAATGCCTAGTTTTCAATCTAGCAAGAGGATTGGGGATTTAATGGGTGCTTAGTTTTAAACTAACAAGATGATGATTGGATGGGTGCTAGTTATGAGTAGGCAAGACGACTCGATGATATAGACAAGATTAATGATGATTGGATGCTAGATTGAAAATGACAAAGTGATAAGATGCTAGTAGGATATCAAATAAGTATGATATTTGACCAAATAATGAGCGATAATGGACTAAAATGATAGGATGATATGAAAGGACAAAAAGACTAGCTCAAGCCTTGGACTAATTTGTTCAAGATGGGATGGGATAGGATTATGTGATGAAGGTGATAGGATAATGGGATTAAAACAAGGACAAGAATATATAGGTGATGATGGAATGATAAGGGGTAATGTAAATGAGATGGGGTTGGTTTGGACATGTGTGTGACATAAAGATCCAATTGGGTATGTTGTGGGATAAGATAGGATGAAATTAGACTAGATGGGGGATGATAAGGTTTGATTGGGTGATAAAAAATCAAGACAAAATTAGATTAGGATATGTACAAGAAAGAGTTAAGAATATACAATATGATAATAGAGAGCCAAGATGTTTGTGTATAGGTTTGGGGTGAAAGGCCAACTCATTCACAAATACAACTAGTATAACACAACATGCACCTAAGAAAGAAGACCATAATCCTAAAATTAGTAAATAGATGGGTGTGTAACCCGAAGATTGCACTATATAATGGCTTCATGGATGAGGCTATAGGTTGGTGACTCATTACGATATTGACCAAACCCTCTCAACCCTATCTACATATGACAGTCAATTGGGAATTAATACTGACTCTAGTAGTATATCGCTTGTTATGGCTGATAGGTCTTGTGCTAGGCTAAATAGGCCCTTTAAAGGCATCCCCATTATATGTAAGGTATGGTGGGGCCCAAGTACATGTAGGATGTTGTCTAACTAATTTGTGTATTAGAGCCAAAATGTCCCTCACTCCACATAACCCTTTATGAGGAATTATGCTTTAGTGCCTAATGACAACTATCCTAATATTTATACTCTGCTAGAACACAGAATGTGATCAAATGCATGGTGATGAAATCCACATCACCAACCCCTAAAAGGAAAAATGGAGGGGGGGGGGGGGTTTAGTGGGTTTTTATCCTCAAAGAATCACCACAAAGATGCAAAGAGGATAATATACACCACTATAACCCTCAGGTGACAAATAGGAAAACCAAAAAGAGATTACTTAACTGATTTAATCAAGATGTGAGATTTATACAAGATCAAAGGTAGATAATAATAGAAAAAATATGTACATGATTTAGACAAAGTGATTAAAATGATTTTATAAAAAAATGAGTTTCAAAATGTCTTTAACGGGTGGCCTACAAGAAAATGATTTGTAATTTTGATTAACAATCTTGAAGGGTAACTTGTAAGACAAAATGTTAGATTAAAATATAACCTGCAAAAGAAGATGTTAGCAAGTCAAAATTTGCCACTAGATTCACCCATGCAATAAATAATATGTTAGTCCAATATGTATTAATAAAACAACATAAAAAATCATGATTTGGCTCTATAACTTATTTTGGGTGAGTGGGCCATGACACGAGGGTTTGGGGGTGGTAGCCCCTAGCAAGTTCAAGGGGCAGCACCCCTTGCAGGGTCAAAGGGTAGATCCCCTTGTGGGGTCTGGGGGAAGTGCCCCCAACATGCTCCCTGCCATGATATAGGGTGGGGTTGAGGGGTGGATCCCCTGATGCCAAAGGTAATTTGGGCCTTATGGGAGGCCCAAATGACTAAAAAATCACTGAAAATGACTTTAAAAATGCACTTAAAAAGACAAAATTGAAGGCAAAAATTAGTATAAAATCTAAAATTTAGACTATAATATCACAACTACCAGTGTAATATCACAATTCATGAGTTATGATTTTTCCATATGCAGTTAACCATGACGGTTAACTAGACAGTTATGCAAAACTGTGACTGCTAGTGCAATATCGTGACTCATAGGGTGATATTGTGATTGCATGATTAGCAATTTTACAAGAAAGTTCAAAACTTAGAAATTATTGATTTTGAATAAAGATGCAGATGGTCAGATTAAACCAAATGTTTAATCCATATAAACACCTAAGAAATGACCATAGATAGCATATTAGTCTTATAATGATGTATCAATATTTTTGCCAAAAGATACCAAGATAGGATTTAGCAATAAATATGGACAAACCAACACACAATATTCAAATAGAAAGTGTTTTTCTTATCAAAATTATCCTAAGATATACCCTATTAATTTGAAGAGAACAAATAGTAAACAGAACGGCCCTAAAAATGACCAAATCATAATATCGTAATTATAAGTCTAATATCACTATTCTTAGGTCAACACCATGACTACATGATTAACGATTTTGTGGAGGATGGTAAAAAGGGTTAAGACTGTGATGTTTTTCTTTTAGATGATCCTATCTTTTTGATGGTTCTAGTTGACCCTGTTAATTAACACATAGCAGAGCACATAGATAAAAACCCTTTAAAATGTAGTTAGCAAATATATTCTTCCAATCATAAATGTGGTTAGAAAAACATTATAGGATAATAATGGTTAAATAAGATTTCAAGAGGGGCCTGTATGATCAGTGATATTCCTAAAAGACAAAAAATGACTTGATTAAACCTACAGGTTAGAGGTCAATGGATAATCATTAGCATATTTGGGATAAATTATAATGTCACAACTATTGTTGTAATATCACGACTTGCAAGGCAATGTCATGAATCTCAAAATTGTAATTTTGTAGAGGGCTAAAAACCTATCACAATAAAAAAACCATTAGCCGTTAAGGGCTAGATAGGTAACACAAAATCACTGATTCGCATGCAAAATCATGATTTTCTATTTAAAATTGTAACTTGTGAATTGTGATATTACAAAAGGATAAAAAAGGCCTGTCAAAGAAAATTGTTAGCGATTAAGTTGGATGGTTCATGCAAAATCACAATTCCTAGGAATAAAATCATGCTTATAATGTCACAACTTGTAGAGAAATGTCATGGTTCACCTGTGCATGAAGATACCTTCTAATCTGGAATTTATTCTTTACTTAATCAACCCTACAATCTAGAAAAAAACACCACTAATGAGCAAAATGATTTAATTGGGAGGGATTCCCCACCGTGGTTACCTAAATTTACTATGAATTTTAATCAATATGGATTTGAGATCATGTAATTGATCTAAATCTACTCAAAATATCAAACTACCTAAGTAATATCTAGAGCCATTAGGATCAAATGTAACTAGATGAATGAACAATTCAAACCAGCACTCAAATCCTAAAGCTAATTGGTCCAAACCAAGATTAAATGGATAAAAGAAAATAAGAGACGAGAGGATTAGATTGAGATTACCTTAGACTCAAATTTTTGACATTATGATTGCTTGATCATGGATTTTGATGATAGATTCAAGGATGCTTATGATTGATCATATAGACATGAAGACATCCCTTATATTTCTAATTACTTTTCATGGAAGAGTGGCTTGCTTATATAGAATATGGAGGGTAGGATCAATGGCTAAAATTCAATATTGGGCCATTGAAATCAATGATTGAGGATTATCCAAGGAATTTAAAATTCCTTGAAGTATTTTAGAGGAGATAAGGTTCTAGAGGTATAAATCTTTAAAATCTCTTTGGGAGGGTTAAGCATGATTAGGGATAGATTAGATAGGTGATTAGGGGGTTCTAGAGAATAGGTAGTTAGATGGACATTGGGAATTTAAAACTCCTAAATAATGAATAAGATAGATTGGGATAGGATTAAGAGATGATTAGAGGAATTAATGAAGAAGTGTGATAGGACTCTGGTTAGTAAATGAAGAGGAATGAAGGGGATCTTAGATAAATGATTAGAAATGGGTGATATTAGGATGGAATTGGAGGTGATAAATTAGATAAGCAAAATTAGTGTCGATTAATACTAATATTAATGACGATAAAGAAAGCAAGCAGATTTAGGTGCATATAATATATATGTATATGTATCTATATATGTGTGTGCATATATATATATATACATATATATATATATACATATATACATATACATATATATATATATATATATATATATATACACACACACACACACACACATATATATATATACATACATATATATATATATATATAAATATATATATATATATATATATATATATATATATATATATATATATATATATATATATATATATGTATATGTATGAAATATATTCATAAATTTCCATCCTGCATCTACAAATAAAATTACCTTGATTTGAAATAATGGATTACAAAATATTTGAAGGATATTGATGGAGATTAAATGCCAAGAAGTAAAAAACAAGGGAGACAAATTCAAGATATATAAGAACAAATAGTACATTATTGAAGCAAATAGTGGCAGCAAAAATGCATTATTCAAGTGAAGAGGGGCATCAAAATGCACTGTTCATGCAAAGAATGGCAACAAAACACACTGTTCAAGCAAAGAGTGGTAGTAAAATGCACTATTCAAGAAAAAAGTGGTAGAAAAACACATTGTTCAAGGAAAGAGTGGTAGTAAAAGAATAAGGATTATTTGACAAATGAACAAGAAAATGAGATAAGTTAAGAGGCACAAGGTTGTTGGGAGGAAATCAATGTTGACCTACTTATACTTAAAGCATGTGTAAATATAACTTTTCTCAAGCTACAGTTGGAGTAGTGAAATTCAATGAGAAAAAGGCTATGTCCATGGACCTACCACAAGGATTTTAATAGGTCAAATATTTTTGCATTTATTTCAAGGGTCAAAATTTCACTTCTCTAAGTCATCTTGATTATCTCTTGATTGATATGACCCAAGGGTCAGTTATGATTGCCAAACCAATTAAGGGAATTTAAAAAAATATTATTTCAAACTTAAAGAACCTGGTGAAAAATTGTAAGTGATTAACAATAACATTAGAATTTTAAATTCATTTGATCAATGAAGAATGGCCAATGATTTCACTAAGAAGGGTTTCAGGTTTAAGCTACAAAAGTTATAAACTGATAGTAAAAAGGACAAAGTTGAGACATGTTAGTTTTTCACTCTCACTAATTAATTGTCATGGTGCAAAGGACAGAGCAAAGAAATATTAGGCTCCCACTCTCCCCATTCATGATTTATGTGTTGTAATGACATATAAGAAACATTGGATATTTTTATTGAAGCGTATGGTAGCTCAATATTCGCTATATGAATGAGAAAAAATAGAGCAGGGCCAAATGTGTTCAGTGCCATTATTTTTAACTTTACCATGAATTAAGATAACACAACCATGCATGATATAAATATGAGAGAGATCAAAATCCCCTGATTTTAAAGCAAAAATAAATGGCCACAAAGAAAGAATCTAAAAGTGTGAGGATAACTTATTTGTGTAGAAATTTATAAAGATGGGAAAGTTGAAGCTTGAATATTATATATGTAGTTCAATTTGTCAATAGATTTTAGGAAATGTGGGACGTCACCAAGAAAAAGCTCGGTTCAAAATTGAACTGCTACACCAGCTATCAGAACAAGAACAATATGTTTATTCTTGTAGGGAAGATAAGGCAATCAATTCAAACTTTATTAGCAAGAACAAATATACTTTTTATATATAATTGAGCATTATAATTCTAAGTTGAATAGGATAAGAATCCCCTCTACCTAGATGAAATGTTTAATATCATATTGTCAATACATGAGAACTAAGGACAAAGCAATCATGCCTAAGGTTAAAGTCATTTTGATATAAATTTGGGGCAAAGTCATTATGGTGGAGGTTGAGAAAATAAAATATTTTTTAACATAATATTGGAAGATATATATTGGATATGTAAACATATGGAGGAGTGGCAAGGATATCCTATGTAAAAATAGGCATACTAGTAGAAGAACTAATCTAATTTTTAAAGAAATTTTAGTGAGGCCATTATTTTTGCGTTCATCATCTTATCTTATTTTATTGAAAAATGGTTTAAGTTATACAAATTTGAAAAAAATATTAGAAGTAACCTTAGTCTTAGAGAATCACACCCAGATAAAAGTTTAAATATAGTATCTAGTTTTGGAATATCACCTTACTCTAGAACATTTCTTGCATAGTTAAATATAGTGTAATAGTCCACTTTTTGAACATTAAAATGAGTTATGTCTGAGAGAGAAAAAATGAAACATTGAAAGGAGAAGAATATAAAACCAAAATTACAGACAAGAAAAGCAGTTAGATATTCTATTTGGTTGCATGAATGCTTTTCAAAATTTCTACACTCTTACCATATGTCAATGCATTGATGAATATGATAGTATGTCTCAAAAATGAAAATATGTGCATTTTCCATGAACTCATCCATAGAGGCACCCTAACAAAATTTCCCTCTTGTACTTGCTTACCAAGGAAGGGATCATTCAATATTACCTAATAGAAATTATGATATTAGTGTCAACTAGATACAAAAAAATCATATACTCATGTGTACTTAACATGGACTATAGTTTCATAGATTGATTATGTATTTTATACCTTGGAATTGTTGTAACAAAATTAGTCAAATTGCACAGGGTAAAAATAAGTTATCTAACAATAATTGGGTAGGTGTACAGAGTTGGGGGATAATTATATGGACATTTTAGGTAATGGATCACATTAATAAATAATGCAATCATGTTACTTTAAATAACAATATGATTGCATTATTTTAAATAATAATGCAATCATGTTTTGGTTGTTTTCAATAACATGATCGCATTACATATGCTACAAAAAAATGAATGAAAATTCATCATTTTGCATTCGAGTTTCCTTTTTTATCCTTTGCTTCCATGATTGCATTTTATGTGAGAGAGATAAAAGGTTGACATGAAGCCACTAAATTTATCCCCAAAAACCTCTAATCGACTATGATGTCATGTAGAAGAGGTAAGTGATAAAAATCTACAATTGTTAACCCTAATTTTTCATTATTTTCATCGTTTAACCCTATTTTTTAGTAATTTAGTAATTTTAGTTGTAATTTTTTTGTTTTGAATAGCTCGCCCTGCTAACCCTCCTAACCATACACAAGACCCTCTTGTTCCTCCTCTTATCCCTCCACTTAACCCTCCTATAGTTACACAAAATCCCCTAGACAGTTAGGAGATTCTAATTGACAACATTGTAGGAAATAAGATTGAAATTAAAGAATTAATTGGAAGAATGAGGGATCCCACTTCCACCAACCCCCACCACACCTAGCTAGCCAAGTCCCTAGAGACATTATTAGGTCAAATTGACTCTATAACAAGTCAAATTGATAGATTGAATTTATATATGGATAGTTTTAGGGCTTATTATGTTGACAAATTGTCAGCACTTGAGGTCAAGAACAAATAAATAACAAAATCCTCCATTTGTGCCTTATCCATTGACCCAACCACCAATACCCCATTTCTCGTAACCACTAAACATTTTTCAATCCATCGATGCCAACATAACTTAATCATAACCAATTTTTGGGATCTATGGTGGATGGTGTTTGATTATCCACTGTGTAACAACCATGATGTCCCATTGTATTTTTTAAGGAAACTCTACTATGAGTTTATCCTCAATCAGATTCTGAACTATTTTAATTTTAGTGAGTTTCAAGACCGAGGGAAAGGATCTATGTAGGATCAACCAGGGGAATGTTGTGCACCTAATTAGCATGCGAGGATCTGTATCTAAAATCCCCTTGAGATTAAAATCCCCTCTTTAGTTTAGTAGGTTATGGATATCGACACTCTACATTGTCTTAGTTCACTCACTGATACACTCATTCAACATATGACTAGGCTCTTACAAACTGATGCTAGAGATATGCCACCTATTGTGCATACTCGACCCCACCCTTGTAGTCCTTATGGAGCTATGTTCACTAGACCTTATGATGATGATGACACTGGTGATTCAAATGGATTGGATAATATTCTTATGAGTGATGAGTTTTTGGCACACACATTTGGTGTGCAGACATAAGCCACTACATAGATGAAGGTATAATTTATATATTTGTCATGTTAAATTTAAGTTATATTTGCAAATTTAATTTAACTAACAATTAATTTACATATAAATTGAATAATATAGGTCATTTTATGTCACAAGAGGTGATCGTGCCTTCATCCTCCTTGTCAACATTTGTAACATTTGATTTGACATATCTATTATTTACATTTTTGGATCCAACTACTATCCCATCCTCTACTTCATCTGTCTTTGTTAGGATAACACCTTTTACTTATATAGAGGTAAATGTTCAATTTAATCTTATGCTTTATGTATATTTAATCTATGTATATTTGCCTTATAAGTTTAAGTTAAATTTATCTATCAAGTATCTTGATGCATAGGCTCTAACAAGATTCCTTGATATGGATTAAAACACACATTTACCTATACCAAATACCTAACTTTGATATTTTCTTATCCTTTTTGTATTTTATCCTCAACCTCTTTATCTCTTTGATCACTTTGCATTTTCTAGGTCTTTCTTGTTCACACTTACCTACTCACTGGTTCTTAAGCCTTCTTGTATTCACTTAATCCTCCTTCTCTACTTGAATTAATTTTACTAATCAATTACCTCTATAATATTTCCTTTTAACATCAAAATCCTTAGTTCATACTCTATTTTCATCTCCTCTCTCTTTATCCTTGCTCTGTTCTTTAAAATCTTCTTATGTATTTTCATAGGTTTGCATGCTAGTTTGATTTTGTCCTTCCACAATACTCATAATAGCATATACCTACTCAATTACATCTCATTTCATGTATTCATCCATTCCACACATCCCCCAATCTTCAAATCTTCACTTAACTCCTATTTCCTCTTTGACACCATCCTTCTACTAGCCCTTTTTTGAGGCAAACCTCCTTATTTTGAGAAAACTACAAAGCTCCCAACCAAATGAAACCCATATTTAGATACCCCTTTACATCACATAACTCATGTAGGGACTTTTTTGATTTAACTCTCTTTGGAGAACACCTAACTCAACACCCCTCAAGATTAATTAGGTCTCCTAGGCCTAATTAAAGGCTACTGACTGTAAAACCATACCATACAGACTCAAATCAACTTTAAACCTTAAAACTCCTCTTCTTCCTATATAAATACACCTATCCACAAATTTTTTAGATGCGTTGATCATCTTAGGGGTACCATGAACCTTTGGAAGTTGATATGAGGTAGCACAAACCATTAAAAAGGAACCACAATAATTACAAGCTATGAGAATGAGCTCAACGGTATTTATATAATTACTTTTAGTAAATCCCACAAATATCCCATGAATCATTCAAGATTAGATAAGGGTAGTTCACATGCCATGATGATACTTATAAAATGAAGAACACATATCTAGGGGTCCTTTTAGGTAACACTATCTTGAAAATGAAGTTGTTAAGCTCAATATAGTCATATTCTCATTTTGACTTATGTCACCATTACCATTGTACATAAATCCACATGTTACATTGAAAATGAGTGATAATATCAAGGGAATTTAAGGTAGAAGAGGAGAAATGTGTATGAAGGGTAAAAATACAAGGAATTAGATTTAACATGATTAAGACACATCATAGTGGGAAAATGTAAAGATGACTCATAAATTTGACCCCTTTCTCCATTACTTCCATATCAATTTATAAAATGTGATTTTAGTTCGTTGGTTGATGTAACCACTAATTATATTACATCGAATCCACCCAAATCAACTAACTTTCAAACTAATTGAACAATTTTGACTATTAACCTACCTACAACCAACTCATAAATAGGTTACAAATTCAATTAATTGAATTTTTATTTTTTAGGCCTAAAGGCATAATCATAGCCACAATTGAAATAGTTGGCTAAATTAATTATAATTACTTTCAAATAATATCAATGCAAACACGATCAAAACCTTAAAGTTGTTCATTAATTATTAAAACATCATTAATCATACTTTGTGGATCATTAACTTAACAATGCAACTCTAAGAGTATTCTTAGACATAAAGGACCATGACTCAGGTCCCAACATTAAATTGACTTATTTAAATAAATTTCATGAAATGAGGTGTGGTTTGTAGGAAGGGGTAGAGTTAGGGAAAGAGGGACTACAAATTTTGGTGTCAACCTTACCTTCTCATGTTTGAGACACAAACTTGAAATACACATGATAATTCAATTGTAATATCTCATTACACCTTTTTATTTGGTCATGAAAAAGGTCTAGATTTCAATTATAAAACCTCATTACACATCTTGATTTGGATATAATAAAGAAATAGAGGGTAGACAACCTCTCTACTCCTCTTTCCTTATGCCATAAAACATTACATTGGGTCTCATCAGCTTGCAGCCCCATTAACAAGTTTGGGGAGAACCACCATTTGTGTTGGTACTAATATATGTTCCAACCTTAATAATTACACCTTGAATTTTCTTGCAATTCAACATCCAAATTATTTGCCAATTTTGTTCTCTTGATCAAAACAAGACAATATATTTAAATGGATAAAACTTGATATATTGGACAAGGACCTCCTTTCCTCGACCTATTGGTATAATTTTATTTACACACACCTTCATCAATAAGTATATTCACCATGGTTCACTCCTTTCTATTGGTTGGGTGCTATCCCAAAAATCAAGTCATCCATCTATTATAAATGAATGTGATATCAATCCATCATGTATTATATAGAGAGATACAGATGATTGATATCACACATATAATAGAAATATGATGGCCATATATGTGTAGCTCAACCTTTCCCTAGTAAATATATAATGGTATTTTATTTTATCCAAAGAATATTTACAAGTAAGGATAGAGTTCCTGATATGTCTCTTATTCCTTTTCTCTCCCTAACTTTGCCTTGTTGAAGCGCTACCATTATTTCCACCTCCTACTCTTCCACTCACACTTCCTACATGTATTACAATTTTTATATTACCTCCAAGATGCAAACTACTTGTTATTCTTGGCCATTGCACATTGTATTGCAGTTACACTTCAATGATTCTTAGTTTACATTGTATTTTTCATGATATGCATGTTGTATGGTAGTTATACTTCCATGATTCTTGGTTTACATTATCTTTTCATGATATGCATGATTTCCATATATAAGATTTGATACTTTATATAAAATTAAGTGATACCTTTTTTACATGAATAGTTGATGGCTCAAGTAGACACTCCTCCCTCTCTGTAAGCTGATACAAACAAAGGCATTGTTGTTGAAATGTCATCTGCATAGGCACTGACAAAGGTGTATATTAACTTGTAATTTTGAATTGTAAAAATAGACTTGTTTTAATAATTTTACTACATACATGGGGTAAATATAAATTATGTAAATGTATTGTGTATGAAGGTTTGTCCTATGACATCTGATAGTCCCAGTCAAATGATTAGTAAGAAAACTTCTCATGTTTCTCCCATATTTGAGATGCCTATTCAAATAGTTGAGCATGCCATTGACTTGTTTGAACATCAAAAATAGATTGAATAGGACCACGAGCTTACAGTAAGTACATGTTTAAATGATTTTTTATTATAGTTTAAAATTAATTTATTAACAATTGGTTGAATGTATTTTATGTTAAATTTGTAATAATACTTGTATTTGAATAGGTTCATCTACAAGTGAGCTATGAGCCTAGGACCCTTGGAGAAATCTAAGGCATTAAAAGGGTCTCCATCTACTAGTAGGGCATCCCAGGGAAAGTCTTCTTCAAGGAAGGTAAAGAGAGGGAGGCTATCTGATGAACAGGATGTCTTACATGAGATGTAATTTTTTGTATGTATGGAAATTTATACATTTTTGGCATTGTATATGCATATATGACATTCACACAACATTTGATACTATGTTGGTAGATGTAATTTTTTGTATGCCTATAATAGCAATCTATGTATTATTGACATTACACATATGTGCCTATATTATATGCCTATCATGGTAATCTATCTAATTTATATTCAATTTTATTTCATTGTGTGTTATTTTATAGTGTTGTTTTGATCTTCCAAACTATTATCTATTGTATCTCGTATTTAATGTTGTAGGCAAATGAGGATTAAAAAATTATTATTTTCAATGCTATAAATCTTGGATCTCCCATGTTTTTTTAAATTAAAGTTTATATTTCAGATTCTTTTTAATGCAACCTTTAAAATAACAAGGTAATGAACATTTGTTACTAGTATTCAATCCAACCTAGACATCTAACTACTCACCATGAACCCTAGATGAATGCATATGTGAATCTACTCAAATAATACAAGGACTTTCTTGACATGAAGTTTCAAATACATTAAGATAACACAATTTGGGGATTGTCATAGTCATAACTGAGTTCTCATCAAAGAATATTTTCTTTTAGTTTCTCTCCATTTTGGAGATCACATAAATTTAACCTTACAACTTGACACATCTTTGATCTTACTTATAAAGGGCTAAACATTTCTCTTTATAACACCATACTTCACTAATGTCATCATTTATTCTCTTCCTTCATTGTAACCTATAGTCTCTTATTTAAACCTACTAATACACACAAAAGTGACTTGATCATGGCCTCTAGGGTATTTAAAGGACAACATACAAATTGATGATAATCCAATACTATTATATGAAATATATATACATAGATCATTCCATATTTATTCACTTTTAGCAATCTTGATTACAAAACACAACCCATGAAAAGGACTGGATCATCTTCTTTCGAGAGGTATGTTATCTTCTCTTCATTGCCCCCTATTTTTTCCTTCTTGGATCTCTCTCTCACCTCTCTCTCTTCTCTCTATACCTTCTATGCCACATAACACCTACAACTTCCAATCCATCCCAATTCAACGTTAGTTTGGGTGATTACATAACTTATTCTCTTACATCTAACATGAAGATAGTGTTAACATGACTAAACATGATTCTTAAGGGTCATCACCTTTATAACTTTGACATGATATGTCTTCAACCCCATTTTACATGAATTATCGTACCTTTGAATATATTTTATCTCACCTAACCATTTCAAATAATGTTCATGCTCTTCTAGGCTCTTTTCAAACATTGGAATTTTTAAATTGCTAGTTTTGGAGGGAAAATTCCTAGTACTTATATAACACACCTTGATGACTCTAAATGACTTATAAGACAACATAGGGATCCTAGAGGATCCTTCACATACATTTAAATTACAAAAGTTGACCAAATTTGACCCTTTCACTAGCATATGAATGTTTAAGACTAGAATTGACTTCGATGGTTAGATGCTTCTGCATCACCTTCTATTATCCCCTAATACCACCTAATGCACATTTTTATCTTATATGTTTAACAAGGCTATGAAATTCCTATTCATACACTCTAAGATCATGAATAATTCCAACCTCACTTATCCACTCTTATTCTCAACTCGATTCAAAATCAACTCTCAAATAATCTTCTTTTAAACTAGTCAATTACTCATTAGGTCAATAGGTCAATTACTCATTAAGTTTCTAGGTCTCTAGACCTAGTTGTTGTTCTAATAGGTCAATTTATCAAAATAGAGTTTTAACTCTTAAAAATTATATTTTTAGTATTATTTTAGCAATTATAACATGTTATAACCCTTACCCAAGTTTGTAAAACTCAAATCAACCAAAAACTCATCTTACCCAAGTTTTAACATGTTCTGCAGACTGAGAGTTTACTAGAACCATTGTTTTGATGCTTCCTGACCAAAAATTGACACTGTCAACAAGTTTAAGGGGGTGCATAATTTATAATATCTGGTTCTTGGCTTCCCATCAGGTCTGATTGATAAACCCACCACCCATTCTGGCCTCAAGAATGCCCTTCCCAATACAAGAAAAATGCAATTTTTAGCCTAAGTTCAAACATGCATAAAATGAAACCTATAATTCATTTATATGAACCATTAGATCTTTCCCATACCAATTTAATCCCTCTAATCTCACTCTAAAGCACTCAGGTGTAAATATCAAGAGCAATCCATTGGATAAGTTGTAATGATAGGTTCAAAAATATAACTTTTTGGCATTGAATTCACAACTTCTTGAGTTCCAACTATCATTTATGACTCTAAGACATCCACTTGGGAATATATCACTTCTATCACATCCATATACATAAATTACATGCTATCACATCACCATAATTTTAAAATCTACTCAAAAGTGTATTTTCACTACCATTCTGGAGCATGAAAACACTGACAACAAATGTTATCAAAGTTTAAGTTATGGTTGTATAACCATGTTTTTTATGTTTCCTGAACAAAAAATAACACTACCAACATGTTATAAGGGGTGTATAATTTATAAGACTAGGTTCTTAGCCTTTCATCAAGCTTGATCAACAAACCCACCACCCATTCCAACCTCAAGAATGTCCTTCCTAATATGAGAAAAATGCAATTTTTTAGCTTAAGTTCAAACACGCATAAAATAAAACCTGTAAGTCATTTTCATGAACCATCAGATCTCTCTCCTACCTATTTAATCCATCTAATCTTAATCCAAACTACTCAGGTGGAATCTTTGAGAACAATCCGTTGGACAAGTTGTAGTGAGGGGTCCAAAACTACAACTTTTTGGCATTAAACAAATAACTTCTTGAGCTCCAACTAGTATTTCTACGTCTGACACCTCCACCTAATAATATATCACTTAGATCACATCAATATAGTAAAATTACATGTTATCACATCACCATGACATTCAAATTCACCCAAAAGTGCATTTCACTACCATTCCAAAGCACGAAAACATTGACAATAAATGTTGTCAAAGTTTAAGTTGTGGTTACAAAACTCTAGTTTCGATGCTTCTTAACTGAGAAATAAAAATAATAACACATTCATGTGGGCTTATAATATCAAATAATATGTTCTTGGCCTCCCATCAGGCCTAATCGATAAACCCACCACCCATTTTGATCTCAATAACATCCTTCTCAATACAAGAAAAATGCATTTTTTAGCCTAAGTTCAAATACACATAAAATGAAACCTTTATGTAATTTATATGAACCATCAGATCCTTCCCCTACCTATTTAATCCCTCTAATAACACCCCAAATCACTCAAGTATAAGATCAATATTAATGTAGTTGTAGTGAGGGATCCAAAAATGCAACTTTTTGGCATTAAACAAGCAACTTCTTGAGCTCCAACTAGAATTTTTTCCTTCAGGACCTCCACCTAGGAATATATCACTTTAATCATGTCTAAATAGAAAAATTACATGTTATCACATTATCATGATGTTCGAATCCACCTAGAAGTGCATTTTCACTACCATTCGAGAACGCAAAAACACTAACAACAAATGTTGTCAAAGTTTAAGTTATGGTTATAAAACCCTCATTTCGATGATTATTGACCAAAAAATAACATTTACATCACATATGAGGGGTGGATAACATCTAAGACCAAGTTATTGGCCTCTTATCATGCCCAATCAAAAAATCCACCACCCATTCCAACATCAAGAATGCCCGTCCCAAAACAAGAAAAGTGAAAAATTTTAGCCTAAGTTCAAATGCACGTAAAATGAAACATGTAAGTCATTTATGTGAACTATCAGATACCTATCCTACCTATTTAAGCCCTCTAATCACACCCCTAATCACTCAAGTGGAATATTTGAGAGCAATCCATTGGATAAATTGCAGTGTGGGGTCTAAAAATGTAACTTTTTGGTATTGAATAAGCAACTTCTTGAGCTCCAATTGGCATTTATGCCTTTGAGACCTCCACCTAAGAATATATTTCTTTGATCACATCCATATAGGTAAATTACATGTTATCACACCATAATAACATTTAAATCCACCCACAAGTGCATTTTCACTACCATTATAGAGTGTGGAAACACTGACAACAAATGTTGTCAAAGTTTAAGTTGTGGTTACAAAACTCTAATTCTGATGCTTCCTAACTTAAAATTGACACTATAAACACATTTGGGGGGGAGGATAACATTTAAGATCAAGATCTTGGCCTCCCATTTTTTTGTAAAACTGCTATGTTGATTTATTATGTATAGATGGGCATTCAGTAGGTAATACATCAAGAGATCTGAGTTTGAGAAGGAAGAACAATGTGTGTGAATTCAAGTGCAAATTCAGGAGAGTTTGTTGAACACAAATCCAAATAATATTTGTGCATTATAATTGTGATAAAATTGATCTGAGAGTGGATTTTACTCTTATGGATTGTAATAAAATATGAGTTGTTAAGTGTTTCTTTGTGTATGTAGCCCACATTGGGTGAACCACATTAAATCATGTCTTCTTGTTGTGCATTTTTATTTTTATTCTTTATGTATGTTTTTTTATATATCTTATTATTGAAATTCTATGAAATGATTATGCATTAATTTTGTATTTATTCTTAACATGATCAACAAATTCACCACCCATTATAGCCTCAAGAACGCCCTTCCCAATACAATAAAAATATAATTTTTAAGCCTAAGTTCAAACACCCATAAAACAAAACCTATAAGTCATTTCTTGAGTTTCGATCACATCTAACCTGAGCTTCTCTTAGCTTCAAGAATATATAATTCTTTATTAACAATGCTAACCACGTGAAGGTGGAAGCTTATCTAGCACCACTAACCTATAAAAAATTATTAGTAAGTAATTAAAAATGAAATTTATATGTACTACCTAGAAAATAAAAAACATTTTGTAAAATTGATTACATCTACATTTGAAAATTCAACACACCTATGTATTTCAATCCAATGAACCACTATGATTTTTTATAACCTTGATGGTATCAAGAATAGCTTCATGATCTAACTCTTGAACTTTCCATGGTTTCCTGTTTAATGGCCTCCCATGATATTTTTATAATTGAATATTCATTACAAGAATCAAATTTAAATAGTTTAGTATCTTTTTGTGCATTTTAAACTCTTCAAACAACCATTGATCTAAATATTTTATATTATATCATCGAAACCAAGTTCTAGTGACTACCACTGACCTAGTGGGATAGTCAATGTTTTTTCTATCTATAACTGGAGAAGTCAATTTTTTATTTTTTTCTACATACCGACACAAGTAGTAATCAGTGCCTTCTTCATTATACTCATCTGAAATAACTACAAAAACATTCCATCTATTAAAAAAAAACATTTTTAGCGATAATATAAAGATATATAATGAGAATAAATTATACACAATGAAAAATATTCTACCTGGCTGTACTAGATCATATACATGGTCAAAGTCATCTAATGATGTCATATTTGTAAGTTGCAATGTTGTTGAAACTTGATGTGTGTTGATTGGAATTATAGGTTTGGAACTCCAATCATCCACCCACTCTTGTGACTCACACTCATTCCAAACAAAGTCCACACATGCAGAATAGAAACATGCCAAGTGTCTCATATGAATAGTCCAATAACTTGTATTTGAACTACGAAATGAGTGGAGGTCACTTGAACCCATTAGAGTCATACAATCCTCATACTTTTCCAAGTGTTCTTCTTCCATTAACCATAAATGTCTATGAATAATAGAATTTGGTTGAGCATCATGAGACACGTTGTCATTACACCATTTAATCAAAGTTTTTCATTTGTCAAATGAACACCCTCTTCAAATTTCAACTCCTTCCTTGTAATAGTTATTTTTACACATGATATAGCACCATCATGCTCCCCTTTTCCAGGGCCAGTCTTGATGAAACTCTGAATGTGTTTTACACCAGTGGTAACGTGCATCCTACTCAATAATGAAACATTCATATATTTTTGAATTATGATGTACAATTATCTGACCAAATATAATGTTGATTGAAAGTAATGTTCCTCTAACTCAATTATTCATATAACTTCTAATAATAACCTTGCACATACTCTGAACAATGTGATCAGTTAATGTTGATATATAAATGAAACTCCCTTAATATTTTTTGTTGTTTCTCTATACTATTAGGTGCATTCATGAATGCTATATGCACGAATATGGCAACTTGTGATGAGTTGTAATATTATGATTGAACTTTCATTTGGGGTTTGAATGTATAATTTTTAGTAAAATCAGTTGTTAAAAAAATCAAACCAAGTGGGAATATATCCTTATTTATCTTAAAATGTTCATCCAACCATCTAGCCTCATGTGTGTGCCTTGCATACTCGTAAATAATCTTCTCCTTAAATTTGACCAAAAATTCAGAAATAGCTATTTTTTTTGTACTAAGATCACACCTTTTAGATTCTTTACCATCTTTTAATTGATAAGTCACTATTTTATATTTACTTAAACCAACTAATTCCTATATAATTACACTTGTAATCTCCTCATGGACACATTTTTTTTAATTTTGGTAATCCACCACAAATGTCGTAATTTTCATTTAAACATGATTTATTGTAAGATAATTATCCATTTGATCCTTTGTAAAAGATAGTTAGAATAAATTCCCTAGATAATTTTGGTGGAAATTCAATGCCACACTCTTGCAAAATATTGTTAATATGCAAAGTATAACAAATATGGTGAAAAACATCATAGTGTATTGAAAATTCAACATGTTGCGTAAAATAATAAATGGTACGTGTGTAATTTATTTTTACATAAAAAGGTTTGGCCATCTCAAAATATCTTTGACAAATACAAATTTATGGATGTTTTTCAAAAAAATTAGAGTATAATTGTGTTTAATTCATACCCAAAAAATGTTTTAGATGCAGTTCATGATTATGAGAACCAACTCTTCTTTTCACAATATCTCTTGCATTGGGTGAAACTCTTGTATTGTCTTTCCAAAATTGAGCAAGCAACTCTTTGAGAGTATTGGATATAGCTTTGTCCTTCCATAGAAGTCTACTAGAGAATGTTGAGAGCTTAATGGTATTAGGTTCATTAAGTATTTCACATCTTTCAATTGCTTTTATTATTGTTTTTCTATTTATATTAAGTCTTCATCTTGTTTATGAAACCATTCATTTTTTCCTTGTTTTGTCACTTACTACACAAGTTCTAAGTATACGTCGGGTAGCATTACAATATTGGGTGCATGATTTTGGGCCTACAATATGATATGCATCACGTAGATTTTTAATAATTTTATTGTTTTCATCATCCATGTTAGATATTCTTAGTCCTAATGTGTACATTATAGGTCTCATTTTAATCAATTTTATCAATGAAATAAATAATTGACATCTTTGACTATCATAATCCACATTATTAAAGAAAGTATTCCAAATTTTTTGAGCCAATATGCTTGAATGGTGATAAGATATTTTATCAGGCATTGGTTCTAAAATGTTTTCATCGACTTCAATTAAATACTTGTCTTTTCTACACATAATTCTTAGAGGTATTGTTAATGGTGAAATTTGTTGAGAGGGTGTTTCAAAATCATTATCAATTTCATTGTTTAGAGGTGGGATGAAATTTTATTCATTTTTTATTTCTTCATTATATGTTGTGAATATAGGATTGCAATAGGGAGAATTAGTATCGTGTTAGTGAATAAAACCAAAAGCATTTAAAAACACGCTAAACTAACACCTTAAGCCTATCTCAAAGGAGGAGATTAGTTAATAAATCAAAGATAGAAAACACAAATAAAATGCAAAATAAATACCTTTCTTCACCTTTTTTGGATGCTCCAAAATGCTTATTGTAGTGGCTTTCTTGGTTTGTGCTCATGAAGTCTGTTGCAATGGAGCTTGGCTATCCTCCATCTCTCCTTGGCACCTTGCTTGGCTTTTGTCTTAGCTTTGGATCAATATTTTAGCATTATAACACTAATATGCAATGGTTTTGAATTAATTTGGACATTATAAGTTTGGCATATGAGAGCTTCGAATTATGGCTTTGAGGCTTGCTATTTATAGAGTTTTGGAATGGTTTAAGGATCAACCATAACCGTTCATCTCAAGATTGAGATGTGTGTCCATGGATGAATCTAAATATTAAATTCATTCTACAAATATCCCCATTAATATTTTGGATAGATGGGCATTAAATAGGCATGGAAGGACTTTGATCAGGCATGGGAGGCATGAATCCTAATATTTGTGGCACTTATGGCTTATAGATGCCACCCCATAGGATGATGTCATTTGATGATGCAGTTAATGAAAATCAATTTCCAATAAATATTTATTCAACAAGTTCCATGGAATTCTTAATTAGGCTCTAATTTGGTTTAATTGGCTTTTAAGCATGATTAAGCACTTTAATGCAAACCTTGGCTCTTTATGCACAAATTACTCAAATTGATCAGAATGTCTTGTTATTGGCCCAAAATTTGATTAGGTTAGAATTAGGATGCAATGTCAGATGCATTAGATTCACCATCTCATTTAGGATGTTGTAAACACAAAATAATAAAGGCACATGTCTCATGCAAGATATTCGATAGAAAAGAGCAATCCAAAGCACCCAAGTATAAAATTGGCATTGTAACTTAAAATGATATGATCAAAGTTAGTTGGCCCATAAATTGCATTGCCCCATTTAATGATACCCTAGCTAAAATCAGAATTTGAGTATATCAATTTCAACTCTTTTAATGTGTTTTAGTGTTTTTAATCTAAATTGCGCATTTTAGTGGAAATTGGTCAAAAGCTTGGTTGATGGTCATTGGTAGCCAGATTTAGGTGTTTACAGTTTGCTCCTATTTGGGAAGGAATTTCAAGCTATAGGCATAGTAATGTCTTCTCAAAGAATGAAAAGGTCTTATATGCCTACAACTACAACAATTATGAACTAACTATATGGTGCCCCCTTGAGGGAACAATTGGTACAAGGAAAGATTGGCAAGTAGTCCCTCAAAAAAAAAGAAATGAAATGAGAGGACCAAAGAATGGAAAATGATGGGAGGAGAACACAATGATATTGAAAAAGTAATCAAAATCACTAAGAATGCAAGTGGGATGGTATACAATGGTTTGCCCAAATTTGGTTATAAGCATCGTACCTCGATAGTGGCAATGTGACATGAAAACACAATAATTTGTCCAAAGGTAGTTATAATCATTGAGAAGATGGACCTACCCCAATTAGAAAAGACAAACAAGATAACAACATGCCCTTGTTTGGATAGAAAAAATAAAATGGTGATAACATAATGATTTTCCCAAATGTGGTTATAATCATTGAGAAATGCAGGTGGGATAGTGTATAGTGATTTACCCATAGTCAATTATAATCAATGGACCCTGATTATGGCAAACATG
Source organism: Torreya grandis (assembly GCA_037957365.1). NCBI lineage: Eukaryota > Viridiplantae > Streptophyta > Pinopsida > Cupressales > Taxaceae > Torreya > Torreya grandis. The sequence goes on along the minus strand of JARHVA010002124.1, from coordinate 869,219 downwards.
ATTGATTTGGCCAATGATGACGATAATTTGATACAGAGGATAAAGATGAATTGGGACAACCTACTAGTAGGTAGATGCTCATCCAAACTAAAAAAATGTTGAAATTCTTTTCTTGTTTAATTACTTTGTATAGGATAGGATTGAGATTATTTGATTACTATGTATAAGATATGATAGAAACCATGATGCCATTATAGACATATGAATATGGATGGATTAAAGTGTAAGTGTAGGCAAGGAATCACCCAATGAATGCATAGATATTGAATCAAGGTAATAATACTAAAAGCAAATAAATAGGCACACAAATAAAATAACAACAAAAAAAACAAGTTCATTTAAGCCGTATGAACATTACCCCTAGAAAATAGCTGACAACTTAACAAACTAACAGAAGGGGGGAATAGAAGAAAAGGAAGGGGGTGGCCAAGTTGTCTCCATATGTACTAAGTGAGTGGACATTGCCTACATAGTTCCATGGACATAATATCTAACAAAAACTTCAGGCTAAATGTAGTTTTCTCAGGAAATGGGAAGAAAATGATAACTGATAAAAATAATAGAATGGATGTGATAGAAGAATAGGAATGGTCTTAAAAAATAGAAAGTGCATGGGATATAAGGCCAAAAAAGATGGGTAAATTAAGTGATAAGTGATTCACTTATAATATAGTAAGGGTTCCCAGAATCTTTAAGGCAAAGAAGTACCCAAAGGGCACGAAATATCTAAAGGTGCCAGTCGTGACTAGCATCATTGATAATCTATTTGAGAATGTTAATAATTATTTTGTTGGATGCCTTGGCCTAACTATTACCTTGAGGGTAATATGTCATAGATAAATGTTGTGTAATGTTGTATTTATTACATAGCTTATTGACATCCTTGTTTTTGAATGATCCTCCATTATCAGATATAATGTTGGAGGGGATACCATAGTGGTAAATGAGATGGTTGAAAATGAACTTGGAAATCTACTTTCCCATCACATAAGTGAGGGGTATAGATTCAACCCACTTAGTGAAATACTCGGTGGTAGTAAGGATATGTTTATGGCAATCAGATGAGGTAGGATTAATCTTCCCAATGAGGTCAAGTCCCCATATAGCAAATGGACATGGTGTTAACATTGGTTTCAGAGTCTTGGCTGGGGCTTGAATTAGATTGGCATGTCGTTAACATTTGCCACACTTCTTTACATACGCAACTACATCTACATCTATTATAGGCCAATAATAACTAGTACGCAAAATCATTTTGGATGGGATGGCCCCACTAGAGTGGGATCCACATACTCCTTCATGTACTTCCCATAATGCTAGTGTAGATTTTTCTAAAGTTAAATAACGAAGTAGAGTTCCATCAAAACTATGATGGTAGAGGGTTGATCCAAGTAGAGTGTACCAAGTGGAGTGATGGATAAAGGCTTTGGTTTATTTGTGGGATAGGTCAGGTGGTATAACTTGGTCATAGAGATAGTTATAAAGGTCTGAATACTAGATAGAATTAGGACCAACAATATCATAAATCATTGCAATAGTCAAAGGTTCATGATCTAGTATGACCAAATTTTTGATGAGGAACTAATACTCACTAGCTTTATTCATTTGTCAAATCAGAGAGCCAATAGTATCCATGGCATCTACATTTCTATTACTAGCCCTTGGTATATGTTCAAATTGGATACCTACAATTTATTGTTTAAGAGTGTCAACCATAGCTTTGTAAGGAACCAACTTGTCATCTTTGGTCTGGAAATAGTGTGTGACCTGATTGATGATTAATTGAGAGTCACCATAAACCTTGAGATAAATTATGTTTCATTGTACTACCTTTCAAATTCCTACAATAAGTGCTTCATATTCAACCATATTGTTTGTATAGGGAAAATTGATTTTAAAAGACATAGGAATGAGATCCCCCTGTGCTATAATAAATAAGAGGCTTGTCCTTGATGCATGTATAATAAATGATCCATCAAAATATATATTCCAATGCTACTCTTCAAGAGGTATGTTGATTATGGTCATGATGGATTCATCAAGAAATTGGAATGTGAGTGGTTCTATGTCTATAAGGGGTGATTCCACAAGCTAATTTTTAAGGATCTATCCCTTGATTGCCTTCTAATTGACATACTCTATGTCAAAATCACTAAGAATCATGATCCACTTAGCCATTCTACCTTGTAATGTTGTTTTTGATAGTATATACTTGACTGGATCTACTTTGGAAATGACCATGGTTTTATTGTTCAATATGTAGTGTTACAATTTTTGAGCTATGAATACCATAACTAGATAGGTTTTTTCAATAGGTGTATAGTTGTGTTCAAATGTGACCAATGTAAAACTTAATTATAATACTACATTATCTTCTCCATTATCATCATGTTGAGCTAGAAGTGCTCTAAGGAACTATTTTTAGCTGATAGGTACAATAAAAATGGTTTTCTGGCATAAGGGCTAACAAAATAGGCAGATTTGCTAAGTTATATTTTAGCTATTAAAAATTTGTTTGGTAGTGAATATCCCAATGGAATGAAACTCCCTTATTTAGAAGATGTGTAAATAGATGGCACTTGTCTACTAAATTTGATATGAAGCATCAGATTGACTGGATCTTGCCTTGTAAACTGTAGAGCTGCTTCAAATTAGTTGGTGGTGGCATCTCTGTTATAGGTTGGACTTTGGTCGGATTGACTTCAATGCCTCTATGAGACACAATGAATCCAAGTAATTTGCCTAATGCTACTCCAAATACACATTTATTTAGATTTAGTTAGACTTTATACTCACACAATCTTTCAAATATTCTACGTAACACGACTAGAAGGTTGGCCTTAGTTTTTTATTTTCCTAATATGTCATCGATGTAGTCTTCAATAATATCATGCATCATATCATGGAATATGATGGTCATGGATCTTTGATATGTATCTCCAACATTATTAAGACTAAATGACATTACTTGATAATAGAAGGTTCCCTAAGGAGTGGTGAATGTCATCTTGTGTTGATCTTTTGGTGTTATTATGATCTAGTTATATCCTGAAAAGCCATCTATGAGCGAAAGCATCTCATAACCCATCATGGAGTCAATGATAATGTCAATATTAGGTAATGAAAAGTCATTCTTAGGGAAATCTTTGTTTATGTCTCAAAAATTAGTATAAATTATGATTCTTTCAAGCTTTTTGCTAACAGGTATAACATTAGATATCCATTTTGAGTAGTCAATAGAGTGAATACATCCCGCTTCTAAGAGTTTTTAAAACTCTTTATTTAATAATATAGAAATGTAAGGATGCATCTTGTGTAACTTTTACTTAACTAGTTTGGCATCAAGATTTACCATAAGGTGATGTAAAACCAAGGTGGGGTCCAAACCTGGCATGTCAGAATAAGCCCATGCGAATATATCTACAAATTTTGTCAAGAGAGATATAAAGACATCATGTTCCTTCTCGGTGAGGGATGTTTACTTTGGTTGTATCTTCGACTAGAAGGGTTGAACCATCTTATAGGATAGTTGATAAAGACTTGAACTATTGGACTATCTCAGGGTCTTCTTTTAGAACTGGCTCTTCAACTTATCTTAAGCATGATGAATGTGAGTCCCCCAAGGAGAGATTTAGCCATGTGATAAAAATAGTTGGAAACTCTTGAAGAATTCTATCAAACACATGTTTCTCAAAACTGGACTCAGATCCATAGGCAAGTTCATCATTATTGGTCTCTTGGTCTAAATTTGAAGAAGAATGAACACCCCCATCTAATGGCACCTAAAACAAGTTTTCACCACTAGACTGGCCTTTATCTTTTCTTTTTCCCTAGTTAAAAAGTGCCTCAAAGAGGTTTTCAAATTGGGACCTCAATGTTTTATTTATTTATTTTTGGCTAAAGGTGTTCACCCACTCTCCAAAATAGGCTTCAAGATCCAATGTGATTGAGAACCTTGATTTATGATCTCCCAATGAAACATTGTCTCTAAGGCCTAGAAACTCACATAATGCCTCATCATTTGGAAACTCATCAATTGGCATACTAGATTCTTGTTGGTCCTAATCTATCAGTTGGGGATAGTACAATGGTAATAGGTTATGATGAATGATTGGGATAAGGGTACATAACGTATTATTATAAAAATAAGTTAGTCTCAAATAGGTCATTGAAGGTAAGGCTCTAATCAAACCCTTTTTCATTTTTGGTATCATCGTCATTAGTCAACAATGATGGAAATTGAATAAGATATGTGGGGTCTCCCCTAGGCAGTTTAAATCCAAGTCCATAGGTCTTTTGTACTTAGTCAAGGAAATTGGCTCAATGGTTCTTTATTGATTCAGACTGAGGCCTCTTCTTTCATAATCTTGATGTTCCATGATCTTATTAGGAATAGGATGCTTTGCATTTTTATAACAATCAGCTTGGCTATCATTATACAACCATGATTCATCACCTTTGAGAGGGTCTTGTTCTAGGCTAGATGCCACTATGAATTTGATTGGTCATAGATTATGAAGTTTATCTTTACTTTTTCATTGCCAATGCATGTGTGTCGTAACTTTAGGTCTTCCAAAGGTTTTTAGTTTATGAGGAAGATTGGTAATATGAAAGGTATCATGGGTCACATACTCCCCTGGGCCATTATCTAAAATGGTGAAATGATTGAAAGCTTTAAGAGGTGGCATGTGGGAAAGGGAATCTAGGGTATTAGGATCTATGCAATCATCCTCTGGAGAATCAATAAGTATAGCCTTTCCCTTATCATGTCTGGAACTTGGATTCATGTCATATTGGTAATTGTAGATTTGAAACTTGGCCTCAAGATGTTTGTAGTGTTCATATGGGTGAAAATATCCTAAAATATGTACTTTCATCCTTGAGTGGGGAAATTTGATAAATTAGTTTAGTGTTGATGGGACTACACTAATCTCATGTAACCAAGGCCTACCTAGAAGCATATTATATGATAACTCAAGATCAAGCACATGGTAAAGTGTATCATGGGTCAAAGGCCCAATGATAACTGGTAGGCTAATGGTGCCTTGTGATTCTCTCTCTTGATTATCGTAGGCTTTAATAGTTATCATTTTTGGTTAGAGATCTACCATTGTACCCAAGAAGCTTGATTAGATTTAAAGGCACTATGTTAAGGCCTGATCCATTGTCTATAAGGACATGTTTCACTTTGTGTTGATTTATATAAACTTTTATGTACAATGGATTATTATGGAGCAGGCCAAGGGAAGACATATCACTTCAGTTGAATGTGACTTGTTGGGCTGGAGCTAGGTATCCAACCAAAGCTTGAAATTGATCAGGGGATATATCACTGGAAACAATGGATTGGGTTAAAAATTATTCAAAATGTTCTTGTGGTTGTAGATGTTCATAAACAATCTAAAATGGAGATTTGGGCTAGCATCTTCTATAATTATTCCACAATGTCAAATTTATTTTCTTGGTCAGTGATAAATGGTTGTTTCTAAGGTTAAATGGGTGGTTGAATAATGGGCAAAGTGGTAGATTGTTATGGGCCTGGGATGGTAATCTTTGACCTCTAAGTTATGATTGCGCAATTGAGATTAAATATAGGACCATGATTGCTAATAAATGGTGGTAATGGTGGGACTAGATAAGACAAGTCTCGATTACTGGTGCACATATATGTAGTCACAGGGTAAGGACGAGTTATTAGTATAAAGTCCAAAAGTGGAAGTCCCAATTTTCTAGTTCATTTGTGTGTAGTCCTAGGTCAAAGAAGGATTATCCATATAATTTTATTGAGTGGTATTGTTTAGAAATGGTCTATATCGATTGGTGCTCGGTCTAGGATTAATGGAGATGGTATTAATGTTACCCCCTACAATATGACCTACATCCTAGTTGTAGTCATGTGCAATGGCATGGTAGGTTGGTTGGTTGTTATCATTCTGAACTTAGTTTTGTCCATTATTTTGAGGTTATTTTCTTAATTTTTTATTCTTCTAGATCTACTAGTTCTATTAGATCTTCTGGTTTGACATTTGATTTTAATATTGTTGATTTTATTGTTGGACTAGCCGTGGTTTTTATTGCTGTTATTATTGTTGATTACGTTGTGGAAAAGGGTTTTGATAGATACCAAGATTCTGATTGGAGGTGGAAGCACCACCATCCAATGTGATCTCCTCATTCTCTAACATATTTTCAATTAAATGCTTGATTTTCACACATCTTCATAAATTATGCCCATTGACTCGATGATACTCATAGAATTCATTTTCATGGTACCAATCAGTAAAAGGGATGCCTTGAGGATAATGTTTTGGTATAGTCCAACTAATCAAATTAGCAGTGGAAAGTTTTTGAAATACAGACTTAATAGGCTCTCCAAGGTCACTAAAAATATGATGCATAGGCACAATTATCCTTAAAGGAGGGTTTTTTAATGGTAAAGGTTGTGGCATTTGTTGCACAGGTCTTAGTTGTTGTGATTTCAACATTTTTTGAAGATGTTGTCGAGTAAGAGTGCTAAAAAGGTGGTGCAAGTGATGTTTGCATCATTTGGACATGACATGACTCAATTATTTTGTTTCCCACAACATTCTTATTATGGTTGAATTGTTTTGGTCTATCTTGGTTACTAGCTTGTGCTAGTTGTGATGCTTGCACTTGGATTGGATGTTAGTTTTGGCCACTTCCCTGATTAGCACCTTGGTTTAGGTTAGTTAAATTAAGCTTGATGACTCCTTTATTAATGAAATCTCATTCGATCAAAAAACCTTTATCAAATATCTCTTTGAATGTATGTGCACACTATAGTTCCAGATGATAGGCTATCTCACTATGCAAGTTTTTAGTGAATATAGAGGTTAATTGTTTATTTAGAAAACTGTGAGTGAATCAGATTTCAAGTTCTCTCCATCACTATATATCTTGTAAAACTCTCACCATCCTTTTGTTTATCTGACATCAAATCCACCAATGATATCTCATGCTCAAAATTGTAGAAGTGTTACACAAACTTATCTAAGAGATCATCAAAATCAGTTACTAAATTTTTAGGCAAATTTAAGAACCACTTCAAGGCTTGTCCAATTAAGCTCCTTGGAAAAAATAACAAAAGGTATATATCACTATATTCCACTGGCTGACATGCGACAAAGAACTCAATCAAATGGGCTTCTGGGTCACCTTTCCCTTTGTATTTATCAAAATTTGGTGGCTCATATCCTGGAGGAAATGGAATCTAAAAATACTTCATATTGAAAGGACAAGAACACACATCATATAATTTAATCTTTTTAATCTACTTCCCTAATTGGATGGCAATGATTGTATCTTTCATTTGTAATTCTTGAGCTAGGAAACTAGAGTAAACATTGGTTTGAGCGGGGGCATTGGCTTGGGTAGATGGTTGAGTGATCAAAAGTGGAATATTTTGATTGGGGTATGATGGTGATACTTGGTATACATTGTTTTGGTTTGGAAATGAACTAGGAATATGCATATGTGGATGTACTTGTTGAAATTGTACATTTAATTGTGTGGTATTCTTGTTTGGGTTGGTAATAAAGGTTTAAATTGGAAGATTTTGAGGTTAGGATAGAGGTATTTAATGATAATGTGCCTATTTTGGTTGAATAGGTAACTATAGTTGACTACTCAAAAAATTTTATTGAGTGGGAACTTATGAACCAAGACCTTGTCTCTGAACTTGTATATTTTGAACAAAAGGCAATTGTTGCCTAGTAAGTACTTGAGAGACATTAGAACCCCCTTGTTACATGAATCCCAATTGGGAAGTGGATGCATGTTAGAGATTTGACACCTATCATTTACCAATATGGATATGCTATTGATTAAACATCATTTAGTTTTGAATTGGCATGTTGGTATGTAAGGAAGAAGGAATGTTTGCTACTACCTGACGAGGTGGAATATTAGTTGCCCCTTGTTGAGATGGTAATATGTTCAGCCTCTTCTACATTGGTATATTAATTTGTGCCTATAATTGTGGAATGATACTTGTCACATATTTAGGAGGAATAAGATACACCACATTCTATTATTGAGGCATGACATTAGTTTTCAGTTGATTACCTGATCATATTAGCTGTATGCCTGACGAAGCAGTTGGCTAAGGTTGAGGTGCAAAAGCTCCTATTTCAAGGTTTGTAGATCCATTCATGGTATTATCTAAAGGAACATGTTGTTGACTTATAATTTATGTATTAGTACCACTTTGATTTATATTAGACATTATTTGTGCATTGTCCATTGTGTTTTATTCATTATTCTGCATAGAAGTAGAAGACACTTCTTCAATGATTAGCATATGCAATAAGTTGTCTACTGAAGTGGTTTGCATGAATGGGTATAAATTTTGATTGTCTTGACTAGTTAACTCTATCAAAACTCCTATTGAAGGAACTAAGTCAATAAGAGGTTTACTCACCATGGTCATTTAATTGAAATTACATGCTAGACTTAGGTAGGTTTGATATGTTGCCTGCATTTGGTTAAAGTGGTCTTTCATGAGTTTTTTTTTTTTTTGTTAGGCATATTAGGGTCTTGATACATGGTTTATACTAGGGTCAAAGGAGTGATATAATAATCTTGTTGACTATACAATATATTGTGAGGCATTCTTACTAGGCTTGGTAAACTTTCATGAGGGAAGTCTGCTGGAAACTTAGCCCCTAATTCTATGGATCTAACCAAAATCTCATCTTTGTTCTCCAACAAATGTCACTAAAAAAAAAATGGATAATACATGAAATATGTATCAATATAGTATGATTGTTGAAGAACTGGTTCGTCAACTATGGGTATTATAGCTAGGTATTGTGTAGTTTATTTTTGGTTCTAAATATGGTGTCATATTAACCAAATCGTTATCCAATGGATCTTGGTTTTGTGCCCCTATTTGAGTATTATAAGAGGGATAAGGATCTGTCTCATAAGTAATATTATCTATATAGGGGTCTTGCACCATTTCTTCTTACATAACCATATTATTAATCCCTAGATTGTACATGAGTCCACTATGAGTGTAGGAATACATGTTGGGACCCATAGTAAATGTTTTGTGATAGAAAGAGAAAAGAGTTATACAAACTTTAAAAATACAATGTCTAAAAGATGATGTTCAAATTTCATCTAGATTAAGCAAAAATATAGAAAGGTTTATGTAATGATTTGTGATAAAATAAACTAACATTAAGTATCTAACGTTACACATCTTATACAAAAAGATTAAATAAATGGACAAAAAATCAAAATGTCAATCTCTAAGGTCAAATTATTTCAAATCAATTTAATCTAAGAAATAAATAGTTACTAGGTCTTTTAGCCAAATGTGATGTTAAAATCTAGGCTCATACAAGGCATGTGTTAGGACTCTTGGCCAAACGATGTCAAAATCTAGACTTTGAAATAGATGAGATTTTAATCTAACAAATTTGAAACACTTCTAACAAAAACTAGGCATTTGACTCATGGACATGAAATCAATCAAATATTTATAACGTGTAAAACCAAAGGTACTTTAGAGAGAGAGATTGTTTTCTCACAAATAATGGTATAAATCTTGGTTCTTTTAAAAACTAGGCTAGACAAATGTGAATGGTGTAACTGTGCTAGACAAGGATTCACAAAGGTATATTCAGATTGGCTTGAAAAATGTGTACAAACTTGAAATCTATGCAAGAATGTCTATGAAACAATGTTTGAAATGTTTTGAGTAGTATAACAACGTTATGTTACTCAAAATACATGACAAAATGTTTGTTTCAAAAACTCTCTAAGGTTAAGATGGCTTCTCATAATTTTAGCAGTGCAACCCTACCTTTATTAACTCAAATGACATACATACCTTCAACGTTTTGACAATATCTCTAAGGCAAAAAGGTTTATTTTCAAATGATCTTAATGAAAATAGGATGGTAATATAAAAGTTTTTGGTGCATAGACTCAAAATGCAAGCATTTAGCACAAAATGACTTAAGTCTATCAAATGGTGACAATGATCATGAGTCTTAAACGACCTTCAACCTAAATCAGAAATTGAACCTAAGTTCCCTCAAGTTTAGTTCAAATGGTGAACCCACTTAACACATCCACCCTATGAACTTATGAAAGTGAAATTTCAAATTTAAGCTATAAATGAAGGACTTTAAACAATGTTTGGTAGAAGTCTAGACTCAATTCAACAACATAACTGTGCCAAAGTGAATGATATGACTCCAAGTTTTGATGAACTTTGAACAAGGCAAATTGATGATTCACATGGGCAGCATAACACCTCTTTGTTCAAAGGAAAATGAGGACTATGTACTTTGGTTTTGTATCATTTGTTCACACCAAGTTTTGACTATAATCAAGACTTTAATCTAGAACAAAATTGACTAATTAATTGCTCTTAGATCCTAAACTGATAAGGTTACTTGGTATTGTTGGAATCTATCAATTTAAATTATTTTGAGATGATTTTAAGTGTTCATCCAAAAAATTAAATGCACATTATACAGTAGGATTTTTACACTCCCCTTCTCTCCAATGACAATACTGTGACACGGACCTTGAGGTGCACCTTGTACCAACAATACTTCCATGATAAGTGGGGATTTGTCTAAGATCTACAAGTTTTTAAACATTTTTAAGTGAATCAATTACACAATGACTTTCACATCATGATGCAAAATAAAATCATGGAAATTAGGTATCTTTAGAATTTGGCTTATTTCAAAAAGGTCTTGTCCTTTTTTCAATTGCTATATCCTATTATTTTCTCAGTGTAGTACGATGTCCAAAGTGCATAAACATCTCGTGTGTAACTCCAACACTAGAAGGTGGTTTAACAGTTCAAACCTCTTATCCTAGTGAGAGTGGTTGAACTCAATGCCAGGAGATGAAACCCTAGGTTAAAGCTTCCCTATATAATTTATGAGAGGTGATGAAGTCCCCCTCACAAGCCAAAATGCAATGAAATAAAAGATACAAGAGAAAGACTTTAGGATCATTTTCAAGATCACCCAAACTATTGTGAGTCTTTGGGGAGTGCTTTAGATGACATTATTTCTAAGCCTTGGAATAGGTTTTTTTGTAATAAGGATGGGTGCTATTGATTACAAGGGTTCCCTAAAGGGGACAAGTGAAAGAGCATACATGTGACATCCTTCTCTTTGTCAAATAAAAAATAGTTCAAAAAACTATTGAATGCAAAAACCTGGAAAGATGAGTTCATTTTTAAGGACCAAATTGGAAGATTGAGTGGTTTTTGTTTGACCCCTTGGTCTTAAGTTGTAACTTTGAAAGTCTAACTATCAAACATTCATCTTAAGCACCTAAATGTTTCATTAAGTACTAAAACAAAGTTCTTAGTTCATTTTAAAAGCATGAAAAAGATGGTCTAAAAAATGTTTTATAAAATTCTCAAGCTTGATCCTACAATAAAAACATTAGAATATCTTTTAGCTTTGAAGCTAATTTATAAATGGAAGAAACAACTTTGAAATTTGAGGTCTCTATTACAAAATCAAAATTACCTAGTCAATATCATTGTTTCTTATAAAATTGCAATTACAGACAACAAAATCATTGTTATGGGTTAGACCAGATAGAAAACACAATATCCCTAATTTACTTATGAAATTGTTATACAAATGAACAAAATCACTATTCTAATGAAATCTCTGGCTAAGTTAATGATATCACTACACAGGTTGACAATATCATTATTTGGGGATAAAATCACTATTTTAAATGAAATATTCACCCAAAATGATGATATCACTACCCATTTTGATGAAATAACTACTTAGTTTGATGAAATTGTTGATCGATTTCATGAAATCACTGCTGGAGTGTATAAAATCATTGTTTAGCAAACAATGATTTTGTTTACACAAAATCGCTACTGTGTAATAGCGATATCATTCTAGAGAGAAAAATTGAGGTTCTAAAAACAAAAATGCTATTAGAAAAAAATGAAAAATTAAATTAAAATTTCACTCTTTGGGGCCCTCTCACTTCAAAAATCCTACATAGAAAGGATTAGTAGTTTTCTTGAAAGAGCTTTGTGATAAAATTTGTGGAATTTGCATCCCACTGGGTGTACTATTTGTGAACATAGGATTGCAATAGGGGGATATTAGTATCGTGTTATTGAATAAACCAAAAGCAATTAAAAACACACTAAACTAACACCCTACGCCCATCTCAAAGGAGGAGCTTAGTTAACAAAGCAAAGATGGAAAACACAACTAAAATTCAAAATAAATACCTTATTTCACCTTCTTTGGATGATCAAAAATGCTTGTTGTAGTGGCTTGCTTAGTTTGTGCTCATGAAGTCTGTTGTAATGGAGTTTGGCTATCCTCCATCTCTCCTTGGTACCTTGCTTGGATTTTGTCTTGGTTTTGGCTCAATATTTTAGCATTATAACACTAAGATGCAATGGTTTTGAATGCATTTAGGCATTATAATTTTGGCATATGAGAGCTTCTAATTATGGCTTTGAGGCTTGTTATTTATACAGTTTTGGAATGGTTTGAGGATCAACCATGACCATCCATCTCAAGATTGACATGTGTGGCCATGGATGTATCCAAATATTAAAATCATTATAAAAATATCCCAATTAATATTTAGGATAGAGGGGAATTGAATAGGCATGGAAGGGCTTTGCTGAGGCATGGGAGGCATGAATCCTAATATTTGTGGCACTTATGGCTTATGGATGCCACCCCATAGGATGATGTCATTTGATGGTGCAGTTAATGACAATTAATTTCCAATAAAGATTTATTCAACAAGTTTCATGGAATTCTTAATTAGGCTCTAATTTGGTTTAATTATCTCTTAAGCATGATTAAGCACTTTGATGCAAACTTTTGCTCTTTATGCACAAATTACTCAAATTGATCAAAATGTCTTATTATTGGCCCAAATTTTGACTGGGTTGGAATTAGGATGCAATGTCAGATGTGTTGGATTCGCCATCTCATTTAGGATATTTCCAACACAAAATAACAAAGGCACATATCTCGTGCAAGAGATTTGATAGAAAAGTGCAATCCAAAACACCCAAGTGTAAAATTCGCATTGTGACTCAAAATGATCTGATCAAAGTTAGTTGGCCCATAAATTTAATTTCCCATTTAATGATATCCTGGCCAAAATTGGAACATGAATATATCAATTTCAACCCTTTTAATGTGTTTTAGTGTTTTTAAGCCAAATTATGCATTTTGGTCGAAATTGGTCAAAAGCTTGGTTGATGGTCATTGGTGGTTAGATTTAGGTGTCTACATATGTTTCCATGAAATTTTCTTGATGGTTAATTTCATCATTATTTTTTTCATATTATTTTCTTCATTCATGGGGGGGTGAAGCATCATACATAGACTCATCATCAACAAAATAAAAAACTTGGAACTTTGAATGTAAACTTCCAACATTATCTAATTCATTATTGTCAATTTCATTATTATTCATTTCATTATGGTCAATTTCATCATTATTTAATTCATTATGGTTAATTTAATCATTATTTAATTCATTATTATCAATTGATTCATTATCTATGGCATTTGGTTCATTAGAATAAAGGTTTGTACCTTGTCCATCACAAAAGTTTTGCATTTGTATCTTTTTTTCTCTTTCAAATCTTCTAATTCCTCTGGTGTTTTGTTCTTCAATATCTTTCTCTTCCTTGAACATGATCCATCACCCATCTAGGATAATTGAGAGATTTTCAAAAGTTGGGTCACGTACACAGGTACTGCAAGTCCTATAAAATTACACAGAGAAAGTTTGTGGGGACAAAATTTTAGATTCGGGTTAAAAAATAATGTTGTAAATTAAACTTAGTCTATAATAATAATTATGCAATCATATAATTTATTATATTAGGTTCTAGTTCAACATACATATTGATAAGTGTATGTTAATAATAACATGATCATGTTATTATATAATGCAATTTGGTTATTTATTATATTAGGTTATGCTTCAACATACATATTGAGAAACATATATTAAAAATAACATGATAGCATTATCAAATAACATGATCACGTTATTATTAATACTCAGTTGGGGTTAGAAATTGACATTGAGAACTGAGTATTGTCTATATTAATAATAACATGATCATGTTATTAAATAATGCAATCATGTTATACTTAATATAGATTAAGGATTAGGGATTAGGGATTAAGGAATTAGTGCATAGGGTTTAAGGATTGGGGATTAGGGATTACAATTTATGTTTTAGGGATTAATGATTAGGGATTACAATTTATGTTTTAGGGTTTAGGGATTAGGCCATGTAGGTTTTAGGTTTAAGGGTGTATATAAGGTATAATCACTCTATGCCATGTGTGAATCTAAGTTTTACTATAAAGGATGTTAATTGGGATTAAATCAATTGGTAAATAGGGAAAAAAATTGGTTTACAATTTAGGGTATAGTGTTTAGGGATTAGATTTAGGGTATATAGGGTCAATCAAAAAAATAATTCTTAGTCTGAATGATTTTAATTTGGGCTAAAATGATTGGTTTAGGGTTTAAAGAGTTTATATTTATGGTTTAGAGTTTAGGGATTATGAACTTTAAACATTAGGGCTTGGGGTATAGGCTATAGGGTATATAAAGTATAATCATGATGATAATTAGGATAAATTGGAATTGATCAATCCCTAAATTACATTTTTTAGTCATGAAATTAGGTTAAAGGGGCTCGAAATAGCCACAATTTACTTCAGATGCACAGCTAGATTGGTACTCCAAAGGCTAAATTTTGGATATAAGTTTAAAAAATGCATTTTAAGACATCTCATGATAAAATCAGTTATATCATAAGGTATGTATCATTGTAGCATGTAGTGGGCATTAGGGCATAGGGCTTACAATTTATGTTTTAGGGATTAGGGATTAGGGCATAGGGTTTAGGTTTAAGGACATGTATATAATTTATAATGGCTCTATGCCATATGAACCTAATTCTTATTACAAAGAATGTTAATTGGGACTAAATCGATTGGTCAATAAGGAAAGCTTATAGTTTATAGTTTAGGGTATAATGTTTAGGGTTTATGGTTTAGGGCTTAAGTTTTAATGTATATATGGTTTAGGGAACATATGGTCAATCACAAAGATAATTAAGGATAATTTGAATCACTTGGACCCATTTGTGACTATAGAATGTGTTTTTGGGTTGTCATTATACCCTGGATGTCATCATGTAGATTGAGTAAATTAGTCAAATAGGGTAATCAATCATGTGATTTAGGCCAAACCGAGCCCTATGAAGTTAATTATTAGTGTAAATGATGTTAATTAAGGCTAAAATGATTGGTTTAAGGTTTTAAGAGTTTATATTTATGGTTTAGAGTTTAGGTATTAGGAAATTTAAGGATTAGGGGTTAGGGTATAGGTTTTAGGGTATAAAAGGTATAATCATGAAGATAATTAGGGTAAATTTGAGCTCCTTGAACCTATATCTGTGAGTAAAGAATGCAATTTTGAGCCTAATTATCACCCACATAATTACAAATTGAGCTAATTAAGTCAATTATGGTTTAATGAGTGATGTAATTTTGACCAAGTTCATCCCTGTGAACGTAATTCTTACTATATATATAAAGGATGTTATTTAGGGCTAAATTTATTAGTTTATGGTCTATAATTTAAAGGGTTTGGGATTTAGGGCTTATGGATTAGGGTTTAATGTAAATGGTATAGGTTTTAGTGTTAAACTTAAATGGTACATGGTTTAGGGTTTAATATATCATATATAGGGTCCAATCACTAAGGTAATTAAAGAACATTTGAGCTGCTTGTTCACATATTTATGATAATTACCTTTGTGTTTGCATTTATATTAAAAGTAGGGTTAGTTATGCCATGTACATTTTGCATACATGTTATATAATCGATTGAGCCATAAATTTGGTTTAGGGGATTAATTTTGCCTAGATCACACCCCTAATTGAATAAATTGACTAATTGGGTCTATTCATGATAGGATCAATCTTTTAATTTTTCCCTAAACCATATCTTGATCTTGAAGGTGTTCAAATTGGCCTCAAATGCCTCCTAAATTAATAGAATAAACTAGCCTCCTCTTTGGTTAATTAGGCTAAAGGGGCTCAAAATAGCCCCAGTTTACTTCAGATGCACTACATTGGTACTCTAAAGGCTAAGTTTTGGCCATAGGTTTAAAAAGTGCATTTTATGACATCTCATGATAAAATTAGTTATATCATAAGACATGTATGTTTGTGGTATGTAGTGGTCATTAGGGAATATGGATTACAATTTATGTTTTAGGGATTAGGGCATAGGGTTTAGGTTTAAGGACCTATATATAATGTTTAATCACTTTATGCCATGTTCAAACCTAATTTTTACTATAAAGGATGTTAATGGGACTAAATAAATTAGTAAATAGGGAAATTTTATGGTTTAGAATTTAGGGTATATTGTTTAGGTTTTATGGTTTAGGGATTTGGTTTTAATGTATATATGGTTTATGGTACACAGGATTAATCACGAAAATAATTGAGGATAATTTGAATCACTTCGACCCATTTGTGACTATAGATTGTGTTTTTGGGTTGTTATTATATTTCATGTCATCATGCAAATTGAGTGAATTAGTCAAATGGGCCAATCAATCATGTGATTTAGGCCAAACTGAGCCCTATGAAATTAATTCTTAGTCTAAATGATGTTAATTTGGGCTAAAATGATTGGTTTAAGGTTTAAAGAGTTTATATTTATGGTTTAGAGTTTAGGGATTAGGAACTTTAGGGATTATGATATAAGTTTTTAGGTATATTTAAGGTACAATTATGATGGTGATTGGGGAAAATTTGAGTTCTTTGAACCTAGATTTATGAGTAAATAATGTGATTTTGGGATCAATTATCCCCCACATCATCACAAATTGAGCCTATGAAGTTAATTTTGGTAATGAGTGATGCGATTTTGACCAAGTTCATCATTGTGAACCTGATTCTTACTATATATAAAGGATGTTAATTGGGGATAAATTTATTGGTTTAGGGTTTACAATTTAAAGGGTTTGGGGTTAAGGGCTTATGGATTAGGGTTTAAGGTAAATGGTATAGGGTTTAATCTAAATGGCATAGGGTTTAGGGTTTAAGATATCAGATATAAGGTTCAATCACTAAGGTGATTAAAAAAATGTGAGTTACTTGTTTACCTATTTGTGATAATTACTTGAACATGTTTGCATTTCTGATAAAAAGTAGGGTTAGTTAAGTCATACATGTTATACATTTGATTTAGCCATAAATTTGGTTTAGGGGATCAATTTTGCCCAAATCACTCCCCTAATTGCATAATTTGACTAATTGGATCAATTCATGATACAATTAAACTTTAATTTTTCCCCAAATCATATCTTGCTCTTTAATGGGTTCAAATTGGCCTCAAATGTCTCTTGAATTAAATGAATTGATTATTTGGTTAATTATATATGACATTACATTAGGGTTAATTTCACTCCAAATCACATTAAATATATAATTTAAAATACATTCATGTGGTTCATCTTGACCCTAATTACCTCCATAATCAAACTAATTGACATTTGCATTCATTATTTGATGACTTCAAGTTTATTGATCTCAAAACCACATTATATACATGTAGAACTTAGATATAAATAAATTATGTTTCTTTGCTTCAATCGAACTAATCAAATTGGAGTTTATTAACCCCCAAATCACATTTTATATTCATGTAATTAGGTTGAAGGGGCTCAAAATAACCCTAATTTACTTCAAATGCATAGCTATATTGGTACTCCAAAGGCTAAGTTTTGGCCATACATTCAAAAAATGCATTTTATGACTTTCCATGATAAAATCAGTTATATCGTAAGGCATATATGTTTGTGGCATGTATGTTTTCAACATGTATGTTTGTGGCATCTCTGAACTTGACAAAAGACAACTTCTTATATGCAAAATAGGGTACTAATGCATTGATATACCTTGAAAATAGATCCTTATATAACCTCACTAACTCAAACAATCTTATCAGAGACTCATACAATACTAAAAAGTTCATAATTTTTTTTTACACGTTCCAAAAATCACCAATTATCCACAAAAACTAATGTAGTCATATTTAACCAGATTCAACCTCTTTTAGGACTGTATACACTCTTGACAAAAAATACAATGACCCTTAATTTATTTATTTTTGTTTCAAAATACCATTTGAATCTTGTGAAGACTATAAATTCATTTTTAAATACCAACTTTTAAATAATTAATCCTTAAACACTTATAATATCAATGAACTCTCTTTTAAACCTAATACTTTAGGTCTGTTAGTACTTAGTCAGAGGATCCTTGTACTCCAATTATATTTTGTATAGTATAATTTATTTAATCATGTAAAAAATGAAATCAAAATCAAATCTACCAAATTATGAGTGATTTGGATTAGTGGATCACTAAAAACCAACTTTTGACTTCTTGACCCTAGCTAGGATGAACTAGGACTGTTTGCATTTTAAGGAAGATTAAACTCATGTCAAATAAATAATAAATTAATTCATGGGTTAATACATATCCAATTATCATTTAATGTTATCAAATCTTTACAAGAACATTGGTCTCAAACAACAGTATTAATCAATCAAACTTTGATCTTAAGACTACTAGGCCAATGACTCCTTTAGTAGGTCAAAATGCAAAATTGGATTTTAGGGTATTGTGAATATATAACGTGATCACATTAATAATGTAGTTAATAACATGATCATGTTAATACCATGATTTCATTATTAATATGATTGTGCTATTTGAATTTGAATTCAATTCCTGTGCCTTTTATCTCGAGAATGGCTTGGATTCTCGAGCCAAAAGCTTGGACTATCAATGTACAACTGAGTTTTGAGAGTTATGATAAAAAACAACAAAATTCAAATTTTATTACGAAATACACTAATAATTTCAATGTAAAAATTTAAAAACTTAATACCATCACGATGAGCATACTCCCCTCTTTCCAAAAATATGATTTTTATAATTTTTGGACTCATTTAAGGTTTCAAACTATATTGATTTCTAACTATACCTTTTTTAGGCCCCTACATACCACAAAAATACATGTCTATACATGTTCATGTAAATTTTCTTTCGTTGATCCAAGTGAAAAACAAGTTATATAGTCATAAACTAGGCCTAATTATACACATTAAAAAAAATTGATTTTTGTTTTTTGGTAGTTAGGTGTGTCACACGAATGGCTATCCACTTTTTGTTAGTTTTTAGTATCTATTTTCTTGAAAAAATCATAAAAAAATATTCATTGAAAAAATTTAAGTTACAAACTATAAGATCTTATATAAATTTTCCCCAAATGGTTTTAAAGAATATTAAACGTTGTTAAAAAAATGGTGTGTTGCACGACCATCTATCTACTTTGTTTTTTGGAAAAAAATAGTTCCTCTTCAAATTTTATATGTTTAACCTAGTTATACTTAACATTTTTTTTTAAAAATAGTGTTTTGGAAACTAGACTCGAAATGCTAGATTTTATATTCTTACACCATCTTCAAAATTGAAGTGTAGATATCTTAAATTATCTACAGAATTTAGATTTCTAAAATTTTAGGAAAATAATATCTACGAGTAATCCACTTTTTTTCCCCCAACTTTGTGTACTTACATACTTATATGTTTGTTAATTAGCAAGGATAATTAGGGATATGTAACTAGGATGAGCTATGTAACTAGATATGTAATTTGGATGAGAATAAGTTATTTAACTTATGTGTAAAATCATGTGTCATAATTTGGTAAAAATGTGTATAAAACTCAAAATTTATAACCATGAGCCAACAAGGTCATGGAAACATGCACAAATGTTAATGGAAAGATCAATAAAAATAAGAAAATACAAGAAGATACTGTTAGTTTGAAGTCCTCTCTCCTCATCTGCCACCTATAATAGAAAGCACTCTTATAAATCAATCCCCTAAAGAGTAGATAGTAAGAAACTTACTGAATTCCTTGATGATGTGATCAGTGTATATGTCTACATTTATGTTTGTTGATGAGTTCTATCTAAAATATCTAATTGTAGAATAGGTATAACATCCCCACTAGGATCTACCTATAAATACGTATTTTTTTAATTTTAACACATATACTATAAATGAATTATACCATAATAATCTACCCATTGATCATATAAAATAATCTAAGTGTGATAACTGTAAATGAAATATACTACATCATACATCACTAATCACTTTCATCATAAAGAACACATCATAATACAAATATAGAAAGTAATTATAATTAACCAGCCACAAATGATACATGCCTACAGCCATTGTTGTCAATGTATAATAAATTAGTAGTTACAACTCTTCATGATAATGTTTCAATAATACGTATAATATAATACAGTGTACATATATAAGATGGCTCCTCAGAACATAGTTTCTCGAACTTTAATATTTGTGACAATCTCAAGTGTCATCGAAAAAATAGTACTGTTGTGGGGAGGGAGATCATCATCCAAGCACTTTTTCATACCAACCATGGACCAATGATCCCTCACACTAATCCCATCAAGGAATGTCCCTCCCTTCACAGATGAGTAGATAGTGATAACACAAGAATTCAGAGAGATAATCTAGTCCCCATGTGTTGTATGCTTTCGAAAACTAAACATATGGTGTATCATAGAAACCTATTCTATTGAAAGATATTGAACAAATATTTAAATCATACTTATGAAATGACAATGTCTCACTAAATATTAATTTATCCAAAGTTATCAAAAATAATAGTGATCTATAGATAAGTCAAAATTCATACACACCACTTGATCAGATTGCCTTCATTTGGCATTGTGATGCTAGTAAGCTAGTGAAGTCCATCTCACTACTTACTCAGTATCAACAATGCAAGATTTTGTTAACATAATATAACCAAAAGATTCATATAATTTTAAATCTTACTATCAATCATATCACATAACATGCTAAGAATATGATAATCTAACAACATACATTTATTCCATCAAACACATGAATGAATCACACATTATTATCTATCCCATAATAGAAATAATGACTACAATTTATACTATTTAGGTAAAATACACATTTAACTATAAATTATAATTACCATAATTAGTTTATAAACATACTATACCCTATGATAATTCATATTATCATAGTCTAGTGTTTTTAAGCATAACTACTAAATACCACAATCAATCCAAATTAAGTAGTCATAAATCCATGAAAACATAATCTTCTATTCAAGCAAGTATCAATTCTCAAGACACATAGAATACTCCATTCTAGCATTTGTTATACTCTCAGGGGTTATATGCACACATTCATAAGGTTCTATTATATAGAATATAGTTTTAAACCACCAATGGTAGTATAGTTACAAGAGCACACCCCTACGTACATGTATATGTTAATAGACTAATGTACACCTATATTCATGTTTAGCATACCATAGATACATAGCTTATTATTGTGTTATATCCACTCAACAGTTTTTGTTTCACTTACTAAACATGATAAGTAATCCTCATACATATCATAAAGCTATCACAAGATAATGGAAGACTATGTTGAATTATTTATACCCTCATGCCTTATTAAAAAGGTACGTTAAGATTTAAATGTACTATAACTACAAATAAAATCCTACAGTCTTTTTCATTCCAAAAAGGTTTCCAAACAATAATTTGATATAATATATCGACTATAAATTTCAACATTGGAATAATAATAAACAAATCATCTAGATCAAGTTGAGGTTATGCATATATTTCCCTAATCAAACTCATCATTTGACTATGAATACCTCATTCATAGTTTCTTAAACTCGGTTAAGCCTACCAATCTACATCTTGTTATAAGATCAATTCAGTTGATCTACATTACATAAACCTTGTTTATATTATATATGTACTCATGTATAAGTTTATTCATAGGGATACACATCCCAAAGTATATATATGAACTTAATAGAATTTCTTTGGTTTAATATTATTCACAATATTACTTAAACCAATTAGTTGTTTAAGACATATAAACATACAAATATTATTATATAAATATTACTTATTTTTACTAGACTTGGTGCGCTATAATAAGCATTTTAGCTTCATAGTTAATAAATTGATTCATCATGACTTGCTACATCATTATACAATTATGTCACAAATTATAAATTGACTCATCTTTTAAAAAAATTCCCCAAACTTTGTAAATCGATTCAAATTGTGAATTAGTTTCCCAAAATTTATAAAGTGATTCATCTTATAGTCTATCCCTTAGACTTTATGAATCGACTTGTTATTTATTAAAATTGATATTTTCTTTTTTAACTACACAAATTACCATTATATATTCCACATATCCCAATGGCTAAACAATATTCTGAAATCATTCTATTTGTAATATAATTATATATAAAATAGGTTTTGCATACTCAATCACCTCCGTAAGTAGGCACACATCATGACTTTACTTACCTAGCAAATTCGTTATAAAGGCATGAACAAATGTTAATAAGATCATAATAGATGATATTTGATTACTAAGTTAGGATGGCCTACTTGCATAAGGATATATATATATATATATATATATATATATATATATAGGTTTTTTACTTGCAAAATCAAACACACACACACACACATGCTTATTATATCATTTTAGGCAGTGATTTGATCTATAGTTCAAATAACACTATAAAAAATAAATACATTTGGTTTTCGATTTGTTTTACCTTGATTTAATCCTATGGATGAGTTGGTAAATAGATACCTTGGTTGATAAAAACAACTATAATAGATAAGAGTTTCCCAGAATTACCACACATAGAAATAATTAGTAAGAAGTGTCTATAATAGATAGATTCAAAATATATATACACAGGTTATTATATTTTTAGGGATAAATATTATATGACACTAATAAATAATATATATTTTGATATTAGCTGACATTTTTGGTTATAAACTCTCCTCTTTCTCAATTCTTCTTAAGGTGCAACATATCTACCTTGGAGTTTTACAGATGGAGAGATATGTTTACAATTAACATACAAGTATATACCCATTCATTGTTCTTATTACTAATGCCTTATAAGTTTGCATATATATATTTTTCCCTCTAATTATTTTCAGTTCATACATATCATAAATAAATATTTTATGGACAAATTTCAACCAAGAATTTCCACATGAACTTACACTAGAAATGAATGCATTGCCTACCTGACAATCTATGTTGATGTTCTTTCTACCTCTTGGCCTAGTTTCCTCTCCAATCTCTTCCAAATGTCTCTTTATTGTGTATCATTTGTGTGTTACGCCTCCCTCTTCTCTCAATATCTCCCCCCTGATCTTCTTTCATATTCTATATTAAGATGAAAAAGGGGTGTAGTCTTTCTTTTTTAAGATTTTTGTTTTTGTTTTTATTTTTCTTTCTTTTTGTTATTATTTTATGAATTTATTTCGTTTAGTTTTTCTTAATTTAGACCATTCTATTTCTCTTTATTTTTTTATTATTTTTTTATTTCTTTTCTTTTCTTCATTTTTTCCTCTCAATTAGAAATTTCTAAATTTTATTCATTTTAACATTAATTATAAAAATTGGTAAATTCACCAATTTAATTAGCATCTTCTAATGTCATAAAAACTTAATGATAAATTCATAAATTGATAACCCAAATTTAATTTAACTATGAAAACCACATTTCTACTAGTATTTAACGATCATACACACTAATCACGTAAAATGAGTTCCATAGAAAGATTAAACTATGCTAGTAAATCACGAGCAAATAATTATCTAATATAAGTAGTAATAAATACACTATGCTAACCATTTTATATGCATTTGAAAATGTGCTAGTTAATGCAGTGGGTGTAGGGTTCTAGCCAGTTTATTTGTCATCCTCTAACATCTTCATCTAGGTTTCCCTCTCAAATGATGTTCTCCCTCTGTCACACTTTGAGGGATGAATTCTCCTACGTAAACCTCAAAATAAGTATGTACTTAGATCATAACATTATGATATACATACATCGTAAAATATAGAAAACTAACATGATCATAATGTAAACATATACACTATAACTAACTCATATCAATGTAATCATATAACCTACGTAATATCCTATTGTTTCATAACAACGTATATCTCAAAGCTAAGTTAAAAATAATCAAAATCAATTTTTTCAAGTATAAATATCCATGGATAATCAAATAGTTTATTTATCAAAGAATCAATATGTAACATCCTTCCCCCTAAAGCTAGTCATCATTTGAGATGACTCTTATTCAAATATAAGTTCTGAATTAAAATATTGTTTAGCAAAAAAATAACATATTAGAATAATATCTAATCAAGCAAATAAATGTGGAAATATCCTGTATAACTCATCATAGTCCTCCCAAGTAGAAATATCTTTAGAGTATTGGTCCCACTTGACCTTGCACTATGACATCTCTCTATTACACAAACAAAGTTTTTGAGTGTTAATTACCCTGATTGGTTCTACCATGACCACCTTGTGATCTAGAACTTGCAAAGCATTCCAATCTACACATGTAGAATCATCTATATACTTTTTATGATTAAAAACATGGAAAACATTGTGTAATAGAGCTAGAGTTGGTGGCAATGTAAGCCTATACATTATAGTATTAACCATTTCTAACACCTCGAAGGGTCCCACATATCTTGGTGACAATTTTGCTGACTTCCCCAATTTAATTGAGATCTTTTATGGCTTAACCTGCAAGAACACTTTATCACCTACTACAAAGTGCCTATCTATCATCTTTAAATTTTCATAACTCTTATGCCTATCATTGACCTTGGTCAATCTCTGCCTGATTAATTTGACTTGCTCTTATATTCCTAAAAGCATTTCAAGTCCAAAGACTACTCTATACTCTAACCTATCCCAATTTATTGGTGTCCTACACCTTCTTATGTATAGTGCCTCAAATGGTGCCATCTTCAAAGATGATTGGTATGAAGTGTTGTATACAAACTCAACCAATGGAAGATAATCTTCCCACTTGTATTGTTAATCCATGTAATACATATGAAGATCCTCTAACACCTGATTAACTCTCTCAGTCTATTCATCAATCTTTGGGTGATATGTAGTACTAAAATTTAGTTACATACACAAAGTTGAAATCAAAAGTTACCCAAAATCTAGAAGTCATCTTTAGATCATGATCCAAAATGATCTTCTTTGGAAATCCATGCAACCTATACACTTCATTTACAAACCTCTTCACAAGGGTATGTGCATCATCTATCAAATTTCATGGTATAAAATGAGTCACCTTGGTTAGTTTATCAATAAGTATCAAGATCATATTATGCCTATTTCATGACATCGATAAACCTTAAATAAAATCCATATTGATCACCTACCACTTCCATTCTAGTATATCATGCAGATATAATAACTTAGCTAGATGCACATGCTCAGATTTTACTTGTTGGTATTCTAGATAACATGACACATAGTCTGCTACATCTTTCTTGATTCCCTTCTATGGCCATGAGCTTGGTTACTCCTAGATGTCCCAAATATGGAGCATTATGAAATTCCTTTAGCACTGTGCTCTATAGATTCTATCGATCTAGCACATACATCCTTACATTATAACGCAAAACATCATCACTCTCTAATATGAATCCTTTATATCAAGAATTCTAAGCATTCATAGATAATATTTTTCAAACATGATCATAGAATTCATCTCCTAGAAATAATTCAATCACTTGATCCCTGAAAGTACTCATAATAGTAGATATGGTTGTTATGTACCTCTTGTGACTTAGGGAATTGATTACTCTATTTTCTTTGCCTTTAATATTGATTACTCTATGTATTGAGTCCCAAGTTATCCATCTTAAGATCAAAAGGTTTTCCCAACAAGTAATGTTTTCAAACTTACAAATCATGCACAATCACTGCAAGTTATAGGTCATGAGGGGCATAGTTTACTTCATAAAGCTTTAACTTTATTGATTCATAAGCCACCAATGCACCATCCTGCATAAG
Organism: Torreya grandis; assembly: GCA_037957365.1. NCBI lineage: Eukaryota > Viridiplantae > Streptophyta > Pinopsida > Cupressales > Taxaceae > Torreya > Torreya grandis. The sequence continues at coordinate 843,104 of JARHVA010002124.1, read as the reverse complement.
GACTCCTCGTAGTCCATCCCTTGTTGCATCTATGATCACTAAAAATTGACCATTGGGGTTAGGAACTCTTAACACTAATGATGATGTAAGCTTTCTTTTCAATTCTTGAAAAACTACTTCATACTTCTCTGATCAAACAAAATTGTGGTTTTTCCATTGCAAAGAAGTAATTTGATTATCTATCTTAGAAAAATTCATAATGAACTTTCTATAATAGCCTGTTAAACCCATGAAACTTCTTACCTCATGCACATTCTTTAGTGTCGACCATCCATAATGGCTCTTATCTTTCCTGGATCTACTGAGATACCATCTATAGAGATAATATGTCCAAGATATTGCACTCCTTCCTATAAAAATGCACACTTAGACAACTTGCCATACAACTTGTGCTTTTACAATCATTACAAAACAAGGTACAAATGTTGAAGGTGCTCCTCTTCATTTTTAGAGTATATAAGAATGTCATCCATAAAGACCAAAATAAAGTGATATAGATAATCTCTAAACACATTATTTATAAGATTCATGAATGTTGTTAGAGCATTAATCAATCCAAATGGTAACACTATGAACTCATAGTGCCCATAACGAGTTCTAAAAGTTATCTTTGAAATATCCTCATCACGTATCCTTAGCTGATGGTATCCCACTCTAAGATCAATCTTAGAAAATATTATTGATCCCCACATTTAATCAAAAAGATCATTTATATGAGTTAGTGGATACCTATTTTTGATAGTTTCCTTATTCAACATTCTATATTAAATTCAAAGTCCAAAGGTGCCATCCTTATTCTTAATAAATACAATTGGTGTACCCCATGGTGACACACTTGGCTTGATCAACCCCTTAGCCAATTATTTATGAAATTGAGCCTTCAATTTAAATAACTTAGTGGTTGTCATTTTGTATGGTGCCTTAGACTGTGGTTTTAAACCATGTATAATATCGATAGAAAAATTGAACTCATGTCTAAGAGGCAAACCTAGTAACTCTTCCAGAAACACATCATGAAAATATCTAAGAAATGGGTAATCTTTGATAGATGGTTCCTTAGATTCATCCAACTCATTTATCTTGATGATAAATTCTTGGCACATTTTTCTTTCAGCCCTCTTGAGTTGCATAGTAGAAATATGCCTAAGCCTCAACTCTCTTTTCTCGCCCTAAATTTGTGTCTAATTTCTAAAATCATCAAGATAATTAACATTTTTTAAGTATTAGTCAACCTTGGCCTTATGTTTTTCAAGCCAATTGATTCCTAAGATCACATCATATGATCCTAGTAGTGTTACACACATACCCACAACTGTTGTGAATTCGAGAAACCTAATCTCTGCTTCAACTAAACACTTGTCAACCATGACTTTTGAGTCATTCCCATATTATACTGACCATGTGTTTTCCATTACTCCATCTCTTCTAGTTAACTTACTAAGCATTATATAAGCTATAAAAAATTTATTGGGCGTTATATCTATAAAAATAGCTCAATGGGTAAGGCCTAAAATTTAGCTTACTAATTTTCCACTGTTACATGAATCCATTGCTAAAAACTGCCCTATTAAGAATTAGGATCTTTTCCCTTTAATTTTTTCTAAGGGAAATCATGAGCATAATGTTCATTTTCAAAAATGAAACAACCTGTAGGTGATCATTTCCTGTCATTTTGTAGGTTTTCCTTGAAATTGCTTTTGTAACCATTGCCATGTTTCTTGTTTCTTGAACCATTATTGAACTTGGCATTCTAACTTTTGAATTACTTCTTGGAGTCCCAATTCCTTTGTTTCCAATTCTTTTTCTTGAATGTTGACTTGGAATTTCCAAACTTTTTCTTGAAATTATCCCTGGCCTACAAAAGACACTTCAACTTCTATTCTTATTTGACCACCTTTATGAAGACCTGGTCCATTGTAGATGGTCCATGAACATCCACTTCTCCACCGATCTGGGGTTTCAATCACATGATAAACTTTTTGATTCTAAACCTTTCATATCCTTGATATTGAGGTACCTACTTCAAAATTTTGGTGAACTAATCCTAGTACTCATTCACTAATAAGTCACCCTACTTCAGATTCTATAAATCTATGAGTTTTTTATCAAAATAACATTTTGGGAGTCATTGTGACTTGAATAATACCACAAACTAATCACAAGTAGTGGTGGTCAAGATATGATTCATATTCAACCTTTTGTTGGCCCACCACATAGTTGCCTCACCAGCCAACTGGTATGCTCCCCATATTGCCTTAGTGATCTTGGAGTAGTTTTAAATCTTAAAATATTTCTCCATCTCAGCCAACCATGCCTTAATTCTGACACCTAAAATAGTCCCATCAAACTTAGGTGGGTTCACCTTCTTCATATCTCTAGCCAACTCCATAGCTGCTTGATCTTTAGCATCTTGAGGATTTTCCTGCTCAGTGAGATGCTCTTCAGATACGTCTTACTGTTCTTCCTCTTCATGTCCATGAACCACCTACTCTTGAGTTATAATTCAATCCCTGGTCTCATTCATGGATGTAAGAATCTGATCCAACTTTGTTGATTACTCAATGATAAATTGGTTAGGATCAAATAGAAGGTTATTGTCATTGACATTCAACAAACCCTCTCTAAAAAATCTAGCTTTCATCATCCTTCTTTTTTTCAATAGAAGGATATGAAGAAATTAGTGGACTCATTAAGTCTTAGAGTTTGATTCGTATCTCTAATACCACATGTAACATCCCTACTAAGATCTACCTAGAAATACATGATTTTTTTATTGTAACACATATATTATAAATATATTGCACCATGAAAATCTACCCAGTGATCATATAAAATACTATAAGTATGATAACTGTAAATAAAACATACTACATACATCACCGATCACTTTCATCATAAGGAACACATCATAATACAAATATAAAAATAATTATAATTAACCATCCACAACTGATACATTCCAACGACCACTATTATCAATGTACAATAAATAAGTAATTACATTTATTCATGTTAATTTTTCAATAATAAGTATAATACAATACAATGTACATATATAAGATACATGGCTCCCTAGAGCATAGTTTCCCAAACTCTAGTATCTGTGACAATCTCAAGTGTTATCTCAAAAATAGTATTTTTACGAGGAGGGAGAGCATCATTAAAATTCTTTTACATATCAATTATGGACCAACAATCCCCCACATTAATCCCATTAGGGAATGGCCCTCCCTTCACGAATGAGTAGATAGTGATGGTGTAGGAATTCAGAGAGACAATCTAATACCTGTGTGTTGTATGATTTCTAAAACTAAACATGAGGTGTATCATGGAAACCTATTCTATTATAAGATATTACACAAACATATAAATTGTACTCATCAAATGAAAATGTCTCACTAAACATTACTTTGACCAAAGTTATCAGAAATAATATCAATCTATAGATCAGTCAAAATTCATATACACCACTTGATCAGATTACCTTCATCTAGCATTATGATGCTAGTAAGCTAGTGAATTTCATCTCACTACTCACTCAGTATCAACAATGTAATATTTGGTTAACATAATATAACCAAAATATTCATACAATTTTACATCCTACTAGTAATCATATCACATAACATTCTAAGCATAGGATAATTTAATAGCATACATTTATTCCATCAAATGTATGAATGAATCTCACATTATTATCTATATCATAATAGAAATAATGACTACAGTTTATGCCACCCGAGTAAAATACGTATTTAACTGTAGATTCTAATTACCATAATTAGTTTCTAAACATACTACACCCTATAATAACCCATATTATCATAGTCTAGTGTTTTCATGTATAACTAATAAATACCATAATTAATCCAAATTAAGTAGTGATAAATATATGGAAACATGTGCTTTTATTCAAGCAACTAGATATTAAAAAATAAGTCTTAGTTCACACAAAACATATAATACTCAATTATAACATTTATTATATTCTCGGGGATTATATGCATGCATTCATAAGGTTCTATTATATAGAATATAGTTTTAAACCACCACTGGTACTATAATTAGAAGAATACACCCCTACGTACATGTATATGTTAATAGACTCATGTACACCTATGTTCATGTTTAATATACCATAAATACGTAGCTTATTATTGTGTTATATCCAATCAATGGTTTTTGTTTCACTTACTAAATATGATAAGTAATCCTCATGCATATCATAAAGCTATCACAAGATAATGGAAGACTAAGTTGATTTATTTATGCTCTCATGCTTTATTAAAAAACTACATTAAGATTTCAATATACTATAACTAAAAATAGATGCCTATAGTCTTTTACATTCTAATAAGGTTTCCAAACAATCCTTTTCTAGAATAAATCAACTATCAATTTCAACATTGGAATAATAATAAATAAAACATCTAGATCAAGTTGAGGTTATGTATATATTTCCCTGATCAAACTCGTCATTTGAGTATGACTACTTCATTCATAGTTTTTAAAACTTGGTTAAGCTTACCAATCTACATCTTGATATAAGATTAATTCCATTGATCGACATTGCATAAACCCCATTCATATTATATATGTACTCATGTACATGTTTATTCATAGGGATACACATCCCAAAGTATATTTATGAACTTAATACAATTTCTTTGGTTTAATATTATTCAAAATATTACTTATACCAATTAGTTGCTTAAGAAATATAAACATCTAAATCTTATTATATAAATATGACTTGTTTTTAATGGAATTTGTGCGCTATAATAAGTAATTTAGCTTCCTAGTTAATAAATCGATTCATCATGACTTATCACATCATCATACAATTATGTCACAAACTACAAATTGATTCAGCTTTTAAAATAATTCCCCAAACTTCATAAAATGATTCAGCTTGTGAATTAGTTCCCCAAACTTTATAAAGTGATTCAGCTTGTGAATTAGTTCCCCAGAGTTTATAAAGTGTTCATCTTATAGTCTATCCATTAGACTTTATGAATTGACTTGCTATTTAAAATTGACATTTTCTTTTTGTAACTACACAAATCATCGTTATATATTTTGCATATCCCAGTGGTTAAACAATATTCTAAAATCCTTCTATTTGTAATAATATTATATACAAAATAGTTTCTACATACTAAATCACCTCACTAAGTAGGCTCACGTCACAACTTCACTTACCTAGCATATTTGTTATACAGGTGTGAGCAAATGTTAATAAGATCATAATAGATGATATTTGATTACTAAGTTAGGGCCACATGCTTGCATAAGGTGATATATATATATATATATATATATATATATATATATATATATATATATATATATATATATATATATATATATATATATATATAAGGCTCTGTACTTGCAAAATCAAACAAATATATATATATATATATATATACATGCTTGTTATTTCATTTCAAGCAACAATTTGATCTATAGTTCAAACAATGCTATAATAAATAAATACATTTGGTTTTCTATTTGTTGTACATTAATTTGATCCTATGGCTAAGTTCATAAATAGCTACCTTGGTTGATAAAAACAACTATAATAGATAGGAGTTCACTAGAATCGCCACACACATAAATAATTAGTAAGAAGTATCTATAATAGATAGATTCATAACATATATACACATGTTATATTTTCAGGGATAATATATAGACTATATGACACTAATAGATAATGTATAGTTATCTATTAGCTGATGTCTTTGGGTATAAACTCTTCTCTTTCTCATTCCTATCGAAGGCACAACATAACTACCTTGAAGTTTTACAGATGGATAGATATGTTTATAATTAACGTGTTGTTATATACCCATTCATCATTCTTATTACTAATGCCTTATAAAATTTCATATATATATTTTACCCACTAATTATTTTCATATCATAAAAATCACAAACATACATTTTATGGACAAATTTCAACCAATGATTTCCACATGAACTTACACTAGAAATGAATGCATTGCCTACATGGCAATCTGTGTTAATGTTCTTTCTATCCCTTGGCTGAGCTTCCTCTTCAATCTCTTCCAAACGCCTTTTATCTATGTATCCTCTGTGTGATACACCTCTTCTCTCCCTCAATATCTCTCCCCTAATCTTTCATATTCCATATCAAGATGAAAAAGGGGCATATTCTTTTTCTTAAAGATTTTTCTTTTTCTTTGTTTTTGTTATCATTTTATGAATTTATTTCTTTTAGTTTTTCTTAATTTAGACCATTCTATTTCTCTTTATTTTTTTATTTCTTGTCTTTTGCCCCTGTTTTCTTCTCAATTGAAAATTTCTAAATTTTATTAATTTTAACATTAATCATAAAAATCAATAAATTCACTAATTTAATTAGCATCTCTTAATGTCATAAAAACTTAATGATGAATTCATAAATCAATAACTTATATTTAATTTAACTATGCAAATCATGTTTCTACTAGTATTTAATGATCACACATGCTAATCATGCAAAATGAGTTCCATATAACTATTAAACTATGCTAGCAAATCATGAACAAACAACTATCTAATATAAGCAGTAATAAACACACTATACTAACCATTTTATTATACTTTTTAACATGTGTTAACTAATGCAGTGTGTGCAGGGTTATAGCTAGTTTCTCTGTCATCCTATGACATCTTCATCTATATCACCCACTTTGATGATGCTCTCCCATTGTCATGCTTTGAGAGATGAGTTATCCTACATCAACCTCACAACAAGCAAGTAATTAGATCAATAACATCATGATATACATACATCATAAAATATAACAAACTAACATGATCATAATGTAAACATATACACTACAACTAAATTATAGTAATGTAATCATATAAACTAAACAATATCTTATTATCTCATAATAGCATATATCTCAAAACTTAGTTAAAATAACCCAAATCAAATTTGTCAACTATAAATATCCATAGATAATCAAATAATTTTCTTAGCAACAAATCATATGTAATAATAGGTTTATTTTTGCCATGATAGATCCCTTGTTAAGGCCTCAAACTTTTCCATACTCGTTCACAGTTTTAGCTTGACCATCTTATTATTAGGGTTGAAATATCCTTAATGAATAACAGGTGGAAATGTGGGGGTAGAACTGCATATTCTACCATCATCACCTTTCAAAGAAACAACTAGATATGTACAAATCTTTGGCATGGTGTCTATAAATATAAATGAATATGGACTCACCATAGTGTAGGATAAAGTTTATTACCGAAATTCCATGAGGGCAATTATATTTCACTACACTACCATCTTCTTCAACCTCCTTTACCAATCACATTTGTTTGGCACGTTGGAAGTCAAAACCTTAGACACTTAGCAGTTGCATAAGACATGTGTCCTAAATCATCCTTCAACAAATACAATGCATTATAATATATATTATTAAATTGACAGTTTTTGAATATATAAAAAATTACAAAATATAATATTTACATGTATTATATAATGTAATATTCATATATATAATTAATATTATAAAATATAAAATATATATTATATTATTAATATTTAATGGATAAAATAATTATAATATATATTATTTAATATTTATATAATAATTAACATTTAATAAATAAAAATATTATACTACTTTTATATAAAGTAGACATTCCTCATCATTTGATTATGTCAGTGACATGCATTATACTAGGTTTGTTTACGATGTTCTTATGAACCATTGAGGGCCTTGATAAGTAGCCAAAAATTAAAAATCCTACTAATCCTAAGTAAAGGGTCTCAAAAAAAAAAATGTTAATCATTTGTAGGTTTAGTTATCCTATAAACATTTTGACGGAGATCACTTTTCTAGAGATTTGTGTACATTTTCAAAGGTATGTGCAAGGTATTTGGAGATTTAGATCTAATCAAAAAAGTCATCAAATTATATTATACCTATTTTTATCCTTCAAGAAATAACATCACAGTGTTAAGACTAATCCCCCTCTTTTGGAAGTGTACGTTTAAAGTTATTTCACAAGTTTTTATCAACTTGTCCAAAGCATGTTCTATTGGGCAGACTTTAACCACAAGTTTTCATAACATTCATATTTTTGTTCTAAATAAAATATAGGATGTAGTCTCCTAATGGTTTGTTATTTTAATTTTTCTCAATACCTACAATCCACATGCCACAATTATTGTATAAGGAATTTATAGTTATATGTGGCCCCCATGACTTGTGTCTTAATAATGATTTTCATAATTAGTCACTTTTAAATAAAATGAAAACACTCCACATAGTCACTTTAGATGTCATTGTCAGTACATGGGATCTATCAATCTCAATGACTATAATCAAATACTTGACATTGAGTAACTATAAATATTACCCTTAGTAGTAGGTACTAAAGCCAACTATGTTGGTGACTACTATTTTATAATTTTTAATGAGCATTTATTAGTACCTGCTACAACAAGTAATATTGTAATCACTTTGCACTATTAATTTTTAGTACCTTCTACAACAATAATATTGTAATCACTTTGCACTATTAATTTATGTTGGGAAACATGCATAGTAAACAAATCCTATTTCTTAATTTTTCAAGTGATAAAAGTAATTTAGAATATAGAAAATTCAAAATTTGTTATGTACCTGATTTATTATTGGTTGTTGTGACATGACAGGACTATTTTCCTAAGGAAAATAGGGGAATTTCAATTAATATAAATGTAAAAAACTTACATAGTCCAATCGAGCTCCACGGGAGCGACACTTGTCAAGATCTTAACAAAGGAAAACCTTTGGGACTTAATTAAACTTGGGAATAACAAAATAACATTTAATATAATCATCAACTTTAATACAATATTTTTTTGATGTCATCGCATCTATGCATTTTGGACTTCCTAGGATTGATCACAATCATGCCACTTGGCATGATCGTAGGAATCTACACTGTCTCTATACTCACTGCTCCCTTTCAAGCCTTGAGCTCTTGTAATGGTGTCACATGGCATCATTACACTTAGCCTTTCACTCGATTTCAATTGACATTTGCAAGGACAACACTTGTTGAGATCTCTATGGCAAATTTGATTGAAATTGAAACCACAAACGTATAATGACCATTAAACCATAACCCTACTAATAAAATAATTTTATTTTGCATGATCTGCTACTATTGAATTGAATGCCTCAAAAAAATCATTACAAATACTTATCCTAATGCCTTAACAGTACTAATACATGCATTACCACAACCAAAACATTTTCACTACTAGCATTAGGTACTAAAGCCGCTTCACGGCTCTTGTTAATGCATAAAATTCTAAAAGATTTAATAACAATACATTTTTATTGGTTCATACTATTAAAACATTCAGTGTACATGTCAATAAATTAACTCTGATACAAACGACATGGTAACGAAGGGAATTTTCCTAATATAAGACATACACACATTAAGTGTTTCCACATATTCTTCCTTATGCATAAATGGAATAATGCTTTTATTGTTCTGACAAATTCCTTGAAAATAATAATGCACAAAATTTTAGAATATTTGATAGCTTGATAAAAATTAACTAGTTCTTATGATAAAAGAATTTGGGTACATGTGTCAATATATCAACCACAATATAGATGACACCATGAGAAAGGTATTCTCATAGTATATGAGATATACACATGTTTATTTTTAGTACCTATTATGTAGGTAGTATTTTAATCCATTATATATATTATTTTTACATTGCAATAGAAATGATATATTTTTCCTTTTTATTGAATATGCACATTAGCTTACAAATATATTATTAGAAAAAAAATATAAATAAATTAATTTATTGTCCTTTTCTATATTAGAAAAAATAAGAAATAAATTAATTTATTGTCTTTTTATTAGATGAAATTTGGTGATTTGATAAAACTCCTTATTTATAGGACCAAGAAATATTAAATTTTTATACAGTTTGAAATAAAAAATATAGACATTACAAAAGTTGAAAAAAAATTAGGGAAGATAAAGTTGATTTAGATGTGAGTTGGTCATAAAGGGTATTCACAATTTTATTTCTAGGATTCACTGTACAAGTACATCATCAACTATATCCTTATCAATCATTGTACATGTTTCCTCTTTAAAATTGAATTTAATAGTAACTTGGGTTTCTTTTCCAGTAAATGGAGTCATTGTAGGCAATGAGAAGGTGATGCTCTAGAGCCAATATGTAGTCATAGAAACCATGATGGCTCCTATGGTGGCAACCCATTTTTGACAAAAATGATGCGAAGCAATAAAGGCTGGTGAAATGAAGCAAAACCCCCTGCCAGAGAAATACAACAAAAATGAAATTTTGGAGAAGCAGGTGGATGTGTTTACAAGTTAAAGCAGAAGGTAGATTGGCACCCACTAGCACATCTTCTAACACATCTTTACTTGAAACACCACCAATTGTTTCATGTTAATAGGAATAACATTGATTATGAGATGGAGTTATGTAAAAATAATGCATCCATTGTGGTATAGTTTAAGTGCCTTAGAAAATTCCTCAATGACTTCATTTTTTAAAATGATGTATGTTACTAGGTGTACGCCCATTTTCACTTTTACATATGAAATCTTTATTTGTTCTAGTTATTACTCCCTCTTAACACCTCATATTAATATGATGTAATCTAAAGAAAATTAGTGTGTTTAATTATTTTCAATTTATGAATAAAGAATGAGGTCATAGGATATGTTCATGCAGCTCATTAACTTATTACATCAAATTAACAAGAACTAAGATCATGATCGACATTGTCCTTGACAATTTATACAAGGAATCTAGAAACTAAGCTTCTCAAAAGATGTAAATGTACAAAATGATCTATATTTTAATATCCATATGCACATAGATATGATCGATATATTCATACATATCAATATTCATTAATGAATTCAAAAATTGGAAAATCTAGTTTTTTAGGCTTGTTAAAAGGGAAAAAGATGCTCTTTTAAATATGGATTTTTTGTCCCATGTAGTTATGTTGCCAAGTTTGGTTTGTAAGGAACAAACAAATTTTTAACCTTCCTCCCAAGAATTTTATAGCAAGAAGTCATTTCATCAACCTTTTCTTTGACAAGTCAACTAAAATAAATCTTACACCAACCAAAGCAAGAGGAATTATTGTGGATTTAATAGGTTCAAATGGGTTATATTCAAAATATCTTGGGTTAGCCTACAAACAATAATGCAGAATATCTTTTAAGGAAAGAATTAAAATTTTCTCTAAGATGGTATTTAAGTAATCTAAGTTTAAGAAGACTACAACTTAATCTTAATTGATTTCAAATTAGTTAAGTTATTCACGACCATTTTTTTAAAAGTCACTCAACAAACATCAACAAAGTCTAAAACTTGCAAATAATTTTAATGGCATAAGCTATTTATTTTTTACATTTAGATCAATGAAATGAGAGGATCATATAGGGGTAGTTGCCCATGTAAGTTAAAACTTTACAAAAGTTGTTATCTTGAAAATAAAGCATATACAACAACCCATAAAACAACTATGTGGGAAAGTAATAGCTAACAGTACAAAGTAGTAAGGTTAAAAAATGGGGACAACTATACAGTTCCATTAAATTACATATAAACCCATACATACCTAGTTGAATACAAAGAAACAAAAAAAGGAAAATTATATAATACAAGAGTAAACAGAGCCTCTTGTCAATGGAAGTAACAATCACAAATAACCCCAACTAGGGTACAGATAATTCTAACATTTAATTTTGGCCATATTCATGGCTGTAGTGTGGAACACAATAGGAGTAAACTTTGGAGAGATAAAGGTGGCTAAAAACTAGTATTTACACTCATTCAATAATGCCCAATTTCCTCAAATAATAGAAATGAAATCCACTAATTGAACAAAGTTTATGCCAAGCTCTTGGAGTTGAAATGTGTTATAAGTAGAGCCCTAAATAATAATTTGAATGTCAATCTTACCTTCATATCTAAAATTGTGTTGATCCTATCGATTTTAAGGTAAATAAAATAGTATACCTAGCCATTTACATTAAATTATTTTAGTTCTCCATTGTAAGTAATAAAATCCTTAAATGTCATAGGAGATTACATTATCACGATTCACAACTATACTTACTGGGGCAATGAATAATTTGCCATTATATAAGCCAAGTTTTTATGAGAAAGGTAAATGGTTTAAAAAGGTAGACATGTGGTGAGACATCTATCACCACTTGAGAGATAAATGGCATGGCATGAGGTGTGTGTCACCAATTTAATAATTTTAGACATGCAACCACTAACCACATCAGGGAATTTATGGGGCCCATTTAACCTGAGATGGATGTAGGCCCCAACTCCTTAGGATAAATTAGATTTGCCTCTGATTTCTACATGAAAAAGCAAATAAAATATTGAACACATCATTATTCAGAAGTGGAATTAAAATTCGGCTCATTTGCACCCAACATTTGTAAAGAAGCTATAAAAACTTAACAATGGTAAAAAGTAAAATTTATTTTAAAAATATATTTTTATTAAGGTATTCTAATAATTTTGAGGAAGATTAATTTATAAGACATTATTGGTTTGAAAAGATGTTTTAATAGAACATATTTTGATTGTTAGATCATATATGTGATGGGAAAATTGCACATTTGATTTATGCATTCAAATTTGCCTTCACATTTGAATAATATGTATATGTCAAGGAAAATTATTTTCTTCTCTTCAACACACATTCTTAGATATTCATTCTATTCCAAACAAATAAACAGATGTATGATATTCTCTATTCCACTTTAACTCCTATATTTTCATAATAGTATTTTAGTTCATTGGTTCACTAAATTATAATAGGCATTAGAGTTTCAAGGGTGTAACACATTATGATCATTTAATGGGAAATCTACAGAACAATCATCGATTGAGAGGTGCTTTGATAAATTTTAATGCTTAATTTCACAACAAAATCATCATGCACTTTAATACATTATGTTATGATGATAAAATAATATTGAATAAGGTGGAGCTTATGTAGTGCCACTACCCATGCCTCATGACTTGAATTTAAAATAAGGATAGATACTGGCCAATGACCACCCTAGGAGATATTGTAGTTGTCAAAGACTTAACACTAATAAAATCTAAATATTACTTTTAGCAGTAGGGACTAAATTTGCATCATAGAACCTATTTTTACTACAATATGAATGGGAAAAAGTGGAAGGGAATTCTCATATAAAGATGCCTCTGATCTAATAATAACAATATAAAATGCAATATTACTAGCAATTGCTTCAATGGTGCAAGGAATGTCGAAAGGGATATAATTTTTTTATGGTGTCAATAAATTGGTAATATGGATGAATTAAAGCAAGAAGTTAGGCTCTGAGATCTCAATGTATTGTTCCCACATGATTGTCATTGCATCATTGATTTGAGACACACATTAGATGTGTAGTCCTATTTTAATCAAATCAAAGATGTCATCACCCTATAAGCTACAAACCCTTTTTCAATGGGTGATGTGTAGAACATGAATATTCATATATTCAACTAAAGAATGAATTATTACATAGGATATTATATAGACAAGAAGATAACCAAACAACCTCCTATAATATAGGAACGAGGAATAACAAATAAACCTAGAATAGTCTTCGGGTAAAATAATATTATAACAAACAAACAATAATTTGTTATGGTGAATTAATCACCATTTATTTTAATCTAACATTTTCCCTCTTAATTTAGTGTATCTTGAAGTGAACGAGAGAGATATTCTCTAAATGCCTCAAATTTATCACATGCAAGTGACTTGGTGAAGACATCTACATGTTGTTCTTCTAGTGAGAAAAATTAAAGCTAGATGTTGTGTTGTTGTACATGTCTATGAATGAAATAGACTTTCACCTCAATGTGTTTTATGCATTCATGAAAGACTGGATTGCAAACAAGTTTTAAAACACCCTCCTTGTCATAGTATAGGATGGTAGGTATCTATTGTGGTACTCCCAATCCTTCTAGTATGCGATGTAACCATATCACTTCGCAGATAGTTACTCCTACAACATGATATTCTACTCCAATAGAATATCAAGAAATAAATTTTTATTTCTTGCTCCCTCAAGATATATAACTAGATCCCAAAAATAACACATATCCAAAAGTGGATTTTTTATCATCAATATTTATTGCATGATCTGGGTCTAAATATCTTGTCAACAAGAAATTATCATTCTTATTATACTCTATATCAAAGTCCATTATACCCTTGATATATCTCAGTATTCAATTTGTTACTTTCTAGTGAGACATCTTTGAATCCTACATAAACCATGAAATATAGCTAATTGCATACTTGATGTTTAGCCTAGTATATGTTAAGTAAATAAGATTCCCAATCAACTGTCAATAGAGAGTTATATTTACTTGTGGTGATGTATTTGTCTGAGAAAACTGAATAATTATATCCATAGGTGTAGCAACTAGATAGCATTGTCTTGGTATATTTCATCTGGGATATAAATATGTGGTGTTCTTTTTACCATACTTCTAATCCAAGACAATAGTAAAGAAGCTCAATATTTGACATGTCAAATGATTAATTAAGATATTTCTTAGTTGCATCAATCATCTTTACTAAACTACTAGTGATGACTAGATCATTAACATCTACTCCAACAATCACAATCTCTCCCCCTTGATGTTTGATATAGATATTTGGATCATAAAGACTCCTCTAGAATCCATGTTGAATAAGATGTTCATCGATTTTTATGTATCAAGCTTAGGGAGACCGTTTGAGATCATATAAATATTTGATGAGTTTACATACTTTTCCTTCATTACTAGAAGTGAGAAAACCTTTTGGTTGTGTCATGTAAACGTCTTTTAGATTTTCATCAATAAAGGCACTTTTTACATCTATTTGGTGGACCCTCCATCCAAATTGGGAAGCCAGAGCAAATATCATTTTGATTGTCTTGATCTTGGTCGTAGAAGCAAATGTATCCTCATAATCTATGCCTTCATTTTATGCATATCCCTTTGCTATGAGTCAAGCTTTGTATTTTTCAATATTTCCATCTACTTTATATTTGGTTTTAAAAATCCATTTATAGCTAATTGGCTTCTTCTCTGGTCGAAGATCTTCAAGCTACCATGTTTTATATTTCATCAATGATTGAAATTATGCATTCATGACATCCTTCCAAGGTTTAGACTTAGGGCTTCCTTAACTATAAAGGGTTCATCTAATTCTAAAATTATGTTCATTAGGGCTAAATTGACCTCATTTATAATCATATGATGAGTCGTTGGTCTAGTAGTATGTGTCTAGAATTATGTCTAGTTTAGAATCACTTAATGTACTTGTATACCATCTAGGCATATTTTGAGTGGTTCCTATGGGTGGTGGAGTTAAAACATTATTCCCATCATCATCACTATCTTCATCTAGTTGATTTCCATCTTCTATATTTGTTATGGGACTGATTAGTGTACCAATTGAGCCTATAAAAGGAGTTTCTGCTTCTATTTTATCAAAAAACTCAACATCCCTACTTGTGTATATTTTCTTGTTCTTTAGTTCCATTAATATATAGGCAAGTGCTTCTTCATTGTACCCTAAGAAGACATACTTTTCTACTTTCATGTCAAGTTTAGTCCTCTTTGCTTTGAGAATATGCATACTTGCTTTGAGAATATGCATACTTGCTTTGCATCCAAAAACTCAAAGATGTGTTATATATGGCTTGTGTTCTAACCATGTTTCTTGTGGTGTTATTCCATCAATAGCTATAGTGAGAACTCTGTTGAGCATATAGACTACGTTTTTGACTGCTTCTACCCAAAACACCTTTGTAAAACTAGAATCATGTAGCATACATCGCACCATTTCCATGATAGTACAATTCCTTCATTCATTAACAACATTTTTTTGTGGTGTATGCAGAGGTGCCATTTGATGATGAATTTCATTGTAAATGCTTTGAATTCATTATTGATTAATCCACCCCCCATAATCTAAGCAAAGGGTTTTAATGTTCTGACCAATCTCATTTTTAATAACAATTTTGAATTATTTGAAAGTTTCAAGGGCTTGTCTCTTTCTATTCAAATAGTAAACCCACATTTTTTTGGAAAAAATCATCAACAAAGAGCATGAATTACTTAAACCCAACATGACTAGGTGAAATTGGTCTGCGCAGATTGGTATGCACCAGATCAAGTTTTCTATGGGCTCGATATGTATTTTTATGAAATGGAGCTCTATGTTGTTTGCCTGCTAAGAAATGTTGACATTTGTGTGTACCCTTTTTGAGAGATGGAAATCCTCTTACCATGTTACAATAGTGGAGTGTGTTAAGATATATAAAAATAATGTGACCAAATATTTTTTGTCATAATTATGTTGAGGTCATGTCTTTTACCATAAGTTTTTAATTATTTGTTTGCACAAAGTCAAGTTAGAAAAATTTCCCAAATTCTGAGGTTGTGCAATAATTTTTGAGAATTTTGACTTATCTATAATCAAACAAATATTTGTACCACCTTTGTAGTCAAAGTAAACCTTGAGGTTATTGTCAAGTGTAACTGTCTAACTAATAAAATATTCTTTGTGAGTCCTGGAACATACAGGACATTTGAAATTTTGAAAGCATTGCATCTAAGTGGTAAAGAGATATTCCCAATGCCTTGAACATGATAGAATGAATCATCACCCAAAGAGATGTGATTTTTAAGAGAAGTCTCATTCAAAATGTATAACCAATATTATCTTTTAGTCATGTGTTGAATTGCACCTAAGTCAACATACTAGATAGAAATTTGTGATATTGATTCTTCATGAGACTGTGTAGTATATAGGAAGTCCGCATTTGAAGGGGTTTCTTCCTATTCAAAAATGTTACCTTGCTAATTAGATTTCTTCTTCTAATGTCCTTTATTTTATCCTTTTTATTTGTGTGAATGTGATGATTGTGGGTTATTGGACTTTTTGTTGCTTGAAGAGACCTATTTAAATGAGTTATACCAATAATCCTTAAGGTCATGGCATTTCCTTCAACATATAAGACAAAATTTGTATTGTTTATTCCCCTATGCATTGTGTTGATGACCTTGTTTTGGTTTAGAAGACTTGATCTACTTTTTACCTTTTTATTGATTACAAGCAAGAACATGTTCTTTTGATTCTTTTTCTTTTGTATGCATAGACTCTTATTGTTACAACATGTTTAAAAACTTGGAAAAAGATGGTTAATATTATGTGGTTGTAAAAGTAGTCATGAATATATTATAGGAAGGTGGCATTTCTCTCAAGATAATAGGCACAAGAGATGCATCTAACACTATCTTGCCCAATACTTGGAACGAATCCCTCAGGGTTATAACATGACATAGAAAAGCTTCTACTTTCTCACCATAATTCAATTTGAGTGAATGAATTTTAATTTAAAAATGGATAATTTTACCTTTAGTTTTGGCTTCATAAACTATTTGGAGATTATCCCAAGCATCTTTACCTATTGTGGCCTCATGGATATGAGGTTTTACCTCATCTAATACATCAAACATAATAATCAATTTTGCCTTCTAGTTTTTTTTATCAAAATTATGGTGTTGATCAATGTGTTGTCCCCCAAAAATATCACTCATTTTTGGGACAACATTTGAACTATTTTGGTCCTCAGACAAAAATAATCTCTACCCTTCTCAAAATTTGTTATAAGCATTCAAATTTCTCATTTTTCAAGCTTCTCAAAAATCTATGGACTCTGCAGGCTTGAATCTACGGACTCTGCAGGCTTGAATCTACGAACTTTGCATGCTTAAATCTACAGACTCTGCAGGAAGAAAATCTACGGACTCTGTAGGAATAAAATCTACGGACTCTGCAGGCCAAGTTCAATGAACTTCATAGGTTGATTTCTATGGACTCTATAAGAAAGAAGCAAGCTCTCAACACTTAGGCAATTTCAATGTTGGTTCAATGACAAGGCTCAACCAAAAGAGTCATCGGCAAGCTTCTAAGCAAGGATTGAACCATTGAACTGTTGAACCTTGAACCATTTTGGTTCAATGGGTTCAATAGGTTCAAAGGTTCAACATCATCAGCAAGAGTTCAAATGCTTCAAAGGTTCAATGGTTCAACAGGTTAAACGACCAAATGGTTCAACGCATTTGGTTCAAAAAGATCAAAAGGACTTAGCCAAATAAAAAGAATGAACCGATGAACCATTAAACCACTTTGGTTCAAAGGTTCAACGGGTTAAAGGTTAAAGGTTCAACGAGTTCAATGAGGCTTATTTCAAAGAATCTTGGTTCAAGCGATCAAAGGGAATGAACCATTGAACCATTGAACCAAAGTTGGTTCAATCAATAGGTTCAAGGGGTTGCCCCAAAGCCAAAGGATCAAACAACCCTTGCAGAGGGTGGTGAACCAAGGCCTAGAACCTTTGTAGAGGGTAGAGAGTAAAAACCTGATAGAACTCAGCGGATGCTGCCAAGTGTCATCTTTCAAGCCTCATTTCACTTTGTTTCTAAGAGTAGCGGATGCTACCATGTGTCACAATTTGAGATTCACATAAAATCGACTAAGGCAAATTTCCAAGGGACAAACAGCCCTTACAGAGGACACTCAGAAGCTGAAATGAACCATTGTAAAAACTCAAAAGGCTAATTTGGAGCTCAAATAGCCCTTACAGAGGGTATAAAGGGGGTAAATGGACCAATTCAAAGATTGAAAAACAAAGCAAAGCCCAATGGAAAGACTAAGGCAAGAAATGAATTCTTTCAGACTTATGTCTGAAGGAATTCCTTTGAATAAAAAGTCTGAAGAAATTTGGGGAAACTGCAAGAGAAAAGCTTGAAAGAATTTTCAAAGGCCAAAGACAAAGCATCCAAAACAATTCTTGCAAACTTTTTGTCTACGGGAAAATGTCCATGTAAAAATTATGTTGGAAAGCTCTGAAGGACTACGAAGACAAAAGGCCACCGAAGGAACCTGAAGGGCAAGTGCCCTTGCAAGGGACTCTCAGCTGCCAAATTAAAGGACACTTCCCCAAAGCTGAAGGGTCACCTTCCCTTTAGGAGGATGCAAAAGAAGAAATCTGAAGGAAGCAAGTAGCAGAAAAGGCCAAATCAAGAGAGAGCCAAAGAAAGTCCAAGGGGTGACATGCCCGAAGACGTCAAAGTCAAGAACGGTGAACTAGCCATTAGAAATTCAAACATAGTGACTGGTGCACGAACATCAATTTGAAGGTTCATAAAATAGCTGTTGATTTTGAAAAGCCTTAAAGAAGAGCCAAAGAACTTAGCGACCCACCAAAAGAAGCCTGAAGGCCATTCGAAGACCACCCGAAGGGTAAATACCCTTGTGGGGGGCTCTTCCTGACCCAAAGTGGACCGTTTCTCAAGGCCCCAAAGGGTAGGTTCCCTCTGGGAAAGATCAAATGACAAAGCTAAAGGAATTGCCAAGGAAAGTGACATGCCTGCAGACGTCAAAGTCACAACAATGAAATAGCTATTGATCCTTGTAAGTTTTAAGCACAGACCCAAATGCATTCAAAGGCTTTAAGGCCAAGACCGGAAGGAAGTGACTAAGGAACAGAGCATCGAATTGAATCAAGGCCCTGATTCAAATAACCAAAAAAGGAGGAATGACGAGGAAGGACCAAAAACATTTACGCATCAGATATGTTTCTAGAAGTAGACCGCTAGGTGGATATTGAAAGATGCAAACTTTTAATAGCGTGACCTGTTTCTCTGCATTGAGAAAAGCAAATGGGTAAATGCCCCTAAATTCTAGCATGTCTTTTTAACAAAATTCAATGCAACATGATACATTACTATTCCCAAGTCCTTCTTGAAGAGGCTATATAAGGGACTCTCTTGTTTTTGTGGAGATAACTCTCTGATTATCAGAAACAAAACTCTGCCCAAATTAAAAGGCATTATTGAGACTTTGAGCTCAGATTGTTGATCATATTTTGTTATTGGAATAAGAAAGCAGGTGACTTTTCAGACTTTGTGCTGTGATATCTTTATTGTTGGGGAAACTGTTCTTATGTCTTTTTCCTTAATATATTTTTTGTTCCTTTAATTCAATAAGCAAAATTAGTGAAAGTAGTCAGGAAGGCATCCTGAATCCAACTGTGGAGAGACTTTGTGCCCCCACAATTGCCTTTAGTGTCTTTTCTTTTTGTTTCTGTGTAAAGGACCTTGAGACGACTTTGTGCCCTCATTATCCTTCGTATCTCACTCTTGGGAAATTCAGGTGGAGACTTTGTGCTACATCTCAATTTGTTGGTTACTAAGACCTTGGTTACATTTTGTAATTACTACTAGGAAGATTCTTGTCGTTTGATGAATGGTACTTCTAAAAGAAGAGGAGTGCTTTCTGTTATTATCCCTAAGATTTCTCCTTTGATTTTCATGCATCATCTTTGAAAAAAGAGAGATGGATGATTTATCCTACCCTTGAGTATTATTTTCTCTCTCTCTCTCTCTCTCTCTCTCTATATATATATATATATATATATATATATATAACATATCTATAGGGAACCTCCCCTTAATGAGAGGAGAGATTAGCCCCCTTTTGATGTGGTAAACCTACACGTTTGGCCAACCAATCTTCCTTCTTTGGATGATCAGACCTATTTTGTTTATCAGTATGTTAATCGACAAAATATTCAACCAATAGTTTTTGATGACTTTGCTGGGGACATACATAATTTTGTGCAATTTAGAACCTCAAGTTTTAGATTGAAACATCACCTGTGTCTTACCCATTATCATTATAACCCTTATCCATTACAAAATCTAGCGACTCTATTTCATGTCTTACCCATTATCCATTTATAGCCTTACCATCTTCCTCCACCTCTGTTATTTTATCTAGTCTGTAAAACCAGAGCTGTTGGGAAAGAGTGCACAGTTTAAAGCCTCGAGCTTCATACTAAAGCAAGGTCAATTTTTTTCCATTTTTGTTTCACAATCTGGTAGATTCAAGGTATACATGAAGCCAAAGGGCTAAAGGTATTGTTGACCCTGTATTCGAGTTGGTACAGTAAAGTAATTTTGATCTGTTTCCTTCACCATCTCACCTCCAACAAACCAAGAGCTTTCCTCCTACTAAATTTAGATATCCATTGCCAAACAAAGTATCCACTTCTACTATTGATAAAGCTTTGCCAATAATTACCCCTCTAAGATTTGTTATTCCTCCTTTTCATAGTCATGTAATGGCAGTTCAAGGCCCCTGGGGTAATTCTTTTGGTCCTCTCAATCTTACTCCACCTCTACATGAGCTTCCATGCAGTTCAAGGAAGAACTTTCCCAAATTCTATGGTGATGGGAAAGTTCATCATGATGAACACATTACATCCTTCAACATAGCATGTGGCGTAATTGGAGTAGAATTTAAAGATGTAGTAGCCAGGCTATTTGTAGAAACATTACAAGGTGCCACTGTAGATTGGTTTTATCATCTACAGGCTCGATTAGTAACTAATTGGAATACCCTCAAAACTAAGTTTGAAGCTAGATTCAAACTTGCAAAAGATGCACATGCCCTTCTAGCTCAACTCACACAGATGAAGAAAGAGCCTCATGAATCAATGAGAGACTTCATAGCCAAATTGATAAACTGAGGAACATAATTCCTATAATTGCTCGACCAATAGCTGAGAATCTCAGATGCTTCTTTGTTAATTCTCAGTTACCTAAAGTGAGTTTTATTTTGAGACGTGCTAGTCAAATAGATCTTGCTATAGCTCAACTTTTAGCCACTAAGGTAGAAAATGATCTCATCTTAGCAGGGAAGTTCAGAAGAGATCCAAACATAAAAAAACCCTCATCATCTTTTGAATGTTCATCTACAGGCACCACTGATCCAATGGTGCAAAAGCTAGCAAATGAACTGCTAGCTTTGAAAAGACAAATGGCACAAGGTATGTCTTTTGCTCCTTCATACAGAGATATGCCAAGAAAGACATTTCCAAATCAGTCATATCAAGGCAATGCTACCAGGAATCAAGGGCAGCCAGATCATCTTCCTCCCCCATAAGGGAAACTTGCCCTCGAAGCTCCTCCAACCAACTCAGCAGTTGGATATTTAGAAATAGAACATGCTTTCTCTTTCCAACCTGAGTTTGAGTAAGAAAATGATGTTGATCTCTTCACAGAGGATCAAGAAGAATCAACTGGCGACTCCCACATTAATTTCTTGAATTACCAAGATGAACCCAGAAGCACAAGAGAAGCTATTGATGGATCATATGCAGTGTTTACTAGGTCCAAGAACCAATCAGTCTAGCAAGCTGATAAAAAGAAGATAGAGGAGTAACCTCAACTAACAATTACAATTGCTAAGTGTGGAACCACTCTGCCTTTCCAGTCAAAGGATCTGGTGATCACCCAAAAGGTAAGTACATCAATTTCACCTTCACCTTCTACTTTAATTTTGCAAGCCATCCCTCCTCCCATCCCTACTAAAACCCAAAAGGTTGAAATTCTTTCCTCTATTCCTAGTCCAATTCAGCTATTTGACATAATTGATCATGTCAAAAAGACCAAAATTCAAATGTCTAAATTTGAATATTTACAGTCCAATCATAATCAATTAGATAAGTTTGTCCAATGTGTCAAGAACTAAACTGTCGCTGCAAGACAAGAGGTTAAGAAAATAATTCCTAATTCCCCAAAGAACATGCCCATCCCAAATAATCTTATCATTACTCCTCCAATTGCCCCTGGGAAAATAGAACCTTTCTATGTTTCCTTATTGATAAATGGTTATCAACTCAACAATTGTATCATTGATTTTGGGGCATTTGGCAATGTCATGCCTGCTAAAGTAGCTGAGTCTCTGGGTCTCACACTGACCAAAACTTCTGGGATATGTTTCTCCATGGAGAACAAGCAAGTACCACTACTAGGGCAAATTAAAGATGCCCAATTTGCATTTGCAACTTTTCCAGATAAGAGAATCAAGACGACTGTCTTGGTGGCTGACATTTCAACATCCTATGGTATCCTACTTGGATGAAATTTCTATAAGGATGTGGGAGGAGAACTAAGCATGGACCTATCTGAGGCAAGGATCCCTATCCAAGGCATAATGAAGAGATTGCTCCCTGAAAAAGAGGCAAAATATGTGGTCACCAAAACATCGGCCCCTGTAGGACAAATTCTATTTGAGTCTTCAGGCAAGGGTAATTATTTCTTAACCATAGAGAATGTTCATGTTTCTACAGATGAAAGTCTTGTAGCTAACAATCCAAGAATTGATCCAAACAAGACGTTAAGAGAATTGGTAGGGCATAGTATAAATAAGGAAGGATATTCCATCTCTAATGAAGAGAAATATGATAGGATATCAGCTTCTAATGATGCTTGGATCCTGGAATCTAATGGAAAAAATTCTTCCACCAATGATGGAGTCGAGACTGGGTTGATATCTCCTTAAGGAGATATTCTTCCTTCATACAATTTGCAATTCAACAACACCAATAACATAGCTGGATGCGAATCTCTGTTGCTCAGATTGAAGATTGCTCAAAATGAAGAGATCAAACTCCTTCACATCAAAAGAGATGCTAAGCTGATAGTTTGTCAGGAGTTTGATGTGGACAATCCAATCATGTGCTGGACTGAACCAGAAGAACAACCAATTATGATAATGGACCATGCTACTACAAATCAAAATTAGGCAAAGGAACCCTTTGTTAAGAAATCCAAGAGTTATGGCTTTCAAATTGAAGACCACATCCTACCATGGGGCAAAAAGAAGAAAAAACCAAGAGGAAGATGCAAAAAATTGGTTTCCTGGTGGAGAGTTTCGTTCGCCCATCACCGTTTTTGAGGACAAAATGTCTTCTTGCTGGTTTATCAGGATAGAGCACTATTTTCACTACCTCTCAGGAAACAACATCTAAAATACTTCAACTCTTGAAGTATCAGATCATTGCATCTGTACATATGTATATTTGTATAGTTTTTAATTCTATTTTGTTTTGTTTGTTTCCATTTTTGATGCCTTCCATTTCTGGGTAACATGACTCCATAGCCCAATGGTACACATGAAGACACTAGATTCTACTCCCTTCAATTCTTTTTTACAATTGATAGAAGTTCCCCAACTAGAGCCAACTGTTGTCCCCCAAAAATATCACTCATTTTTGGGACAACATTTGAACTATTTTGGTCTTTAAACCAAAATAATCTCTACCCTTCTTGAAATTTGTTCTAAGCATTCAAATTCCTCATTTTTCAAGCTTTTCAGAAATCTACAAACTTTGCAAGCTTGAATCTATAGACTCTACAGGCTTGAATCTACGAACTCTACAGGCTTAAATCTATGAACTCTTAGGAAGAAAATCTATGGACTCTACAGGAAGTAAATCTACGAACTCTGCAGGTCAAGTTCAATGGACTTCACAAGTTGATTTCTATGGACTCTGCATGAAAGAAGCAAGCTCTCAACACTTAAGTGATTTCAAAGTTGGTTAAATGACAAGGCTCAACCAAAAGAGTTCATCGACAAGCTTCTAAGCAAGGATTGAACCATTGAACCGTTGAACCTTGAACCATTTTGGTTTAACGGGTTCAACAGGTTCAAAGGTTTCACATCAGCAACAAGAGTTTAAATGCTTCAAAGGTTCAATGGTTCAACAGGTTCAACGATCAAATGGTTCAACGCATTTGGTTCAAAAATATCAAAAGGACTTATCCAAATAAAAAGAATGAACCAATTGAACCGATGAACCATTGAACCACTTTGGTTCAAATGTTCAACGGGTTCAATGAGGCTTGTTTCAAAGAATCTTGGTTCAAGTGATCAAAGGGAATGAACCATTGAACTATTGAACTAAAGTTGGTTCAATCAGTTGGTTCAATTGGTAGGTTCAAGGGGTTTCCCCAAATCCAAAGGATCAAACAGCACTTGCAAAGGGTGGTGAACCAAGGCCTAGAACCCTTGCACAGGGCAGTGAGCAAAAACTCGATAGAACTCAACGGATGCTGCCAAGTGTCATCTTATGAGCCTCATTTCACTTTGTTTCTAAGAGCAGCGGATGCTCCCATGTGTCACAATTTGAGATTCACATAAAATCGACTAAGGCAAATTTCCAAGGGACAAACAACCCTTGCGGAGGACACTCAGAAGCTGAAATGAACCATTGCAAAAACTTGAAAGGCTAATTTGGAGCTCAAACAGCCCTTGCAGAGGGCAAAAAGGGGGCAAATGGACCAATTCAAAGACAAAAAAATAAATTAAAGACCAATGAAAAGACTAAGGCAAGAAATGAATTCTTTCAGACTTCTGTCTGAAGGAATTCCATTAGACAAAAAGTTTGAAGAAATTCAGGGAAGCTGCGGGAGAAAAGCTCGAAAGAATTTCTGAAGGCCAAAGACAAAGCAGCTGAAACAATTCTTGTAGACTTTTTGTTCGTGGGAAACTCTAAAGGACTCCAAAGACAAAAGGCCTTCAAATATGACACCACCTAAAATATCTTGCTATTGACATTCACCATGATTGCCAAGTATATATTGTAATTTTTCACCAATTGCCTGTTCTTTATTGCCTTTCACTTTCTTCCACGGGTCCAAATTTTGTGTTTGCATATGTTTTTAAGCATGATTTAATTTATCCATATGTTAATATATTATTAACATTGATGAACATAAGCTATAAAATAGACTCTGGTACCTAAATCTAAACAACAATATAGACTCTGGTGTTCAATTCTTTAGATAGTTCTCTTTGCCAATATCTTTAAGTTTTGGTATTTTTTTCATAATTAATTATCAATATAAAATGGTGGAGAAGTAGTAATGAATGAAACAGAATTTGCAAAATGTATTTTTGTGTGTTTATTTTAAAAATTTACACTTATTATAAATGTTGTGCAAAAGGTTTTACACTAAGTCTTATTTATTATAATTTTTTAAGTTTACATATTTACCATCCTTCATACTTGAATAGTAGTCAAATGTAACTACAAGAGAGATATGATTTCATACATTGAATTTACTCTTGATACAACAATAAAGGTCCACCAAGTAGTATTTTTAGAATGCAACCACAACATACATGGGTAAGGAAGGTAATTTTGAATATAGATCAAAAGTTTTTATTTTTATATATTTTCCAAACAATTAACTGATAAAAAATCAAAAGGAAATGTTATCCATCATTATTATTTAAATCAAAGATCAAATTTAGACATAAACCCTTCAATGAGAACTCATCATTCACTTCATTATCATCATCTTCGTATTCATCATCTTTTTCCTCATCCTCATCCTCCTCATCATTGTCCTTTATATCTCCTCCATCAACATCATCAAATTCACCCAATTGGATAGCCTCTCTATTAAATCATGAAATTACATGATGAACTATTTTATTCCTAATAATTGAGCTACAAACATGAACATTAAAAAGATAATTGAGCTTTCACATTGTTTTTTTTTGGGTCATGCGATTAATAGTCTTTTCTCCTTTCTTTGGATTTTTCTTCATAAGCTTTTCCTCAAATATTTTCTTAGATACCATTCATTATTCATATTTCAAAATGAGCAGATTCTAGTTCTTCATTGTCCCATTTTTTGTAAATATAAATGTTTCTACACCTAAATCCTAGTTTTTCATCTTACCCTATTGCCCGCTCCAAAAAGGTTGTCATAATCAATCATGTGGTAAGTCTTAATCAACTATAACATAGTTTAATCTTGGAATCATATCACATAACATCATCAGTTATTTTATTTTTTAAGTAGATCATAATTTTGTTTTGGTTTTGAGTCACATGTATAAATCCTTTAGTTAGTCGGTAATACAGTCACACAATTTCTATAATAGCATGTCTATATCTTACATAATACCACTTTGTCTACAGAGTTGGATACCCAAACTGAAATCTATTTTGACATATTTTTCATCAATGGTATAAATATGAATTTATGCACTTCAATCTATGTTTTTTGATAATTATAGTTCTCTACAAATACAACATTAAATATATAGGATGAAACATAACCGAGAACTCAAATACAATCATTTGTTCTTTTGTGTCTAGAATTAAAAAGCATGTCGTTTAACACATGATAACAATTAATTGGATATATATGAATCAGGTTTGGTTAACAAATCTCCTAATAATAAAAACATATGCAGATGCCTACTTATGTTGCCAACTCGCTAAAAATAAATAATGGACACAGAGCTAGAAATCCCCTATTTCCATTCATCTGGTATTGAAACTTATTACACCTATAGCAACCCAAAAATTCATATTTTCAAATGTATTCTATGGAAATTATAGCCACAAAAATTTAACATGTGATATACATACTATGAAAAGGCATGCATTAATTCATGATTTCCAATACAATAAATAATATTGGTCAGAAAAGTATAGCCTCAGTGCAAAAAATTTCATCATCCAATTCCTCCTAGGTTTCCCCAAATCCTCTCTTCTAGTACTCACCATTAACACCCAAAAAAAAACCTACAAGTGACTTCTAACATCTATTTATTATATTTTGATGACAAAAAGAAGCAACCCACCCTATTTCCTAACTAACTATCAACATTAAAACTAATTCTATAGAAAAATGCCAAGTCACATAGGCATGACTCGATTCTATTATAAAACTAGAGAGTACGCCTAAAATATTATAGTTTTGTGTCTAACATGTGTCCTATAGTTCATGATCTATATCGCTTACACATTAATCTTTACACAGACTACAATCCTTGAAGTTTTCATATAAATAGCTATACTTATTCATAAATTGATAGATATACATTGTTCAAAGTTCTTTGAAACTTCAAGAATGCATATCTTTTCCCTATCATCACCATCTTCTAGAATAAAATAGGGCAAAAGATTTCTAGTATCCAGATTAAAATAATATGTTTAATTTCATGTTTTTAAACATAGAATATCCAAATGCCTTGAAGCATATTTTAAAATGGAAACTATGTTTGGGCATTTTATTACCTCGAATGTAGGAAGGCATTTACATGCAAGGAAGTAGATCAAAATGTGACCAAAATTCACATACAAAATTGAAATATGAAGTTACATCTAATATCCCTTACAAATAAATAGTGGCATATACTTTGATGATAAATTTAAAACTCAACTCACAATGTGCCAAACTAGGAGCAAACTAAAATTGATTCTGAGAAATCTAGAAAAATGTTTTTCATATGCTTGAGAAAAAAATAGTGTTCACATTTGCTAACTAGAAAAGAGGAACTAAGTCCACAAAGAGGTGTCAAATAGTCGAATGAAATTTTCCTTACATACACTACCTTGTCCAACTATTTTCTAGTTTCTAATATGCATATGCCATTGTAAACTAGTAAAGGTTAGCAATGAACGATGACACCCTGAGATTTATTAGACCTTCCAAACCAAGATTCTGATCCATAGTACCATTATAATCCATATCAAAATAATGTATGTGTGTAAACCTGCAAGATAATGTCATCATAGTCATTTTTCAACCATTTGAGTAACTAAAGATTTATCTTCTCACTTTAATTATCTACATCATTTTCGTCAACATGTCTAACAAATCATAATAACATTTTCATATAATGTAATTAAAATCAAAGGGTTTACCATTTTCAAAGAAGATAACATAGCCATGGAAATACTGAATATCAAAATAAACATAGCCT
This sequence comes from Torreya grandis, assembly GCA_037957365.1. Lineage (NCBI taxonomy): Eukaryota > Viridiplantae > Streptophyta > Pinopsida > Cupressales > Taxaceae > Torreya > Torreya grandis. The sequence goes on along the minus strand of JARHVA010002124.1, from coordinate 814,374 downwards.
ATCACTCTCTATTAGTTTTTGAGATATAGATATTACAAAGACCATGTGATGGTATATTTGTGGAATACCTAGCTTTAAAAGACTCTATAGTTTCAATAGACAATGTTACAAATTTAAAGTTTGGGGCTTAACAAGAAATGACCTATGTGAAATAAAGAAAATTAAAAAATGGAAAGCCAATAAAGATACCTATGAATTTCAAACCCATCATCCACATATGAAAATTTCAACATGTTCTAGGGTTATGAGATATGATATCATTTAGAAAATAAGATGTTAATAATATATCCCATTATACACATAATAACATCAAAAAAGTCATTGATCAAAATAATGTCCATGGTGAGAACCTACAAAACAAAAGAAACACATTATAAACCCATTAAACAAGACAACAAAGGAGTAATATAACCTTAAAGAGGAATAGGGTAATTTGTAAAAGAAAACAAATATATAATAATAGTAATAGCTGCAATGCTTCAATGAAGATTCATGTCTATGAGGAAATAATATGTGTAGCCAAGACAAGATTTAGAGGTTTGTATGTTTATTTTCAGTGCAAATTGTTAAATTTACATATTAAAAATATAAATCTATTGACAAAAAAACTTCCATATCATGCTTAAGAGCATAAACAAGAATCTTTCACCATTTATAAAGGCATTTCTTTCCAATTTACCACAATAAAGGGTCTAATTGAACCATCTATTAAATTATTTTTGGGATGCATATAAATGTAACTATTCTAGTGACCAATTTCAAGCCCCTCCCTTTTGTCTTTAAAAACCCCATAATCACTCTCAAAACATGAAAAACACCACATCCATTGCTTCTTGTTTTTATAATTTCCACTAGAGCCACACTAGACAAAATTAACATAAGATCTCTAGAGCCTTACACTCCTACACCCAGATCAAGATAAATCCTTATTTATGAAAACCCACCAGGAACACAACCAGCCAAAAGGAAACCCTTATGGCCTTTAAAATTCTCACTAGCCATATGCCCTATACTCCCTAGAAAAGGAAAACAACCTAATATCTTGATTTTATGTGGCCTACAACACATTAAACCACAAATAATTAATAATAAAACAAGCCTTACACATATAAATTGACTAACTATAAATTATCATAATGACCTATTCAAAAGAAGAACATATATATTAAGTATTTACTAATCCCCTTATTTATTCTTCACCTCTACTACTGAGTAGATATACTATTTATTAAATATACAAATAATAAACAAAATCAAATAGAGATATAGTTTAGACATGAAGTATTACATTTAGTAGAACAAAAGTGCCATAGATCAAAACCCTGACCGAGTATACAGGCATCACACTCCTAAATTATAATCGACAAGAGTTGCCTTAGCCTTTAACCAAACTAGTTTTCCTCTATATACCACCATTATAAAAACATAAAAATAACATCCAAAACATAAATACAAACTAATTTCTCTAGCCACCATAATTATAGAGACTGCCACCTCTATAACACCATCCTATGTCACAACCTCCACCACTACCTCCATTATGGCTTATGCCACCATAACCATAATTAGATCCATTATGGTGGCTACCTCCATAATCTCCACCACTACATCACCCTTCATAGCCACCATTGTTGCCACCACTATACCCTCCACCACTTCCTCTTCCCTAAGCATGATTGACAGTAATGTTCCTTCCATCCAAATCCCTTCCATTCATCCCCTCAATGGCATATCTCATTGTTAGCTCATCATTAAAGGTTACAAAACCAATCCCTTAAGATCTCACAATCTCCCAGTCACTCACAACCTGCACAACATTTTGATATAATTTAAAACCCCACAAAAATACTATAAAAATAGCACATATAGAGTACAAAAGAATTTGTGACTTCGACATAGGGCCTAAAAGCATCCTGGAGGCTTTTATCAGTGGTAGAATAAGAGAGGCCACACACAAAACAATGGAATTCAACATCAATATACATCATTATCAAATCAAACCCTACACTTACAAATCTATCTTAACCAATGGTTCCAATGTAATGAATTTCACCTAACTCAGGGAAGTTTAGGGTTACGCCCTTTCACTCATGATTGAACACCTGCCTTTTGATTTTTTATCCTATGTGAGATTAATCTTTGGGTTTGGCACACCAAAATAAATGCCTCTAACTTAATAAAAAATTAAACACAATTTTATAGTCCTTCCTAACTTCCTTAACATAAAGGGCATCTTGACAAGGTTGTGCACTCTATTAAACTATTGTAAAAATAAAAAATAGTTGTAACTTTTTTCTAGGTTTTTAAAGAATTATTTTAAAATGCATTAGTAGTACATCAACATGTACTACATAAATGGTCATGATATTCTTACATTTCCTCATTATTTTGAAACACTATATAAATTGATAACAATGTTAAAGATATAAGAAAATAAAATTCAAACATCATGGAGCAGACACAATAGATAACATGCATGCCTTTAAAAGGAAGAAATCTATACAAGGGAAGGGGACCAATAGTTGGGACCTCTAACTTTAGGATTCAAATTTTCCATATCATGCCACCTCATGATCTATAAAATTGGATTTATATAGTTTAATTTTTAAGTTTGAAAAGATCATCTAGGAGGAAAATATACATTCTGGAAAGTCATATAGTGACATTTTCAACATGTCAAAATTTCTACATAATTCTGGTTAGATCATTCATTGGGATTGGGACCAAAGGGACCAATGATACACAACAAAATAGAAAAAAATAATTTTCAAATGAACACATTATTTTATCATTGGCTTGTAATTTTGACACGTAAAGCACAAACCAAAATACATATGGATCATTAACATGAAATAGTGTGCCATGTTGGAAGATGTGTGGTTCATTAATGTGGAAGCCAACACTATTTTAAACATGGATTGATGATATTTTATCCATTAATGTGGTAATTTAATGTCATCCTATGCATAACCAACTCCCATCTCTCCCTACCTTTTCACATAATTCCTACCCCCAAATAAATGGATCCTAACCGAATGTTCCTGACCTTGCCACATTACACAAAGAAATTTTAGTCGGTAGAATAGAGGGATGAAAGTTTACACTCTAGTGTTTTACTTTTAACTAAACCCAAGACTATTTTATTTATATATTTTCATGACTATTATGGTTATTGTGCCTTATGTGTTCTTATTTTCTAATGCTTGCCTTATACATTCCTTTTTTTGTGCACCTTTTTGTTCATATTTTTTATGTGCTTTCTTTATTCATTTTTTTTGCATGCCTTCACATATGAGTAAATATTTACTGGTGTGATAATGAACTGATAGAATGTTATACCAAAAAATGTCTCTCCCTACCTTTTATTTGACCTCCTCCCCTCAAATGATCATGGAACCTACCTGAAAGTTCTCGACCATGTAGTGTTTAGCAGAGGAAATTTTGTTGGTAGAATTGAGGGACAAACATTATTGTTATTGTGCCTTATTTGTTCTTGGTTTTTTTCATGCCTCTACCATTTTTTATGGATTGGTAGGATTTCCTCCATTAATGTGGTGAGTTACTTCCGTGTTTCACACCATCACCAAACATCTCTCTCTACGTTTTCATGTATCTCCTCCCCCAAATTTCAATGAAACCTATCCAAAAATTTTTGACCATGCACTATTTCAGAGTCAAAATTTTGTCACCATAATGGAGGGATGGATCATTATGCATAGGATTCATATATAATTTTTACTTAGATGGGAATGAAATTTATGGGTAACTTTTCCATTACTACATAGCTCTTCCCTCAAACGACCATGAAACATACCCAAAAGTTGTGGTCTATTTGCATGCCTTTACATTTGACTAAATTATTCATGGTTATACGTAACAATTTTTTGTAAGAAAATCTAGGAGACTATGTTTTAACGAGACATACTCTCAATGTTTCAATATTTATGCAAGGCCCATCATTAGGAGGAAGAGATCTATGAGAGCAAACACCATCAAAACCACCATAAATATCCATTATTCACCAATATTTTGGATGGGTCAGCTTAGTATAAAATATTAAATGTTTAGTGGTATATTAATGAAGTGATGAAATGTACACATAGGTGTGTTACCTATAACTAAACCCACAATTGTCTTCTTTTTCCATTTTGTGTTCAAGCTACTATTATTGTGCCTTCTATGCACATGGCATTTTTGTGTGTCTTCAAATCTAATTCAACGTTTATTGGTTTTTTCATGGTGGTGTTGCATACATATCCATATACTCTAAAGAGGGACACATATTGATGTATTTTTTCCCTTATATGGGCTTGTGTGTGAACAATGGTGTAGTATGTTATATGCAAGTGCGTGTAGTTATCTGGCTTGCAACTTGACAAATACTACTCATGGGTTGCTTTTTGAAATTTTAAAGACTGTAATAAGACTAATCCTATGACTTATATAAAAATAGAAAATAATAGGGTAGTAAAACTCATTTTTTAAATGATTAAGTGTGAGCTTGATAGGTGCTTACTTGGTAATTACTAGATTAATAATGAGTGGGATTTATTTTGTATTTATGCTAAAGATTTTGAAAATATTCTCATGGGAGGGTTAATTAAGATAAATAGTCCAACCCATACATATCAAAATATGTGAAAATTTGAGTGTTTTGTGAGGTACAAACACTAGTGTCGTAATTGGGACACTAATGTCAACGTTAGTGTCCTGATTTAGATGGTAGTGTCCTAGAGAATTAAAAATTGATGAAGATTTAAAACTAACTATCTAAGATGTATTGTATGTTTTAAACATTATATCGGCTATATGTGATTTGATTAATTAGAATATCAGTGTCAAATTATAGGATAAGCATTTAGGCAAAGTGAGATGGTTAATGCAAGCCTTTTGATTACGAGGTGGTTGTGAAGAGAAGGGATAAGCCATGAGTTAACTTTATCAAGTGTGCAAGACTATTTTATCATATAAAATCTATATTTAGCATCTACAAGTTTGAAGGGTTGTAATAAAGGCTAAAACTTCTATAGTACAGGAGATAAATATCATAACAATGGCTAGTGAGGTGAGGAAAACCTAAGAATCTAGTGATATCACTTTAGGTTTTATAAAAAATCTAATTTTAATAGGGTAGAAGAAAGATGGGTTGGGTGATTTGAAATTGAAATCAACAAGATTGATTATTTAATACTCAACCTTTGGGCCTTTTGTAGAAAAATAAAGTGATGGTGTAGCAACTAGGGTTGTGTTTTTAGCTTCAAATTCGACATCGAAGGGTCCACGATTGATTCCTAATTATTTGATCGATTATTTGACTAAAGCAAAGGATGAAGATGATTTTGAGTAAGATATATTTTCAACTTTTCCTAGATTAACCACAATAATTCAAACTCCTTTGGTTTCTCCTCCCCTTCCTATTAAGAAGAGGTATGGTAAAAAACCAATGTTGGAGAAGCTAAAAATGGATGCTTTGGATGCCATTAGAGATAGAGTCCAAATAAATTTAGAGAAGATGTTCTCTAGTTGAGGTAGGAGATCCTTAAAAGTGCAGTCTTAAGGGAATTTTTACAATATGTTAACTTGGTTCTTTTCGTACAGAAATGTTCTCCTTCTCATGGGTGATTGTGTATTTTATAACCTTGGTGGTTTGGTCTTTTGGTCTTCTTTCTAGGTTTTTCTAGTTTTTATTGCTAATATTTATGGTTTTGTTCCTTGTAATGATTTTATTGATATTAATATAATAAGCAAGGGACCTTAACCCTCTTTTACCGATAAAATAAAATGGGTCAAACATGGAATATTCTAGGAGACTATAACAATGATTCAATTGTTTTTTCCAGAGTCTAAACAATGTGTTCTAATTTTTTTATGCGTATGTCCAAGTAAACTTTGCCAAAAAAATTTATGTCAACTAGTATTAACATGTATCTCCTTAAGAGAGGGAAGGTTGTGAGCTACCTGGAATGGCTACATGGTTCAAAACCCCATATAACAATGGCTTTTTTCAAAAATTGGATCAATGACAGGGTTACCCTCCATGGCATCATGGTGAAACTCACCGAAGAATTCATAGCGGAGGTCACAGGGCTTCCAATGGAGGGAATAAAATTCTCAAAGTAGACCAGCGTTTATAATGAGGCTTTTAGCAAATTCCCAAAGACGGATGCTGAGGAGCAGCAGTTGGAAAAGAGTGGGGATTTTTTCAACCTGGAGTAGATTAAAGGAATCTGGAGAGACGTCTTATGCTGCATCCGTGAGTATTTCATACTTGATGGAAGAAGCAAAAGAGTCCATAAATTTCACTTTGTCTTTTTGAATCATTTTAGACACAAAGTTAGAATCTCCTTTCCTTTCTATTTACGCTTCTCGTTGCTCCAAAGTCTGTTCGCTCATAAGAAAAAGGAGTCTCATCCTATATTGCATGAGGGATTAATTCTAATAATTGAAGGTTTCTGCAAAAATAAGGCCATTGTCCTAAATCCTTATTCGGATAAAAATAAGGACTCACAGAGAAATAAGAATGATATAGGAAAGGGAAAAGAAAAAGCTAAATCCAAATCCTCCAGCTTCAAAAAATAGAATGTTGATGAGGAAACAGAGTGGGAAAACACTGAAAGTTCTGAGGAGGAGAGTATGGAGGAAGAGGATAGAACAGAAAGTGGGGAATCAAGCTCCAGCGAGGAAGAAGAAGATAAAGGTAAGAATGAGAAAGAAGGGGTCACTATAGAGGAAAAAACTGAAAACAATAACTATGATCTTGAGGAAAATCAGCAAGTGCTAAGGGAAATTGAAAAAGATATGGACGTTCTATTTGAGGATCCTGCTTCGAAAACAGAGAAGGAACATCTAGTTCAGAATGCCAATCAAGCAATGGAAACTGGAGATCAAGTAAAGGATGATCTTATCCATAACGAAAGCCCTAATGATACTAAGGAACAAAAATGAATGGAAAGGGAGGATCATACAGAAGAGGATGAAGACAATCCAAAAGAGAACACAAAATATTTAAGTGATATAGGGCAGAATGACGGGAGGCACCCCTTTATGAGCCCATCCAAATGCAAAGCAGATGCTATCCTTCAATTCGACTCGTGGATGTACAAGGAGATAATGGGCCTCAAGAAGAAAATGGAAATATTGGAACGTAATCAAGAAGCAGATAGTAATAAAATCAATAATATGGAAACGCAGATGAGGGATATTCCCATCAAGCTTAAAGACTATGAGAACAATCTAAGGGAACTCATTAAGGAAAGCAGAATGAAGATGGAGGAGGTAACCTCCAGCATATGTGCAGTTGCTGTAAACATTGGAAAATGGGCAAATGAGGAAATTAAATCTTTGGAGGGGCCTAGCAAGAGAACCAGATAGAGCTCAAGAAAGAAAGCAGTGCAAGAGGGTGCTACGTCAGTGGCTATAGCTATACAGGACACTGTTGTGATTGGTAAGGAAGCGGTGAAGATGATTTTGGAATTAGAATAATAGGTCCATTGAGTTCTTACTATCCTGGTTCTTTTAGTTGGATGTAATATCTGGTTCCGTTTTCTAGTTTTTTGTTTTCTTATCACACTGGAGTTTCCAGGTCTCTGTAAAACCTGGGGTCTGTCTTTTGATGTTCTTGATCGGTGGTTTCAGGTCCATGTAAAACCTATTTTTGATACTTCTTAGAAGTAGGTTATAGGTTTCACCTATGGACGTTAATGTTATATCCTTCATCCTTTGTTGCAGGGTTTCGGGGTCCCTTCAAAACCTATTTTTACCTTAATCTAAAACATGTATCTCCTTAATAAATGACAAGAAATCATTGTTATTTATTTGTTTCAATTCGTTAATCATTTATGTAAAAATTTAATCACATTTATGTAAATGAAAACTAAGTTTGTTTTTAAAATGTTTCTTGTGAATGCAACAATTATGAAAACGAAGATTAACTCTCTCTATGATAAAAATTTTGGATCATATTTTATACCAATATGTTATTTTATAAAATATAAACTACAAAATTTTCTCGTACATGTGATAAATCCTACTGTCCATTTTACATCATATTACTATACAGTGCATCATTGTAAATATTTTTATGCATTTTCATTGTAAATATGCATAAAAATACATGTTATAATGCAACATGCATATGTGCCTTTTTCTATTTGTTTTTATTACAACTCCACACCATTTATGAAAATAAAATTTGACTGTCACATTATATTAAATATATAATACAACTTTCATAGGTATTTTGATCATAAATTTACAATGCAAAAAAATAAAGAAAATAAATCCATAATACAATGAAACTTCTGTGTATATATGCATAGTGTAAGACCATTAGTGAGTAACAAATAATGATGTCCACATGAATCTAAACTTAGTAACTAATAAATAAATTATATAGTAAACCAAAAAAATGCTAAGTATAAAATAATATATTTTAAACATTACATATAAAAAGCATCTTACAATCATTCCAATTCTTAAAAACCATATACATAAGAACTTGGTATTCTTATTGCATTGATATTACCGACTGTGTTGGGCCATTATTTCATTATAATGGTACTTGTTAGTCAATTTCTTGGCTACCATTATTGAGGTACACAAAAAGCTTGACTTATCATGTATTAATAACCTTGTTCCTAGACATTTTATGCCTTATGAGGTCTCCAAATGTTCTTGTTGAGATATTATTAGTATATTTGAAGGTTGTTTTGACAAAATTAAAGTAATGTCTTACGTTTGACTTGTGTTAGTCTATTCAAAAAGTGATATGAAAAGGTGGAGTAAAATGATGTCAAAGGTTCTTAAATGTCTCTCAAAGTCATCTCATATTTTGACCACCTTGCATGAACACTTTATACTTTTTTGGAGATGTTAAGGTTATTTTGAAAAGTTTAAGGTAAGTGTCATGCAAGAGAAAGGAGTATATATCCAAGTCCAACACATGTCAAAGTTGACCAAGATGAAATATCCATAAAATACAATTTTCAAATCTTTTGAAGCAATTATATAACTTGGATCTATGCCAGGGATGTCAGAGAATATCAGTTTTGTAGGTTCAACATACAAATGAGAGAAAATTACTCCAAAAAGAGTAGTTTCAAGCACTTGTACAGACTTGGAGGATCCATATTTAGGTGAAAATTTATTTAGAGTGTCTCTTCATCTAGTTTAATTCATATCCATAAATATTCATCTTGTATAGGTACTAAAAATCCAAAACTTGCATCAGAACTTCCATCAACTTCTTGGTAGAGTAGTAATGGTCAACTTCATGTACTTGGTACAGATAAAGGAGATAGATTGATGACCTGATATTATGGTCAAAGGAAGGGGGTATAATGAAACTTATATTTGTGGCATTGGTTCTAATATTGATGCCCCCTCCTTTATGAATAATCATTTGTTAGGTTGTGGAGCTAAAAGCTTCACTGATGCAAATGGAGGAGGATGCTGAGTTGCAGAGCAACCGACGTCAATCTGATCAACTGACATCGGTCATATACAGTGTGCAGAGCAACTGACATCGGCAGGGATTGGCTAACATCGGTCATCCCCAGATAGACAGGGATTGACATCGGTCACCTATGCGTTCCAAAACTGTTTATTGCATGAACAGTTAGTTTGTTGAATGGCCAGTTTGCATGTTAAAGGCTAATTATAGTCTTGAGTTGTGTGTATAATTATTGTAATTAATAAAGTCTAATTATTGTTTGCATGAGGTCTATTTAAGAGACTCATGAGTTGTATTGTAATTAAGGCAAGGACAAGGAAGAGATCCTTCCAATTGTAAGATCTAGGTTTGTAGGTTGTGCAAGACCAGGTTGATCTACAGGTTGTGCAAGATTAGGAGAGAGATCTACATGGTAAGTAAGATTAGGTTGATTTTCAGGTTGGTGCAAGATTAAGGAGATCTACTTGAAGTAATTTTGAGTGCTTGGTACTGGCAGTATTGATACTGACTGGTTGGAGGTGAACAACAGCTCTGTGTTTGAGTTATTTGTTGTGACCATAGTTGAGAGAGAGTGAGCTCTTGAGGGAGAATATTTGTATGCCCTAGGTGTGTGGGAAGCCTTTGAGGTGTGGGAAGAAGACTATGGCACTTCTTTATTGTATTTCTTTTGAAGAGTATTTAATACAAGATTGTGTATTGTCTCTCAAATTTTGTGTTGTTTCTGATTCTAGTTACTTGTTGCTTTTGGTTTAATTTCGCGTTTAGTTGCTTGTATATGGTAATCAATTGTGCTTCTTAGGTCCTAACAGTTGGTATCAGAGCTAAGGTTGCAGGGAGTAGGTTTGTGTTTGATTACAGGTCACTCTTAGGGGTTTCTGATTGAGTGGGAGTATAGCAATGGCAGAAGAAAGTAAGCTACGAATGGAGAAATTCAATGGCACGAATTATCAATTATGGAGGATGCAGATAGAAGATTATCTATATCAGAAAGATTTGTACTTATCATTGGGTGGGGTTGACAGCAAGCCCCTAGATATGAAAGATGAGGAATGAAATGTTCTTGATCGGAAGGCTCTGGGAACTATAAGGTTGAGTCTTGCATCGTCTGTGATTTCCAACTTATCACAGGCTAAGACAACGGTAGAGTTGATGGGATCTTTGGCAAATTTATATGAAAAACCCTCAGCTTCAAATAAGGTATTTCTTATGAAGCAATTATTTAATTTGCAAATGTTGGAAGGTGGATCGGTACATAGTCATCTTAGTGATTTCCATGGTTTGGTAAACCAGTTAGTTTCAGTCAATATTGTTTTTGATGATGAAATTAAGGCTCTCTTAATCTTATGCTCATTACCTGAAAGTTGGGATAGTTTGGTAATGGCAGTTAATAATATTGTGTCTGCTTCAAATATCTTGAAAGTGGATGATGTTGTTAGTGTAATCTTGAATGAAGAAATTCGTAGGAAAAACACAGGTGAATCATCAGGGAATGCTTTGAGTGTTGAAAGCAGGGGAAGGCAAAGAGAGAAGATCGAGCAAGGGAAATCAAGGTCAAAGATAGGTAGGAGATCTAGATCCAGGCACGACAGGAAAATCTGTTGGAATTGTGGAAAGAAAGGGCATGTAAAGAAAGATTGTTGGTTGGTTGAAGATCAGCATGAAGGAACTGAAGAAGTAGGTGATGCAGGTATTGTTGCACAGGATGCTTTGGTATGTTATTTGGATAAAGTAGAATCTTGAGTTTTAGATTCTGGTGCCTCTTTTCATGCATCTCCAAATAGAGAATTTTTCCATGAGTATGTCCAGGGAGACTTTGGAGAGATTTATTTAGGGGATGGTAAGCCTTATCAAATGGTTGGCAAAGGGAAAGTGCAGCTAAAATTGCAGATAGGCAACACATGGGTGTTGAAGGAGGTCATGCATGTCCTAGTCCTGAAGCGGAATTTGATTTTTGTAGGAAAGTTGGGTGATGAGGGATGCACAGTAACTCTCATAGCAGACTCTTGGAAGGTTACCAAGGGTGCACTTGTTTTAGCAAGGGGTAAGAAAGTAGGTATGCTTTATCTATCTACTTGTATTACTGATTCTTCTTCTAGTTTATCTACTTCAGCTATAGATTCGAAGATGTGGCTTCGTAGGCTTGGTCACATGAATAAGAAGGAGATGCATGTTCTTGAGTCAAAAGGTAAGAGTTCAGATCTAGAAAGCATAGATCGAGATTTCTGTAAGCAACAGGAGAAAGTGAGGTTTCTTGAGACTGAATCTACAAGAAAGGATTGGGTCTATTGCACAAAGAGGAAATTTGATGTTTTTGACAAGAATAGGAAAGCCTTGGTGTTCAAGGAGGAGATGACAAACAAAAATTAGTCACAGGGGCTAAATAATTCTGAGCAGGGCAGTTTGGACAAGGGTGTGATTCAAAGAAAGCTCATAGGTAAAAAGTCATCACTCATAGGAAAACATAGGTACCAGCATCGGTTAGGTGGAATCGACATCAAATAGACAGGCATCGACATCAGTCATGTGCAGACTAGAGGAGTCACTGGTGTCAGGCAGGTGAAGACTGACATCGGTCAAATAGGAACTGACATCACCAACAAGGACATCAGTGTCAGTCAGGGAACTGACGTCGACAGTCAGGTCAATCGCATGGAATTGATGTCGGTCGAGTGCAGACTGGGAGGTGACCGACATCGGTCACTATCAAAATGGATTTTGGGCAGACAGCAAGCTGTCAAAGAGTCTCAAATGCCCATATGGAGGACTGAAAGGGTAAGTAAGCCTCAAATTTGTTATTCCCCTTCTTTAGATTACTTGTTGCTCATTGATGGTCAAGAACTAGGAAGTTTTAAAGAAGCAGAGTAGTTAGAATCTAGGAAACAGTGGGAGCGTGGCATGGATGAGGAAGTTGATTCCTTGGAAGAGAACCAAATGGGAGATTTGGTAGAGTTTCCAGCTGGAGAGAAAGCACTGAAATACGAACGGATTCCTAGGTCAAAGAAGAGAGTGAATGGACACGTGAGACGGAAGGCTATATGGTCTTGAGCAGGCTGAAGGACAATGGAGGTTTGACAGGTGGATGACAAAGCAGGGCTTTAGTCAATGTCATGGTAACCATTGTGTTTCCTTTACTAGGTTGGATAATATTAGCTACATTATCTTGTTACTGTATGTAGTGTGTATGCTTGTTGCAGGGTCACACATGCAAGGAGTTTTTGAGTTAAAGGTAAAGTTAGTTCAGAGGTATGTCATGAAGAATCTGGGAGCAGCAAGATTCTTTGGCATGAATTTTCTTAGAGAAAAGGAAGGTCACAGGTTGATGTTGTCTCAGGATGATTGTGTGAATAAGGTAGTGGTGAGGTTCAGGATGCAAGATGCAAAACTGGTTAGCGCACCTATGGATGGATAGTTAACAGAGCAGTGTACCCAATCACATGATGAGGTTAAGTACATGTGTATTAGACCTGAGTTTTCCCAAATAGTGGGAGTTGTTAGCGAGTTTGTGGTCAATCTGATAAAGAAGCACTGGAGAGCAGTTCAATGGATTCTCAGGTATCTGAGAGGGACTAGTAGCAGGTATACATGTGATGCAGGGTCAAGCACTTCTTTACATGGGTATGTAGAATTGGATATGGTAGGTTACTTGGTTGACAGGTGTTGCACCACATGATGTGTGGTGGTTGGTCTTCAAGATTGAACTTGAAGAGGAATACAAGCTCAGAAACAAATTAGGCAGTGTACAAGTACAGGTACAGGTGCAGCTGTTTATCTCCAAGTGGGAGATTGTTAGGTTGTGAAGCTAAAAGCTTCACTGATGCAAATGGAGGAGGATGTTGAGTTGCAGAGCAATCGACATCAGTCTGATCAACCGATGTCAGTCATATATAGTGTGCAAAGAAACCGACATCGACAGGGATTGGCTGACGTCGGTCATCCCCAGATAGACAGGGATTGACGTCGGTCACCTGTGCGTTCCAAAACTATTTGTTGCATGAATAGTTAGTTTGTTGAACGACCAGTTTGCATGTTAAAGGCTAATTATAGTCTTGAGTTGCGTGTCTAATTATTGTAATTAAGAAAGTCTAATTATTGTTTGCATGAGGTCTATTTAAGAGACTCATGGGCTGTATTGTAATTAAAGCAAGGACAAGGAAGAGATCCTTCCAATTGTAAGATCTAGGTTTGCAGGTTGTGCAAGACCAGGTTGATCTACAGGTTATGCAAGATCAGGAGAGAGATCTACATGGTAAGTAATATCAAGTTGATTTGCAGGTTGGTGCAAGATTGAGGAGATCTACTTGAAGTACTTTTGAGTGCTTGGTACTGGCAGTATTGATACTGACTGGTTGGAGGTGAACAACAGCTCTGTGTTTGAGTTGTTTGTTGTGACCGTAGTTGAGAGAGAGTGAGGTCTTGAGGGAGAATATTTGTATGCCCTAGGTGTGTGGGAAGCCTTTAAGGTGTGGGAAGAAGACTATGGCACTTATTTATTGTATTTCCTTCTAAAGAGTATTTAATACAAGATTGTGTATTGTCTCTCAAATTTTGTGTTGTTTCTGATTCTAGTTACTTGTTGCTTCTGGTTTAATTCCACGTTTAGTTGCTTGTATATGGTAATCAGTTGTGCTTCCTAGGTCTTAACATCATTAATACCATCAGGTGGTCTTAAACCCTACAAAAACCCCATAAGATTTGTTTTACACAAGTTTCATGCAATTTAGAGCTTATTGTAACAAGATGAACATTGTTGAAGGTCTATATGGGTATTCAAAACCATATCACATCTTTCTCCATCAGGTTCACATGTGTGAACAAGCAGGTTATATGTTTGCACTCCAAGTTTTGGAGGTCCCTAAGAGAATATAGGGTTTGTAAGTGATGTTTTATGGTTTCTCATGATGTTAGCATACACTATTTAACTCCTTCAGGGTCTTCAATAGGTTTCTAGTGCCTATAAAATCCCAAGACTTTAATCAAAACCATCTCAGGTAGTGTACCTTCATGGTCTATAAACCAGAGTAGGCATTGTTGATATTTTTGAAGTTGTCTTATTTAATGAAAGTCTAAGACACTCAATATAAGGTGTATAAAACATTTGGAGAATACATAATAATCTCCTCTAAAGCTCTCAAACCCTTAAAAGTCTATTTGAAGGTGTCAAGTGGTGAGATCAAAGTCACTTGCAAGTGGATTTTGTGAGATTAAAGGCACTATGAAAGGTTTGTTTTGAAGGTTTTTTCATTAGGAATATCCTTAATAAATTACCTCATTCTCCATATATATTTTAAAGTCACATTCAAGGGAAGTTTTTAGGTGAATGTAAAGGAGTCAAGATAGGGTTGTGGTATGATGAAAGGTTATTTGATATGTTCATCAAATTACTATGATTTAAAAATGATCTCTAGAAAAACTAGATTGACCTCAATTGAATCTTTAGGTCCTAAACTACAAGTTTACATTCAGTCATGCTACACATTCTATGATTGCATACTTACACTCAGAAAATGAGCTAATAAAGGAACAAATTATATTGGGAATACAAGACTAGGATGAAGGGGTTTGAATCAAACCTTGTGATTCCTCCTACTTCAAATTTTTTGGGAGAGACTAAAATATCCATTGGACACAAGATAACTAGATGTGTAAAGAGACTTTTGGAGGATAAGACTCATAATGGAACCTTGCCACAAATTGTCACACATAGTCATGTCTTGGATAGACTTGAGAGAGAAGATGTATACTTGTGTTGTGGAATTGAAGTATTAAATAAGTTTATAGAGTAAAAATAACAAAAAAAAACTCTCAACACTCTGTCAAAGGCCACTAAAATTCCCAAGGACTTGTAGAGAGGCTGTAAACTCCAAAACATAGTCAAAGAAGCCAAAAATGCCACCTGTAGGCTTGCTTGAGAAATTCAACTCACTTTCAAGAATTGAGAATCAAGATGAAATGTATGCATTGGATTTGGGTTTTAGATATAAATCAATATTTTTGAAATCCATAAAACCTAAGGATGATCTTGAAGAACCTCAAATCTAAAGAATGATTGATGACATTATCCCATTCAAGTCTAGTAGGCCTAAACATGTACCCTACAGGTCTGTGTATAAATTTATGAAGTAAAGTTGTTTGTTGAAGGAAAAAGAGATCATGAAGGCCTTTAAGGAATTTTGGAAAATTGGAAACATGTGTAACAATGATAAATCCATGCAAAATAGATAATTCTTAAGAGCTCAATCAAGAGATCTAATGAAGACCATTGAGGCATATTTATGAAAATTGCATAAGCTTGCTTGTTTTGGGAGCATCTAATGAGTGAGGGGTCTCAATAAGGTAAAATAAGTCCTTCAAGGTGATCTTATAGGGTTTGTAACCACTGAGAAGGAAAACAATGCTTAGGTAACTTATTAGGGTCAAGAGTGCATGAAGACTTACAAACCCTAATCATGAGCTAATGGAGGTTGTAGTAGGTTTGTGGAGATAAATGGTAAATAAAACCATTGTAATAGGTCAAGATAGATGGTATAGACCTCAATGAGGTGTTTAAAGCTCAAGACAAACATTATTTCTCCTTTTTGTAAACTCCTTTCTCTCTTGACCTCACAAATGAAGACCTACTAGCTCGATAAGCACTTTCCTAAGATCAGAACTATACAAAAGTTTTGCATGGGAACCAAAGCTCATTAAGAATTTTATATACCCTTGTATACTTATAATTTATGGAATTATTTTAGTGATTAAGGTTTTTGGATTTATGAATCATTGTTAAGATGATAAGCATGTTTCAAGCTACCAAGAAGACAAGAAATGACCTGATTGGAGAAATTGGATTTCTAAGTGAATGGAATGAATTGGATTACCATTAAAACCACTTGAACATCATTCCTCACTCTAGGAATACTCATTTCATGAATTTTTATTGTACTTTCACTTGTATAGATGCATTAAATGTTGTATTTTTATGAGATTTTAGGCTCAAAATAGGGTGTTTGATCTATTAGATAAATATAAACCATTAGGGAGGGTGGATTGATGTGTATTATATCTCATAAAGTCAAAAAATATATACATTTGACCCTAGAAGTGCTCCTACAAGTCTGATTCTTGAAGGCAATATGAGAATGCTTATGAAAGACTAGGTTCTTTGGCCATTTCTTGGTTCACCCACCTACACAAAGTTCCAATCCCTCAAATTTGACATGGAACATGATTAGTAGGTCCTAAAAGTGAATCAAATACTTAATTTGAGTTTAAAATATGTGGGAGATCAATGGATCCAAAACTCAATTTTTAGGCCTAAAGACCTAATTGAGGCCTAATTAGAGAGAGAAATAAGATGAATATATAGTCAGTATATATTGAGAGGGGAGAGGGGAGAGGGGGGATAGGGATAGGTATTAATATAATTGGGTGTGTATTGGATAGATATATGGGCTTCTCTTCTTTATATATCAGGTCTATCCCCTATATATATATATAGAGGGGGCCCTTATCTATCTATATACCCCTATCTAACCCATAGGGGTATATAGATGGATAGGGGTGTATTTTAACTTAAACTGTGGTCATGAAACTTTGTAAAAATATGTACAGGCATAATAATTACTCAGAACTATGCTTATTTATCCAACATCACCTTTATATTGTTCTACACAAGGAGCTTTGTGTGTTTTGAGGACTATAAAGAATTGAGGACAAGTATAGACTTTAGGTGAAAAATATGGTCTTTAAGAGTGTTTGATGCATGAAATAGAGTTGAATCAAGTCTATTAACACTAATGGATACCTTTTATGGAGAGATATTTCATTCATGAAGATAAAATCAAGATTTGAGGCTTTTGACCAAAGGGAGGTGTAGTGAGACTAATTGGGTTTCAAAACACCTAAGAAGATATGATTATCATTGTAACATCAATATGGAAGATTATTAAGTAGATTAAAGGTGTCAATAACAATGGAATAAGGTAACTTAAGATGACATGATGACCAAAGAGTGCAATTTATCACTTTCCAAGCCAAGAAGAGGGTAGCTTGAAGAAGAAGCAAGAAGTGTCAAGCAAAGGGAGAAACTCCTACGCCATTTCCAAGATAATGCATCTTTAATAAAGTGACACATGTCCTTTAAGATATTATGAGACTATTTCATAACTCCATTATTTATTGTAACTCTTACCATGATTACTAGACACTTGTCAGTCTCACTCTATGCCTTTCTCTCTCTTATACTCCTATTCTCTATAAATGCAGCCTTGTTTTGACTTTGTAAGGATCCTCCACCTAGGTATGGTGAATCCCTACCCATTTATATTCCTTTCATAAATAAAATACTATTGGTTTTACCTCCTTATATGATTTTACTTAGTGTGTGTGCATGGGTAATTGATCTTGTCAAGTGATTTGTTTAGCCTTCCTTGGTATGTTGTCTTATTCTAACACCTATATGTAGTTTGAAATATTTTTTTTCAAGTCATGTGAAGTGTTCAAGTGTGAAGGTTGAGTGAGTTTTTTTAAACATTAGTGTCATTCTATGACCTTTTCATTAATCCTCCTAACCTAAACATCAATCACAACCTACACATTGAAGTACTTATGTGAGAGATTTAAATTAGGAGCAACGTATGTTAAGGTTTGTCTCTTGGTCTACAAGTGCACATACAACTAGTTCGTAGTGATAAAATGATTTGGTGCATCACCCCATTAGTTAGTTTGTTTTATGTTATCCTTCTCCCTTTTCCTTTGTTAGTTAGTTAGTAGTAGAGCCTAATTGATACATCAAGGGGAGCTAGCCCTATAATCTAGAGGTTTGGTCCACATAAATGTTACCCACATCCTAGGATCAATCCCATTTCAAAGCTCAAGTTGATAGGGGTTGAAACACCCTCTCAAGGGTGCAAATTTGAGCTATAACAAGACTTTCCAATATTGAAATTAGGGCATAATGTCATTGCTTTAGAAAAAAAATTATACATATACTTTGAACAGTGTAAAAGTTTCTTATTTTAATTTTCCTCAAGCATAATTTATATATTGCATTACACTAACTATTATCATGACTTTATTTTATGTTTTTTTAAGCTACAATACAATGCTTTACACTTTGAATTAATATATCTTCAATTTTGTAGTTTTCTTCTTGAACACAATAGATTGGCATTCCCATGTCTTTATTATATGTTTTAAGTAAAATCTTAAATAAGGTTTTAGGGGAAAAATCAGGTTTGAAAGCTAGTGTTTTTATATCTACAACTCCAAACCTTTCACACTTGCCCTTTATGATAAATTTTGTAAATTTGGGGTGTACAAAGGTATCAAAGGCTATGGATGTGGATGAGCATCATGGGTACATTTAATTGAATAACCTATTTGGTAGGTGGTCCAATTTTTTAATGGATAAAAGCACCATGGAGGATATTAATTGCACATAGGAGGTTGAAGATCTTAGCAAAGACTTCAAATTTTGGTGATATTCCTATCAATTTTAATATCTAAATATCATGATTTCAGATGCTACCCTTCATTCGATTTCAAGTGATTTTGATTCTACACCCTAAAAAAAGAAAACAACCTAATATTTTGATTTTAGGTGGCCTACAACACATTAAAGCATGAATAATTTACAATCTAGAAAGCTTTACATATAAAAATTTACTAATTGTGAATTATCATAATGCCCTGTTTAGAATAAAAACACATATATTAAGTACTTATTAGTTCCCCTTCATTCTTGTTCACCTCTACTACTGAGTAGATATACTATTTACCAAATATATAAATAATAAACAAAATCAAATAGAGATATAGTTTAGACCTAAAGTATTACATCTAGTATAACAAAAGTATCAATAGATCAAAACCCTAACCGAGTATACAGACATCACACTCCCAGATTACAATCAACAAGAGTTGCCTAAGCCTTTAAGCAAACTAATTTTCCTCTATATACCTGATCTAAAACTCAGAAGCTTTGGTTGAAAGATAATTCAAGAAATAAGAACAAAAAATTGTAATAATGTTATCTCTGAGAAGAGATGTTTTATTGCTCAAAATTGCAAATACAACATATGCCTATCTCTGGGAAGAGATGTTTGATTTCTATTTCAAGTTACATCTTCATTTATCCACATTTTTAAGGTAGGAGGAGGATGTGGAAGGTCACCAATCTCGAGGGAGATTAAGTGGTTTGACTTCCACGATTTACAACAATACATAATTTGAGGAATCACTATTTTTAGACTTCACTACTAAAATTGAAATTTGGGGCACTTCTATTTGGTTTTTTGGGTTAAAACCCACTAATTAGAACTTTTGCCATCTCATGATGTTCCCCTCATTTTTATCTTTCCAACGTTTTAAATTAGGAGTCAAATGGAGCTATGGTACAAAAGTTATGGCTCTCGAAAGTTCTGCCACCAATTGGGGTAGAACCGTCACCTGAATTGTAACCTAAAATATTGCTCAGATTAATACCACCATTATAAAAACATAAAAAATAACATATAAAAAACAAATATATAATTATTTATCTATTCACCATCATTAGATACACTACCACCTCTATAACATGATCCTCCATCATAGCCTCCACCACGGCCATCATTATGGATTACACCACCATAACCACGATTAGATCTATCACGGTTGTCACCTCTATAATACCCACCACTATGTCACCCTTTGTAGCCACCACCACAACCACCACTATACCCTCTACCACTAAGGTATCCACTTACACCTCCACCACTTCATCTAGCCTAAACACGTTTGACATTAATGTTCCTTATATCTAAATCCCTTCCATTCATCCCCTCAATGGAATCTCTCATTCCCTGCTTGTTAGTAAAGGTTACAAAATCAAACCTTTGGGATCTTAAAATCTCTTAATCACTCATAAATTGCACAAAATTTTGATATAATTTATCACATCACAAAAATACTATAAAATAACACATATAGAGTACAAAAGAATCAATGACTTTGATGTAGGTCCTTAAAACATATTGGAGGCTCCCATAAGTGGTAGACATGGAGAGGCCACCTAAAAAGTAATGGAATTCATCATCGGTAGATGTCATTATAGAATCATACCCTACACTTACAAATCTATCTTAACTGATGGTTCTAATGTAATGCATTTCACCTAACTCAAGTGACTTTAAGTTTACACACTTCCACTCATGATTAGACACCTATTTTCATATGTGGTTTAGAAAAGTGAATATTCATTTTTTTGTCCTATTTGAGATGAATATTTGGGGTTGGCACCCTAATATAAATGCTTGTAATGTAATAAAAAATTTAACATAATTTTATAGGTCTTCCTAATTACCTTAAAGGGCATCTTGACAAGGTTGTGCACTCTATTAAACTATTGTAAAAAAAAAAGAGTTGTAATATTTTTCTAGGTTTTTAAATAATTGTTTTAAAATACATTAGTAGTACATTAACATATACTACATAAATGGTCATGATATTCTTACATTTACTCATTATTTTGAAACATTATATAAATTGATAACATTGTTAAAGTGATAATAAATTAAAATTCAAACATCATGGAGCAAACACAATAGATAATATGCATGCCTTTGAAAGGAAGAAATGGCTATATAGGGGAAGGGGACTAGTAGTTGGGACCCCTAGCTTTAGAGTCCCACATTTTCCATATTATGACATTTTTGACATGACAATTTTCATACATAATTTTAGTTTGATCATTCATTGAGACCAAAGGGACCAATGATACGCAACAAAATAGCCAAAAATAATTTTCAACCAAACACATTATTTTATCATTGGCTTTTAATTTTGACATGTAAGGCACATACCAAAATATATGTGGGTCATTAATATGAAATGATGTGCCATGTTGGAAGATGCATGGCTCATTAATGTGGACTCAAAATCTATTTTCCACATGGCTTGGTGAGAATTTTTCCATTAATGTGGCAAGTTAATGTCATCATATGTGCCACCAACTTCCATCTCTCCCTACCTTTTCATATACCTCCCCCTCAAACGGATGGATCCTAACTAAAATTTTGTGACCATGTCATGTTACACAAAGGAATTTTAGTGGACATAATGAAGGGATGAAAGCTTACACAATGGTGTGTTACCTATAACTAAACCCACAACTATGTTATTTATATTTTTGCATGACTATTTGGTTATTATGCCTTTTGTGTTCCTATTTTTTGATGTTTGCCTTATATAATCCTTTTTTTGCGTGACTTTTTTATTCATATTTTTTTGCGTGCTTTCTTTATTTAATTTTTTTTGTATGCCTTCACATCCGAGTAAATTTTTACTTGTATGCTAATGGAATGACAAAACAATACACCAAAAAATGTTTATCCCTGCCTTTTCTTGGACCTCCTCCCCTCAAATGGTCACGAAACCTACCTAAAAGTTCTCGCCCATATAACATTTAGTAGAGAAATTTTTGTTGGCATAGTTGAGGGATGAAAATTATTGTTATTGTGCCTTCTTTGTTCTTGTTTTTTTATATATACCTCTTCCTTTTTTTGTAGTGTACAACTTTATATTACTTTTATTATTTATATGTGTTGTTGATGTTTGTTATCTATGAGTAATGATGATAGATTTCAAATTCAAGAGTGGATAACAACAATGGAGCATTTGCTTCTGGGTTAAAGTTTTTAAACTTTCATTAAGCTTATGATCCATTTTCAGGTTGGATAGTAAATATAAAGTAAAACTAATTACATTACATAATCAAACTAAATACATGTAGTTTAATTACATTTCTTGATACACTTCAGTACATTATATATCAAACTAAATGCATTTGATTCCATTTATAATTTCATGATGTTCGCTTTTAAATGAGGCCAAGATTTCATGCTTCCTCCCTCAACGATTCCACTTGATTTTCTTATGTAGGCAAACTTAAATTGTTTTGGTTGAAACTTAATGTTGCATTTGCAGCCTATTGAGACATTTTTTGAATTTGTATTTGAATTTTTTGTTCACCTACAACACCTTCAACATTTGTAGTGGTCGCTCTACTTCATTAACAACTTCTAGAAATTTGACTCCTCTATTCCTCATTATTGCACCAAAGGTGGTTTTAATTGAGATGTTCCTTTCATTACCATGCCATTCCCAAATACCATATTGCTTCTATCATGTTATTTATTTTTATCCTTTTATTTACCTTGGTTGTATCTTCTCCTACACCTTATTTTGGATTTTGATTATGTTTATAGTTTTTTGATGTTCCCTTTTGGGACAATGGAATGGAAAACATATCAATAGTAGCTATGGGAAATAATATTTGTAATGTTAAAAATGTGAATGAATAAGACAATGACATGAAATCAAAAAAATGTATGTAAATCACAATAACATGATTTCATAGAATGATTTTTTTTGATACATCTAACTCAAAATATTTAGTGTTATGGACACACTTATCTTTAAATGTGGCCCTTCATTTTATATTAATGACCCATATTAATTTCATTCCATGCCTTACTGGTCAAAATTACAAGCCAATGATACAATAATGTGTTTGTTTTACAAATATTATTGATCAAATTTTTTAATTAGGTGGTTTAATTATACGTTCATAGATGTACCTGCCTGATTCATTGAAGGAGGGAATAACAAAACTTGGCCTTACTTGTCCAATCATTATGCATGAAAAACATAGATCATACACCAATGTAATGTGTAAAATATTAAGATATGACTCAAAAAAAAAACATAACAATATGAAATCAGAAACAATTGGGTTTGATACAAAAATAATTACATTCCCTAATATGTGAATGAAACCCTTTAGTGTTTCCATCCACATACCGATAAATGTTAAGTCTTCCATCCACATAACAATTTGGTTTAATAAAAAGACAATAGCATTTAAAGCTATGTGAATGAAAACCTTGAGTGCTTCCATTATAATACTAGAAAATATTAAGTCAAATGTGAGTGAAAATATGATTTTAGGTGTGGGCAACATTTCATCGCTCTAACATGGTGAATGGGTTGAAGATGGCATGCATGGAGGCATTAAAATGCCACATTAATGGAAAAATGGCTAGCAATTATTTTTTGGGCTTGTTGACTAGAAGGAGCAATCAAAGCTACCCTAATATTAAAGGAGTTTCTAAATAATATCCACTATTATGGGGCAACTTTTAATGTTCCTGGTAATGAATGAAAACCTTTAATGATTCCATTAACATACTAGTGACTATTCAGTCTTCCAACCAATGTTGTGCAGGGAAATAGAAATGTGACACATATATGAAGTACACACCAACATGATTTCTAAAAACCTCTAGTGGTTCCATTAAAATACCAAAAAAAATGGAATCAAATGGGAATGAAAACAGGCCATCAATTTAGGTTCAACTATGGGTAACATTTTACTGACCCCAAAATTTTGACTAAGTGTTGTTCTATTTTGGTGCAGAACCAACATGACGCGGAAGGACCATGGCATAGGAGGACCTTGGCATGTAACTATAGGCATAAAATCATGATGGAATGAAACCTACTAGGTATGAAAGGACAATGACATAGGAGGACAATGATGAAGAAGGGACCAATGCAAGAGGACCTAGTCAGAGTAGAACAAGTCATGAAGAACCCAAGAACATAAGACTCAAAATAGAAGTAAAAGACTAGGGAAGCACATGGGAAATGAGATCAGTTAGGAGATAAATTCATATGGGACACTCTGACCTTATTGATCGAAGGTTTTGCACCAGCCTGCTAGGAATGAAACACATGGCCATCGAGATATAGCATAGAGTAAGGATCTAGGGGGCACAGGGACCTAAGTCTTCAGGAAGAACTTATTGTAAGTGCTATGAATCTCAGTCTATTGAGATTCCATGCACCATTCACTCATGTTATTAATGATTTTAATACTTGGTCAGATCAAAACAAGTATAAATACCCTTGTTGTAATTTTGATGATCTTTGGAGAATATATGATGAAGCTTTACGTTTTGCTTCATTAAGCATAATATATGAGATATCATATTTTGCCAATTTATGTCATGAATAAAAATGGAATAAACTAAGTGTTAGACTTGAATATGAGTTATTTATTGATCTCTTTTTCTTTTCTAAGTAATCATGCTATGAGGAGATGGTAATATTGTGCATAGTAGTAGTAGTCGAATCTAGAACTCAAAGTATTAAGTTAGTATGTTTATATTTAATTTATATTGAACTTGTATGAATAGTAAATTATGAATAAGTTATACCAACTATGTAACATAACCTACAAGAACTGGTCTTCTGTTGCACGCTTCAGGTGAGCATGCAAGACCAAAATATCATATGAAAGGGCCAACATGCTAACTCTTTGGGTAGACTTTAGTGTCGGATCTAGAATTAACTAAAAGTTCCCAACATTTTGGTTCTATTATTGAGACTAGAATAACTTTAAGCATAGTCATGGAAGATGTATGAAAAAATTACTCTAAATAATATTGAAGAATGGGTTCATAGTGTTGAAGATAATTTTGTTGTTCCATACCTTAGACCAGGAATCTCTGTATGATAGTGGGTAGAGCAGAATATCTACAATGCATTATATGAGACCTTCTCAAATATCTCAAGTCTTTTACATACTTGGTTGATAGCATATACTCAAGGATGATCAAGGAATCTTGGAAGGAAGAAGCCTTAGATGCTCAAACAATAGAGGGTTTTAGCACAACTTAGATTTCCATGGACATGAGTAGTTAATTTTTGGTGGAAAGGAGTTCAGAATAGCTACATTCTAGAGTATGTTATGACCACCTTCTCTTATCCTAAAGAAGCCAAGTTTCAGTTCCTTCGAGAGCCCCATAGATGGTAGAATAAGCTATTTGCTTTCGATATCAAAAAGTTATTTTTTGATCTTGGACTATACAATATATAAATGGAGAGTTAAATCCTCTTGTGAATGAGCCACATATTTGGGAGGGGAGAATAGGTGGCGGAAAAATATGGGTTCAAAATGGTATCTAACTAGTCTGCATTACAGAAATAGAAGAATGATGAAGCTTGACAAAGGATAATAGGGATCAATAGTGTGAGAAGGGATAGGGAGAACTGAAGGAGTATTATTAGGAATTGTGGGGAGGTGGAAACACACAAAGACCCCATCACTTTCAAGCCACATTCTTTGCTACTTCTATCTTATGAAGGAGAAATAAGTTGGATGATAGGAATTGAAAAATAAATTTCAAACCAACCTGAGTCCCCCACCATAATACACGCTCATGTTATTGATTCAAATGAATAACACATACGTAATTGGGACACAAATAGTGAGTAATTATAAAATAAACTAATAAGGGATACTGCAGCTGAGTTACTTGATGTACCTATAAGCTTAGCACTTTATTTCCCTCTTCAAGCCAATTTTATGGCACAACTTATGATGCCTAGAGGATCAGGCCTTCAAGGATAGAGTAATGTACCCCATACCATGAGAACTAATACTAAAGGTGTTGAAGCTTCCCAACAACCACCCCATCAAGCACCTCAATCGATAATGGTGTACTAAGAGATGATACTACACTTACCTGAATACCATAGGGTGGAGAATACAACTGAGCATGTCCATAAGTGTGAACTGATTTGGAGAGTGTGAGGCATAACCTCTTTAGAATGAAAATCCATGTAGTTCACCATGATGTTGTTGGAGAGCATGCATAATTGGTATCAGAAGTTTAAACCTCATCAAGTGGTGGTTGACTTTGATCATCTCAAAATAGTTTTCCTTCAAGAGTTTGGTATTCCTAAATTTGAGCAACATAGCATAGCAATGTTGAAATACATAAAGCAAGGACTTACAGAGAGTGTACATGAGTATGAAACAAGGTTTAAGACCTTGTTTTATAAACTATTATTTGAAATTAATGTTTCCCAACACACTCAATGGTTTATGAGAGGACTGTTACTACCCTTTTGAAGAACCTTGTCACAACGAACCTTTACTACCCTATGTGAGGCATTAAAAGTTGCCCTCTACACTGAAGTGGTTGAAAGTATTGACATTAGGATTAGTCCCTTTTATGGAGGGCCAAATAGCCTTAATGGATTCATAACTTGAAAATATAACAACTAATAATTCACATGAAATACGCAGTGGTGTTTGGTGCATAGACTACAAATCTAAAGGACATACATGAAGCAACCACCCATGTAAGAACATCCATGTATTACTCAAACAAACATGTGAAATATGTAATGAGGACCATGATGTGCATTCTTTCCCTCTTCTACAATGGGATACACAAACTAAAGTATCTGACTATTGTAAGATCTATGATGCCTATATTTATGACACTAATGACTACAGATTGATTAGTGATATCCATGAAGCTTGAGCATGTGCCATGTGCTAGACCTCTATTGTAAACAATCAATATAACAATGGATATCAAGGATGAGAGAGAGGATGAGGAGGATGAGGTGGTCATTTCCTACCTATAACCTATTAAAAGTGTGGATCATTAGACCATTATCAAAGGGATTACCCAAAATACCCAACATATGCTTTTTACAAGAAGGACCACCGATTGGAGGAGTGTCTTGATTTATACATATATATCACCAAAGAGAAGAATTAAAAGGGTGTTGGAATGATTCACATTGATAAACCACACTAGCATACATGCCCAATGATCCCTATTATTCAATAGGTAAATATTACCACTCGCAGTGGGGGATAAACCTAGTTGACATCTAATCCTCTTGAGAAGGTACAAAGGGAAGAACCAAGAGCAAGAAGGTATCCTAATGTTCAATAGTAGAAGGATGTCCTCCAAGATATGATGGTGTTCATATGTGAACTTAAAGGAAAAATTCAATTTTTGAAAGATAAGGACGTAACACAACATGTTGTTGTGTACCAAAAAGTTGAGCCTCAACATGTGGCACAAGATGATTTCTAGGAATTGTGTAAGTATATGTTGGATGAGGATATTATCCCTCAACTCAACATTTGGCTTAAGAACCAATCCTGAATAATAAATGAGGTTCACCCTCAAATCACTAGGCAAAGTGAAGATTGGCATTTGAATCATGCTCATCGACAGGACATCCCTAGTTCCTCTACCCCTTGAAAGATAAAGAAATATTGGTAAATATTGCCATTGATGAGTGGGTAATCCATGACATATTGGTAGACATTAGCACAGAAGTAAATGTCCTTACCAAAGATGTTTGGCACAAGATGGCTAGTCCAACACTACAATCCTCACCACATGTCTTGTTTATGACAAATAACACTCACACATTACCAATCAGAGTCCTCAATAATGTCACAGTTGAAATACTTGGAGTCCCATTCAAGGTAGACTTTGAGGTTCTCAAACTAATTAAGGCTGATGATTACTCAACTATATTAGGAAGGCCTTGGTGTTATGAGAATAATTCAAACTTGAGCTTTAATAAGTGGTATATTAGTTTTGAGAACACTAATCAACATGTAGTCATACCACTTGATCAAGCATAAAGACCCCTTTATATGAAACTCATCAATGCTAATGAAGATATCAACCATATATACAATGTCACTACTAGGAATGATGAGAAGTAGGATCCCACCCCATATGGTGTTCTGAGATGGACCGATGACTAGTCGATTTATGATACTACAAGCAATACTTGTAATTATTAGGCTCATGGTGACTACGACCTCACTGGTAAAGTATGTAGTACCATTAATAACCAAGAAAATGTGCCATGCCATTTTCATAAATGACACATGTTCATCCACCTTATCACTATCCAAGTCATGTGGGAACCTCTCATAAATATGCCTCTTAAAATACTTGATGAGGCTCCAAGGTTTGAAGGGTAGGATGAAGGAATGACAAACACTATGCATGAACATTACCAGTTTAGTGTAGAGGATAGTAGACTCTATCTTTGGCTACACTTCCATCCTAAGGAGGTGACTCTTGAAATTTGGAAGCAAGTGTCTTTCTTACTCAAAATGTACAATGAAGAGTGCAAGTTCAAGCTCCTACTAGATAGCATCTCTTTGGGCCCAAATGCTCTAATGCAACCAAAATCAATGAGGGTTGATCTATAAAATCTCACCCCAATCATATCAAGCACTGCATTTTTGAAACTTGGCATGGAAATAACATGCCAAAACATTTTGTTAGATTATGATGTATGCACGACAGAGAGAAAACATGCCAAGGTTATTGGCATGTATAATATAGGGCTTGTTGAGAATCAAGTGCTCACCAAGGAAGTGGACTCAATGAAAAGAAAGATATAAGAGGCCATAGAGGCAAAAGTAAGGGTTTTAACCCTTTGTAAAAAAATTTGAATGAAGATTTAGTGCTTGCATACGATGCACCTCTTGAGACCCTAGTAGAACTACTACTCAAGAAATACAAGGATCGACCCATGCCAAAAGATGAGGGGATAAAAATAGATGAATAGTTCACCATGACCATTGATGTCTGCAAGCATGTCTTAGGGAGAGTTGGGGAAGTAATACCTATTTTGGATGGAATTTTTCACAGTTTACATGCCTTATTAAAGTCTTAGAGGCTCAAATCTAAGTAGAAGAGGTCTTGAGGTTGCAGAAAGTAAGGGTTTTAAGCCATTGGGAAGTTAGAGACCCTAGTAGAACTACTACTTAAGAAATACAAGGATCGACCGATGCCAAAAGATGAGGGGATAAAAATAGTTGAATAGTTCACCACAACCATTGATGTCTGCAAGCATGTCTTAGGGAGAGTTGGGGAATTAATACCTATTTTGGATGGAATTTTTCACAGTTTTCATGCCTTATTAAAGTCTTAGAGGCTCAACTCTAAGCAGAAGAGGTCTTGAGGTAGCAGTTAATTAATGTTGCACTTCTAATAAAAGACTATGATGAGTGCGCAAAAGCATTCAGGGATGTGGAAACGATGTAAGATGCCATCAATAGCCATCATTAATAACTAAATGCAAGTTTTATAGCCCTCCAAGGATAGGTTGATAAGGAGGTCTCTACACTAGAAGACATCCAGAAGGATGCTAGCACAACCTTATACAAACAAGTGAAGAAGACTAATGAGACTCCAACCCAAATTGAAGAGTTGAAAGCATAGAAAGAGGCCATTGAGGGAATAACTACAAAGGTCCTTGAGGTATTTTCTCATTGGGACAATATTAAGAAGGAACTCGAGCAGAAGGCGTTAAAATATTTGGAAGATGCTAGCATGGCTTAGTCTGAGATAGACTAAGGGCATAGTGTTGGGTGATGTTATCCCCATAATTTTGACTAAGTATTATCCTATTTTGGCATAAAATTGGCACAATGCAGAAGGACCATGGCATAAGAGGATCATGGTTTATAACTATATGCGCATAAGCATCGTGGTGTAGAACCTATTGGGCACGAGAGGACAATGGTCTAGGAAGACAATGGTGAAGAAGGGACCAACACAAGAGGACCTAGTCAAAGTAGAACAAGTCATGAGGAACTTGAGAACATAGGACTCATAATGAAAGTAGAAGATTAGGGGAATGCATGGGAAGTGGGATCAGTTAGAAGAGTGCTTCATATGGAACACTCTGACCTTATTGATTGAAGGTTTTGTACCAACCCACTAGGAATGAAATACATGGCCATTGAGATATATCACAGAGGGAGGATTTATGGGGCATAAGGACTTGAATCTTTAGGAAAAACTTATTGTAAGTGCTATGACTCTCAGTCTATTGAGAGTCTATGTGCCATTCACTCACGTTATTAATGATTGTAATACTTGATTAGGGAAAAATAAGTATAAATACCCCTGTTGTAATCTATTATGATGATGATCTTTAGAGAATATATGATGAAGCTTTACCTTTTGGTTCATTAAGCATAATATATGAGATATCATATTTTACCAATTTATGTCATGAAGAATAATGGAATAAACTAAGTGTTAGACTTGAATATGAGTTATTTCTTGATCTCTTTTTCTTTTCTAAGTAACTAATGCTAGGAGAAGATGGTAATATTGTGCGTAGTAGTAGTAGTCAAATCTAAAACTCAAAGGATTAAGTTAGTATGTTTATATTTAATCTCTATTGAACTTGCATGAATAGTAAATTATGAATAAGTTATACCAATTATGCAACATAATTTATGAGAACCGGTCTTCCACTACATACTTCAGGTGAGTGTGCAAGACCATAGTCTTGTGTGAAAGGGATAACACACTAGCTCATTGGGCTAGACTTCAATGCTAGAGCTAGAATTAACTAAAAGTTCCCAACACATTTCACCCATCCAACATAAAACTTCCTTGCATATTAATGAGATAAGCATCTTCCAACATGGTCATAAAATTTAGAAAACTATGTTGGTTGATACCAAAAAAAAAACATTTACTACCTTGTGAATCAATATCTTGATAGCATGAATGAATACCTTTACTACTTTGTGAATAAATTAACACCATAAACATCAAATGAAAAATAACAATAACACGCACATGAAAATTAAAATAACACAACTGCAGGTTCAATGATAGGAAACACATATGTGTGTAACATTTCATCACTCCATTAACATATCGATAAACATTAGTACAATGTGAAGGAACTCAAAAAAATAAAAACAAAATAGAAGACACTATAATAATAATTTTTCTCTCCTTTCTATCGATGAAAAATCCTCTATGAAACACTACATGCTCGAGAACATTCAGGTAGGTTCAATGGTCATTTGTGGAGAGGAGGTACACGACAGGTAGGGAGAGTCACTTGTTGCTTGAAGGATATATGGAGTCCTTACCTAAAACGTGATCATCTAAATAATTTAAGCCTGCTTGAATGTTAAAGTATGCTTCCAGTTAGATTCGAATATGAGATTCTCTCCAAATCGAACATTTGTTGGTTGCTAATTTTTTGTCATTTATAGATAGATTGTATATCAACAACATAATTTGAATCTTGAATTTTGAATGGTATATGAATGGCGAGGCTTAGATATTGTATTTGCATTCATTTTTACAAGTGAGGCATATTAAAGGAGGGAGGTGGACTCAACTATTGGAGTTAAATGTTTGAATTTTAAATAGGATAGGATATAATAAAATATAAGCGGACCAATAAAAATATTATATAACCCCAAATATTTTATATTTTATCTTTTATAACTTACAATTAGAAGTCCTAAAGTGAATTTTTGGGACTTAGCGCTTTTTTTGGAGTTGGTGTTTTAAAAGTATTTGAACCTTTAAAACATTAGCAAAGGATGCAACTTTTTTAAAAGTGTATACAATTGTGAAAATAATGTTCATATTTATGAATATGATATTCATTAAAATGAATATGGTATTTATTTTTATGAATGTCATATCATTTTTTTAATATGATGTACATTTTTTAAAAAAATTGTAGTGCAATTCTATTTTGGATATGTACTTAAAATTTATTATAAAGATTCCTATTTTTAATATTATTTATATAAAAAATAAAAAGACATTTATAAAATATTTATGTAATAATTTTTTTTATACAAACCATAGTACATAATCAAATAAATATAAATATATCATAACAAGAGAAAGGGGTCACAACTATTAGACCCTATCCAATGCTTGGTCCCCTTTCCCTGTATTACTTATAGATCAAAAAGTGTTAAGTTTGTCACGTGATTGGATTTTTCCAATTTATGCACTTTTTGTGGGTTGATTAGACAACATGGTCAGATGCGACTTGACAATGAATAAATTATTTATTACATCAAAATGTAATATTCAAGGCAGCGATTTTTTTCCCTTGCTATGTGGACAAAAATTAGGAAGGGCATAAGAGTAGTTCACAAACATGCATTATATGAATGGTCGTGATATTTGTACATTTATTCCTTCTTTTGAAATACTATGCAACTTGATGACATTGTGAAAGCTACAAGAAACTAAAATTTATACATTATAGAGCAAACGCAATATATAATGTGTATGCCCTCGAAAGGTGGAGAGTATCATATAAATTGCTTGTAGTTATAGAAGTGTAAAATTTGTTTGCTTTTTTGCCATTTTGTGTGTTTTTGGTGGGTTCATTAGAAGACACAACCATATGGGACATGACAATGAGAATTTTTTTTATTATGTTAGAATGCAACATTCAAGGTAAGTGTCATTTTTTCACTCACAATGTAGACGAAAAAGTGAGGACAATCTACAAGTAGTACATCAACATGCACTCCATGAATGGTCATGATATCATTACATTTATTCATTATTTTGAAACACTATGCAACTTGATGACACAATGAAATGGATAAGAAACTAAAATTTAGACATCATGGAGCAAACACAATAGATAATGTGCATGCTCTTGAAAGGAAGAAAGGATAATATATATTCAATCTAGTTGTTTTATTTGAATTTGGAATTAAATGGTGTATTAACTCTAATTAAGATAAAATGAATTGAAATATGGGAAACGATGTAAATTAACTTGTAACTAATAAAATGAAAGTAAAAGACTAGAATAGACAAAACATTAATTAATGGAAGAACTTAACTATGAAAATTACAAAAAAAAAAAGATAAAAAGAGTTAGTTTATTACTATATGTTAGGTTAACTATATGTGATAGATGGATGGGTGATCAAATCATACCTGATTACGTGTGTGCAATTGAAACAAGAACTGCCACTATTATGCATTAGAACCAATTAGAAAAAGTTATGATTGGCTACCGTTACTATCCTCTGTAGGTCGATCTTGACCTATACAAAAAAATAGGAAACTCAGGGCATAATTTTCAGTGCGCATGTGTGCAAAATTTTGGCCTTCGATTACGCGTGAATGAATTGTAAATAACCTCTTCAAGGTTGAAATCCTACTACGGTTTTGCAATAGTTGAAAACCAGTAAAATAAAGGGGGAGTGTAATGGGTTGAGCTGACTCCAATCACCAGTACGATCATTGAACGTTGCCCATGTATCCAATAATCCAAGGAGGGAATTCAATCCCACGTGGGTCTCTCACGTAGAGTGCTTAGTGAACTATGGAAAGTACCTAGAGGGATGATGTTATGATGTATATGGATGGGTAGAGAATATAACATATGGCACACATCCTCTTAGTCATATAGGTAACTTTTGATATTTATTATATTGGAAAACGAGTGGGCTTACATTGGTTTTAATGGTATACACATCCATTTGGGTAACTTGTGGTATTTATTATATTGGGCGATGAGTGGGCCTACATTAATATTAGTGATTTACCTATCTATTATTATGATAGGGTATAAATAATGAGATGCATATTATTATGTAAGGGAATCAAAGATAATTATTGTAACTAGAGTGTATGCTTTATGAAGGAGGTTTCCCCCCCCCCAAAGAGGCCAATGAGAGTGGATTGATTCCTTCCTCATAAGGAATATTATGTGTTGTCGTCATACCTTAAGGTTATTTATGAATATAATTCATATTTGGGCATCTTGGCCCAACAAACATATTTTATGTTGATCTTTATTATGATTATTACTTGGTTCATAACAAATAATCACTTGGATTGCCTTATTTAAAAATATATTGAAATCCATGACTTTTGTTTTACTCGAATTTACTTGAAGTTCATGAGTATCAAAAAAGGAGGCTAAGGTATCAAGTTGTTTATGGAGAACTCTCATTGTGTGAGACATCAAAAAAATGTCATCTACAAATAGGGAAATTACAATATTTTGAAGATTAATTAACCATCTATTACACACAATGTATCATAAATTATTTCCTCTAGCTCATCAATGTAAAGTCTATAAATATAAGAGAGAGTGTGCAACCTTGTTTAACACCTATGGTATGTTAGACATCTTTTGTCTCACCATCCGTCGTCTGTACCTTGCCAACAATGGTCTCATAAAGTGTCATCACGAGTGAAACTACCAAAGGTGGAAGATCGAAAGCCTTAACCATGTCAACTAGCAACTACCGAGGAGTTGTATCAAATGCCTTGTAAAAGTCCACAAAACAACGATATACTCTATGCTTTTTTGCCTTGAATTTCTCAATGATAGAGGTCAAAGGGAAGATATGATCCCTTATACAGTGGTTCCTCCTGAAAATTGTTTGTCCCCTAGTCGTCAACCTCTTTGTCTCAGCGCATTTGAAGTTATGGATGTTTAAATTTATGACAAAAAATGTAACCAGGGTGTGTCCAACCATGATAGTGTGATAATTACTAAGATCATTGTTGTCTCCACTCTTGTAGATAAGATGAATGATATAGGAGGTCCATAAAGATGGGTAGCCATGGTTTGCTATGTAGTTAAACATGTCTGTAATATGCAAAGCTACACCTTATGGACTATGTTTATAAAATTCAACTTTAAAATTCTCTACACCATAAACTTTGTTAGATTGAAATTTAAAGATACCAGAGAGGATTAATCAAGATAAAAAAAAATGACAATAAAAAAGTTTTGAATTGATTCAAATACTTGACCCGTTTGGAACATTGTATAGGCTAGAAACATGATCAAACTTGATAGGAATATCAAATATTACAAATAAAAATCTCTTAGAAAAACGTTTAGGAGGGAACAAAGCTGATTGAAAAGAGTTTGTAAATTAGCAAAGCTTAATTCGATCCATGGGGAGACATTTCCAACCAATCACATAAGATACCACGGATAACAATCAACCGACATTCATCATCCATAACGATAACATAAAGCCGACGGTCAGATGAGATTTGAAGAGTCACCGGCGAGAGCTATAAAATAACAAAACAGGCAAACAAAGATTCCAAACGCACATAATTCATTCGTATTGCAGTCCTCTCATCGTCTGATTATTCTATAAGCGTCACTGTATATCTGATCGTGCGAAGTGAAGAAGGATGGCCCGTACGAAACAAACCGCTCGGAAGTCCACCGGAGGGAAAGCTCCCAGGAAACAGCTTGCAACCAAGGTTACTTTTGTTTTTTGCTGTCCTATCCTTCCCTCCGTGCAATAGGATATGCATAAGTTCATTTTCTCAGGATTTCAAATTTATGACTGTTGTAAATATTATTGTAGGCTGCTCGTAAATCCGCTCCTACTACAGGGGGAGTGAAGAAGCCACACAGATATCGACCCGGAACTGTCGCTCTGCGGTATGTCTATCTTTTCGTGAATTTCATTTTGGGGTTTTGTGGCTCCGTGGGGTTTAGTATTTTTTGGGAGGGTTTGGGATGGTTTCGATAGATATTTTTATCTATATTTGGAGTTTACTTGCTCAACTTTTATGAAACTTTACAATACTTTTACCATTAAAGGGTTTATTTCAGAAGGATTTTGTTCTCTTTGTCTTTTGGATTGGGGATGGCGGCTTTCTGGAGCCAATTTTAATTCTTCATTTTTTTTGGCGGGTTTCAGTGAGATTCGTAAGTACCAGAAGAGCACCGAGCTTTTGGTCCGGAAGCTTCCTTTTCAGAGGCTGGTTAGAGAAATTGCGCAGGATTTTAAGGTATGTGCAATTGGCTTGCTTAATTTGTATTGTGATTTTATAGCTTTAGCACTAAGACTCAGAAACGCAATTTGTTCTTTCATGCCTCGCATATGAATCCATCAAATTATGGAGTCCAGGTCTTTATTTTAATATGGTGAAATTGGTTTCTTTATTGTGATGCGGTGAAATTAGTTTCTGGGTAGTCAAGGCAAGATAATGATTAGCTATTATGGTTTGTGAGACTGGCTAATCTGAGATCTGGGTGGTGTCAAGACCAATACTTAGTAAATTCTAAAATAGTAAATTCTAAAATGGAATTTTTAGTTTCTGTGCAATTAGGGTTTGTGAGATTCTGGCTATTCTTTATTTTGTGGTGTTAAGACGATTACAGAGGAACATCAAAATGATCACCCAGACGATTACTGAGAAACTTCAAAATATAGATTCCTGTTCTTTATTTTGATAACAACGAAATTGGTTTCTGCGCAATTAGGGCAAAATAATGAGATGTTACTGGTGCTGTTTTGTTGCAATTAGAGTTTTCCAAATTATGGCTATCTTGTATGTTGGTGTCAAGACAATTATCGAGTAATTTCGTTGCAAATTGGGTGGCTAAAGAATGTTGCAGTAGCAGTATATACAAGGAAGAACATAATCTTAAATAATTTTTTCTTGATGTGCTGATGTTTAGTGAAACGATTTGTTGTGCAGACTGATCTTCGATTCCAGAGTCATGCTGTTCTAGCATTGCAAGAAGCAGCAGAGGCATATCTGGTGGGGTTATTTGAGGATACAAACTTGTGTGCCATACATGCCAAGAGGGTCACCATCATGCCCAAGGACATTCAGCTTGCTCGGAGGATTCGTGGTGAAAGGGCCTAGAATTCTGAGTCTATTGTTGATGCTGACATTAACAAATTTTCACACTTACTGTTTTAAGGATTTTATCTGATTCGCAATTGCAAGGATTGTAATTCAAATTTGTGTATGCCAAATTGCCAATTTGTTGAAGAAAGTATATGCAGTGCATGATTCTGATTCAATAATTAAAAGATTTGAATCGGTTCATAACTGCAACTGCAAGGATTTGTGGTGGCTCCAATTTGCTTAATTTTTTGGTATGCTAAACAATCAAAATTCAAAGGAAGTATATATTATATACGATTTATAAAAAACGGGCAGGCACTGTCCTAATATGATTGCATGCCAAATTGTTTTTCATTGAAACCTTTGTTTAAATGTAGCCGATTCAAAGTAGAAATTAATATCCCTATAGCTTGTAGGAGCATCTATACCTATTTTGCTTTCACATTTGTTTTTATTTATATTTTAAGTAAAATGTCTGATTATCTGTTTTATAGATTAAATGTTAACAAGTGAAATATGTAACATAGTTTAACTTGTTAAGAAGGTGCGCCATTAGAGTGTCTTTTAATTTTACTTGAAAAAATAAGTGCCCTCATTTCTTCTTTGATGGAAAAAATTGTGTTGAGACGAGAAGGTGAACGTAATTTACAATGTAACATTTTTTTTTTATGAAAATTTGGGAGAGGTTATAAGCTTTTTACTGGTTTGGTTGTATGAATAACCTATCGGCTGACTTCCAACTCTTAAGGGTTCTATGAATAAGAAGATTTGTAACTCAAGAATAAATTGAGATAAATTTTTTTAAAGTTAGTAAGTATACCAACTATGAATATAAATTGTGATTATAAATTGTAGTGACGAGGTTCCCCATTGTTTTGCTAATGATTATCATAATGATAAGGTGTTGATGTTGAGCTCAAATGAATACTTTAACTCTTAGATGTTTTATTATGTATATCAGTTTAAAAATATTGTTTGGTTTTGATTGATTGTTAGTGTTATTCTTATAAATCATAAAATTGTTTGTTAAATTTAGGCCTTTATTATTTATAGATTGTTCAGTTAATTTTTGTCATTTATAGATGTTAAATTATGCATCTTTGTTTTCTTATGTTGATCAGATTATATATAATGAGACAAAGATATTGTTCAATTTTGATTGATTGTTAGTGTTTTTCCAAAAAAATTGTAAAATCATTTGTTAAATTTAGGTCTTTGTCATTTATGAATTATTCAGTCAATCTTTGTCATTTATAGATGTTAAAACATGCATCTTTCTTTGAATTTATCAATGACAGCGTGTCACACCATTATTTTTTATTTGTTTTTGAAGTGTATTCTTTTATTAAGTTGACAGGGTTATATATGATAGAAAAAGGTATTGTTGTTAGTGTTAAATTAATTATAGCATATTATTATGTAATGATAGCTTGTCATTCTTTAATTTTTTATTTGTTTTTAAAGTGATATTTATTTATATTTTTTTATTATGTTGATGAGTTTATATACAATAGAAAAAAGGTATTGTTGTTAGTGTTGATCAATTATAGCATATTATTTTTATACATAGTAAGACCATTTATTGAATTTGGGTCTCTATCATTTACATATGTGTCAAAAATTGTTATTAATGTTGATTAATTGTAACATTATTCTTGAACATGGTAAGATTTGAATTTGGACAACAAATTGTTTTATATTAAGGTAAAAGTAGGGTTTGAAGGGACCTTGAAACTTTATAACAAAAATAGAAAGATAAAGCAATAACATCCATCAAGAAGAATATTACTAAATCTTATTGAAGATTATGATTACAAACCCACAAACTTAAACCATAAAAAATAGTTTAGGGTTTACAGAGCTTTGGGAATTCAAAATAAGTTTTAAAATTAAGAACCAAGTTTTAGAATTAGTTATAACATTCAACGAAAGGGATTAGAACAAAATTAATATCAACAAGGAAGACCTTAGTCTTTTAATTTGAGGATCATTTTCACCGTTTCCTTTTTAATCGTAGTAGTAATTTGTATGGATATTGCAGCAGAAGTAGCATTTTGTAGGGTTTTTTTTCTCGAACTCAATCTGGTCCTCTTATTTGGACCTTCTAAGGGTTTTATTTTTTCATTTGCTCGTTTTTCAAAGTTAGTTGCAGCAGCATATATGTTTGAAGTTATTTGCTCTATTTTCGTTCTACTTTTTTTGATGAGCCTTCTAAGATTATTTTCATGATCTTTAAGTTTAATTGGAATATTTTTCATTTTATCTCCAAATTATTGATTTTGGTCCGATCAGCTTCTTGGTTGTGTTGCATTATTTTCATTTTCTTTTTTAGCACTATTATTTTTTTATATATCTATGAATCAACTTGGAGAATAGCATCAGCTTTGAATTTGGCCGAATTTATGAATGATAGCTTAGTGTCTCTCTACCTAGCATCACAAATGTCTTATGCATTTTCATGTGGAGAGGAATTATTCTTTTCAATTTGGTACTTTCTTTTTATCATTTTCTCCTCTTTAGTCTAAATAGGGTTTTCATGTTGGACAGGGTCATTCTTTTCTTGTTTTTTAATCTCCATAGCATGATTGGGAACCAAAATCATATGTTCCTTCTCTCTTATCGATGCTGGATCATCAAGTAAAATATTTGTGTCTTTAACACTTCCTCCAACACAGTGTGATTATCTTCATGATTAGAATTATACAAGTGGTTAGTATTGATCAATTGTTATGTTATTCTTATACATAGTAAGACTATTTATTGAATTTAGACTTTTATCATTTATAGATGTGTTAAATCATGAGAGTTTGTCATTCTATTATATTTTTTAATTGTTTTTAAAGTAAGATCTATTTGTATTTTTTGTTGGTATTTTTTATTATTGTTATGCATTATTCAAATTCATTGTTTGGAAGAATAGGATTGGTCAATAAAGTTTATATTTATGTAAATATAGTTATTATATGAAAAATACTTCAACAAAAATTGTTGGATTCTTTAAATGAGTGGTGGAAAATCAACAAGACATTTTTTAACTTTAATTTTTAATTTTTGTTATACATTTTCAAATATTTAATGGTTTGTATACATAGAAACTCATAGAAATTATGATGTTTTATAGAGGTGTGCCCAATTATACAAGCTTTGTTTATGTTTTATGGGAATGATATATTTTAATGTGGGGGTTGTTGTATATGTGGTTTGAATTTGTAGGAAGATCAAGATGAATAATGATTAAGATGAAAAAATGGCAATTATGTTTTTGGGTATGTTTGAACAATTTTTATCTTATTTTTGGGTATTTAAATAAAAATGCTTTTGATTATTCTTTGATGATGTCCATCTTTGTTTCAAAGTTTTAATCTTGGCAGATGGATGGATAATGTTGAAAAGGATTCAAGAGGTTGGTTTTTTCAACAAATCCATTTTGTTTTGATCGTTTGATGTGTAACAACAATGTTTTGTTATGATATAAAGTTAAAAATATTGTCCTCAAATTTTTAACTAGTTTTATTACTTTGTGTGATGTATGAGTCTTTTATTTTTTTATAATCCACATACCACCCTAATTTATCGTGTAAAATTTTTGGCATAAAAAACAATGTTTATTTCAAATAAATCCACATTGAATTGCTTAGGTGGAATTGCTTCCCACGGGTCTAAAAGGTTCCTCCAAGTCAAAAAAGAACATTGAAAAACTACAATTTACCTTGGAAAAAATCAAAGTTGAGAATACTTAATGAGGTTTATTCAACATGGAAAAAATAGTGACCCATACATCATAAACCCTTGTTATTTCTCCCAATTATTGTCTATTACATTTTTTTTTTATAGTAGACCATTATTTGTAATGGAAATTAGTGTAATTTCAAAATATATTTATAAATTGATTTTGAAATAATTTTTTTTTATAAGTTAAAAAGTGTAATATTCCATAGAAACTTCTTAATTTAGTACATGTACATTTGGCATACATTTATGTATCATTAGAAGTAGAAAAATTGATAAATCTTAAATACGATCATTAAATATTTTTAAAAATATTATTTGCATAGAGAATGGTAGCATCTTGTTGTATTGAACATGATGTCAAATGCATAAAAGCCTTTGTTAATAAACTACTATCTTCCCCTTTAAGATGTTTATTAAATGGAAGCTCATGTTGAAACCCTAAAATCTAGTAACAAATTGATTTGATGTCAATTATTTTAATATCAATTGTAATTTATCTTCAACTAGGGAAATGTTTTTGCTTGAAAAATTTTAAATGTTTATCTTGAATGAGTTTTGAAATGATTTTGGTATAGATAATGATGTTTGTATGATATTTTTTTCTTTCAATTTGTATGATTTATTAATAGAATTCTTATTTTTTGACTAGGTAAAATATATGATTGATTATATGATTATTATATCATATGTCTATATTTCAAATTATGGTTTTTAGTATAGGTGTAATATATTTTCTATAAAATAAAACATTTCATTTTATGAATTTATAATTTTGATCTTAAATTTGTTTTACAATTATTTTGATATAAAAATAAAATTTAATTTATAAAAATTTGAAAATTGTTATATTTTTTAATTGAAATTGTCAGATCAACTAATACTACATCATTATTATTATTTTATTATTTTATGGAATGATTGTTTTGGTATTAAATGTTAGATATATTCTTTAATGATCTTGTTGTATAATTTTAAATATATTCGAGAAAAAATAATATTATATTTATATATAAATTATAATCCTTTGTTAATATTTGTTCATATGTATAATATTGATAAGGAAAAATATGAAATAGATTTGTTCATGTTGTTAGCTTGGTTTTTCCAAATTGCTTGAAGTGATTACCATGAAATGTGTTTTGATGAACAAGTATTAGACATTATATTATTTTTTTGGGAAGTGAATCTAAAATCTTAATGAATGATGATAAATTATTAATTTCTATTAATTGATTTTGAATTGTAAAAAATGGCTATATCAATGTAGGGACTTCATAAATTGTTTTTATATAGTAATAAGATGATAAAAAACATGTCAATTGAGACGAGATCCTCCTTTTACGCTGAGTATATTCCTCATTTTAAAAAAATAATCTATTTGCTAAATAGTGAATGGTGA
This sequence comes from Torreya grandis, assembly GCA_037957365.1. Lineage (NCBI taxonomy): Eukaryota > Viridiplantae > Streptophyta > Pinopsida > Cupressales > Taxaceae > Torreya > Torreya grandis. The sequence goes on along the minus strand of JARHVA010002124.1, from coordinate 772,496 downwards.
AACAAAATAAATTTTGGCTAATACGTGAAAATGATTATTAATTGTTCCTTTCCAAATATTGTTGTTCTTTTCTATTCCATAAATTGAAGGGTAGAATAATTTATTTTATTAATAAAGTAGAATAAATTTTTTGGTAAAACCTATCTTAGAGTTGGTTTGCAGAATACAATTTTGGAAAGATTTATTTTAAGAGTATTTTGAAAATTGTTTTCAACTTATTAAATGTTGTGTATTAAGAATTAAAAAAAATTTGTATAAGAGTAGAGATAAAGTTTTTGTAAGTTATGATCACTTAAGTAAATTTAAAGTCACTATCAAATTTTTATAAGAGTAACATTTCCAAGTTAACATAATAAATCGATAATTTGTTGTAACAATTTTAACTTATTGTAACTGGTCTATTAGCCTTCATAACCCTTAGTATTAGTTGATATTGTTTAGTAGTTTAGATTTATAAATCTATAAATACATTCATATTTGGGTTGATATATTACATCAGTATATATTTATATTACACCTCAAAACACAGTGGTTTATTTCAGTTATGCTAAAAAATATATACATGAAAAGAGCAACAATAGGAATATAATTAATGGGGTCTTCTAAGAAGGATATTATATAAGAGGTCTTTACTTCATGGTTTCATTTTTTTTTATTTCAATTGATTAGGTCTTAGATCAATTTTTGACAATGTTTTATAAAAATGTTTGATGCATCTATGTAATGAATCAATCTATGTTAAAAGGTATTAGCAGTCTTCGTAAACATAATTATATGTATTTTATTACTATAAAAATACTATAGTGATATGAAATTAATAATTATAACCATATAATTATAATATTTATTAATCATTTGGTTTGTGCATCTCATTCGCATGGAGGGAATTTTGAACTGGCCAATATTTACCTACCTAATATGTTATATATATATTTGTTACCAAACATTTTTGTATTTGACTAATGGTTATGCTTAAATGTTCCAAGATATGTTGCTATATGAAGTGACCATATAAATATATATTATGGATATGTCATGCTATTAAATTCATACCTTAGAGAAGTATTTCATTAAATAAGCATTGATTATGGAAATGAATATAGAGATATATTTGCATTGTGCTTTAGGAAGTCAGAACGAAAATTTAACTTCATAAGGGACAACTACTAATGGTGGAACAAGAGGTGGAGTAATCTTTTCTCCTTATGATCTATATGGCAAGAAAATTTAGTTATTGTTGATATGAAGTGTAAAAGGTATCACATGCATTAAATGAGAGTCTTATATAGTTATTTTATTTTCAATTTTATTTTCTAAAGTGTTTTATCCAAATTTAATGGGATTATTTTAGGAATAAAAAAGTGTTTTATTTTTGAAATTGTTGGATGAGAAATGTCACTTAGGATACAATGTGGTTTTTATTTATGACATGTCACCACATTCACACAGATGTACTGAATGGAGATTAACTCACCCCACGATGATTGCATGTCCAATCTCAAATTTAGGCCATTTTCAACCTAGGATTAAGATGAATCTTTTTATTATGATCTAAGATTTTGACTCAAGAGAGGATGGTTAGTATTGTGTTAGTTTTAAAATGAAAATAAAATGAAATAAATACACTAATATTATAACATCTCTAGGCCCTGACACTAGGGAGAGCTTAGTTAACAAAAATAAATGATAAGCACAAATAAAAAGAAAGGAATCAAATATAAGAATTCCTTCACCTTCCTTGGATGCTCCAAATGCTTTTGTAATGGTGGCTTGCTCGGCTTGTGCTTCAAGAGGTCTTTTTCAATGGAGTGTGGCTACTTTCATCTCCTTTTGGCACCTTTGGCTTGTGGCTTGGCTTGGCTTGGAATCAATTTTGCATTATAACACTAGTTTCTTGAAGCTTTTAGAACCAATCCTGCATTATAACTTTGCACTAATTAAGCTTAAAAATGATGTTGTGAGGCCTCTTATTTATAGATTTTTAGATTTGATTAAAATCACCCTGAACTGTCCATCTCAAGATTGAGATGTGTGGTTGATGATTAATTCAATTTTTGAAATTAAGTTTGTAATTATTCTTATCATGGCATTGGAAGAAGGGGAAATTAAGAGGCATGAAGGGCATCATGGAAGACATTGATAAGGCTTGGGAGGCATGAATCTTGATATTTATGGTTTTTATGGCCTAGGAATGTCTTCCCAAGAAATGAGGTCACTTGATGATGCATATATTCAATATTTATTTCTAAAAACAAATATTCAACAAGCCTCCATGAAATTCTTGATTAGGCCTTGATTTAGGTTAATTAGCTCTTAGGCATGATTAAGCACTTTGTGCACAAATTACTCAAATTGATTAGAATGCCTTGTTATTGGTCCTAAATTTGATTGGATTAGAATTGGAAGTCCACATCAGATGCATATTCTCATTTAGGATGTCAAAAATAAATAACAAAAGCACAAGTCTTGTGCAAAAGATTTGATAGGAAAGAGCGGTCCAGAGCACACAGGTGCAAATTTGATATTTTGACTCGAAATGAATTGATCAAAGCTAGCTGGACCATAAATTACATTGCCCTATTTCAGAATACTCTGGGTAAAATTGGCACTTGAATATATCATTTTCACATCATTTTACGTGTTTATGTTTTTAGATTAAATAGTGCATTTTGGGTAAAAATTGGTCAAAACTTTGGTTGGAGGTTATCGACAGCGAGTTTTAGGTGTCTACAGTTTGCCCCTTTTTGGAAAGGCATTATAAGCTTTAAGCACAATAACATTTTTTCAAAGAATGAAAAGGTTCTGTATGCCTCAAGGGAATGGTAGGCACAAGTATTGTTAGGTTGTGGAGCTAAAAGCTTCACTGATGCAAACAGAGGAGGAGGTTGCTGAGTGTCACAGTCACCGACATCGATTAGGCCGATCGATGTCAGCCAGTGGTGGACAAAAAGGCGACCGACCTCGGCAGGAGTCTGCTAACATCAGTCACCACTAGACAGACAAGGACCGACGTCGGTCGCCTGTGCGGTTCCAAAACTGCTCGTTACACGAATAGTTAGTTAACGAACTGAGTGTTTGCATGTTAAAGGCTAATTATAGTCTCGAGCTGTGGATTTAATTATTGTAATTAGATGTCTAATTATTGTATGCATGGGATATATATAATAGACTCATGGGCTGTATTGTAAATTGTGCTAGAGAGTAAGAGAGCAAATATTAGCTCCTTTAGAGAGAAGAGAGCAAGGTGTGTTCCTCCTAGTTCCACAACAGTGCCAAGCATGGGTGCTGGGTTTGGAGAATCATAAAGATTCTTCATGTATGTATGATCTCAGTCAGCAGGTGTGCAAGGCCAAGGTTAAGAGATCTGCATGGTAAGTAAGATCATTTGAGTTGCAGGTTATTGCAGGTTCATGGGAGATCTACTTGAAGTACGTGGAGTACTTGTGTACTGGCAGTAGTGGATACTGACTAGTGATACTGGCAGTAGTGGATGCTGACTGGTTGGAGGTGAACACCAACTCTGTGTTTGAGTTGTGTGTTGGGACCATTTTTGGTGAGAGGGATAACTCTTGAAGTTGAATTACTGAACACTTGGTGTGGGAAGCCTGTAAGGTGGAAGAGTGTGGCGTCTCTTCATTATATATTTTTTTTGGAAGAGTATTAATACAAGTTATGTATTGTCTCTCATATTCTGTGTTATTTCTGAATTCTAGTTACTTGTGCATTCTGGTTGAATTCTGCATTTAGTTGCTAATACAAAAGTAATCAATTGTGTGCTTTCGGACCCTGACAAAGTGGTATCAGAGCTAAGGTTGCAGGGAGCAAGTTTGTGTTTGATTACAGGGCACTCTCAGGGGTTTTTGATTGAGTGGGAGTATAGCAATGACAGAAGACAGTAAGCTAAGAATGGAGAAATTGAAAAGCACGAATGGTCAATTACGATGTGATGGAAAGAAAGAACAGGTAAAGAAAGATTGTTGGTTGGTTCAAGATCAGCATGAAGGAACTATAGATGCAGATGTATCAGGTGTTGTTGCACAGGATGCTCTGGTATGTTTCTTGGATAAAGTAGAATCTTGTTTTATAGATTTTATTGCCTCTTTCCATGCAGTCTGAAATAGAGTATTTTTCCATGTTAAGATCCTTGGAGACTTTGGAAAGATTTATTTAGGGGCTGGTGTGCCTTGCCAAAGAATTGGCAAAGGGGAAGTGAAGCTGAAATTACAGGCGACCAACACATGGGTGTTAAAGGAGGTCATGCATGTCCCGATTTTGAAGATAAGGCTAATTGCTTCTGAAAAGTTCGGTGATGAGAGATGCACAGAAACTCTCACAGTGGATGCACTTGAATTAGCTGGTGGTAAGAAAGCAGGTACTCTTTATCTACTTGCTTATATTACTGATTCTTATTCTGTTGAGAAGACGTGGCTTTGTAGGCTTGGTCACATGAGCAAGAAGGAAATGCATGTTCTTAACAGGAAGTCAGATGTCTTTGATAGACTTAAAAACTGGAAAGCCTTGGTGTTCATGGAGGAGATGATGGACAGAGATTAGTGGAGAAGGCTGAGTAACTCTGAGCAGAGCAGTTTGGATAGGGTTTTGATCCAAAGAGAGCTTGCAGGTAAAAAGTCATCACTCACAGGAAAATATAGGTACCGACGTTGGTCAGGAGGAACCAGCATCGAACAGACAGGTACCAATGTCAGTCATGTGCAGATTAGAGCTGGTGGTGTCAGGCAGAGTAAGACCGACGTCGGTCAGGAGGACCGACGTTAGTGATAGGTAAGATCGACGTCGATTAGGAGGATCGACGTCTGCAATAGGGACACCAATGTCGATCAAGAAAATTGGCATCATTAGTCAGGACAATGGCATGGAACCGATGTCAGTTGGATGCAGACTATGTGGTGATCGAGGTCGGTCACTGTAACGGATTTTGGGTGGACAACAAGCTGTCAAAGAGTCTCAAACACCCATATGGAGGACTGAAAGGGTAAGTAAGCCTCAAATTCATTGTTCCTCTTCTTTATACTCATTGCTCACTACAGAGCAAGAATGATCCAGGAAATAGTGGGAGCATGGCATGAATGAGGATGCAGAACCAAACGAGAGAATTTGGTAAGGTTGCCAGCCGGTATGAAAGCACTGAAAGACGAATGGATACCTTAGTTAAAGAATAGAGAGAATGGATATGTGAGACAGAAGACCAAGTCATATGGTCTTGAGGAAGCTCCAAGACAGTGGTACAAGTTTGACAGGTGGAGGATAAAGCATGGCTTTAGTCAATGTCATTGTAACTACTGTGGTTTCTTTACCAGGTGGGTGATCATTGCAACATCATCTTGCTACTGTATGTTATGTGTTTGCTTGATGCAAGGTTACACATACATGGTTTTTCTGAGCTAAAGGTAAAGTTAGTTCAGAGGTGTGTCATAAAAAATTTGAAGAAGCAAAATTCTTTGACATAAGTGTGTTCTAGAGACATGGAAGATCACAAGTTGATTTTGTCTCTGGATGATTGTGTAAAGCCAGTTAGCACGCTGATGGGTTGGATAGTTTTATGAACAGTGTCTTGATTCACATGATGAGGTTAAGTACATGCGTACTGGACTTGGGGGTTTTTCCCATTCAGTGGGAGATGTCAGAAAGTTTGGAGTTGATCTGGGAAAGAAGCACTAGAGGGCAGTTCAGTGGATTCTCAAGTATCTGAGAGGGACCAGCAGTAGGTTGACATGCGATACAGGGTCAAGTTCCTTTCTACATGTGTTTGTAGATGCGAATGCAACAGGTTACTTGGATGATAGGAGGTGCACCACAGGTTTTGTGGTGGTTGGTCTTCAAGGTTGAGCTTGAAGAGGGATACAAGCCAAGATACAGATTAGACAGGGTACAGGTACAGGTATAGTGCAGCTGTTTATCTCCAAGTGGGAGATTGTTAGGTTATAGAGCTAAAAGCTTCACTGATGCAAACAGGGGAGGAGGTTGCTAAGTGTCACAGTCACCGGTGTCAGTTAGGCCAACCAATGTCAGTCAGTGGTGGACAGAAAGACAACTGACATCGAGAAGTGTCGGCCGACGTCAGTCACCTCCAAGCATACAGGGACCGATGTCGATCGCTTGTGCAGTTTCAAAACTGCTTGTTACACAGATAGTTAGTTAATGAACCAGGTGTTTGCATGTTAAGGGCTAATTATAGTCTCGAGCTACGGATCTAATTATTGTAATTAGATGTCTAATTATTATATGCATGGAATCTATATAATAGATTCATGGGCTGCATTATAAATTGTGCTAGAGAGTAAGAGAGCATATATTAGCTCCTTCAGAGAGAAGAGAGCAAGGTGTGTTCCTCCTAGTTCCACAGCAGTGCCAAGCATGGGTGCTGGGTTTGGAGAATCAGAAGGATTCTTCATGTATGTATGATCTCGGTCAGCAAGTGTGTAAGGGCAAGATTAGGAGATCTGCATGGTAAGTAAGATCATTTGAGTTACAGGTTATTACAGGTTCATGGGAGATCTACTTGAAGTACGTGGAGTACTTGTGTACTGGCAGTAGTGGATACTGACTAGTGATACTGGCAGTAGTGGATGCTGACTGGTTGGAGGTGAACACCAACTCTGTGTTTGAGTTGTGTGTTGGGACCGTTTTTGGTGAGAGGGATAACTCTTGAAGTTGAATTACTGAACACTTGGTGTGGGAAGCTTGTAAGGTGGAAGAGTGTGGCATCTCTTCATTGTAATTTTTTTCTGAAAGAGTATTAATACAAGTTGTGTATTGTCTCTCATATTCTGTGTTAATTCTGAATTCTAGTTACTTGTGCATTCTGGTTGAATTCCGCATTTAGTTTCTAATACAAAAGTAATCAATTGTGTGCTTCCAAATTCTAACAAGTAGGTCGGTAAACAGTCCCTCGAAAAGAAAGAAGTGAAATGAGGGGATCAAAGAAAGGAAAGATGATGGGGTGAAAATATAGCGATACTAAAAAAGTAATCAAAATCATTGAGAATGCAAGTGGGATAGTGCACAATGGTTTTCTCAAAGGCAGTTATAAGCATTGTACCCCATTAGTGGTAACGTGGTATGATAACACAATGATTTACTTAAAAGTGGTTATAATCATTGAAAAGATGGAACTACCACAGTTAGGATAGACAAACAAGATAATAACATGTCCCTGTATGGGCATAAAAAGTAAAATAGTGACAACACAATGATTTGCCCAAAGGCAGTTATAATCATTGAAAAATGAGGGTGAGATGATGTGCAATGATTTGTCCATAGGTAGTTATAATCATTTGACCTTGATTATGACGGACATGATAAACTTGGCCAAGGATGATAATAACTTAACACAGAGGGTAATGATAAATTCAAACAACCTACTAGTAGGGAGATGCTCGTCTGAACTAATAAAAGTTGAAATTTTTTCATAATCAATTACTCTGGGATATGATTGGGAGTGGAATCAGGGTGTCGATGCTGAAGAGATGCACCATTGCTGAATAGACTTCTTGAAGCTAAAGTTTATTGTATCATGTGATGGTAGGCTTCATGATAGAACACCATAAAGACTTAGCCAAAATATGCATAAAGACTGACTCATATAATCTAATACTCAATAAAAAATAATGCACCAATGATAAAAACCATGATGAAAATGTAAACATATGAATAGGGATGGATTCAAGTGTAAGTGTGGATAAGGAATCACCTAATGAACACACATAAACTGAATTAAGGTAACAGTGCTGAAAACAAACAAATAGAGAAACAAACAAACAAAATAAGAATTTTGCAATAAAAATCCTACGAACATTACCCCTAGAAAATAGGTGACAACTCAACAAATGAACTAAATGGAAGAATATAAAAAAAGGAAGGGGGTGGTTGAGCTGTCTCCATATGCACTAGGCAAGAGGACGCTACCTACATAGTTTCATAGATGCAATATTCAATAAAAAACTTTAAGCTAAATATAGTTCTCTCAGAGAATAGGAAGAACGTGATAACTAAGAAAAATAAACATAATGGATGTGATAGAAGAATAGAAATGGTCTTGCAAAATAGAAAGTACGTGAGAGAAAATGGCCAAGAAGGATGGGGAAACTAAATGACAAGTGATTTGCTTGTAACTTAAAAAGGGTTCTCTGAATTCTTAAGGAAAAGAAGTGGTCAATGTTTTGGTTCTTTTCTAACAATTTTGGAATGTTTTTGAAATTGTTTTGGAGTGTCGCAACTCAATTGAGAATGACAAGACACTAAATGGTTCAAGCTCGCAAAATAACAAGAGCATGGATTATGTTGCTCACAAAACAACGAGAGCATGGCTTAGGTTGATTATAAAATGGTGAGAGTGTGGTTTAGGTTGCTCATAAAATCATGAGATCATGGCTTAGGTTACTCACAAAATGGTGAGAGCATGGCTAAAAGGGGTGACCAAGTTGACTTCAACAAGTATTGAACGCTGCCTACATAGTCCTAGAATAGGATCTCAAGTTACTATAGTTCCACCCTTACAGTGGAGGAATTTGACTAGTGCGGCAGCCAATTCAAACAAAATAGGCACAATTGGTAAAAAGACATAATATGGCATATGAAGTGGCAAGTTAGTATGTCAAAACTTAGTATTACTTCTAATTTTCCCATAGGTGGTTATAATTAGGACACAAAAACATAGATCAATGGTACTAATTTGTCCAAAGGCAGTTATAATTAGCAACAAGACTGGTGGTAAGAAAGAATAACAAATGAAGGATGCAACTGCAAAAACTTTTGTCACACTATCCTAAAATACGATCTCTATCTGAAGTTCTTAAACCAATTGATGAATTGATCAGATACCTTGATGTTAAAACTGTGTAATGAATGAAAAAAACCAAGGTCAAATAGGCTACGCTTTAGAACACGCTGGGTCGATAGGTTGGAAGTGGATATGACGAAGAGGATGGATAAGAATGGTATGTGTACAAAGACGAATAGTGATAAAATGGCATAATTGAAATGGTCCTTATAGACAATACACCTTAGCATTCAAGCTTAGTACCACTTGAAATGAATAATATTTATTGGATCTGGGAGTTTATCATTGTTTGGTGTGGAAAGCATGTATGCTCCTGATCCATAATCTGTAGTAATGATGAAAGGCCCTATCCAATTTGGTTTTAATTTCTTTTTATATTTCTTTTCAGTCATGGTATTATTTTGGTTTTCTTTAAGAACAAGATCACTAAGTTCAAATGTTCTATACTTCACATGTCGATTATAGTGGCCTTTGAGTCGATTCTGATATGCTTGAAGATTGTTGAGCATAGTTGTACATTTTTTATCAAGTAGATCTAGCTCTTATAGGTGAGCTACTTGATAGTCATGATCTTTTAGGACATGCTTAAAAGAGATGTGTATGAAGGCAATTCGACCTCAATGGAAAGTAGGGCTTCAGTACCATAAACAATTATGAGGTGGCCCCTGTGGGGGTATGATGATTGGTATGGTATGTACAAAGTATAGGGAATATTTGGAGGTGCCAATCATGACTGACATCATTGATAGTCTTTTGAAGAATATTGACAATAGTTTTGTTGGATGCCTCAGTGTGGCCATTACTTTGAGGGTAATATGTTATAGAAAAGTGTTGTGTGATGTTGTATTCGGTACTTAAATGGTCTATATCTTTGTTCTTGAATAATCCTCTATTATTAGATATAATTCCAGAGGGAATACTGTAGTGGCAGATGAGGTGGTTGAAGATGAATTTGGAAATTTGCTTTCTAGTCACATGAGGGGTATAGCTTCAGCCCACTTAGTGAAATATTCGGTGGTGGTATGGATATGTTTATGGCCATTAGATGAAGTAGGATTAATCTTCCCAATAAGGTTAAGTCCCCATGTAGAAAATGACCATGGTGTCAACATCAGTTTCAAAGTTTTTGCTGGGACATGAATCAAATTAGCATGCCATTGACATTTGTCTCATTTCTTTACATATGTAGTAGCATCTACGTCCATTGTGGGCCAATAATAACTAGTACGCAAGAGATTTCTGGATAAGACTGCCCCTCTAGAATGGGCTCCACATACTCCTTTGTAAACTTCTCTTAATGCTAATGTAGACTTTGTCGAAGTTAAACAACGAAGTAGAGTTCCATCAAAACCACAATGGTAAAGAGTAGATCCAAGTAAAGTGTAACGAGTGGAATGATGAATGAAGGCTTTGGTTTATTTTTGAGATAGGTTAGGTGGTAGAGCTTGGTTATAAAGGTAGTTGTAAAGGTCTGAGTACCAGATAGAATTAGGACCAACAATATCACAAATCATGACAATGATTGAAGGTTCATGAACTAGTGCTGACAAATTCTTGACGAAGAACTGATACTCTAGCTTTATCTATTTATCAAATCAAAGAGCCAATAGTAGCCATGATATTTGCAATTTTGTTACTAGCCCTCAGCATATGCTCAAACTGAATGTTGACAATTTGCTTTTTAAGAGTGTCAACCATGGATTTATATGGAACCAACTTATCATCTTTGGTTTGAAAATGCTCTGTGACCTAATTGATGATTAACTAAGAATCACCATAAATTTAAAGATGAGATATATTCTAATGCACTATTTGTCAAAGGCTTGCAACAAGTGCTTCATACTCGGCCATATTATTTGTATAAAGAAAGCTGATTCTGAATAATTTAGGGATTAGATCCCTCTGTGGTGTAATAAATAATAGGCCTACCCTCGATCCATGTGCAGTGAATGAACCATCAAAATACAACTTCCAAGGTTGCTCTTCAAAGGGTGTATCAATAATGGTCATGATGGATTCATCAAGAAATATAAACTTAAGTGGCTGTGTGTCTATGAGAGGTGCTTCAACAAGTTGATCTACAAAAACTTGTCCTTTGATTGCTTTCTGATTGACATAATCTATGTCAAACTCACTAAGAAGCATGATCTATTTAGCCATTCTACCTTATAAAATTATTTTAGATAGTAGATACTTGAGTGGATATACTTTTGAAATGACCATGTTTTTATTATTCAACATGTAATGATGTAGTTTCTGAGCTGTGAAAACTATGGCTAAACAAGATTTTTCAATAGGTGCATAGTTATGTTCATATGTAACCAAGGTATGGATTAGGTAGTAAACAACATGTTCCTTTTCATTGTCATCATGTGTAGCTAAGAGTGCCCCCAGATCATAATCGATAGCTGATAAGTATAACAAGAATCACTTTCCTGGCATAAGAGGTAATAAAATAGGTGGATTGACAAGATAATCTTTGAGTTGTTGAAAAGCTGTTTGGCAATGATCATCCCAGTGAAATGCAACTCCTTTCTTTAAAAGGTGCGTAAAGGGATGGCACTTGTCTGCTAACTGAGCGATGAAGCATCAGATGGACTGGATCTTACCCTACGAACTACGAAGTTGCTTCAAATTGGTTGGTGGTGGCATCTCAATTATAGTATAGAATATAGCCAGATCAACTTCAATACCTCTACGAGACACAATGAAGCCAAATAGTTTATCTGAAGTTACACCAAACACATATTTCTTTAGATTGAGTCTAAATTTTTACTCTTGTAGTCTTTCAAATATCTTACGCAACACTGTTGGATGGTTGACTATAGTCTTGGATTTTCTTAATATGTCATCGACATAGTCTTCAATAATATCGTGCATCATATAATGGAATATGACAGTCATGGCTCTTTGATATGTAGCTCATACATTCTTAAGGCCAAATGAAATCACCTGATAGCAAAATATGCCCCATGGAGTGGTGAATGATATTTTATGATGATCTTCTGATGCTATTCTGATCTGATTGTATCTTGAAAAGTCATCTATGAGTGAAAGCATTTCATAACTAGCTGTGGAGTTGACAATCATATCAATATTAGGCAATGGAAAATCATCTTTAGGACAAGATTTGTTGATGTCTTGAAAATCAATACAAATTCTGATTTCTTCAAGTTTTTTGCTAACATGTATAACATTAGAGATCTATTTAGAGTAGTCAATGGATTATATACATCCTACTTCTAAGAGTTTTTCCAACTCTTTCTTTACTAATACAACAATGTGAGGGTACATCTTACGTAGCTTTTGTTTTACTAGTTTAGCATCATGATTAACCACAAGGTGGTTCATAATCAAGGCAGGGTCTAATCCTAGCATGTCAGAATAGGACCATGCAAAAAAATGCACAAACTCTCTCAATAGAGCTATAAAAACATCACGTTTCTCAATGAGGGACACACCTAATTTTATCTATTTTAAGTTCTATAGAGTCTCGATGTTTACCTCTGTTGTATCTTCAACTAGGAGGGTCAAACCATCTTCTAAGATAGTAGGAAATGACTTGAACTATTGGACTATGTTAGGGTCCACTTTTAGGACTTGCTCTTTAACTTCTCCTAGGCATGATGAATCTAAGTCTGATAATGGTAGATTTGGCCATGTAACAAAAATAATAAAAAATTATTGGAGAATTTGATCAAATACATGTTGTTGCTCAAAACTAAACTCAGATCCATAGATAAGTTCATTATTGTTGGTCTTTTGGTCTAAATTTGAAGAAGAATGAACACCCCCATCTAGTGGCACCTGAAATAAGTTTTCATCACTAGACTAACCTTTATCTTTACTTTTTACCTAGTCAAAAAGTGCCTCAAAGAGGTTTTCACTTTGGGACCTCAATGTTTTACTTATTTGTTTTTGGTTAAGGGTGTTCACTTGCTTTCCAAAATAGGCTACAAGATTCAATGTGATTGAGAATCTTGATTTGTGATCTCCCAACAGAACATTGTCTCTAAGGCTCAAGAAATCATAGAATGCTTCATCATTCTGGAACTCATCAATCGACATAGTAGATTCTTGTTGGTCCCAATCTATCAGTTGGGGATAATATAATGGCAATGGATTGTGATGAATGGCTTAGGTAAGGGTACAAATGAAATTGTTATCAAACAGTTTGGTTTCCACTAGGTTATCAAAGGTAAGGTTATGATCAGACTCTGCTTCACTCTCGGCATCATCATCACTAGTCATTGGTGATGAAGTTTGAATAAGATATGTAGGGTCACCCCTAGGCAGTTTAAATGCAAGTCTATAAGGTCTTTTATATTTAGTCATGGAAATTGGCAAAATAGTTCCTTGCTGATTCAATTTGAGACCTCATCCTTCATAATTGTGACACTCCATGATCCTATTGGGAATATGATACTTTACATTTTTATAAAAATCAACTTGGTCATCATTGTATAACCATGATTCATTCCCTTTAAGATGGTCAGGTCCTAAGCCAGATGCTAGTACAAATGTGATAGGTCCCTTATCTTTGTTCTTTTGTTGCTAATGCATATGTGGGATGACCTTAGTGTTAGGATCTTAGAGTACAATAAATTACTTTTGTATAAGCAACTAAACAAGGAATTGAAATCAAAAGTAATAAGTAATTAGAAATCAGAAATAACAAATAAGAGGAGATACAAGAAACAACCAATCTGTATTAAACTCTTCTAGAAGGAAATACAATGAAGAAATATCTCTCTCCTCACACCTCGTAGATGTACAGTAATTCTCCCTCAAGAGTTCTCTCTCTCTCTCTCAATCAATTACAATCAACTCAATTATTGAATTGTTCTACATGCTATGAGGATCTAACCCTATTATATAGTATACTACAACACTAGGGTTCATGAGCCATGCATTCACCACTCTTAGATCCACCTCTTAAATCAAAGGCTCAAATCTGTTATGTTAAAAATAACAATTCTAAAAATGCACAGAAGTCGGTGTTGGTCTGAAGATGATCGATGTCGGCCGACCCCTAACTGATGTCAGTTACTTCTGATCAATGCTGATCGACCCCTAACTGATGTCGATTAATTATGACTAATGTCAATTACTATTTAAGCCCAACAACCTCCACATTAGCTCATTAGTGAAGCTTTTAGCTCCACAACTCAACAATCTCTCACTTAGAGATAAACAGCTGCACGTGTACCTGTACAACAACATCCTGTAAACATCTCTGGCTTGTTTCTCCCTCTTCAAGTTCAATCTTGAAGACCAACAAAATTTGAATGAAGATTCAACTTCTCCTTTGTTACCAACTTTGTTAACATATCATTAGGGTTCTTATCTGTATGGATTTTTTCCAGCTTCAACTGTCCATCCTCCAATACCTATCTAATGAAGTGGTACCTAAGCTGTATATGTTTAGTTCTTGAATGAAAGGCTGAATTCTTTACCAAATGAATTGCACTTTGACTATCACTGTATAATTTGTAACTCTCTTGCTCCTTTCCCAACTCTTCCATGAATCGAGTCATCCAAATCATTTCTTTGCTAGCCTCTGTGACTACAATGTATTCTACCTCTGTAGTAGACAAGGCAACAACCTTCTGGAACTTTGAAATCTAGCTAACCGCCGTTCCACCAATAGTGAACACATATCCTATGGCACTTCTCCTACCATCCAAATCACTTGCCATATCCGAATCTACATACCCATGTAGAGAAGTGTTTGACCCTCCATAGCATAAATGCCTACTGCTGGTCCCTCTCAGATATCTGAGAATCCACTAAACTGCTTTCCAATGTTCCTTTCCTGGATTGGCCATAAACTTGCTGACAACTCCCACTGCTTGGGCAATATCAGGTCTAGTACATAACATTACATACATCAAGCTCCCAACTACTGAAGCATATGGAACTCTACTCATGTACTCAACCTCATGTGATTTAGGACACTGTTTTTTGCTCAACTTGAAGTGTCCAGCCATAGGTGTGCTTACCGGTTTTGCATCTTGCATATTGAACCTCTTCAACACCTTATTCACATAATCCTCTTGAGATAAAATCAAACTGTGATTTTTCCTGTCTCTCTTAATACTCATGCCAAGGATTTTTTTTGCTGCTCCTAAATCCTTCATGGCAAATGTGTGAGCTAATTTTACCTTAAGCTTAATAATTTCCTGCATGTGTGAACCTGCAACAAGCATATCATCGACATACAGTAACAATATAATATAACTACCATTATCCAATCTATTAAAATAAACACAATGGTCAGATTAACATTTACTAAAGCCATGCTCTGTCATAAACCTATCAAACCTCAAATACTATTGTCTTGGAGCTTGCTTAAGACTATATAAGCTTTTCTTCAACCTGCACACAAGTTTTTCCTTACCTTTGACTTCAAAACCTTCTGATTGATCCATATATATCTCTTCATCCAAATCTCCATGAAGAAATGCTGTCTTAACATCAAGCTGCTCAAGATGCAAATCCTCAATAGCAACTAAAGACAATACAGTCTGAATAGAAGTCATCTTTTCTACAAGAATTTTTTTTTTACCAAAATCAATACCTAGTTTCTGTGCAAATCCTTTTACTACCAACCTGGCCTTATGTCTCATTTGTCCATTCTCCTTCCTTTAACTTGTATACCTATTTGTTTTTTAGTGCTTTCTTTTTGACTGGCAACTCAACCAAATCCCACGTATGGTTCTCTTCTAAGGAATCAATTTCCTCATTCATGCCATGCTCTCACTATTTCCTAGATTCTACCTGTATTGCCTCATCAAAACTTTCTAGTTCTCCACCATCAGTGAGCAACAAGTAGTATAAATAAGGGGAATAATGAATTGGAGGTTTAATTACCCTTTCAGAGCTCCTTATGGGTGTTTGAGACTCATTTACAGCTTGCTGTCTGCCCAAATTTTTTTTGACAGTGACCGATCTCGATCATCTCTGATCGATGCCAGTCTGCACCTGACCAATGTCAAATCCTCCTGATCGACATCGATTTCCACCTGACTGACATCAATTTCCTCCTGACCAATGTCGGTTTCCACTTGACCGACGTCGGTCTTTGTGTTTTTCTATGAGTGATGATTTTTACCTGCGAGCTCATTTTGGATCATAACCTCTTCCAAATCAAGATTGCCCTACTCAAAATTATTTAGCCTCTTAAGCTGATCACTGTACATCACCTTCTCATTGAAAACTACATCATGGCTTTTAATAATTTTATTAGTTTCTAAATTCTACAACTGAAATCCAAAATCTCTAAAACCATAACCAATGAAAGTGCACTGCATAGATTTAACATCCAGCTTCTTTCTATTTTCTTTATCATTGTGCATAAAAGCTTCAGAACCAAAAACTCTGAGAAATAAAAGATCTACCTTTTTACCTATCCAAGCCTCTTCTGAAATTCCACCATTCAGTGTAGTAGAAGGTCCTCTGTTAATCAAGTAAACTACAGTATCTACAGCTTCTGCCCAAAATTGTATGGGCAAACCAGCATGCAACCTCATACTCCGTGCACGCTTCATTATTGTTCTATTCATCCTTTCAGCAACTCTATTTTGCTGAAGTGTCCTTGGAACTGTCATTTCCCTATGTATTCCACTCATAGAACAGTAACTATTAAATTTATTGCTACAGTACTCACCACCATTATCAGATCTAAGGCACTTCAATCTCAAACCTGTTTCATTCTCAACCAAAGCTTTTCATTTCTTAAATGTGTCAAAAACATTAGATTTCCTCTTTATGCAATAAACCCATACCTTTCTTGTAGCATCATCAATAAAAGAAACATAATACTGTGATCCTCCAATAGAAGCTACCTGAGCTGGTGCCCACACGTCTGTGTGAACAAGCTCCAATTTGTACTTCTTTTTTGTTGACCCAATTTTGAGAAATCTCACTTTCTTCTGTTTCTTAAAAATACAATGCTCACAAAAATCTAGATCTATGCTTTTCAAATCTAAAAGCTTACCTTTTGACTTAAGAACATTCATTCCCTTCTCACTCATGTGACCAAGCCTACAGTGCCACAACTTTGCATCTACATATGAAGTAGATAAAATAGAAGGAGAATAATTAGTAATACAAGTAGATAAATAAAGTGTACCTACTCTCTTATCTTTTGCTAATACAAGTGTACCCTTAGAAACTTTCTAAGATTCAGCTGTGAGAGTTACTGTGCAACCCTCATCACCCAACTTTCTTGCATAAATTAGATTCCTCTTTAGGATGGGTACATGCATGACATCTTTCAACACCCATGTGTTGCCATTCTACAATTTCAACTGCACTTTTCTTTTGCCAACAATTTTACAAGGCTCATCATCCCCTAAATAAACTTTTCCAAAATCTCTATGGACATAATCATTGAAAAATTCTCTATTTGGGGTTGCATGGAAAGAGGCACCAGAATCTAAAACCCATGATTCTACTTTATTTGTAGAGTAATTTCCTACTCTACGTTGTATTCAATTTTTTTCAGTCGAGCACTGCAATTTTGGTTCTTTGGGCGAAGCGACATAATTTTGAAGCAAAGGGCCGGTTCATTTTGCCTAAGTGTTGAGATGCAGCGGAAGCTGCCAAGTGTCACCCTCCGAGCAGGTCTTTTTTCCCTTATTGTTTTCTTTGTCTCATTTTTTCCTGAGTATTAGTTCAAGTGGATGCTACTAAGTGTCACTTTTTGGGAGACAAAGCCGACAGTTGGCATCCCTCGAGTCCTCTTTTTGTAACCTTCGAGAGCCGCAAACTGTGCCACATATCTAGTAGAAGTTAAGCATAATACACCACGTGTCAGCATCTGCATCTCATATCGATGTCTGCACTTTATTCAAAGACTTTCAACATAAGGCAGCAAAGAAGGCAGAAAGTGCCAAGTGGTAGTTGCGGAGGCCCTAAAAAATTGCAAGCCACCACGTGTCGTCATTCAGGAGACTTTGGTCCAATGATTTCATTCAACACATAAAGGTGTCCTTTCATTTTGCTTAAGTGCTAAGAGCAGCGAAGGCTGCCAAGTGTCACTCTTTGGTCCCTTTCTAGCCCATCCCCAAAAGGCAGCAGAAGGTGCCACGTATCTTTAGACAAAGAAGCAGAAGATGCCACGTATCTTTTTAGGAGCAACAGAGATTTCTACATGTCAACGTCTGAGGGATCATCCCCAAGTTTCATTGCTGAATAAAGGTTGTGGTGGGCCTCGAGTGTTACTTCAAAATCTACGAAAGCTTCCAGGTGTCACCATCCATAAGAGCCTGTTATGAGTCTTGAATAAATCTACAACATAGCCAAGGAAAGAGAGAGGGCCATGTGTCTTTAGTGAACCCGACAGAGAGCACCAAATGTCATTTTTCGTTGCCTAAAGGAGAGTTTTTCATAAATTGGCTAAGGGTCCTCTCCCATTACAAATAGAATAGAGTGCCCGTCTACCTGTTACAGTGAAAATGGAGGGAAATTTGGCGAGAGTTAATTCAAGTAGATGGAGCAGTGCACTGGGTAGTTTTTTTTGGGGCTTGCAAGCATTGAAGACACTGTCTATTTGTCTCCTACTAGCGGAGGTAGAATAGACAGTTGAGCGGCCCAGTAGGTGATGAAATTTGAAATTCAGGCGTGAAGAGAAGAACTAGTCAGGAATCACCATGCCGCAGTTAAGGGCAGCCGTTCTTCTCCAGCATGGCTTTTCAAAGCATTGAATGTGCCAAAGTTTAAATTATTATTTTTTATTTACGTATTCGGGGCTATAAAAGAAGAAGAATTGTAAAATCTAAAAAGGGGGGAAATTCTCATAGTTTTAGACTTTCTAAAGTTTGTGACCAGTAATATCATTTGCTCTTGTCTCAATTTTCTTGAGTTGTAAGGTTGATAAATCGTGCATGTTTCTATGCCCTTTATGTGGTTGAATGAATTAAAGAAATTTGAGCTCCATGCCTTGGTTGGTGTTGTCTGTGTCATTTGCAAAGTAGTATATACTGTAGATTTTCTAGTGTTGTGATTGGAAATGTTATTTGCTTTTGTCTCATTTTCTTGAATCTAAAGATTTACATGACTGTACGTGACTTCTGCATCTCTTATGTAATCAGAAGATTGAACACTATGCCTTCGTTGACAATTCCTGTATCTCAGCAAAAGACTCCCCTATTGTGAGCCTCTGTTTCTATTATTCCAATCTTTTACATTGATCATGCACTTGTCTGCTCTTAAATGTAATAGAATCCTTTAATAGTCACTCTGTGCTCAAGTTAGGATTAGGATTACGCTCAGGTGCATCGCCATAGTTAGGTTTCAATTCTTGTATTTTGCATTTTTATTTAGTCTCCTATCCCTTTCCCCAACACCCAATACAAAAGAAGAGACCAGCTTCTTTAAAATTTGGAGCTTGTTTTCAAGCCGCATTGTCCCACAGCTTGAAACTTCCCATTGTTGTTGATTAAGATTTAGTGCAATTTTATGACATCAATAGTTTTTGGCATGCCTGGTGGGACCAATCTTTCAAGGAGTTGAAGAATTTTGGTGTATTCTTCAGCTAATCTGCCTTTAGAGGTTTTTATCGACACCAATAATGACTCTGTGTCACCAGCCAATCAAGCAGTATCATCAATAAATCCCTTTGGTATGTATAACTCTGTATCTCATAGCTATGAGTCTTATTCTCCTTCAAATATGTTTTATCAAGAACAAGTTTTTTTTAGAATCATGTCGAGTAATGAGGATGCATATTGTTATGAGCCACATCAATCTTATGCCTAGTCCCCCCAATATGTCTCATCCCATGTTGAACCTAACCTTATTTTCACTTTCAAAAAAGCATTGCTGGGATTTAAAAAATATGTGTTAGAGCTTGACAGTAGAAGGGGATATGGCCAAGAGATTCCTTGTCATATCATCTATCAAGTAAGGGATGTAATAGACCTGATTAAAAGTGAGTGGGATCCCATTGAGAGGGCGAATTGGCAAGAACTTACATATGAGATGTTAGAAGTGTGTGGATTGATTTCATTCCTAGAAGAGAGGCCAAGCGTTCATGAGAACCAACCTTACCAAGTCTACCAAAATTCATACCCACCACCACAAATCCCATATCAAACATATGCCATCTCTATTCGTGAACAAAGTCAAAATCATCAAGACCAATTCCCCAATAATACAAAGTCTATGATAGCAGCAAGGGAAGAGGATCCCAGACTCTCACTTTCCCCTCAAATTTCTTCCACCCTTACTCAAGAAGCTTCTTATTTTCCATTACAGGTTTTTTTCTTTCCCCCTTTTCGAAGAAGAATATATTTTAAAAGAAGCAATTGAGTATGCAGAAGAATACACTCAATTCATGGCCAAACAAGAAGATTACATCAGTACAAAAGAGGAGGAGATCACCATAGACTCCCTTTTTGATGAGAAAGAGGATAAGCCTCAGCTTTTTCCTTAAATTTTGATGAGGAGGAGATCATTTCAGATATTTTCCTCACTCTGCAAGAGGATATGGAGGAATATGGACACTCCCTCGACCAAGTCATTGAGATAGGAGGTGCTGAGCTGGTTTCAGATGAAGAAGAAAGCCCTAAGATTCAAATGAGTATGTAGAAGAGATGCTAGCTTTTTAATTCATCCTTGCAAGAGGATGAAGTCATCAAAGAGCATGATGATGAAATAAAGCTGAAATCTGAAGAAGATGTGGCAAATGATAATGGATATCAAAAGGCACAGCATGAAGAACCAATAGCCCATGATTTCTTGATGACACCCGACAACATGAAGAACCAATATTTGACGGGCATTCAAGGACAAGAAGAGTTCATAGGTGTCGAATACATGTTTTGCTCAGACTCGTTTGAGTGCAAGTAGATATGTGTGGTTGGTGAAGAGAACATTCCATCAATGACATATCTGTTGCAATCACTGGTATGGCAACGCAATTTGGCTTGTCATAAAGAGGACGTGGAAAAGTTTGTTTTTGATCCCAGAGGAAAATAAGGATTTGTAATTAATGTAGTTAGGTAGTTTCCATTCTTGCATTGCTTTGTTTTGTTTTTTGCTTTCCCACTTTTCCTTTAAAATAAGCATTTTAAACGCAGAGTCAACGTCTTAGAAATTCTTTAATTCTTTATTTTTTGCCACAATAAATGCTTCTCCAAATCTTTTGAAATCTCTAAGGTACCTTGCGCCACATAATGTGTTCACCTCACTGTTTCCCAAAGATTGAGTAGAATTTGCTAATGGTCACCTTAATTTAATGCTATTTGGGACATGATAGGCCCATAAAAATCTCTTAGCAAATTTTAAAGTTTACAAACTCTCAAGAATTCTTGTGAAAATATTTTGCTCATTGTGATTGTGGCACCTAGTGAAATTTGTTGCAACAAGCATGTTTTTATCTTGCAAAAATTTCATACCAGGTTATTATACAAGAGATTTAGAGATGGTAGAAACATCAGAAACACCTGGGAAGAGAAGAAGGGTGTAGTCCCAATTGGACCTAGAAGAGGAAGAACAACCTTCACAGCGCCCAATGTAGAGCACTACAACTTCTCTTCAGGTAGGAATTACTCCCCCTCCTCCCTCTCAATCCATGCCTCCACCCAGCTAAATGACACCTCCCACCACTGCTGCCATTCCCATTTCGCAATTCACTTCATCCTTGATGCCTCAAGCCTTAACATTACCCTATTTCTCCCCCTCCGTTCTTAGAAAAACACCCCTTCAACTCACCCCTAGCCAGCCAATGGCTCTCCAATACGGCCTGTCATAAGAATTTCCCTTTATAGGGGGATATATTACGTTCCCTTCTACTTTATAGATGCAGGATGATGTCGCAAGAAAGGCAAGAGAAGCCTGATTGGAGAAGAAGAGGAGTAAAGTGAATAAAGCATTGACAATGCCACATTTGAGGTAATAATTTGACCCCATTCAACAGCAGCTGACGGTGACCCATTTGTCGCCCAACGTTGCCAAGCTAAGCGAATAAATGTGGCTAGAAGACTACACCATGAATGTAGTGGCCATCGACATGTGCCTATTCAGGTCTCAAGACAGAGTCGAGCTCATGACCGAATCCACTTCTACGGTCACAAAAAATTATTTAAGGATATTAAGGAGACTTCAGAAGATGGAGGCTGACCTGGCCATGGAAAAGGCAAGCTGCAATAGTTTGGCTGAACAAATAAACTAAAAGGACAATGAGATAGCTAGTCTACAAAAATAGTTGCAAGATACTGTTTCTCTCTAGACTCAACAGGCAATTTAGGCCCAAAATGATTTTTTGAAAGCAGAGCTTGTACTTGCCAAGGATGCAGCAACAACTCTAAGATGGGAAAACACAACATTATAAGGAAGAGTCAAAGGACTCCAACTGCAGGTTACCCAATCACAACAAAGGTTGCTGGAAGAATGGAACAAGGGTGCGGTTTTTCAAGCCCAGCTCCAGGTAGAGCAGCAACAGACTGCGTAACTAGCAATTGAGCTGGCCAATAGGCCAAAAGGTGTCAAAATGGTGAAACTGATGAAGGAACTCTACAAGTCAGCATGGGAGATAATCTCTTTAGAGATTCTCCTGCTTAGGCCACTTTTCACCTTCTTACGCCACGCACAGTAGCTATGCGAGATGGTCAAGAATCCAGTACAAAGTACTCTAGCCACGATCTCCCAAAGAGTCACAAACTCTTATTCTTTACTAGAGAATCTCTACAGCTCAAGGGATGCAACATTGGCAGCCATGAGGATTTGTGATAGAATGGTTGCCACAAAATGGTTCAATGAGGAGCTCAATAATAATGTCGCAACCAATAATTGCAGAAGCTATCTTGATGTCGTCAAAGAAGGCATCAATGAAATGAGACAACACATTGAAGATCTGGTGTGACTGGGCCTTCCTTCCCCATTTCCAGATGCGAGGATGGTGCTGATGGTGGACCAAATCCAACCATTGATGCTAGCCAGACAAAGGGATCAAATAATTTTTTAGAGCTTATGGGATGATTCTCCAACCTCTGAGGTCAAAACTATTCTAATTTCTATTTTCCTGCTAGAATCCAAGCTGAAATCCACTACCTAGGTCTTGAAAACCTTCTCACACAAAGATCTCATTAGCTTGGATTTGGCTTTTGATGAGTTGCAGAATAAGCAAGGATTATCTGACCATGAGTGGTCTATCTTCCAGACATCTCTTTTGAAGCTGTAAATTTTGAAATTTTGATCGAGTGGGAGTCAGGTTATTTTTGAGCAGGCTTAAAATCCCTAATGGTCACCAATAATTGTAGAGTAATTTCCTACTCTATGTCGTATTCAATTATTTTGAGTCGAGCACTGCAATTTTGGTTCTTCGGGCGAAGTGATAGAATTTTGAAGCAGAGGGCCAGTTCATTTTGCCTAAGTGTTGAGATGCAGTGGAAGCTGCCAAGTGTCACCCTCTGAGCAGGTCTTTTTCCTCTTTTTGTTTCCTTCATCTCATTTTTTCCCAAGTATTAGTTCAAGCGGATGCTGCCAAGTGTCACTTTCTAAGAGACAAAGTCGACAGTTGGTGTCCCCTGAGTCCCCTTTTTGTAACCTTCAAGAATCATAGACCGTGCCACATACCCAGTAGCAGTTAAGTGGAATGCACCACATGTCAGCATCCGCGTCTCATATCGGCGTCCACACTTAATTCAAAGACTTTCAACATAAGGTACCAGAGAAGGCAAAAAGTGCCAAGTGGCAGTTGCAGAGGCCCTAAAAAATTGCAAGCCACCACGTGTCATCATCTGGGAGACTTTGGTCGAACGATTTCATTCAATACATAAAGGCATCCTTTCATTTTGCTTAAGTGGTAAGAGTAGCGGAGGCTACCAAGTGTCACTCTCTAGTCCCTTTCTAGCCCATCCCCAAAAGACATTGGAAGGCACCACGTACCTTTAGACAAAGAAGCGAAAGATGCCATGTATCTTCCCAAGAGTAGCAGAGATTTCTACATGTCAACCTCCGAGGGATCATCCTTGAGTTTTATTGCTGAATAAAGGTTGTGGTGGGCCTTAGGTGTTACTTCAAAATCCATGGAAGCTACCAAGTGTTGCCATATGTAAGAACCTGTTATGAGTCCCGAATAAATCTCCAACATAGACAAGGAAAGGGAGAGGGCCACATGTCTTCAGTGAACCTGGTGGAGAGTGCCAAATGTCATTTTCCAATGCCTAAAGGAGAGTTTTTCATAAATTGGCTAAGGGTCCTCTCCCATTACAAATAGAACAGAGTGCCCGTCTGCCTATTATAGCAAAAATAGAGGGAAATTTAGTGAGAGTTAATTCGAGTAGATGGAGCAGTGCACCAGGTAGTTTTTTTTGGGGCATGCAAGCATTGAAGACACTGTCTGTTTGTTTCCTACCAGTAGAGGCAAAATAGATAGTTGAGTGGCCCAATAGGTGATGAAATTTGAAATTCAGGCACGAAGAGAGGAACTAGTCAAGAATCACCATGCCGTAGTTAAGGGCAGCCATTCTTCTCCAGCATGGCTTTTTGAAGTATTGAATGTGCCAAATTTCAAATTATTATTATTTATTTATGTATCCGGGGCTATAAAAGAAGAAGAATTGTAAAATCTAAAAAGGGGGGAAATTCTCATAGTTTTGGACTTTCTGAAGTTTGTGACTAGTAATATCATTTGCTCTTATCTCAATTTTCTTGAGTTGTAAGGTTGATATAATCGTGCATGTTTTTGTGCCCTTTATGTGGCTAAATGAATTAAGAAAATTTGAGCTCCATGCCTTGGTTGGTGTGGTCTGTGTCATTTGCAAAGTAGTCTATACTATAGATTTTCTAGTGTTGTAATTGGAAATGTTATTTGCTTTTGTCTCATTTTATTGAATCTAAATATTTACATGACTGTACATGACTTCTACGTCTCTTATGTAATCAGAAGATTCTATTCAGAAGATTGAACACTATGCCTTCGTTGACAATTCTTGTATCTAAGCAAAAGACTCCCCTATTGTGAGCCTCTGTTTTTGTTATTCCAATCTTTTATATTGATCATGCACTTGTCTACTCTTAAATGTAATAAAATCCTTTAATAGTCACTCTGTGCTTAGGTTAGGATTAGGATTACGCTCAGGCGCATTGCCATAGTTAGGTTTCAATTCCTGCATTTTGCATTTTTGTTTAGTCTCCTATCCCTTTTCCCCAACACCCAATACAAAAGAAGAGACCAGCTTCTTTAAAATATGGAGGTTGTTTTCAAGCCGCATTGTCCCACAGCTTGAAACTTTTCATTGTTGTTGATTAAGATTTAGCACAATTTTAAGACATCGACATTATTATCCAAAGAAAATATAAGAGCATCATGTGCAACAATACCTGCAACTTTTGCTTCTTTATTACCTTCATGCTTATTTTCTTTGTTATCCTTCAACCAACAATTTTTCTTTGCATGCCCTTTCTTTCCACAATTCCAGTAGGTTATTCTTCCATTTCTGGATTTGGATCTATTTCCCATCTTTAACCTTGATTTCCCTTGCTTGCCCTTCTCTCTTTGCCTTTCCCTGCTTTCAACACTTAAAGCATTTCCTGATGTTTCCCCTGTGATTTTCCTATGAATTTCTTCATTCAAGATTACACTAACAATATCATCAACTTTCAAGATATTTAAAGCAGATGCAGTATTACTAACTACATTACCAAACTATGCCAACTTTTAGGTAAAGAGCATAAGATTAAGAGAGCCTTAATTTCATCATCAAAAACTATTTGACTGAATTTAACTAATTTACTATTGTATAGAAATCATTAAGATGACTAGATACAGATCCACCTTCCTGCATTTACAAATTAAATAATTGCTTCATAAGATATACCTTATTTGAAGCTGAGGGTTTTTCATATAAATTTGCCAAAGTATCTATTAACTCTACCGTTGTCTTTACCTGTGATAAGTTGAAAAACACAGAAGCTACCAGGCTCAACCTTATAGATCCAAGAGCCTTTCTATCAAGAACATTCCATTCTTCATCTTCCATATCTATGGGCTTCCTTGAAACCCCACCCAATGGTAAATATAGATCTTTCTAATATAGATAATCTTCAATCTGTATCCTCCATAATTGATAATTCTTGCCATTGAATTTCTCCATTCTTAGTTTACTTTCTTCTGCCATTTCTTTGCTCCCACTCAATTAGAAACCCCTGTGAGTGAATTCTGTAATCAACAAACACTAACACACTCTGATACAGTTGTTAGGATCTTATAGTACAATTGATTACTTTTGTATAAGTAACTAAACACAGAATTAAAACCAGAAGTAATAAGTAACTAGAAATCAAAAATAGCAAATAAGAGGAGATACAAGAAACAAACAATATGTATTAAACTCTTCCAGAAGGAAATACAATGAAGAAATCTCTCTCTCCTCACACCTCATAGATGTACAGTAATTCTCCCTCAAGAGTTCTCTCTCTCTCTCTCTCTCAATCAATTACAATCAACTCAATTACTGAATTACTCTACGTGCTATGAGGATCTAACCCTATTATATGGTATATTACAACACTAGGGTTCATGAGCCATGCATTCGCCACCTTTAGATCCACCTCTTAAATCAAAGGCTCAAATTTGTTATGCTAAAAATGGCAATTTTGGAAACGCATAGAAGTCAGTGTCAGTTTGAAGATGACCAATGCCGGTCGACCCCTAATCAATGTTAGTTGCTTCTGACCGATGCCGGTTAACCCCTAATTGATGTCAGTTGGTTCTGATCGATGCTGATTACTGTGTAAGCCTAACAACCTCCACATTAGCTCATTAGTGAAGCTTTTAGCTCCACAACTCAACACTTAGGTCGCCTAAAGGTTTTTGGATTCTGAGAAAGATTTACAATGTGAAATGTGTCATGGGTCACATATTCTCCTAGTCTATTATATGAAATGGTGAAATGATTATAAGCTTTAGGAAGCTGCACGTGGGAAAGGGAATCCAAGGTATTAGGATCTATGTAATTATCTGATGAAGGATCAATAAGTATAGCCTTTATTTTATCCTACTGGGAACTTGAATTCATGCCATATTGATAATTATAACTTTGAAACTCAGCCTCAAGATGCTTGCAATGTTCATACGGGTGTAAATCTCCTAAATTATTCACTTCCATCCTTGAGTGAGAAAACTTTATACATTGGTACAATGTTGATGGGACTACATGAATCTCATATAACCAAGGTCTGCCTAGAAGTATGTTATATGATAACTCAAGATCTAGCATATGACAAAGTGTATCATGGGCTAAAGGCCCAATAATAACTGGAAAACTAATGATGCCCTATGACTCTCTTTTTTGATTATCATAGGCTTTAATAGTTATTATTTCTATCTAGAGATCTGTCATTGTGTACCCAAAAAGCTTGATGAGCTTGAGAGACACTATGTTGAGGCCATATTGATTGTCGATAAAGACACATTTAAATTTATGCTATCTGATACAAGCTTCTATGTAGAATGGGTTATTATGGAGCGGGCCAAGGGAAGATATATTGCTTTGGAAGACATATCAGGGGATATGTCACTAGCAATAGTAGATTGGTAAAAAACTCATTCAAGATGTTTTTTTGGATTATTGATGTTCACAACAAATCTAAAATAGAAATTTGTGCTGGTGTCTTCTACAATTGTTCCATAATATCAAGCTTCTTATTCTAGTCAGTAGTGAAAGGTTTATTCTGAGGTTAAATAGTTGGTTGGATGATAGGCAAAGTGGTGGATTGTTATGGGCCTGGGATAGTAATCTTAGACCTTCAAGTTGTGATTGCATAATCAAGATTAAATATCAAACCATTATTGATAATTGATGCTGGGAATGGTGTGGGACTAGATAGGACAAGTCTCGATTGCTGATGTACTTGTATGTGGTCACATGGCAAGAATGAGTTATCGTTATAAGATCCAAAAGGGGAAGTCCTAATTTGCTGGTTTGCGTGTATGCACTCTCAGGTCAAAGAAGGATCATCCATGTGATTTGGATGAATATTGTTATTTAAAAATGGTCTAGGCTGATTAGTACTTGGTCTAGGATTAATGGAGATGGTATTAACGCCACCCCCTGCAATATGACCTACAACCCTGTTGTAGTCATGTGCAACTACATGGTAAGTTTGTTGGTTATTACCACTTTGACCTTGGTTTTGTCCATTGTTTTGTCAGCGTAGATTATTTTGCTAATTTTGTTGATTCTACTAATTTGGCCTTTGATTTCGATACTACTGATTTTACTAATGTACTGGCCATTGTTGTTGTTATTGATTGTTCTGCTGCTATTGATTGTTATGTCAGGGAAAGGGATTTTGATAAATCCTAAGAGTTTGATTGGAAGTGGAATCATCATTATCAAAATTTATATCCCCATTCCCCAACATATTTTCAATTAAATTCTTGATTTGGACACAATTTCATAGATTATGCTCATTGACTTGATGATAGTCACAAAATTCATTTTCATAGTACCAATCAGGATAAGGAATGCCTTACAGATAATGCTTTGGTATTAGCCAACTAATCAGATTAGTAGTGGAAAACTTGTGAAATATAGATTTAATAGGTTCTCCTAGGTCACTAAAGACACGATGTGTAGGCACGGTTCTCCTAGGAGGAGGAGTTTGCAATGATAAAAATTGTTGTATTTGTTATACAAGTCTCAGTTGTTGTGGTTATGGCATTGGTTGGAGAGGTTGCTGAGTAAGAGTAAGATGAAAAGGTAGTGTAGATGATGTCTACATAGTTTGGACATGATGAGATTCAGTTACTCCATTTCCCATAACATTCTTATTTTGGTTGAATTACTTCAATCTTTCATGATTATTGGCCTGTCTTGGTTATGATGCTTGCACTTGGATGGGATGTTTGTCATTTCCATGATTGGTACCTTGATTTTGATTATTTAAATTAATCTTGATGACCCATTTATTGATGAATGCTCACTCGATCAACAAAATTTTATCAATGATCTCTTTGAACGTATGTGCACATTATAGTTCCAGATAGACTATCTCACTATGCAAATTTTTAGTAAACACAACAACTAATTATTTATATGATAAACTATGAGTGAAATGGCTTGCAAGGGATCTTCATCACTGTAAATAATTTGTAAAACTCTCCCTAGATTTTTGATTTACTTGTGTTAGGTCCACTAATGAAATATCATGCTCAAGATTATAGGAAAAGTACTGCACAAATTTATCAAAAAGATCATCAAAGTCTATTACTGAATTCTTGGGCAATTTTAAAAACCACTCCAAGGCTTGTCCAACTAGGCTCCTTGGAAACAACAGAAAAAGGTATATGTCACTATATGCCAGTGGTTGATATGTGACAAATAATTTAATCAAATGAGCTTTAGGGTCACTTTTCCCTTTATACTTATCAAATTTGGGTGGTTCATATCCTAAAAGAAATGGTATATGCAAATAATCTATGTTGAATAGATAGGAACACACATCATCCAATTTAAACTTCTTAGTCTGCTTCCCCACCTGAATGGCAACAATTGCATCCTTCATCTGTTGTAAACTAGATGAAGGAAACTAGATGGAATATTGGTTTGGATAGATGGTTGGGAGTTCACAAGTGGAACACTTTGACTAGGGTATGATGGAGATACCTATTAGGGTATATTAGCTTGGTTGGAGAATGGGCCAAGTATATGCATACGGGGATTGGGATGCACTTGCAATTGCACATTTGGCTATGCAATATTCTGGTTTGGGTTAGTGATAAAGGTTTGAATTGAAGGATTTTATGGCTGGGATGAAGGGATATAATTATACTATGCCTACTGTGGTTGAAAAGGGACATGATGCCGACTAATTGAACCTTACTGTTGAGTGGGAACTTATAGGTCAAGACCTTGTCTCTAAATTTGTGGCATATTTTGAACCAACAATTGTTTAGTAGGTACTTGAGAAATATGGGGACCTCCTTGTTGCATGAATCCCTGTGAGAAAGTGAAAGTAGGTTGTAGATTTGACATCTGTCACTGACCAATATTTTCACATTGCTGACTAGTCATTGCTTGGTTTTGGACTGGTATATTATTCTATGGCTAAAGAGGTATGTTTGTGGTTACTTGGCAAGGTGGAATATTAGTTGCCTCTGGTTGAGGTGGTAATGTACTCATCCTCTATTGCGTTGATACACTAGACTGTGTCTATTGTTGTGGAATACCACTTGCTACTTATTGAGGAGGAGTAGGATTCATCATATTCTATCATTGAGGTGTAACATTAGCCATTTTTTGATTATCTAATCTTGTAGGTTGTAAACTTGAGGAAGTGACTGGTTGAGGCTAGGGTACATAAACTCCTATTCTTTGATATGATGATCTGCTCATTAGATTAACTATAGGCACACATTGTTGGTTAGTTATTTGTGCATTAGTACCACTTTGATCAAGATTGGATGTTGCTTACACATTGTCTACTACATTTGCCTCACTATTCAGTGTAGAAACTGAAGACACTTCTTCAATAAATGGCATATGTATCAAGTTATCTATCGAAGTGATTTGTACAAATAGGTTAGAACTCAAATTTTTTTATCCAATTAATTCCATCAAGACTCCTGTTGAAGGTACTAGGTCAATGAGAGGCTTACTTAGCATGTTCATCTAATTGAAATCACGTGATAAATTTAGGTAGGTTTGGTATGCTGTTTGCATTTGGTTAAAGTGATATTCCATGATGTTTCCTTGATTGGATATATTGGGGTCTTGGTACGTTGTTTGGACTAGAGCCATAGGATTTCTAGAAGAAGCCTATTGATCATAAATGATATTGTGGGGCACTCTTACTAGACTTGGTAAATTTTCATGGGGGAAGTCTGCTGGAAACTTGGCCCTATGAAAAATCTCATATTTATTCTAACAAATGTTGCTCAAACAAAAATGGATCATATGTGAAAGCTGTATTGGTAGAATATGACTATTGAAGTACTGGATTGGCCACCATGGGTATTATAGCTAAGTATTACATGGTTTATTCTTGGTCCTATTCTGTGTAAGGTGGTGTATTAACCAAATAGTTAGCCAATGGATCTTGGCTTTGTGCCCCTAATTGAGTATTATAATAGGGATAAGAATCCATCTCATAAGCAATGTTATTTGTATAGGGGTCTTGACCCATTTCTTCTTGTGTAACTACATTACTAATCTGTGGATTGTACACGAGTCCACTATGAGAGTAGGAATATATGTTGGGATCCATAGTCAGTGCTTGGCGATACAAGGTCAAAGAGTTATACAAACTCTAAAAAGAATGGAATCTAAAACAAATGATGCCTTCAACTTGGTCTAAATTTGTTAAAATGATCAAAAGGTTTATGTAAAGATTTATGAGGAAACAAGCTAGTGTAAAATATCTAACATTTCACTGTTCACACAAATATGAGCAAGTAAATGGGCTGAAAAATTAAAATGCCAAACTCTAAGGTAAAAGTGTTTCAAATCAGTCTAATCTAAGAAATTAAAAGTTGCTAGGTCTTTTGGCCAAACGTGGCGTTAAAATCTAGGCTCAAACAAGGCATGTGCTAGGACTCTTGGTCAAACGGTGTCAAAATCTAGACTTTGAAAATAGATGAAAGTTTTAATCTAACAAATTTGAAACACTTCTAACAAACACTAAGCATTCGATTCTTGGACATGAACTTGATCAACTAGGTATAAGGTATGAAACAAAAGGCACTTTAGCAATAGTTTATTTTCTCACAAATGATGCTATAAAACTTGGTTCTTTTTGACAAATAAGCTAGATAAGGTGAACAGTACAACTATGATTTAGACAAAGGATCAAATGTACACTTGGATCGGTCTGAATATGTAGGAACAAATTTGGAATTTCTATGTAAGAGGGTCCATGAAAGAAAGTTTTAAATGATTTGGGCAACATAACAATGCTATACTACCTAAAAGGTGTGACAAAAAAGTTTGTTTCAAAAACTCTCTAAGGCAAAGTAATTTTTCCATAATTTTAACAACATAAAACTACCCTTCTTAACTCAAAATGTTGTGGTATATAGACTTAAAGTGCAAGTGTTTAGCAAAAAATGACTTAAGTCTATCAAATGATGATAATGATTATGAGTCTTAAATGGCCTTCAACCCAAATTGGAAATTAAACTTAAGTTCCCTCAAGGTGCAAATGGCAGACCCACTTAACACATCAACCCTATGAACTTGTAAAGGTGTAATTTCAAATTTAAATTATAAGTGAAGGACTTAAACAACTTTGGTAAAGGTCTAGACTCAATTGGGTAGCATAACTACATGAAAGTAGATGATATGACTCTCAATATTTTGATGAACTTTGTATAAGGAAAATGGATGATCTCACATGGGTAACATAATGCCTCTTTGTTCAAAGAAAAATTTGGACCATGTGTTTGGTTTAGGATTGTTTGTTTACACCAAGTTTTGACTCCAAAAAAAGACTTTAATGTAGGATAATACAAACTAATTAATCTCCCTTAGATCCTAAACTGACAAGGTTGCTTGGTACTATTGAAATCAGTCAATATACGTCATTTGAGAGGATTTTAAGTATTCTTCTATTATATAGTAGGGTTTTTACACCCCCCTTCTCTCAAATGATAGTACTATGACATGGACCTTGGGGTGAACCTTGTACCAACAATACTTCTGTGGTAAGTGGGGATTTGTCTAAATTCTAACAAGTTTTCGAACGATCTAGGGGAATCAATTGCATAATGACTTTCACGCCAAACAATATAAAATAAAAGCATAGATTTTGGGTCCATATCACTCGGCTTATTACAAAAATGCTACATCTTGCTATTCGATCAGTGTAGTATGATGTCTAAAGTGCCACTACGTCCCCTATGCAACTCTAAAAGAGTCAAATGAAGTCAATGCTGGGAGATGAAACCCCAAGTTAAAGCTTCCCTAAAGAACTTGTGGGAGGTGGTGAAGTCCCCCTCACAAGACAAGATGCATAAATAAATAAAGCATGAAAGTATAAAGATAGTAGGGCCATTTTAAAGATCACCCAAACTTTGACAAGTTTTTGGGGAGTGCTTTAGACAACTTTCTTTCTAAGCCTTGGACTAGGCTACTTGCAATAATAATGGTGCTTTTGATTCCAAGGGTTCCCTATAGGGAACAAATGGAAGAGCATACAAGCAACATTCCTCTTTTTGCCAAACAAAATTCAATTAAACAATTATTACAAGAAAAAATTGACAAGTATGTTCAATTTTAAACTCAAATGAAATGTTTGGTGGTGTTCTTTTGACCCCTTGGTCTTAGTTACAAAATTTGAAAAACATTCACCAAAAACATCTAAAAATTCCTTATTAAGCACCCAAAACAAAGTTTGTAATCCAAATTTAAGCATGCAAAAGTGATTTAAACATGTTTTGAGAAAATATCCTGCTTGGTCCTGTAGCAAAATTATTAGCGTATCCTTTAGCTTTGAAGCTCTTTTGAGTTTGAAACAAAAAACTTTGGAAAAGTAGGTCTCGAGTATATGTTTTTAGAAAAACACATTGACTAACATCGGTTAATACCACCGACATTGGTTACATGCAACTGAGATTTGACCGATGTTGGTTCTGCCAATTGATGTTGATTAAGCTAAGTAATTGATATTGGTATTTTTGTTGACGTCGATTACTGTGTAAAAACTATGGTAACCAAAAACAATAAAATACAGTTAGAAAATCAATTTGCAAGAGTTTTAAAGGTTCAAATGGATATTTTAGAGTTTCAAAATGATCTCCTTTAGGTGTGAGATGTGTCTCATCGCACTGGGCATGCCATAATGTGATATAGGAATTTGAATCAAGAGAGGATGGTTAGTATTGTGTTAGTTCCAAAATGAAAACAAAATGAAATAAACACACTAATAACTTAACATTTATAAGCCTAGACACTAGGGAGAACTTAGTTAACAAAAGTAAATGATAAGCACAACTAAAAATCAAGGAATCAAATACAAGAGTTCCTTCACCTTCCTTGGATGCATCAAATGCCTTTGTAATGGTGGCTTACTTGGCTTGTGCTTCAAGAGGTCTTCTTTAATGGAATGTGGCTACCTTCATCTCCTCTTGGTTTGGCTTGGCTTGGAATCAATTTGGAATTATAACACTAGTTGCTTGAAGCTTTTGT
Source organism: Torreya grandis (assembly GCA_037957365.1). Classification (NCBI taxonomy): domain Eukaryota; kingdom Viridiplantae; phylum Streptophyta; class Pinopsida; order Cupressales; family Taxaceae; genus Torreya; species Torreya grandis. The sequence goes on along the minus strand of JARHVA010002124.1, from coordinate 738,557 downwards.
AATTAATCTTGCATTATAAATTTACACTAATTAAGCTTAGAAATGATGTTGTGAGGCCTCCTATTTATAGATTCTTGGATTTGATTAGAATCAACCTGAACTATCCATCTCAAGATTGAGATGTGTGGTTGAAGATTATTTCAATTTTTAGAATTACGTTTGTAGTTATCCTCATAATGGCATTGGAAGAAGGGAAAATTAAGAGGCATGGAGGGCATCATGGAAGGCATTGATGAGGCATGGGAGGCATGAATTCTGATATTTATGGCTTTTATGGACTAGGAATGTCTTCCCAAGAAATGAGGTCACTTGATGATGCAAATATTCAATATTCATTTTTAAAAACAAATATTCAACAAGCCTCCATGGAATTCTTGATTAGGGATTGATTTGGGTTAATTATCTCTTAGGTATGATTAAGCACTTTGTGCACAAATTACTCAAATTGATCATAATGCCTTGTTATTGGTCCTAAATTTGTCTAGATTGAAATTGGAAGTCCACGTCAGATACGTATTCTCATTTAGGATGTTGCTAACAACAAATAACAATTGCATAATTCTTGTGCAAAATATTTGATAGGAAAGAGCAGTCCAGAGCACACAGGTGAAAATTTGACATTTTGAATCAAAATGAACTGATCAAAGTTAGCTGGCCCATAAATTGCATTGCTCCATTTAGGGACACACTGGCCAAAATTGGAACTTGAATATATCATTTTCACATCATTTTACGTGTTTTAGTATTTTAAGGCCAAATTGTGCATTTTGGGTAGAAATTGGTCAAAACCCTGGTTGGAGGTTATCGACAGCTAGTTTTAGGTGTCTACATTTATTACAACAAGGACTAAGGACTCTCTTTGCCCACTATAAGCAACACTAAGGCACTATGAGATTAAGTATTGATTCTCTCTATATATTACAACTTGTTGTTGGCAGACTATAGAATATAAACCCATTATGAATTCATTGTTCCATTAATGTAAGCCCTTCTGCTCTCTTTTCCAATGTAGTTAATATTGATATCGAGATTAATTATAGGAAGACTCATGTTTAGTGTTCATGTCAAAATGTAGTGTATTAATATTAAAAAATGTATATGCATGTTGAATTATCAAAACTATGCACCGTTTCAAACCAATAATGACACGAAAAACTACTTAAATAGCCAAAATATGGTTTATGCATGTCAGTTTATCAAAAATACTTAAAAAATATGCAAAAAATATCTAAACCCCTTTTTAATCTCCACTGTAATCCAAATAAACAAAAATATTAAGTTACATATGGCCAATATATCAAATCATAACAAAAAATTCTTTGAAAGTTTATGGCTCTCAAATTTTCAAACCAATGATTTGTGCCATGAGGATACAAATAACCATACACAAATATTTTATACCCCAAACCTCATTGAAAAAAAATGCATCAGTGCCAACAATAAAATTTAGACATACCAACCATTTTTTCTACATCCACATAGAAAAACAATTCAAGCTTAACCCACTTCATAATTGTTGTGTACCCAATCCATTGTCTAAGATACAACATGCACCATTGACATTGCTCTATGTACAAGAAGCCAATGATTCAATGCCCTAAAAAATCTTGGTAATTTTATATAAAAAATTTAAAATAAGGCAACACAATCTTAACAAATAATAAAAAAATAAGGCATTGGCAAGAATGAAACTAACCTTATAGACCTTTATAAAATTTAGAATTAGGTTAGTTTTTCAAACTTTTTCATTTTTGCCCCAAACTTAAAAATTTCAAGAAAAAATTAGTTAAATTCTAATGAATTTTCAAAAAATAGATTTATAGTAATTATTTTGGGGGAGGGGGGTTAGATTAGGAATTTATGAAGTATGTGTAGTTTTGGGTAAATTTCATGGGGTTTTGGGAAGTTTTGGGGGCGATGGGAGTGGTGGATAGATCTACCTCTCACATTATAGAAATGCCACCCTTTACAAGTTGGTAGTTACATAACCACCATGACAATAATGTAATCATTGCAACATAGTTACATCAATGCCACCCATTGGTGGTTGTAAAACTACTAGGGGTAGTTATGTAACCACAACATGACCATTTCATAACCACCACCTATGAACTGGGGTGGTTTTGTAAATTGGAAAAGTGTATAGAATTCTATTTATTTAAAAGGTAGAATAGTTTTTTTGAATAACCTTAAGGTCTCCTTTGTTTGTTTCAGGGAGATTACGTATGATGGAGTAGATCTTGGGAGTAGTAGTGGCTTCCTCATGTGTTGGCATTGCTGATGAGTTGGCCCTTCTTGATCAAGCGAGTATAGTTTATATTGAATGAGCAAAGATTTTTCCATATTTATACTGGCTATTATGTGATCTCTTGACTTTCTAGGACCTTGACCAGAACACTTTCATGTTCTCCCATGCCCTAGGAGAGTGGATGATCACTCTCATGAATGTGTATTGGATCACTAGTCTCCCTGTGATTGATTGATGGGTGTCTATTTGGGACGTCGATAGCCACCATGATGCCCACATCTGGGTAGATCATTTTGGGGACTCTAAAGAACTTGATGTCATATATAGGGAGATTCATGAGATGAGGCCCATGAGGTTATGGTAGTTGGTATGACATCCACTCATGAGAGGGGTGCGCCTCACATGACTAGTATTACAAGAATTTAGAGGATAGGCTAGATCCAAAAAATAGTATCAGATGGGCCCACCGCTACCACCACCACTATAGGGTCATGTGAAACAAAACAACCAAGGGATGAGAATGGTGAGGCTCATGTACATGCTGAGCTATAAGAGGACCTCAACATAGATGAGGAGGCCATAAAAGATGATTTTGATCTAGAGTGGTGTGAGGGGGATCCATGTAACTTAATGATTTTGTTCATTTATGATTACAGTGCGTATGTTAATTCTTTTTTGTTAATTATCCAATTTTACATGTATTTGATTTTGCTTAATGTTAGCTGGGTATGATTAATCTTGTGCACTCTATGATTATAGATATTGTGGGTGGATGGAGGTAGGTGATCAATGATACCCTAATCAATTTATTTTAGCTGAGTACTAGCTAGACATGGGACCATATATTGGTAGACCTTAAGCTTCCTACAGGGGATGAACACCATATGAATATTTTTTCCCTAATGTAAAATGTTTCATTGATGACATTTAGGGTAGAGAAAAATACTCTATTATCTAGGGTGAGGAGAATGGAGGCCTTCATAGATACCATAGTGGGTGGGGTAGGTTACAGAGCCTCCAACATAGGTTAGTGGAGATGGATTTGAATGGAGATACTAGTAGGAGATGCCACTAGAGCCAGATCACTAGGCACTCTTTTGCATCAAGACCCTCTTAGAGGAGGATAGGTTTTTGAGACTTGTTTACAAACATTTTTGCTATACCATTGTATATGTCGATCTTTTTGAGATGCCTTGATTCATATTTCCCTTTACAGAGGTATTTGTACTAGATATTTTTATTGTATAAGGTCAATAATTTACATTATATATATATATATATATATGTATGTATGTATGTTTGTGGTGTATCTCTCATTGATTTTTTATCATTATGTGATGTGACCTTTTTTTTCATATCAGATTTTTAATTCATGCACTCTGGATGACTAGACATGTGATGGTGTAGTGTATATGTACCTCTTTATTTTTCATATGATACATATGCAAAGTGTTTATGTATATGTGGAAAAAAAATGTATGTAAGTGATTTAATGTAATGGATGTACTATATGTGACTACAACTATGTTAATATTTATTTTGTAGGCGATTACTTAATTGCTTCATTCACACAACATATGACTTTCAATTAACAATAAGGAATGAAGGGGAAACAAGATAAATGTGAGATGATAAATAATGAAAATCATAAATCAAATTTTTTTAAGAAAAAGGGAGATGACCTAATCCTTATGATCAAAGGGGAATATGCACTTCTTGCTAAACTTATAAAACACTAACTTTATGGCTTAATTTAGAGAGAACTAGCCCTAATAAAACCAATTAATGGGGAAAGGTTACTTTATTTAAACATAGACATGTAGGTAAAATTTTTGAAAAACTTTTTATTTAGACACTTTTTTTGATTTTACATTTATCTTTTACTTCTCTTTGTGACCCCTAATCCTAGTCTCATGTGACTAGGAAGACACATGGGCTTATCACCAAAGGCTAGATATAGGTAAGGGGTCATCTCTCCCCAGTGTAAATCACACACAACTATTAATATGAGAAGGCTCAACACTGAGGGTTGACAAAGGGCGAGATATGTATAATTTTTTGACTTTTGTATTTGCATAACTTTTGATTTTATCAAAAATATATACTTTTCTATTTGCAAGGCATTTATCCCCAAACTTTGGCCCTATGAACCTAGTAAGATGCAAGGGATTACCACCAAGGACCAAGATGGTGGGTAAATTTATCTTATTTTATGAATGCTACTATTTATTTTGTTTTCCAAAGGCACCATAAAGAGGGACTCTATCATGAAAAAGCTTCTAGACTCCATTATAGCTTAGTATTATTCTAAGTCATGTAAGAAAATGTAGGGAAGAGGTGTACTTTGCTCATAATAATTAAGACAAAGACCAATGTGACATGCTAATTTTGAGAATGCCTACTATAGGGTGATAAGGAAATGTGATAATGAGGTAAATTTGATATGCTACATTTTGAAGGTTTATATATTATATAAACTAACCAACTAAACAATCATAAAATAACACTTCTACTATGCTAGTGGACATGTAACGTATGAAAATGCAATGCAGATGATAATATGGTGGTATGTAAGAATTAGATATAGAAACATTTTAGATGAAAAGAGTTTATAGACTCAACAAACTCTTTGCTTTCTAGATTGCATAACTGATAGGCTCCATTTTTAAATATTCTATCACTAGGTAGGGACCTAACCAATTGGGTCTAAAGTTTTAACCTTCTCTTTATTCTTGTCAATTAGACTATTAAGTCTAAGGACAATCTCTCCTACATGAATTGGGCACTCATGGACATTTTTTTTGTATTGCCTACACATGTGATCAACGTAAGTAATGTGAATATTTGTAGTAGAAATTTGACATTTACCTAAAAGTGCCAAGTTAGCTAGGTGCCCCTGTCTATAATATTCTTCATCAAGGAGGCCTTAGAGGGAAACATGAAGACTGGGTATTTATACTTCTAAGGGTAAAATATATTTAAAACCAAACATGAGTGAATACAAGGTTACCCTTGTAGGTGCCTTGGTGGTTGTCCTATAAGCCCATAATGCCAATTAAAGTTATAGATGCCATCCCATTTAAAATATCTAATGGTATTGACTAGAATCGACTTCAATGTTTTGTTGGTGGCCTTGGCTTGGCCATTGGCTTATGGATAGTATAGGGAAGTTGAGTGGTGTGATATGTTGAACTCCTTGCACAACTCATGAACTTTAGGGTTATTGAAGGGGGACCCATAATCAGTTAGGATGACATCTAGGAACCTAAATCAATAAATGATTTGATTAAAGATGAAATTTTCAGTGACTGATCTGGTGATGGTTGTTAGGGGCATCACTTCTACCCATTTGGTGAAATATTTAGTCACCATGATAATGAAGTGGTGACCATTCAAATAAGTAGGGGAAAGTTTACCCACAGGATCTAGACCCTAAGTATAAAAAGGCCATTGGGTGATGATGGGTTATAATGCCTAGTAGGGACGTGTATCTCATGTGAAAAATGCTGACACTTTTCAAAGTTATGCACATATTTTATAACATTATGGTTTAGAGTGGGATAAAAATATCCCATCCTATGAATTTTTTGAATGATTACATGGTTGCCACATATACCATTGTGATAATGAAAGATGACTCTTTATGAATGTTCTTGGTCAACACATTAGAACAACATGTAATCAAAGGCCTTGAAATAGAGGACCTATCTAATATGAAGTACTTGGATGCGATGACATGAAAAAATATTCTTTGTTTTGAATTGGCACCTTTGAGATAGGTATGGTCAACTTGGTAATTGATGATGTATATATAGCAAAGAGAGGAATTAATGGAAAGATTTTAGATATATTATATTAGATCATCAGGGAAACCATTATTGATGAGGTCATTAAATTCTAAAGGTGAATTAACCAACCAATCAATGATGATCAATATTTAGCAAACATTCAGTGAGAGAAAGCTGGCTGGGTTAGGAAAGTCCATAGGTCTTGATATCTCATGATAAATTTCATTTTATGATTAAGCATATAGTGTCACAATTGCTTGGTTATAAATATTATTTCTAGGCATTCTTTTTCTGCGTGAGTGTATCGTTTCTCATAATCGACAAGGGTTCATCTGATGAAATAGGTTATGTGTTCCTTACCGATGTCATCTTCTTGAACCAATATACTTGTGAGGGACATCTTGATTTCTATTATATAAAGTATAAAAGGATTATTTGGCTTAGGTGACATTAGTGTAGAGGAAGAGACATACGAAAGCATTTTACTACCCTGAAGGCTTCTTGATAATCACTTATCCAAGTTAGCCACTTGTATTTTTGAGTAGGTTGTTGATGAGATGAATGATGTAGGCAAGGTTAGGGATGAATCATCAGATAGCTCCCAAATTTCATAAAAATGTATTGATGCCTGATTAATCACTTTAAGGGCTCATTTTTAAAATTTATAATATCTTAGTGGGGTCAATATCGATCCCATGTTGGGAGATGATATACCCCAAGAGTTTTTTGTTGGTGACTCCAAACACACATGTTTATGGATTGAGAGTAACTCTATATTCAATCAGATGTGTGAGGATGATGTGTATCAATTCTAAATGGTATTCACACCATCTTGATTTTCTAAGAAGTTCATCCATGTATACCTCTACTATTTTGTGCATGAGATTATGTAAAATGTGGGTCATGGCATTTTGATATGTTACTTCTCTATTTTTAAGGTTGAAAAGCATTGAAATATAGCAAAAGGTCCCCCACAATGTAGTGAGTGAAGTCTTGATTTGGTCTTGATTAGAAATATGAATATATTTGTATCCTAAACAACCATCCATAAGTGATAGTAGTTCATACCCCATGGTAACATCAAAAATGATGTCAATGGATAGGAGGGGGAAGTCATCCTTTTGACATGCCTTTTTAATGTCGTGAATGTTTATTCAAATCTTGATTTTATCATTATTTTTGATAATGGGGATGATGTTAGACATATATTTGGGTTAATAATCTAGATGTAGACACTAAAAATCTTAACACTATAGATCTAAATGTTGCAACACCCTTAGATCACCTCGAGATGCCTAGGGACCATCCATAACCCTTTCAATCATAAACTCAAGTTAGATTACCCAATAACTAACCCAAATTTTTACCCAACTTAGCTTTTGACCCTCGACTATCGATGGTCACCCTAACCATTGATGATTAGGCTTGATCGCTAATGGTTAGGTCCCCACTACTTGAACATTGAACACTCACTTAAACTCAACCTTGCTTTTTTATATTTAGCCTGTATAATTTGTGTACAAGCCAATATATGTTGAAAGATAAATTTAGATCCCTTGTTGGACCTTCACTTCTACCTTTCCCTTTTTCCTATAAAAAGAGAGGAGTATGAGGTGAAATCCATTTTCAACTATCAAGAGCTTCTTGTATCAGAGTTTATTTTATAGGTCATTCTTCTAGCGAACCAACGAAGCAATGAGTGCGACAAAGATTTGAAGCATTGGTACCCATCAACTAATAACCAAGTACCGTTACTTTGTCAAAATTTATCTAGGCTATATAAAAGGATTTATTGTCCACTCACCTTAACCTACGAAGCTAAGTATTTTATTTTCAAAAATTAATTACTTTATTTCTATCTCATAACCAACATTTGAACCAGACCCATCTCCCATAACCCATTTTTAATCTCATCAAACAGACTTATTAAACCAACCCAAAACCAACAGTAACCATTAATAATTACCCTAACCATTGATAGTATGTCCTAACCATTGATGGTTACCCAACCACTGATGATCACCCTAACCACCGACGGTCATACCTAACCACCAATGGTCACTATCACCCAAATAAATAACAAGCTAATTTACCCTATCAGACCTCAACCAAATCCTAATTTTTGACCTCCTGCCTAATCATAGAACCTTGCCTTAGTTTTTGAACCATACCTAATCCACTTAACACTAGTATTGATCTATCAATTACTATAATTAGTCAACTTATTTAACAAGTACTTCTTGTATTATATTTCAATTTCTTTTGTTATTTATGCAAGTACTTTATCTTTCAATTTCTAAAATTAATTATCTAAGAACATGGATTGAAAACCTCTTAGGAATATATTGCTTCTCAAATCTAGTTGGTGCTAGGTAATCCACCCAACTATTTAACTAATCAACCCTTTGCTTTAGTGCTTTCTTATTTGCAGGTCATTCCTCCCTAGAAAAAGAGGAGCTCTCTAAAATCATTCGATCAATACGTGCACATCATTCCAAGTTATTCTACCATATAATTCTTGAGTTTTTTCTCTCTTTATTTCAATAACATAAGTAAAAATTCTACTGAAACATTATGGCATGCCTAGTGGGACCCTTGAGTCTTAACTTGGGTTTATTTTGTTTGCATCTAGGTGCTCTTTCCTTATTTTGTGATCATAAATGAAATCAAAATTTATTTTGGGCTTAAATTTATTACATACATTAATTTATTGCATGATAGATGACATAGCCTAAATTAAAGTAAATTAACTGATCATAGCTTCATTTTTGTGACACACATAAGACCAAACCACGTATACCAATCAAACATCAAAAAAGACCCAACTGGGATTTCATTACCTAGTGGTCACCTTACCCTTTTCTAGCTATCCTAATTAGATTTCATGATGAAGGGGACAACCAACTTAGCTCTTTGTTTGAATATAAACTCTTGAAATCTATATATGTTAGCTAAGCACCCAACACCCTTATCACTACAGTGTGTGAAGTGAGGGGGTAGGCCCCAATACTAAGCCATGTACTGACTCCATACACAGATCTATTTGAGAGCCTAAACAACCTAAAAATACACATAAACTTATTATCTAGTAATTGTTCTACAAGCCAAAGTTTAATCACACATTCTTAATAACTTAAGGTATAGTCCAAAAGCAAGACTAGAAATAACCACATGATTTAATGTGCTTTAGTGTGTGTTCAGTTTCATTGACTTCTATTGTCTTATCTTTGTTTGAGTTGTGAGATTATTTTTGTTTATTCCTCCTCCCTTATTTGCATGGTTCTAACTCATCAACATGAAAGGAAATAGGCATAACATAATCTACCCCCAAACCACCAACTTCTTCTACCTCCTCATCCATGGAGTACATATCAGATGCAAAGAGTTCTTCTCATCCTTTGGGAAGTCCCAGTCTCCCTCAAGTAGTTGATTAGGGGGATATGGACTTTGACACTTTATTAAACAACAATCCTATGACCCTTCAACATTATCTTAACATCATGTCTCACTGTACACCAGCTTCAATTCCACACGTGGATCCACCTTATGGCATACCATTCTAGTTTAGAGGTGACACTTCTATTTCCACCATCACCACTCAATCATTAACCACCCAAGCATCTTTTGATAACAACCCCTTTGATATCACTATACCAAACCAACCTACATAACTTACCAATACCTTAACACCTTCCACACTGACTAATAACTCTTCTACCTTATGGGTTGCCCAACATCTAACCGTATATACTCCACTTACTATTGGAGTACCCACTACTAGCATTTCCACTCTTCCTTTGGATATCCCTAACCCATCAACTACTACTATGATTCAAAACTTAGTGGTATCTATACCTTTTACCTTGCCACCCATAAGTACCAAAGTCACCACTTATCCTTTACCTACAAACTTGACTATACCTCTGATCCAACCTACCTTAGTTCCTCAATAGGTGCCAAATGCACCAAATCTAGTTTACATCCCTAACTTGTATGTAATAAAAAATGCATCATGTTTATGAATTAATCCTATATCAGATAAAATAGATCACACCTACACTTCTAATTAAGGATATGCATGTTAAGTAGGAGCATGACTAATATGGGGGTCTGTTAGACCTGATTAGGGGATCAATTGTATCACTTGTCTCAACATATCATGCTAGGAAGGGTTTCAAATCCTATAGTCTAACATAATTTAAAAACAACCCTAATGGAGTTGTAAGGTTTAAAATGTTCACTCTATTCTAATAATAAGAAAACAAAATCTAATCTAGCGCTCACCAAAGCTTGTGAAACAAATTGGGGGCTAGAAATAATAAAACAAACAACTAAACTAAACATGTATTAGAAGACATATACTCACATCAATATATATGAAATCCTAATACATAGAGAGAATAATACAAATTAATTATCTATCTACTCTTACAAAGGAGAAATAAAGTTAGGAATACTTACCTTTGAAGACAAATCTACTGAACCTCAATCTCTCCCTTGGTCAAGGTGATTTACAAGAGATTGTTGTGGTATGTAAGGATAATCAAGATAAATCAACTATAAGATACACAAAATATATAAGCATCTAAAAGACTTATCCACAAGACAATATTCCTATCTTCAAAGAAAATATGGAACCCTAAACTTTATTCTTCAAGTAGAATGGTCAATAAGCAGATGTTTGCTCACACTTCTTCGCTAATAATTCTTCTCTTATGAAATGGTGGGAAATGAACTTGTATATATAGGCAGATCTTACACTAAATTCTTCCATAAATGTTAGATATATAGGGTTGACCTAGTCGACCCAATGTGTTTTTAGGGAAAATTTAGTAGGTATGTACTAGGTCAACTGAAAGGCTAACAAACCAAAAAAGTAAAGAATACCCCTAAACTGTACTGGGTCAACCCAATCGACATAGTACAATTGATAGAAAAAAAGGATGTTAAGGAAAGAAAGAAGGGATGAAAAGAAGAAAAATACTGAAGGATGTAGGATTAAGAAGAACAATCTTTGGGTAAATGGTTTTAGGAGACAAGTGTGTAGATGACAAGTGGTAAAAAGAAAAACAATCTTATGAATCACTGATGGTCTACCCACCCCTTTCCTAGTGCACCCCTTAAGGTATGAAATCAGATAGATTGAGACTCAATATGCTAATACAAGATACAAAGTGTTATTAATCAATAAAAGTTTGAAAATATTATGTGTATACATATGCCCCACTTGAATCTCATCATGTGTCATGTAAGTGCAACATGAGATGGTGCTTCAAGAAAAGAACATGATAACACACAACACTGATGCTAAGTAAGGTGAAATAAGTAGAAAATAAGATAAATGAAAGGATTGAATTGAAAAACACATACCTTTAACTTACCTTAGTGACATATATAAAGGAGACCATAAGAAATGTGGAGGTGTCTAATGTAGAGAACACTAGATGAACCTATAGAAGTTAGTGCAAAAAATAGCCAAAAATCAAATTTTTTGGAAGATAAGCATATGATAGTGGAAAATAATCTCGACATCATAAAAAATCTAATGAATTTTATGGTTTTCAATGCGAATTATTAGAAACAAAGATATAATCAAAACAAGGAATCTGTAGGATAATAATTGAAAGATTTGAATTACTAAAAGTGGTTTTAAATAAGGCAAAAGGGAATTCATTTGTTATTTTGACTTGTGAGATAGGAGAAAAAGGGACCTAGAGAAAAAATAAGATAATATGGTAAGGAGATGATATGCTAGGTGAGGAGGAGCTATAGAGGTGGCAACAAGTACACTGCAGGTATGCAACTAAGAATCTCAAACCAATTTTAAAAATTTGTGTTGAATTAAGTGAATTTTTAGTAATTTGTGATTTAAAGCATTTTGAGATGTCATAATGAGGTTAAATCAGATTCTAAGGGTAACAAATAGGAAGATGGGAAATGTGTTTAAAGGATTTAAGTAAAAAGCAAGAAATTTGCACTTTTTTGAAAAATACAAGGAGTTGGCAAGAGAGAAACACCGAGTCAACCCAGTCAACCTAGTAGGTTAGAAAATAGGCAGAATCCACAGTGCTGACCTAGTAGGTATGGGTTGACCCTATACATTCCACAGGTTGAAAGTGTAGTTTGAAATTGTAAGGTGGTTTGAAATGTCCAAAATGGAAAATTAGCTCTAAGGAGAGGAAGATAAGGGGGTTGACTTATATTTTTGAGTCAACCAAGCTAAAAGATAGGAAAATTTTGATCAAACTAGTTTGACCAAAGAACTAGAAAGATACAAAAACCGTGTAAAAGGCCAAAAGAGGGCTTAAATGGCTTGAATGACCAAGTTAGGTAAAAAAGGACTAATAAAGCTAAAATTGAATAAAATAAGGTAATGCAGGCTTGTTTTTGCATTTAGAAATGCAAAAAAAATGTATTTTATCTATACATGACATGGAGGAATTGATACATCATTTGTTGTTTCTTGGGTGTAGGGTCAACAAAGATTCTTATGACTTGTGGATGTGGCATGGTTACCAGATTTGCTAGAGAGGCTATCAGATGGAGATAGGGCTAGACTAGGGTCCATAGGTTTAGGTAGGATAGTAGAGATGTGTTGGATCCCCCTCAGTGCTAATTTATTAGTCATGTTCTTTAGTTTTTGGGAATGATTGACTAACACCTTTAGATGGGAGGTGGATGGGGACAAAATAGAGGTCAATATCACACTAGAGGATGTCCATACCATCCTGGGGCTACCTATAGTAGGATCATAGGTGACCATAGGGATACCAAATAGTATAGAGGAGAGGAGAGGCTTAGCCATGTGGGCTATAGGATCAGATAAAATATTACTAGTTAGGAGGGTGAGTATGTTTGATGTATATACATCAAATTTTTTAGATATTTGGAAGGTTATGATAGGCCTTGTGACACAGTAGGTGATATGTCATAAGTCAGATGGTAAGGTACCACTATTCATGGTATCCTTGAGTAGGATGATGTTAAAGAAGTGAGTTATATATGACCTAGACTTAGTCATTTGGGTCTAGTTGGTACATGATATGTAGAAGATGCTAGTCAGAGGGCAAAGGACCATGGGGCCGATCATATTGTTGACAACTTGGATCTATGAGAGGTTTCTTATGTATCGACCAAATTGATTTCCCTGATGTGGTCGATAATAAGTTACCTTGAGTGAGGAGATAGAGGGTGGACCAAGTAGTGTAGGATATGCCCCATGTTCTAGTGCTATAGTCAATGAGACATGCAGACATTGTGTGGTAGCCATATGAGAACATAACAAATACATGGTTAAGTTGGCACATAGTTTTACTAGTGATAGAGAGGATAGAGGTGGTTAAACACTATTTATAGTGAAGAGAGCCACATCTAGTGGCATGGGTACTAAGGTAGATGGGCCTACCTCATTTATTAACACTTATACTAATGTTTGAGAAGTGGGCTCAACATGTGAGGAGGCCATGAGAAGGAGAGGACTTAAACCATTAGTAGTGAGATTGACACTAAGGCCATGCCAAGAGTAACCATGGACTGGTCAGGTATGATGAGGAGCTGAGCAAGAACATAGGAATGAAAATTTAGATATACCAGATGTATCACTACTAACTCCACATTAGGATGAGTAGTGGCCACCAAAGACATGACATCAATGGAGGTAGGAGGTAGAGGAGAGAGTGTAGATTATTACCATCTTAGATGACCCCATAGGTGAGCTAGAGGAGATGATAAAGAGACTATTTAGATGTAGGTTGAGATTGGAATGAGCCATGGTAACTAGGTTTGAGATAAGGAGGTGCTAGGAGGTTGTGAAGATAGGGAGACTATACTATGTAGTCATACAGATGGTGAGACCATAGTAGCCAAGACACAAATAAGTAAGATGATGATTAATTTGTTGCTTAAGTTTTGTTTAGAGAGATAAATAGATATTATGTGATATGAAAATGATCTAATATACATCTTGTGGTATTTTTTAGGTGTGGGTGATGATGAGGAGTAGAGATGGGGGTCCTTGGTGAGGGAAGCACTCCATGACATCCTAGATGAAACTATGTATCCATACAACCCCACAACATTTGAGGATCTAAGTGTACCATCTACCCCAACTCAAGTGAGGTTATTTAGATTAGTAGGAGAGGTAATGAGGTAGATATAGGCACAGAGGGAGAGGATGAAACCACCAGTGCCAATGGGTGCTAGGGAGATATAGGCATGGTAGGCCTTAGAAAATGAGAGAGCTGTGCATTTAGCTATATTTATACAGATGACAGAGATCTAGACCTAGTTGATGGAGTCACATATGTGAGAAACATAGGTATATGGATAGGTAAAGGGATTGAGATCCTATATGTCCTCCTTATAGCATACCATTCAAAGGAGTTAGGTCGAGGCCTCAACAAGAAACATGGATAGGCCATAAAATAGATAAGATGGGACCCAACCATAGAGTTGGGGCATTGTGTACGGTTGCATTGTATCAAACTTATGATATATATATATATATATATTGGATCATTTTGGCATATTATTATTGGTTGTGTTTGTTGTATTTATGGTTGGTTCTAATTGTGCATTATGGTTGTGGTTATGGATGCTTATGATATATTTATTTCTAGAACATGTATTTAGTATAGTTTTATATGCTATAGGAAATATATGAGGTGTGGTTTCTTTTCTAGAAGTATGAAAAACACATGCATGGTTAAAAAGAAATAGAAAAAGGGACTTAGAAAAATATAATAAATAAAATAAAATGTACTACACATTATTTCAAGTTGGAAAATGTGTAATAACAAGAAATGACTAAGTATAAAGAACCAAGAAATGGCAAAACAAGATGGAAAAAAGAAATTTATTTTAAACCAATATGAAAGATGTTTTCACCAAATTAAAACAAGTAAAATCATACTAAATATCATGTTGGGAAGTATGAAAAAAATGTAATGAAATGGAAGGTATGTAAAAGGGCACAAATGGTATAAAAATAAATAAATAAAGTCAATCAATCATACTAAATCATGCTGGGAAGTATGAAAGAAAAATAAAATTATGAAAGATTGGTCTTAAATTGGTCATACTAATTCAAGCTGGGAAGTATGAAACATTCAAGAAATGGTTGAAATATTATGTGCACTTATAAAATAAGAAGATAAAAAGTGAAAGAGTAATGATGTAAGCATAAACATACTAAATATCAATATGGGAAGTATGTAAAATGATGTGTAACTTCATAATCAATCGAATTCATATCTCAAATTTGACACATGTAATTTGGATGGTGACTTGGGTATGGGTAAATTTTGTGAGGAGGGTTAGGTCCTATCCACAGTCTTACAGTACAAATTGAGAAAGAGACCACAACTAGGGTGAAATAAATATAAAAATTAGGAAATAAAATGATGTGGGTAATAGGAAGTAAAAGATGGTAATTTATGAGGATGGCTGGGTCCTATCCATGGTCTTATAATGTAACTCACAAATGAAATCCCAAGGGAGGGTGATCAATACACGAAACAAAAAATATCAAAAGGAAATATAAAGGATATAAGGAGTGAAAAAGGGAGTGTAAAAAACAAGACTTGGGCATCTTCTAAGAAGACCTTAGGAGGTAAGAGGCATACTAAAGACATGAGTAGACACTTAGTGACTAGTGGTCATCTATGTACAAAGGAAAACTGCTTGTTATAGACACAAACATATATAGGCAAATAGTCATGATATGAATATCAAATCATGAAGGTATATTGGTAGAAGGAAAAATTAAAATGGACCTGCCTTCCCATGACGTGTTCCTTGCTCTTCAAGACCCCTTACAAAGTCATCAATCTACTATGAAGATTGGGTACTTGCATGAGAAAGTAGGTAAAACTAAAATATTTTTTTATTCTCCTCTTCTAATCTACTAGCCTACTACACCTCAAAGCTCTATGTGAAGTTGATTGTGGAGTTTGAGCTTTGACTAGAAGGAGATGTGTTTTGAATCACATCTTTTAGTGTGTTTAGACTTTTAAGAATATTTTTGCCTTTTGCTATCATTACCTTTTATTTAAATGATTTTGATTTTAACTTTATTTTTAAGGATTTTTTAAATATTCCTCCTCCATATGGATTTGGAATGATCGATTATGAGAGAGATAGTGATACACATGAATGAGTTGTAGGCTAAGGCTAAAAAAATCTAAGTAACCAAAGACAAAGATTGATTAAGACACTTAGGCTTGACAATGAACTAGCATGTGATCTCAAGTCTCAACCATGTATATTCTTAGTTTGTGATAAAGGCAGGAGGGAAAAAGGAGATCCAAAGTGGACTGGTGAAAGGAGATAATAATGAAATAGATTGTATGATAATTGATCAGATGGAGATAATAACCAAGGGGAATAAGGTTTGTATAACCAAATCACCATGACAAATTATCTATGAAAAATAAGGATAAAAAATCAAAATAATCATAAAGATATAATAAAGGGAGTTTTGAGAAAAAATCCAAGGAAAAAAGGGGAAAACAATGATAAATAAAGATAACCATATAAGAAAATAAATAATAAGATAACCAAGCTATAATATAATAAATAAGATCATGATATAAAAGAAGCAAAAATTTGACATAGTGTCAAATGATATAATAGATAAAAATAAGATTTGAGCACACACCCAATCCAAATATAAATATGAAAGCACCATGCATGTGCTCATAAATATTGGTAAATTTGTCCACACACTTTATCCAATACATTAGATAAATCTCTATGAATCTATAATCGAACTGCTGCTAAGGTCTCATCAATCTTCAATGAATACTAGGAAAATACTTCTTTTCTAATTTACTCAATTGAAAAAGTAGGAATGCTCAAAAGAACATGTTGAGGAGGAAAATTAGGCAAATGCTAGTCAGGAGAATGCATGGAAACAAGATCTATGGGAGAAGGAATCACTGGTGGAGAAGGATCTACAGGTAAAGGACTCAACTATAGTAGAATAAAGAAGAGGCTCAACTATAGTAGGCTCTACTAAGGGAGGGGTAGGATCTACAAAAGGTCTAAGGAGGGTTACAATAACCCCAGGGGTAAACTAATGATAGGAGTCAAAGAACTAAGAAAAGTGATAAATCCTAGTCATATCATGATCCATGAGCATAGTCCTACATGGATCCTAAGAAATTTGAGGTGTTGGTGCTTTCTTTACCCTATGATAAAGGGAAAAAATGAAAAATTTAGGAATTATAAGTGAAGGAAAATGATGAGATGCATAAAACGACTCAATTAAAGAAGAATGATAATGAACAATCTTGACATTATGGGCTTGTATAAGACCACCTAATAAAGTATCATCCAAGGAATAACCATCATCATAATCTAGGTATGAAGATCAATGACATAGGTTTGGATAACCTTGTAATTTGATGAAGCATGGTGAATAAAATGCCTAGTCTTAGTCAAGACTATGGGAATGTCATCACAAGGAAGTTTACAAGAATGAGGCTGTAAGGAAGTAGGAAGCTATGAGATGAAATGAGGTGAAAGATCAAAAGTTTTGATCTTTAAGTTAATATCATCAGGCTCATCATCAACAAAATCTAAAAGGTTAGGAGGGATGTTACCAATGAGCTCAGGATGCCCATTGTAACCACAAGTTGAATTAATAGGAAAGTTAAGATGTTGAGACTCACAAAATGGAAAACTTAGAAAAGGATCAAGAGTAGGAATCTTTAAGACACCATGATCTTGTAATTATTCAAAATTTCAAGGATTAGTGTCACCTTGAATCTTGTAAATGCCTTCATTGTGAGGGAATTTAATGCATTGGCAGACAAAGAAGTAATAACTCACATGTAGTGAGTTCACTATCTACCAAGCAAGATGTTATAAGAAATGGGTAAGTTAAAGATCATCAACTTCACATGGATGGTAATTGGTGAGATGGTAATGGGGATCCACACATAGTCTAGAGGAAGTATTTTCCTTCTTCATATCCTTGGCATGTGCTATGTGTAGACTTGAGATTGCATTTAGAATACCAAAGGATCTTAATGAAATAAAGAGAAGTGACACATGTGCTAGAACCCTTATCAATCAAGGCATACTTAACTTGGATATCACCTATTTATATGATAATAAATAGGGGAATATCATCTACATGAAGTAAAATCTCATCAAGAATCATAGAAGCTATGAGAAATTTTAGAGAAAGGTATGTGTTTATAGTTCCATCAATGTGGATAGACATATCTTCACATTATTACGAAATACTATCTTTGAAACTAGATAAAGCGAACTCCCTTCATATAAGAAGAGGATGAGTGACATTCATTTGGAATAGGAGTTGCATGAGGCTATTCATATGATGTGGAGAAGTCCTCATAAGCTCAAATAATGGAATTTGGGATATGAGATTAAGGAGCAATGGGATCCCACTCATCATATCCCAGAAGAAGGTTGTTAGATAAAGGTGAATAATGGTTAAGGAGGTCCTCAAAAGGAAGAAACAAAGAGCATTGGAATTTTTGTTAATAATAAGAAGAAAAAGGTTTAGAACAAGGTGGTAAATTATATTGATATGATGAACTAGTCAATTTAAGTTGATTAGAAGAAGAAGTGTTGGTGGAGGATTAATTATCATTAGTATTGGAAGATAATGAAAGAGTGTTAGAAATATAATGAGATGTGCTATCCAAGGGAGAATCATAAATTAGATAATCAAAAGTGATAAGATATTCTTTCCCCAACTCATTTAAATGAGTTGGAGAAGAATCTTGGATTACATGATATGTCTTATGTGAAGGAGTGTAGATAGGTTGAGAATCAATGAAAGCCACCACCCTTCACATATTACTCATACTAACCACATTTTCTTCAGAAGCTAGCTCAATAAGACTTTCTACATTATTGGTGGAAGGGGTGGGCTTGTCTTTAGTGTCTTGAATCAGTTGATGATTAGGTAGAGGATATTTGTAGATAGACAAATAAGCATTTGCTTGATTCAAGGCTTGAGTTTTGTCATTTAATTCATGTTCCTTAAAATAAATATCATAGGCTTGGTGATGATTACATATAATGTAATCATGATTAAAATTAGGTCCAAGAGGAAAATCCATAGCTAAATTATGAAGTTGTCTACAAGTCTCACGAGAATGACCCCAACTAGCTTGAAACCAACAAAACTTGTTAGGATCATACCAAGATTTCATAGGATGAGTAGGGTCAAGTTATCATGGGAGAGGCCTGGGTAGATGCTTAAAAAACTTAGCAAAGGAAAAGGGTTTGTGAAAGTTAATGTTATTTGGTGAAGAGAAATGAGGATTAGTAAATTTTTGAGAAGAAGGAGCTAGTTTTGAAGAAGGGTTAGGAATGAAAGCTTGAACATTATGAATGGTGTCATAAGAATTGATAACACCATCATTGGTGATATTTTTGTTTTTTTATTTAGTAATAAATGAGGATACACAAAAGGTTGAGGTGACTCAAATTTATGCATTATGAAATCTTGTCTTTTAGTTTGGTCTATAGCCTCCTCTAATGTATGTGGAGAGAGAGTGTAGACTTGATATTATAATTTAGGAAATAGATCATTTGTAGAAAGATGAAAACCATTGTGATCTGCCATGCTATGTTCACATTTGTTTGACAAATTCTTCCATCACTTAATAAAGGCTTGGGAAGTTTCATTCTCATGTTGTTTGCAATTAATGAAATGAGCCATAGTGTTTTTAGTAAGATCATTAGTTTAAAATTCTTGCACTAAAGCATTTACTAAATCTTCCAAATTAGAAATGGAATGAGCTCTAAGTTGATTGTACCAATCCAAGGCATCACCCATGAGGGTTTTAGCTAGGAGTTTGGTAGCAGCAAAGGTGTTTAGTTTGACCCAATCTTTGTAAAGATTTCTAAATGTTTTGAGGTGAAGGGTAGGATCGGTTGACCCATTATAATAAATTGTAGGCGTTATACCTCCTATATCAATGTTGGTAATTTGAGTAGTAAGAGGTTCATTTTATAGATGCTTGATGGTTTTATTGAATAAATGAGGTTGAGGAGTGAGATTACCTTGAGAATATTGAAGAGGAGGAGATGGAACATTTTGGTTATGTGTGCCCCAATCCATTAGTTATAGATGAGATTGAAGGTTAATAAGGTGGTTTTGCATTTTCATCATTTGATTCATGTTATGCACTTAAAAGGTATTCATTTGATTAAGAGTTTGCAATAAAATTTGGTGTGTATGATTAACATTAGAAGCATTAGAACTAGTATTTGTGTTAGTATTAGTGGCTTGGGCACCAGTATTAGTGTTGATATGAGCTTGAGAAGAACTGTGAGAATTTGAGGCACTAGTGGCAAAATTTGCTTATGAAGCAAAAGATGGACTAGTGAATGGTTGAGAAGAAGAAGCACTAGAAGCATGATTGCCTTGGGTAGAAAATAATAAACTAGTGGAAGGATTAAGGATAGTGGATGTTATGAGAGGCCCACTAGAGGTATAACCTATCATGTTAGTTGAGATACTAGGCATGGAGGTAGAAGAAGTTAGAGAAGAAGTCATGGCATAAGAAGGAACCAAAATTGAATGAAGAGGTTGAGAACCAAATAAAATGGTACCTCCAAATCCTATTGATAATGTAAGAGTAGGATAATAAGGATCTTCAATTTGACCACTAATAATGAGGTTATAAATGGTAGAAGGATCCTTTCCTCTATGTTGAGGAAATTCAGAAATTAGAATAAACATTTTAGGAGTATACTCTAACTCAGGTTGATCATATAAGAAACGAAGAGGATTATATTTCAATGAGGTATTTTGAGGGGTCTCATAGTTAATTTTTCAAGTTACAATATGAACATTACTAGCATCCAAAAGAGGAGCCCTACTCTATCTGTGGGAGACCCTATTAAGATTGGTTAAACTCATCATGTATGTTGACTATGACTCAATATCATCACCAAATAAAAAATCCATGATGAAGAAGAGAGATGAGAAATCAAAGGTCAAAAGAGGTGATTAAAAATATTACAGGGTTGACTGGGTTGACCCATTACAAAAATAAGGACTATAAAATTATATAGGGTTGATTGGGTTGATTCAGTACAGTGTACAGAAGGTAGAAAAAGCATTGGGTTGACTGGTTCAATCTAGTACAATAAATTGGGAACTTGATAAGCCTATAAAAAGATTGCAAAATGAAATATGCTAACTTTATAAGTAATGAAAAGCAGTGAGCACTGAAAGGAAATAGACAATCAATTAGATTAATGCTAGCCAATCAAATTGAAGAACACAAAACAAAATCTTATACCAACATTAGCTAATGCAAGCTTTTTCACACATAATTGAAAAAGAAAGAAAACAACTTGAAAAGTAAAACTAACTAATTGGTCAACTTGATTATTTATTATATTATTAAGAATGATTTTTAATGTGATTGGAAGTTGGCTATAATCAAGGTACTAGATAACAATCTAAGGATCATTTCAAGTAGTTTGGACTGAAAGGATTATATTGGCAATGATACAAGATTGGTATTGGAGACTACCCCCTCACTTCACACACCATAATGATAAGAGTGTCAGGTTATTAACCAAAATATACCATTAACCATGCTTTATACTTGACTAGAGCATCATGTCAGCTTCCCCCTTGGTGATAAAATCTAATTAGGTTGACCTAGGGTAGACAAATGTTAAAGTATTTGTTTATGTTATGTGATTTGGCTATGTGTGCATAAAATAAAAATAGCAAAACTAAGTGATTAATTGAAAATCTTGTAATTAAACTATATGAACTATTATAAGCATGTAAACAACAAGAAAAGATTTGTGTAAGCTAATTACTAACATATATGAGATTAATTCCAACTTTGAAATAAGGTATAGTGTGAACACTATATGTAAAAAATATAAAATAAGGTTGATAAGGTCAAACCTGTACTATGAAATCAAGGTCTAAAAATGAACTGGGTTGACAATGTCAATATAGTTATTTTAGATAGCATATAGAACACAAAATTGGGTTGACAGTGTCGATCCAATAGTCTGTGTAAGGGTAGTTTTGAAGACTACAAATTGTTAAAGGAAAGATAGTAAAAGAGAGAAACAAAGAAGTAGAAAGGAATCTTGGTGGACCAGAGATGTAATGAAGGAAGATTGTTGATGAAGAACCTTGAAGTGTGCTGAGAAACTTGCAAATTGGGTTGATAATATCGATCAAGCTATATAGGAACCTGTTGAAAAGTGCTGAAATTGTAAGGGGTCGACTGGGTTGACCTAGTAGGTTAATCTAGATGTCTAAAAGGCTAGAAAACTATACTGGGTTGATTGGGTTGATCCAATTTCCTATTATTGAAACTTATACACATAGATAAAAGAATATGGGTTGACAGAATCAATCTAAAATATCAAAATATATGATAAAAATGATGATCAAAATAAATAAAATAAATGAAGAAAAAGTGAACAAATCTTACAAGGGTTAGTTCACATCATCTTCACCAGAATGTATGCAATCATAAATGCATCATATCTATGAATTAATCTTGGATCAGATAAGATAGATCATACCTACACTTTCAATTTGGGATACACTTGTTAAGCGGGAGCATGACTAATATGGGGATCTAATAGACCCAATTAAGGGATCACTTGTATCACTTGTCACAATATATCATGATAGAAAGGGTTCTAAAGCATATAATATAACACAATCACATAACAACCCTAATGAAGTCCAAGGGTTTAAAATGTTCACTCTATTCTAATAATAATAAAGCAAAATCTAATATAGTTTTCACCAAAACTTGTGGCACAAAGTGGGGGTTAGAAATAATTAAAAAAACAACTAAAATAAACATGTATTAGAAGACATATACTCATGTCAATGTATACAAAAACCTAATGCATGGAGAGAAGAATAGAAATGCACTATCTATATTCTTTTACAAAGGAAAAGAAAGTTAGGAATATTTACCTTTGAAGATGAACCCACTGAGCCTCAATCTCTCCTTTAGCCAAGGTGATTTGTAAGAGATTGTTGTGGTATGTAAATATAGCCAAGATAAATTAGATCTAGGCTACACAATGTATCTAAGCATCCAAAAGACTTATCCATAAGACAAGATTCATATCTCTAAAGAAAGTATGGAACCCTAATTTTTATTCCTCAATTAGAATGGTCAAGAAGTAGATGTTCACTCACACTTCTTCACTAATAATTCTTATCTTATGAAATTGTGGGAAATGAACTTGTATATATAGGTAGATCTTGTCCTAAATCCTTGTTTGAATGTTAGCTATATAGGGTCGATCTAGTTGACCCAGTGTGTTTTCAAGGATAATTTACTAGGTCTATGCTAGGTTGGCCAAAAATCTAACAAATTAAAAAAGTAAAGAATACCCCTAAACTATATTGGGTCTACCCAATTGACCTAGTACAACTAATAGTCAAAATGGATGTTAAGTTAAGAAAAAAGAGATGAAAAGAGGAAAAAGACTGGAGGAGGTAAGACTGAGAACAAGCTTAGGGTAAATGGTTTTAGGAGACAAGTGTGTAGATGACAAGTAGAAAAAAGAGTAACAATCTTATGAAGCATCGATGGTCTACCCACCCCTTTCCTGATGTACCTCTTAAGGCATACACTTAGAGAGTTTGAGATTCAACCAGGTCTTTCAAGATATAAAGTGTCAATAATCAATAAAAGTTTGAAAATATTATGTACCAAATTTGGTTTACATCTCTAACCCATAAGGGCATGTACCTCTACCTACTACCCAACTACTTGCATTCACTTACCCATATATAACATCCACCCAACCACCTATTGCCATGTATCCTTATATAAAATCTACCCAACCACTTATTTATGCTTACTAATATATGCCAACCTCTTAACCACCCACCAATTGTCATTATATTCCACCTCAACAATTTGCACCTTACAACTCTTTACGTGCACAACCACAAACTAACCTGATGAAATTACTAATGGACAAAATGACTACTATAGAGTAATCCATTTTTGGAGCTCATAACATCCTATCGTATGACCAAATCTAGAATGAACCCATCTATCCATCTATATCTAGTCGCCCTTATCCTCCACAATGGGAGATTCTAAAATTTACCAAATTTCAAAGTAAGGAAGACCCTTAACAACACTTGAGAGCATTTGGACATTCATGTTATTTAATTTCCCACGATGATGCTATTCTTCATACCTTTCCCATGTCTCTAGCTGGTCCATCACTAGATTGGTATAGTGCTATAACAAATCACTCTCTATTTTATTTTACCTATTTGGCTCAAAATTTATTGGATCACTTTTCCATCAATATTTATAAGAAAGTTTATATCATTGATCTTTACTCCATCTAGCAATTTGACAAGTCTATTGCTCATTTTGTAGCCCAATGGAGAAGCCTCATAATCCAATTATCTTTCTCTCTACCTCAACCCAAGATAATTAAACTTTTTGCTTAGGTATGTGTCAAACACATTTATTCTACCTTACAGGTTCAAAGCTTCAGGACTTTTGATGAGGCCTTTACCATGGCACAAAAACTAGAAAATAGAGCCATTGATGAGGGGAAATTAAAGTTGAGGAACAAGAACTCCACCTTCAAGTAAAATGAGGCTTCCTCCTCTAAACCAAACAATCAATCAATCACTAACATGAAGAACAAGGGAACCACAAATGTGGTTGTCCTTAAGACCACACCTCCACCATCTGTCAACCAACCCAATTATTCAAATTCTTCCAATCAAAACACTATAAGTCAAAACCAAACTAACCAAAAGCAATTTAATCCACTTGGGGAGTTATATTCTTTAGTCTTAGAGAAGTTTCTAACGAAAATATCATATATCTTCCTCCCATCAAGCCTCTTCAACAATTCAAATCTTCTCATCTTGTGCCTGGTTGGTATAAAGAGAGTAACTTGTGTGCCTTTCACCGTGTCATCGGACATGATGTTAGTAGGTGTAATAACTACAATAACATTGCCCAAACTTTGATTTACAAAGGGGAACTTGTGTTGGATAACCCCAATGCACATCAAAACCAGGCACTTGACATTTTTAGGAAGTTATTTCCTAACCATATTCTTTATAACAATAATGAAAACAACCAAGCATCATATTCTCACAATCATGATGCCCATACTATCAATGTGGATCTTTGTGAACTCACTACTAAGGAAAAAAATGACCAAATCACCTCTTCTCCTACTCCACTTATTGAAGTAGTGGAGTCAATGATCTCTCCTTTGATAAACACATCGAAAGCGAAAACCATTACCACTTTACCATTATCCTCAATCATATTGTTAGGATAAAACAAAACCCATATTTATCCCCAAATTACATATAAGAGAAACTATGAAATGAATCAATCAAACATACATAAAATAATCATAAACATGCACAAAATAAGAGACACCAGATTTAACATGGTTCACCCAAGATGGGCTACATCCACCAAACTTGTCAAGTATATTATTTCCAATAATACAAGGGAGAAAGAAATCTTGCAACAAAACCTATTACACCTCTCTACCTTCTCTACCTCCTCTTTGTGTACAATATTTCTCATTCTCTCTCAGCCATATCTCAATACACTTTTAGGGTGGAAAAACATCTAAACATAACCTCTACTGTCAGATCTAAAAACCTATAATCAATGGCCCAAATTGACTATGAAATTATAATTTTACAAGGTAATTTTAGTAAAATTTTCCCTTCGAGGGCATTTTCCATGAACCCCCACTGAGACACATGGCCCTCAGACCCCCCATTGGGGGGATAGCCCTAGACCCCATAAGGGGGTAACCCCCTTGCAACCCCTTGTGCCATCATGGATACAAAGAATTGGATCCAAAACCCAGCTAAAATAACATCAAATTTTTAACTTCTGATCTTATAAGACAATCAAGCTCCACACCCAACACATACAACACTCTACTTTTTATTTAGAGACCATTACTAAGGAAGAAACCACTTTTCCTACATTGTCCACCAAGGAATTACCTTCCTAGATGATAAATCCTCTTAATCAATAAAAGGATGAGGTAAAATTTCCTCCCTCTCAACCCCTAGGTCTATCCTTTGATTCCATTACTGAGGGACTCAAACCTATCTACAAACATTTCTCTAGATTGGTTAAAAACTTAGACTTAATATCTCAGTCTAACATTAATTGGGCCACCTTTTGGTAACAACTTGGGCTTCTTTATATAACCAATAAAGAGCCTTATTTATCAGAACAACCCACTATTTCCATTATCAAGTCTACTATCATCACAAATGAGCCTTTGGAGACTTATACCAACCAAACCATAACAAAACCATTACAACCAAACCCACCTAAAGTAATCAAATCACCTTTTGCCATTCAAACCAAGAACACCAATAATATTGGCATATTCCCCACTCATAATCTTACTCACCCAATTGTGAAATTAGAACTAACCCACCAAACTTATCAAGCAAACCCAAAACTAAGACAACAAATAAGGTGAAACCACCCAAGGGACAAAACACCAAAACTTTGCCTCTCCTCTAAACTTTGCCCTCTATTTTGAGACCTCATCCCTCTACCTTAGTGGGGAAATCGACCATCCCAAACAAAAAATGAAGTCAACCACCACTTTTGGTTACCCCTCAACTTTTTCTTTCATCCACACCAATCTTCAACAAACCATTTGCAATCATACCTCTTGTCTCAAAACCACCCATAACCAAATTTCCTACCTTAAAACCTTCTACCTCCAAGATATCTACCTCTTTAACAAAACCAAAACCATCTACCAAATACATTCCTTTAACTAAAAATTCCACCATCAAGCCTACTTATAAAAAGGTTTCTGACGTAACCCCTAAAACCAAGACCTCCATAACTTTACCACCTTTTACTGAGTCTTACTCAACCATTTTTCAAAGGTTAATGCAAGCCTTTTACATGACCTTACCACCTATTAGGACATTTGACCTGCTTGGTCTAAAACCATCTAGGATTAATGACCACCTAGTGTGTTCATATAAGAAGATACACATGCATGATATAGAGAACTACAAGCCTCTCCAAACCATAATCCAATGACTTTATCATGAGGAAAAATTATTTTTAGATGAGCCTCCTATGTACCCATTAATGAGTTAAGAACCAAAAACTAATAACTAACACCTATCAACTCCCCCACTCTCATCTCAGAGTGAGAAAGAACCACAACAAGTTGTAACCCTAACTATTTCCCAAATACATACTATCCATGTGGTCACATGATCATAACCTCAACAAAAGGATAAGGGGAAGGTATAAGTGTCCATTCCATGGACCTATCCTTCTTCCACCACCCAATCACCAAACCAAAGCCAATAATATTTACCCTCAACCAAACCCAAGGTGTCCATCTTGGGTACCTCTCAATCTCACCCATCTAAATAAATCCAATGATTAGTTCTAAAATAACTTCACCAAATGCCAGTGAAGATGAGTTTATATGAACTAGTTAGTACCTCACCCTACCATCATCAAACATTGATAGAGGCTATGTAGGCCATTAAGGTTCAATGAGGTAAATCCCAACCTCTAGAATCCTTCATTAAATCTCTTAGAATTTACAACCTTGTTACCTTCAAGGATTCATAAATCCCCTCTGTCCACCCTAAGGACCCAAATCCTCCTCTCTTCATTACCACATATATCAACCAAACTCGTATCAAAAGGATTATTATTGATGGAGTATATGACATCAAAATCATCTCCTCTCATGCCTAAAACCAACTCAAATTACCAAACAATATCATGTTAAAAACCTCAGCCATCCTTTGATTATTTAATGACACTATGGCCTCCACTTTGGGAACTATTGTTCTTCACATTCATTTAGGACCCCATAAGGTCCCTAAGCTATTTTATGTGGTAAAAGGGGAATTTAGTATAATGTTTTGCTGGGGTACCCATGGATCCACTCCATGAGATGTGTTCCCTCTACCCTACACTGATGCATAAAATTTGAACATGAAGGTCAAGTTGTCACTATACGCGCTAACCCAAGTCCTTTCACAATGTGTAACATGACCTATAGACACAATGATGTTTTCCTTCATCCAATCCATCCTCCATATGACAAACCCTCATCAACAAAAGATGAAACCATATATTTTTCTACCAATGAGGCATTTACCAGTTCATCATTTCTTTTAGAATAAATCCCTATAGTAGATCCTTTGGAATCAACATTCCAATGCCTTTCACTGGGGGAGTATTGCCTTTTGACCCTCGACATTTTACCTACTCAAGAATATGGGAAATTTGACCACCAACTTGGGTATGATTATAATATATTAAGCATCATTCTTTTTGGGCCTATTACCTGCTAAAATAATTTTGTTTATGGGGGACTTGATAAAACCCTTTATGCTTCTGCTACCTCCTCTTTTCCTCACCCATACACCTTTGGTTTTTCTATCTAGATAAATCAAAATTTTCCAAGACATACCTCCATAGATTTTCCTAAAATGGATTTGGTCTCAGATGATATGAACATGGAACACATAAAATGATTCTAATCAAGACCTAAAAACCTCATGAGCATCATGGCCTTAGTTTCGTGCATCCTGAGAATCAAGCCAAGAAACCTTCTATTACCATTGTCGAGGAAGACATCCCATCCTCTCAATCACCATATCCATCCAAATCTAAGGATAGCGATATCATACCTCCTAACTTTTTTTTAATCAACATGATTAGCCTTGTACCCCTAATTTATCAAAAGGATGGGGCAATTATAACCATTCCTCTAACTCATACTAAGGTGATAGAAGAAGAATCTCTAACCATTAATACCATTCAATGTTAGGATGATGATTCTATTCTCACCTACCTCAGTTTAGAAGATCACTCTATCCACAAATCTCTCCCTCCTGAGACCTTAACTATGTTGAATGAATCCACCATGGATGTCAACTTAGGCACTCAAGACAACCCATGAATTGTCAAAATTAGACAATATCTAGATTCCATAGAGCATCTAGACTTTTCTACCTTCTTTCAAGACCAAAGCATATCATTTGCTTGGTCTTATAGCATCATGCTTGGAATTGACCTTGCCATCGCTAACCATAACATCATCACCAATCAAGATGCTAATCTCATTCGATAAAAGTATTGTCAGATGCACCCTCACATAGCCCTTCTTATCAAAGAAGAGTTCTAAAATCTCCTCTCTATCAATTTTATCCAACCCATTTATTATCCCCAATGGGTCTCTAATGCTAATCCTATCACTAAAGCTACAAGGGGACTTTGCATTTACATAGATTTTCATGACCCTAACCTCGCTTTCCTAAAGGATGACTTTCCTTTATCAAGCATTGAGGAACTTGTTGATATTACAACTAGCCATGGGATGTTATCTCTTATGGATGGGTTCTCAGGATATAATTAGATTTTAATTACCCCTAAAGATTAGCATAAAACTATCTTCATTAACCATTGGGGGAATTTTTATTATAGGGTCATGCCCTTTAGTCTAAAGAATGTTGGTGCAACCTATCTATGTGTCATGGCCTACATATTTCACGACCTCACTCAAAAATTGTAGAAGACTATGTTAATGACCTTATTGGAAAATCTAAGCTTCACAAAGATCATTTGGCTACTCTTAAGATCATCTTTGAATGCCTCATCCATTATCATGTCCATCTCAACCCCAAAAAGTGTATCTTTAGGGTCTTACTAGGCAAGCTTCTTTGATTTATTATCTCCCTTCACAAAATTGAAGGTACTCCCATCAAATTCAAAATCAATCCTTGATATGCCTCCTTGATCAACCTTAAGAAAATATATAGCCTATAGGGAAAGGTTTAATCCATCCATCGATTCATCTCTTAAGTTTCCAATAGATACCAACCCTTTCACCACATTATTAAGGACATATCTTTTAAGTGGAACCAAAACTACCAAAAGGCCTTTGATTCACTCAAAGAGTACCTTCTCTCTCCACCTATCCTCATTCCTCTAAAAGAGGATCAGTCATTATGCCTATACATCTTTTCTACTGACCACTCTTTAGGGGTAATACTTGTGCATCATGATGATAACCATAAAAATCAAACTATTTACTACATAATCAAGATGCTTATAGAGTATGAGACTCGATAAACACATATCAAGAAACTTCTTCTCACCCTGATCTTTGTGACCACCAAACTTCACCATTATCTTCTCAATTATAAAACCTTTGTCATCACTAACATCGACCCACTCAATTACATGCACTTGAAACCATACCAAAATCAATGTATGGATAAGTGGCTCATGCTTTTAGTTGAGTTTGACCTTACATTTCTCCAAAAAAAATTAATTAAAGGGAAATTCATTGCCAACCAACTAGATGATGCACACTTAATAAACAACCAACCTCCTCTTCTCTAGTTCCTTGATAAGTCCATTGCTACCCTTTTTTGACCTGACTTCACCTACCAAGTCACTATGTTATTCTATGGGTCAAATTTTCAATGTGGTGGGGAAGATAGTAACATCCTTATGCCCTAGACGGTGAACCCCTTCCTTTGTCATTTAAGTTAGAATTTGAATGTACCAATAATATGACTGAGTATGAAGGCTTAGTAATAGGTCTCTAGACTGCCTTAGCCTTAGGAGTCAAAACAATCAATATCTTTGATGACTCCCAATTTGTGGTCATTTAGGTCAACAACATATACTAGTGAAAGAATGATGTTTTTCAATAATACAAATAATAAGTAGATGTACTATTGATGTCATTTGAACACTACCTCATCCAAACCACTCCATGATCTATAAATAAGTTTGTCAATATAATTGATTCTATCACTTCTGAGATCACATCTATACCCTTTAACTCTAAGCTATCTATCATTATTCACCATCTCATCAAGCCTTCTTATATCAAACTAGACTCTTCTAACATCTTTAATATAAAGGACACCGAACCTAACCTTTGTTATAAGCAACTCTTTGACTATCTCAACCTTGCCATCATTCCTTCAAACCTTTCTAGGAATGCTTAAAGAATGTTTATTTGAATCACCTCATGTTATACCATACTTGGAGGAATTTTATATAAATGAGCTATAACAGTCTCCTCTTCCATTGCCTACTTAGTCATGAAGCCTCTCATGCTATCAAAGAAATACATGATGGGATTTAGGGATGACACTTTAGTGGCCTAGCTATCACTAAACATATCCTTTTCCTTGGCTACTACTGGCCTACCCTCAACCAAGACTATTGTGATTATATGAAAAAGTATGTTAAATGTCAAAAATAGGCCAATTTACATCATGTACCTAGCCATAGTCTTCAAGTATCCAAATATTTCTAGCCCTTCTCATAATGGGGTCTAGATCTTATTGGTGAAATCAACCCACATTCTTCACAGTGACACCAATCTATCATCACTGCAACAAAATACTTCACCAAGTGGGTAGAAGCTACCCCTCTCATTTCAACCAAGGAAAAAAACATCATTAGCTTTACTAACCATAACATCCTCTGTTGTTTTGGTGTTCCTCATAAAATCATCATTTATAATGGTAAATCTTAAAAAAAAAAGAAAGTCCAAGCTCTTTGTGACACATTTGTTATCAAGTTAAGCTTCTCATCACCCTATCATACACAAGCCAATGAACAAGCTGAAGCCTCTAACAAAGCTCTCAATAATATGCTAACTAAATTGGTTAATGTATCTATTTAGGATTGGCATTTACACATCCCTTTCTCCTTATGGGTTTATCGTAATAACATTCAAACCCATATGGGTGCTACCCCATTATCGTTTATTTTTGGAGCGAAGGTTTTTTCGCCTCTCAAAGTCCAAATTCCCTCTCTCCACATATCTTTTCAAGATATCATTTTTGAAGATGATTATTATCAACACCATTTAGCCCAACTTGAGCTACTTAACAAATGATGCTTAATCAAACTAAACCATATTCATGTCTATCAAGAGTGAATCAAGCAAACTTATAAAAAACACCTCAAAGTGCAAGAGTTCAACATTGGAGACCTCATCTTAAAGGAAAATCAACATGTAACCAATATGGAGAAAAACAAGCGGGAAAGTTTGCTTTTAATTGGCTTGGACCTTATATCATAACACACCAGTATGGATCAGGAGCTTACCAATTACCTTTTCTCAAAGGCAACCTAAAACTTGAGCCCTTAATGCTTCTTATCTGCATCTATTCATTTGTTAAAAAGGATTAAACTCACCTTTTTGTCTAACTTAAGCTCATCCCTTTATCTCAGGGACAACTGATTAAAGTTGATTCATGTGATTATCCATCACAATCTTAGCCTAATCTTCAAAAATGGGTACCATGCCTCTACCCATTGCATGTTTCTCATGGTACTTTCCATCCCTTTTATAGGATGGATTCCCATGGTCATTGTTACCTAAAATTCTCTCATATACCTCATCAACCTTCTCAAGCTTTTTGTTTTGCCTTCATCAAGGTGAACCTTTAAGCCTATACAAGTAAGTCCATGACATCAAAAGTAAAAAATCAAAATAAAAAAGCAAAATCATAATAGAAAACAATCACATGGGTCACTCTTTAGAATTTTTTAGACTTCTCCCTTGAAGGAAACCTACGCACACATATCTAAATTTCTCAAATATAAGTAGACTATTCCCTCAAATAATAGCTATCAAAAGCCTTAAACAAAGCAAACAAACTTAGACCACTCCCTTGATAGATGCATGAGTAAAGCATTTTTTAAAGCATAACAATTTATTAGAAGCTTATTGCATTGATCAACATCCCCTAAAATCCATACAATATCAAAATATCAAAGTATCCATTATCAATATAAATAAAAAGCAAAATAATTTTTAAAGCTACAATCGACTCTCATAAGTAGACTTCCCGCATCAATCAGTCTACACATTATATAACATGACTTGTTTATACTTTCTCTTTGGTAACCTCTAGAAGAGGCATACTAGTCTCACAATAAGGTTCCATCACCATCCATCTCCCCTTTATATACTATAAACAAAGAATTTTAAGCTTACTTGACATTATGTGATCAAGACACCTTTCTAACCAACTAATGCATGCTAATGCAAAGCATTCAAAGGGCTTATGTTCCATAAGTTGATCTAACTTTGGTTTGTTTTTAGTCTTTGCATAAGAATAAGAACCTTTCTTTCTTCTTGTTCTCTCATAAAACACTTGTTGATTTATTCATGTAGACGCTTGTCTCTTGATTGCCTCTTTTTTCTCACATCTAGTTCTATTATTACTTTATGTGTTTTACCATAATCTAATAATGCCATAACCATAACCACCTCATATCCTCACCACATCATAATCAATAATAATATCACTAACATAATCAACAAGAACTATAATCGAGTAACATCAAAACCATAACTCATGCAAAACCATGAACATAATCATATCAGCATCACGATCATATATAAGAAACATCGCATGAACATAATCATGATCAATAACTCATAAACCTTAAGATCATAAACATCATAACATAATTATAATTAAATAACCATCTATCATATCTATCATAATTTTATCATGTATTTTAGAAATAAATAAGTCATTCACATATGCTATCCATCGCATGATAAGGGCACATAGACTTATTAATTTAAACCATCAATAGTACATCATGAACATAATCATTAACAATCATGAAAATAACACATAAAAATCCTACACCATAAACCATAACAACATCATGAGCCCATTATCATATCAACATGATCATATAATCTATAACCATATGAAAAACATCCATCAATGTCATTATAAATGATATCTGTAAAACCATAATAATATCAACATCATCCATAACCATGAGCAATAGAAAGAACACGATCATACAAATTATAACAACAATAGCTTCATCATCGCATGAACTTCCATCAATATAATCATAAACATAAATTAAATAATCATATCCATTATCATAAACATAATCATCATCAACATCAATTCAATGAATAATCATAAACAACACATATAACCATCATAATCATTTAACCATCACATCATAATCATAATTATCATAAATATAAATTAAATAACCATATAATTCTACATAAACCATAATGAAACATAACCATACCAACATAATATCATCAATAAATGACATCAACATCATAACCATGAATAATAATCCATAAACAAAGATATTGTCATCAAAATAAGCATCATATATATAATAATGTTTGTACATATCTCTTAAAATATGTATACATTTCACTACATCGACTCATAGGTTGGTATCAAAATCATATACATAACTGATATCTCATATCAAACTAGGCCCTTAAGGCACCACTAGCTCCTAGAGCACCACTACCTTCTAGAGCTAGCCATCTTGTATCTACTTGTCCACCTACGAAAGCAACCCACTGCCCTGGTATTACTATACCTACACCACTTTCCATCCTAGCTCTATACTCACCCCATCAAGGCTCATCTAGGTAATGTCTGAAGAATATGGCCTCATAATATCATAGCTCCTCTATAGTCACTACATATCTTTGTATCGAGATAGTCCCTTATGGTCCCCCTGATACTGGTACTTTACCTCTTGCCTATTCGAGAGAATATCTCTCTTGCATAACAAAGGCTAGTATAGATCTGGCCTGATCCCTCTCACTTATGATAGTGGCTAACTAACCTTGTGAAACTACTAAGGATGCCTGTAATGATGTCATGAAAGCTTGTGCCATGACTAGTACCACTTGTGTTTGATACCTCTATGCAATCACTACCTATATATATTATATAACCCCTACACTTGAGCCTACTTAGGTCCACCTTTACCAATTGGGTCAACATCCATGGATTTTTGACCGCCATCATCACCCTCAAAATAAATCATCACATAGAGTGCTTGGTACCATGTAGGATAGGCCTGTGTAACACCTACATCATCCCTATCTATCCTCATGAACAACTCCTTATGATCAATAAAAACATGAAATGGCTATGGCTCAGGTAGTAGGAACTCTACATCCTCCTACCTATATCTTAGGATTGGACCCAAAATATCTTGAACTAGGTTGAACTATCATCACACCCTATCAAAAGGAATGAGCTCTATCTCACCATCCCTCTTGTTACAGATCCATAAATATCTCTATAATGACAATGTCTATCTCCTGTAGTGAGCCCACTCTGGAAACCTAACATAAGATCTCTAGATCACGTTTCTAACAACCAAGGCATCTAATGCACCTAGGCATCTAATGCACCTCTGAACTAGTCTACATCATATACCCCTCCTAATCTTGAGAGGGTATAATCATCCTTCCACCTCATGAATCCTACCCTAAAATACATTTATGCATACCCCTCCCATGGCAGCCTCATTGGCCTCAACACTTGGATGTGCTCATATACTCAATAGTGAAGAACAAATCTGACATTGATCCCATACCTCTTATGAGCTTGGAATCCCCACAGCTCCATATTATTCTAAACTAGTAGCACATGCACCCACTTCAACACTATGTGACCTAACAACATCTTAACTAATACCCCCAACAATAAATAAGAGAACCTCCCACTACTTGAATCTAGTATGACATAGCATGAGACCACCACCATCATCCTTACCAATAACTACCTATCATCTTTAGCCCTTTGGTATAGTGGAGTATATTGGAAGCCTTTAGTATTCCACCTTGTAAAGTTGAGGTCACCTCCATATAAAATCTCCATAAAATCATCCCCTCCTCTCTCTCAATATGGTAAATCATCTCACCTCGTATGGGTATCTACATAATCTTATGGATATCCTAAAGTAAGATGGTCATCTCACCTATAGGTAGTAGGAAGGTTTTAGTGGTAGGATCCCATCTCTTAATGAGTTCCACTATCATAGCTACATCCCATGGTACATGTCGATAATGCAACATACCACTGAGGCCCACCTCCTCCATATGAACCTAGTCTACTATGGTCATCCCTTGATGAATCTCATCAATAATATGGGGTACTTTGTCCCTCATTTGAATCCTCTATCGTGCCTGCAAAATTTTATTAGAAAATCTTAGTTCATAGATTAAAGTGCTATTTTCCCCCATAAACTCTACCTATTATACTACCTCCTATTCTAATATATTCAATTGACAACATTTGCCTACTATTCCTAATACCTATGGCTTATCTATAACACACATCCTTTAACCTATCTTATCCAAATCCCTTCACAATCAACCCTACCAACCTATCAACTATAACCTTACCTCATACATTCAATGTTCACCTTTCACATTAACTTGACCTATTACCTAACAAACTATATCATTTAAACATTACCTATATAATAACCCTTAAACCTATAAATTTTGACCTTACCTCTTCCTACCATTTCTTATGACCCAACCTAAAACCAAGAACCCTTTACCTCTTTACCTTAGCCACTACCTCTCACACATAAAACATTACCCTTGACCTTCAGTCTTACCCAAACATTATCTAAACCCTCACTCCTTAGCCTTTTTATACATAAACATTGAAAACATTTCTAACTATTGTCGACCAATGATGGTTAGGGTGACCACTGAAAGTTAGGTAATCAACCATCAAAGGTCATCATATAGTGACCTAAAATGGTCACTTTTTGATTAGTGATAGTCGGTCATGACTAGAGATGGTTGGTCATGATTGGCAATGGTCAGACATGACCACTAATGATTACTATAAAGTGACCACCAGTGACCAACACTACACCCTACCCATATAAACACCATTAAAAACTACAATTTTTTAACTCTATTACCCTACCCTACCTTACCTATATCAATCTACATCCCATCTATCATTTTCATCACAAAATCAAAACAAAAACCTACCACAACCCTAAAACCTAGGTCAACACAAATAACCATCTAAACAAACATACCTATAAATTACCTAATTAACAAAAGAATCTAAACCAATTAAATTACACCACCTACCTCATTCCTTGATGATTTTAGGACCCACATCCTGGCTACGTGCCCTCCCTCATCTATACTACATCTTCAATCAACTCAAACCTCTAACAACATGCAGTCCACCTTAACAATCTTAGCCAATCACATAATGGAAATCGATAATCATACTCTCATAAAATACCAAGACTCAATAAAAAAAACTCACTTTACTCAAATGATCAAATAAGGCCCATGATGACACTTTTTATCTTTGCCTTTTTAGGGCTGACACTTGACCGTCAAAGATCAAGGTGACCGCTGATGCTCGACCCCAAAGGTCAACCCTAACCATTGATGGCCAAACTTTTAAGGTTTTCTCCTCCAACCACCACCTTCTCACCCAAAGTTTTTAACCCATACCCAAACCAATTACCCACCCATGGAGATTACCATTATTCGATAAATACAATGATCATCAACGTCAACCTTGATCATGGTCCTTTTGGCTCGACTAACACACATTTTGCGATGACCTTGCCTTGGTCATTTTGACTGCATCAACTAAATTATCATATTGAGCACTTTTTAACTTACACCACCTTGCACACACCTAATCAATTATGTTTTCTCAAGATCATTTCCTACCTTGGATACCCACAAAGACATTGACCTTCCCTAAAAGACTTGCATTTACATAGTGTAACCCAACCATCACATATGGTCACATGGTCCACTTCTCACTCGTCCTTCTAACATCAACCTTACTTTTACCAATCATGGTAACCTAGTCACTGCATGATCTTAGCTATCACACTTAGTCACACTTTATGTACCTATTTGTGTTTTAGTGCTAAACCTATCACCCATTTTATCACCAACTTCACTACTCATCAAACCTGCACCTGATTTAACTTCACCTCATCAACTCCCAATTTGAGGGGGAATACTTCTTCCCATGCTTGAGGCAACCAAACCTTCAAACTATAGTCCATTTTTATTTTGTATCTTATTGATATAAGCCACATAACAAAAAGGGGTAAATGTAGACACTAAAATTTTTCACACTACAGATTTAGATGTCACAACACCCCTATACCACCTCAGGACCCCCTAGGGACCATCTGTAACACTTTCAACTACAAACTCAAGTCAGAGTATCCACTGAGTAACCCACCTTTTTACCCAACTTAACCTTTGACCCTCAACCACCAATAATCACCTTAAACATCAATGGTTAGGCTTGACCATGGATGGTCAGGTCTTCACTGCTTGAACATTGAACATGTTAAGAATTAAAAAAATTTTAAACTAGATTTAATATGACCATAAATCATATCTAAATTATGCAATAACATGCATCACAGAAACATTCCTCAAATCATAGATATTATGAAAGCATAAATGAAGAAAATAAGATAAAACCACACATAACATAGATCTACCATGGTTCACCCAATGTGGGCTACATCCACCAAGAAAGTCTTTAAATAAAATAGTAATCTAAAATAAGATTACAATAAACTCTCACAGAGATAGAAAAATCTCTTGTAAAAAAAGTTTCACAAATAAATGCTATACTTTCACCTACGCCTACACAATACTTTATCTCAAAATATATTATACCACACCCTAAAATAAATACTTGCACTTTGAAAAAACATCTACACTTTGAATCTGATTCTCAAACCCACACCCTACAAATACACCATTTGTGTAAAGTAACACATCAACCTTTAAAGGCCACACCACACCCCTTATATATAGCAAATTAAGGAAAATCCATAGGAGGGGAAATTACACCATGCTTATCTAAGATAAGCATCATCCACTAAAGACACCTCGGTTCCACCTCATCAATCTCATCCAAAAGCCCATCCAAGAAGGAACATGCCAAGATATATTCTCCACCTTTTAAGGCACATTTTATAATAAAATGTGATCACAACTAACTCCTTAAAACAGGGAAGGCATTACATTTTCCAATGAACAACCAATATCCCTAAAAATAAGGAAATCAATCCCACTTCTAATAAAAAGGAAGTCACATGGAAACAAATAAATATAATAATTAATTCTCTAAAAATACAAAAATCAATCCCACTTCCATTAAATGAGGAAGTCACATGGAAATTATTAAATAAACATTTAATAATATTCCACTCACATGTGGAGTACCTGAGAAATGCATTCCCCATACCCTTAGAGCTCTCCAAGCCTCCCAAAATGTGCCACCATGGTCATGTGATAGCTCCAAAGGGCTCCGAACTCAACAATCTCCCACTTGGAGACCGTTTCTCCTAAACATAATCTATCACTAATCCATAACCACAAAAACCAACCAATTATGAACATAATCTCAAATTGTCCAATGTGACTACCTTGGTCATCATACCTATAGGATTTTGGTTAGTATGAATCTTCTCCAGTTTCACCAAGTTCTCCTCTAAAGCCATCCTGATGAAGTGATGCTGTAACTAAATGTGTTTCATCCTCAAGTGGAAAGTGGAGTTATTTGCCAAATAAATAAAACTTTGACTATCACTATGTAGTCTCCCAACTTCCTTCTCATTTCATAACTCTCAAAACAACTCTTGTAACCAAATCATCTCCTTGCTAGCCTCAATAGTAGAAACATATTCTACCTCTATGGTTAACAAGGCCACAACCTTTCGTATGCTATAAATCCAACTAATCATTATATCTCCAACAATAAATATATATCCTATCATACTTCTCCTGCTATCAATATCCTCTGCCATATCTAAGTCCACATAACCATGTAAAGTGGTATCTAATCTACCATAACATAATGTAACATCAATGGTTCCTCTCAAATGCTAAAGAATCCATTTCACTACTTGCCAATGCTCATAACCTAGATCACTCATATACCTACTCACAACTCCCACTACTTGGGCAATATCTAGTTTAGTACAAACCATTGCATACATCAAGCTACCAAATATTGATGAGTAAGGTACCTTGGACATCCTAAGCTTTTTAGCTTTCATCTTGGGACACTACTCCTTTGATAATCTAAAGTGGCCCACCAAAGGAGTACCAACAGATTTAACATCTAACATGCTAATCCTTTCTAAGACTTTCTTCACATAATCAAATTGAGATAAAATCAACTTCCTCTCCTTCCTATCATGAGTAATCCTCATACCAAGGATTTACTTTGCAGCATCTAAATCCTTCATAGAAAAGGAGTCGCTAAGTTATTTCTTGACCATATGAATATGATGTATATTCTTTCCTATAACTAACATGTCATTGACATACATGCATAAAATAATAAAGGAACCATCGTCAAAATGTTTTATGTACATGTAATGGTTAGAATTACACCTTTGATATTCTTGTTCTAACATAAAACAATCAAATTTCTTATACCATTATTGTGGATCTTATTTCAGGCCAAATAATCTATTCTTTAGTCTGCACACACAATTCTCCTTACCTTTGACCTCATAACCCTGTGGCTATTTCATATACAACTCTTCATCTAAATCACTATGAAGAAAAACAATTTTCACATCTAACTGTTCTAAGTGCAAATCCTCAACTGTAACTAAACCATGAACAATCCTAATAGAAGTCATTTTTACAACAAGAGAGAAAATCTCTTCAAAATTAATACTTGATTTTTATGCAAACCCTTTGACCACCATCTTGGCCTTATACCTTTTTCTCCCTTCATCTTATTCTTTTATTCTGAAGATCCAATTATTTGGAAATGCACTCTTGCCCTTGGGTAACCTTACCAAATCCCATGTTTGGTTCTCTATGAGAGATATATGCTCTTCATCCATGGCTTGCTCGCACTTCATCTTGGCATCTACTTGTATTGCTTCCTCATAACACTTTGGTTCTCCATTATTAGTGAGTAATAAATAATATAAAGAAGGAAAAAAATGTTTAGGTTCTCTTCTTACCCTAGAAGACCTTACCATAGGAGTTTGGGATCCTTGTGTAGAAGGTTCCTAAACTAAATCCTTAGATACTTTACCATCCATAATGTCATCCAATAATTTGTAATCTTTTTGTTCTTGTTTATGTTTCTGCAACTTATTCTTATACATGACTTTTTCATTAAAGGTTACATCTCTAAACCAAAATATTTTCTTATCTTTAATGCTCCATAAATAGAAACCAAAGTCATCCTCACCATAACTAATAAATGTGCATTTTTCTAATTTAGCCTTTAGCTTGGTGCTATCCTCTTTCTTGATGAGAGCAAAAGCTTCACATCTAAAGACTCTAACGAAAGAATAATCAAGATTCTTACCAGATCAAGCTTGTTTAGGAATTCCTCCATCCAAAGACATATAAGGCCCTCTATTAATCAGATAAACTACCATGCTACCTGCTTCTACCCAAAACTATAAAGGCAACCTTACATGTAACCTCATGCTCCTAGCACATTCCATTATTGTCCTGTTTATCCTTTTAGATACCCCATTCTACTATGGATTTCCTAGAATCATCCTTTGCCTATGGATTCCATAGTTAGAATAATAAACAAAGAAAGTATTGATACAATACTCACCTCCATTATCTAATTTGAGACATTTCAACTTGAGACCTATTTCATTCACAACCAATACTTTCCACTTCTTATAAGTGTTAAATATATAAGATTTATTTTTAATGCAATAAACCCAAACATTCCTAGTTGTATCATTAATAAAATTAATATAGTAATTGGATCCACCAATAGAAGATACCTGCGATGGTCCCCATACATTTGAATGTACCAAATCTAACTTGTGTTTTTTCTTTGTGGGTCCAACCTTCAGGAACTTAACCCACTTCCATTTCTTGCACACATAATTCTCACATAAGTCTAGATTTAGATCTTTTAAACTAGGCAACTTGTATTTTAAGATCTCCATGACCTTATGGCTCATATCACTAAGCTTGTAGTACCATATAGTTGCATCTTCATCTGTAACAACTAAATCAAAACAATAAAAAATACTAGTCAAATATAAAGTACCAAATTTATTACCTCTTACAACCATAAGATCACCTTTGGTAACTTTATAAGAATCTATAGTAAACATTTTTGAACATCCCTCACTACCCAATTGCCCCACTGAAACCAAATTCTATCTCAACATAGGAATGTGTCTAGCATCTTTAAGTATCCATGTGTTCCTATTTTGTATTTTCATTTGAATATAACCTTTCCCTACTATCTCACATGGTTCATCATCACCAAGATAAACATGTCCTATATTCTCTTAAATATAATCAATAAAATAATGCCTATGTGAGGTGACATGAAAAGAAGACCCTGAATCTAATACCCAAGACTAAAAAAAACTATCCATAAAAATAATTAAAGCATCTTGACATGATTTATCTGATGTCAGATTTACCTAATTTATTTCTTCCTTGTTAGCATTCTTATCTTGAAGTGACCAACAATCCTTCTTTGAGTGTCTATTCTTTCCATAATTCCACCATAACATCTTGGTTCTAGATATGAACTTAGATCTACATTTTAATTTTGCATGGTTGCTTTTGCTCTTATCCTTTTAAATCCCTCTAATATCAATAGATAACTCATTACCTAAAGATGATTCACCAGTTCTCTTTCTTTGCATCTCCTCACTAAGAATCATACCTATAACATCCTCAAAATTCAAGCTTCCCTTGGTAGGGATTGCATTACTCACAACCATAAGCAAACTATCCCAACTATCAGGCAAAGAACATAAAATCAATAAAGATCTAACTTCATCATCAATATTAATTCCAACATAAGTGAGCATACTTATAATCATATTAAAATCATTTAATTGAATAGCTATTGAACCATTCTTAGACATTTTCATGTTAAACAATCTTTTCATAATTTTTTTTATTAGAAGCAGAGGGTTTCTCATACAACTTTCCAAGTTTATCCATGAGATATTTTGTGATTTTCTCATAAAAAATGTAAAATGCAGTAGAATATGTAAGGCATAATCATATAAATCCCAATGCCTTCCTAGTAAGCAATGACCAATCCACATCACTCATACTTACAGGTTGTTCTACTTTCCCCTCCAAGGGGAGATGTATCTCCTTTTAATACATGTAATATTCTATATACATTTTCCACAAACCAAAATGCTTACCATTAAACTTCTCAACCCTGAATTTGATCTCTTCTGCCATAGGTCCCATTCAAGATAATAGCCTTTCCTATGATTTAACACTTTAGCAAAACACAACCAATAGCTCTGATGCTAGTTGTTAGGAATTAAAAAAATTTAAAACTAGATTTAATATGACCATAAATCAGATCTAAATTATGAAATAACATGTATCATGAGAACATTCCTCAAATCATAGATATTATGAAAACATAAATGGAGATAATAAGATAAAAACACACACAACACAGATCTACCATGGTTCACCCAATGTGGGCTACATCCACCAAGAAAGTCCTCAAATAAAATAGTAATCTAAAACAAAATTACAATAAACTCTTAAAGAGATAGAAAAATCTCATGTAAAAAATGTTGCACAAATAAATGTTGCATTTTCACCTACACCTGCACAATACTATATCTCAAAAGCTGCTATACCACACCCTACAACAAACACCTGCACTTTGCAAAAATATTTTCACTTTGACTCTAATACTCAAAGCCATACCCTACAAATAAACCATCTATGTAAAGCAACACATCAACCTCTAAAGGCCACGCCACACCCTGTATATATAGCAAATAAAAGAAAATCCATAGAAGGAGGAGAAATTGCACCATGCTTATCCAAGATAAACATCATCCACTAAGGACACCTTAGTTCCACCTCATCAATATAATCTAAAATCCGATCCAAGAAATAACATGCAAAGATAGAGTCTCCACATTTAAGGTACATTTTACAACAACATGTGATCACAACCAACTCCTTGAAACAAGGAAGGCATTAAATTTTCTAATAAACAACCAATATCCATAAATATAAGGAAATCAATCCCACTTCCAATAAAAAAAGAAGTCACATAGAAATAAATAAATAAAATTATTAATTCCCTAAAAATAAGGAAATCAATCCCACTTCCAATAAATGAGGAATTCACATGGAAATTATTCAATAAACATTTAATAATATTCCACTCAC
This sequence comes from Torreya grandis, assembly GCA_037957365.1. Taxonomy (NCBI): domain Eukaryota; kingdom Viridiplantae; phylum Streptophyta; class Pinopsida; order Cupressales; family Taxaceae; genus Torreya; species Torreya grandis. The sequence goes on along the minus strand of JARHVA010002124.1, from coordinate 694,457 downwards.
ATATGGAGTACATGAGAAATGCATTCCCCACACCCTTGGAGCTTTCTAAGCCTAAAAAAATGTGCTACCATGGTCATGTGATATCCTCAAAGGGATCCACACTCAATATAAAACTCACTTCAACTTAATCTTGCTTTTTAATATTTAGCCTATCTAATTTTTGTGTAAATCAATGCATGTCAAAAGCTAAATTTAGAGCCCCTATTAAACATTCACTTCCACCTCTTCCTTTTGCCTATAAAAAGAGAGGAGTAGGAGGTGAAATCCATCCACAACTATCAATAGCTTCTTGTATCAAAATCTCTTTTACAAGTCATTCTTCCAATGAACCAGTGAACCAAACCAGTGAGTGTGATATAGATCTGAAGCTCTACCAACCATCGGCCAAAAACCAAGTATCGTTACTCTACCAAAATTTCTCTAGGCTCTACCGATGGATTTTTTGGACACTCACCTCAACCTACGAAGCTAAGTATTTCATTTTCAATAATTAATTACTTCATTTCTACCCTGAAATTAACTTCTAAACTAGACCCATCTCCTAAAATGTATTCTACAATCTCATCAAATAGAATTATTGAACCTACTTAGAACCAATAGTAACTGTCGATGGTGACCTTGACCACTGATGATCTATCCAAACCATCAATGGTTACCCAACCATCGATGGTCACCCTAACTACTAATTATCACTATCATCCAAATAAATAATAAGCTAATTTATCCTATTAGGCCTCACCAAAATCCAAGTTTTTTACCTCCTACCTGATCATATAACCATACCCTTTTTTTTAAACCATACCTAATCCACTTAACATTAGTATTGATCTATCAATTACTATAATTAGTCAATTTATTTATCAAGTACTTGTATTACATTTCAATATCTTCTGTTCTTTTTGCAAGTACTTTATCTTTTGATTTCTAAACTTAATTATCTAAGAATGTGGATTGATAGCCTCCTAGAAAGCTCTTACTTCTCGGATCTAGCTAGATCTAGGCAATCCACCCTATTATCTAACTAATCAACCCTTTGCTTTAGTACTTTCTTATCTATAGGTCATTCCTCTCTAGATAAAGAGGAGCTCTCTATAATCATTTGATTAATACATGCACATCATACTAGGTTATTTTACCATACCCTTTTTGAGTTTCTTCTTTCTTTTTTTCAAGAACACAAGCTAAAATTCTACTAAATTTAATGAAGTCAAATTTTAAAAACTTGATGAATTTATTTTTTACCATTAAAGTGACCTTAGGTTTGGTGGGTTTGAGGTTTTGCTTGACAATTTTCATGTCAAGTGTTATAACTATATTATGGAAAAATACACTGGGATTGATGCCCATCATGTCAGTATAGGAGAAAATGAAGGCTAGTGAAAGATCCATGAGGAGTTATTTGTGGTCTTCCATCTATTGTTCATAGAGTGAAGATCCTAGCTTAAAGAGTCTAGGTTTATACTCATTCTAATGTTAATGTCAATAGTTTCCTCAATAAGGGATGTGTTTCCTTTCTCAAATATGTTAGAAGCTCGGGGAAGATCAAAGTATTTGACCTCAGTGTTGAAGACATCATGCTCATCCTCAGAGGAGGGGTAATCCTCCACATGGAATTAAGAATAATAAAACTCAATTCTAAGGGATGAGTTAGAATAACTAGTAAGGGAAAATCCCCTTTTATGATGGAATGAGGGGAGATCTTATAGGAACTTCAAGATGGCCTCATCATTATTAACTAGGTTTAAGACTAAGGGGTCTTCATTTTGACTAATGTGGGTGAGTGTTCAATCATTAAGAATATTGGATATCAGAGGCTCTCTCTTAACTAATATTGTGAAATATAATTCTAGTATTGTTAAATGGGGAATGAAATGTGAATATGAGGTAGCCTTAGAGCTAGTAAGTTGGTTGATTTATCCAGTGACTATTTTTATAGAAACAAAATCAAAGCCCTTGGTAAGATAACTAACAATATCCTTGTACAATTGAAGATGCTGAAATTTATTCTAATAAACTTCATAAAATTAGTTTTCAATGAGTTTTGAATCTCTTTGGATCCTTAGATTTTGGATGCTCGGGCATTTCCCAACAAGCATGCCAAGCAATAGAGATTCATTTTTGGCTCCATTATTTGTAAACTTAAAGTCTAATTTGAATCCATAAGGCATGATTATCCCTTTGGGATAAGTGAGAATGATTTTTACCCTAGCACCTAGACAAAATTTGGCTCCATCATAGTGGAGGATCCATTGATTGTGCATATAAGGTGGGAAATCGTTAGATAAGGTTTCTTGGTCCTCTAAAATTTTGACCATGTGAATACTAAAAACATGAAGTAATCCTATTTGGGGTTCTTAGTTTTGAATATATAGAAGATATTGTGTCTATATCCTATGTGATATGGATGGAAAGGATTGTGGAGGTGTGAATGACTCAATATTTTAATGCAAATGAAGGAAGGAAAGAATTGTTGGGAACTTAAAGGTTTATTTTCTAGGTTTAGAGTCAAGGTAGGTAAGAACTTCTAGAAACTCAAAATACTACTTGTTTGTATTTTTCCTTAGGGTTGGAAGTATGCCAACATAGTTAGGGTTTTATTTAGGTGTAGGGGTCATGCCAATGTAATTATGATCTTGCCTCAGTGGAGGAGGCACTTGGTCATAGTTATTCAACTTGTAATATTATGATTATGACATGGGTAATACTGTTTGTGATATCATTATGTGTGGGAATTTTTGAGATCCTCTTATTTTATGATAGGAAATAGAGGTTCCTTATAAATAATCCATAGGTAATCATGAGTCTGATTGATGATTTCTATTCTCCCCTAGTCATGGTATGAATATTCTCCCTGAGCATCGGGATGACTTGAGAAAGGGGAATGACTTGATTGCTTATTGATAGACTTTGTATATGATTAGTAACATGAATAGGTGTGGTCTAGGGGATAAAAAATAATATTTTGGGAGGAAGTAATCTTAATGAGTAAAGGACACTATAAAATTGACATGACCCTATCATAGTATGGTCTGCAAGCATATTGTAAAGAGGCTCAAAAGTGATGAGGGTGAGATGTGAATTATGACTTGTTCCTATATGGTTGGAAATTGGTTGGGCACTATGATAATCATTAATAAAATCATTATATAAGGGAATTTTTTTTTCCTAATCACCTCTACCATGAAAAATACTAGTAGGCTAGACAACCCCTCTCGGGGATGCTGGCTTCGAGGCCTAAGGAAGCCATAGGTATTTACTCCTCATGAATCAAATGGGATAACTATAGGAGTGACCTTATCTAAGAGACTAATTATTTTTGTTGTAATCATGGTGTAAATTATTTCACCAGTGATTGATCTTGAGTTAGAGATCCTTGTAATCATGGTTATGTCATTTACTTCTAGTTTATATTTTGATAAAGCTTAAGGTATTTCTACCCCTTTCTTAAAGATGACCACTTTGGGTTTCTAAGATTCACAAATGCCAACCATTTGCATGAGATTCATGACCCCATTAGTAGGAAAGTGGTAATCAATTTGTATCCCATGTTGTTTGTGCATGGTAGTTTGTAACATATTGAAGGGTTTAGGGTCTCCTTGGGTTATGAAAACCTTTCCCAGGCGTAAGAACCAAATTTGATAGAATAAGTTGGCAGGAATAAATATAATTTAGTGTATCTAGGACCTATTATCACCAAATTTTGTACTCTAAAAAAAGGTTTTTCAAGATCTTTTTAATTTGGTGAAACATGGGATTACCCATAGACTTGTGGGTTGTCTATAGTAGGGGTAAACCTCTAGATTAAAGGGCTAGCTCCCCTTGATGAATCACTTAGTATCAATTTAAATAATTTATTGATTTGAAAAGGGGGGAATTAACTAAAATAAACCTAACTATAGTGGCGATGCACCAAACTTTGTTGACCACTACCACACATTGCATAATACACTAAGACCTATAAGACAACATGAACATACACACATCCTAGACTGAATCTATTGCATAAATATTTTGTATAATGGTAAGGAATTTTAATTATAAAAGGTAAGATTAATTCCACTTTAAAATCCAAAATAGACCCCTGATGACACCAAATACAACCTGTAATAGAGAAACAACCACATGATGTAAGATAAATAAGACACAAACAAGGTGACATACATCTACACTTGATGGAATCAACCATTAAAAGATTTATCAATGTATGTAGTCATAAAATGAGGTAAAAAATAAACTATATTATTTATAAAAATAATGAAAAATGGGCAAGGCTTCACCATACCCATGTGGAGGATACAAACTTAGCTAAAAGTGGCTCAATATATAGAGAATGTGAGAAAAGAGAGAGAGAGAGGTGTGGTAGAAGATGAGTAAAAAGTGTCCATGAGATTAAAAAAAAAAAAGATTTATGAGATAGTCTAATAGACCTCAAATTCCATGTGTCTCACTCTTAAATCAACTTCAACCTTTCAAGTGGTGTGGGGTTAAAAACTTGCTTGATACCTTGACTACCTCCTTAGAAACTACCCTTATTTACATGAAAAGAGTGATAAATAGACATTAAAATAATTAATTATAATTTAAATTATATGAAATATCTTATTTAACATCTTCCATTCCTTAGGAAACTCCTTTGACCTACCATTCCATCAATTATATACATAGGTGTCTTGTAATTCTTCATTTCCCATACCTAGTTTGGTCTAAGTGGCCTAAAACTCAAGTGCATCTTCTTAAAATAATAAAAAATATATGAATGGTATTAAAATATGTTATAATGTTGAAAAAACCATTTTTTTTCTTGGAATAACTCCCAAGAACTCAGTTTCCCCCTTAATCCTTCAATAGGCCTAGTTTCCTTGTAACCTTTTTTTCCTGTAAATCTCTTTATGTTGGAGTTGTATAGATGATACTGACAAAATAATGGAATATGATAGGACCATATATGTAATTAAATATTTATACCAAATTTCATTTTTAGAATCTGAGTAGAAGCATCTTTTTTTACCTTTCTCTTTTACCAATTAGGCCTCTAGGCCTAGAAAGTGGATTTTGGATCTAAACTCCTCATGCACATGTGAAATTGATGGGAAGTGTGTGAATCAATTTACACATGTAAATGCCAACCTCAAAGTAAATTTTAGTCTTTTTGAATTTTTGGAAATAGAATTATTGAGATGGGGTGAATCAATCTTCAAAACTTTTACAACTTTACCTTATCATTCATGAACTATAAAAACAATATAGTAAACTAACAACACATTAAGAGCCATGAGAATGAGATAAGAGAATAAAACATAAAAAAAATATTTGAGTGAGAAAAAATAAATGGGAATACAGCCCACTAATGATGCGAATGGACTACTATCCTATAAGTCAAACATCAAGATTTAGTGAAGCACCAACTTCACTTGGAGCACCAACTTGACTAAGATTTAGATAGCACCCACTTGCAAGGAGGAACTAACCCACTAGATGAATAAAAATTAAATAATCCACCTCAAAAATTTTATCACCTTCATAACCCTTTATTTATCATACAATAAATGATGATCTCCTTCTTCATCTTTTCACACACTTCTATCCTCCTCAAACTGGTCTCTAGCCTTCTTTGCTTAATTTGGTCTCTTCAAGATATATTAGGTCATTTGAACTTGATATTCGTATAAAGTACCCATATTATATATTCATGATAGTTTTTACACACTCTGATGATGGTCTAAAATACCTCCTTTATCTCTTCAAAATACTACATCTTCCACTTCAACTATCATACTCGCTAACTAGCCAATTAGGCCTATTAGGCATTGTTCTTATAATAGGCTCTTTATCATACACCTATTGGTCATAAATACACAATTGATCACTTATATTTTAAATTAAATAATCCTTATAACATGCCAAAAACATTAATCAAACATTACAATAGGATGGTCATATCATATAGGACAAAAACCCTATTTTAGGCCTTGAGGAGACCTAATTCAATTAAGCCTTCATTAACACATGTTACCATTTGAAATATTTGGAAAAATTTAAAAATTATAAAATGGTAGGAAAATATAAAATATATCTCAAATATACCTTATCCAACTTCACTTTAAGTCCACAACACCTTTTAGGTCCAACCACCACTTGAACCTCTTCTCAAAACACTATTCATACTAACATTGTGCATACTCAAAAAGCTATCTTAAAAAACTAAAGTATAAGCATAATTTTTACAAAAAAACATGGAAAATAATAATAAATAAATAACATAATTTACTTAAAATCTTCACCAAATTCATTATACTTCATTACGTAGGGCAAAAGGACTCAAACCCTTCTCTGTAAGTAGTCTAGTCAGAACTGCCAACTAGCCTCAAAACATTATCATAAAAACAATGAATTAAAACACATGTAGAACCAATTTTAAAGAATTAAAATGCATGTGTATCAAATTAATAGGTCATTATACCATTATCATATATATATATATATAAAATATGGTCACATGGAAATATTGGTCTTGAAGACCAATCTCACAGTCTTGTACCTGATTGTCTCATCTAAACAAGACAAGTCAAATTATGAGCAATATTTTCATCATGTAAACTAACCTAAAAAACATATATCCAAAATTAAAATGTATTATATGTATTTAAAAACTTCTCCATGTATTTTTATTCATTCCTAATCCATGATAACACATCCCTAATCAACTTTTCACTTCTATCTGGTTTTCTCACTATCTGCACCATTAGGCCTATTAATAACTAGTTAAATTGTAATAATATTTTATCACACATGAGGGTTAAATAATAATAATAAACCACATGGACAACTAATAAAAGTCTCAATATTTAACCTTCATCTATTTATAAACTTTGACTTGGTCAACTTTGACTGCTACAACAAATCTTTGAGAAATAAGTCCTTTCTTATAAGGTCCACTCACTCACCTGACAAAAAAATCACACCTAAAAGTTAATTGGAGAGTTTAATACATGATATTATCACTTAAATAGTTATTTAAAATTATTTTGAGCACTTTATAACAATATCATTCTCATTGGGTCACTATTAGGGTTCTTTGAGAGTTTAAACCATTTTCCAGTCTTAATGATCATTCATAAAGCTTAGCCTCTCATTCCAAAAACTAATAATTATAAATTTGAGTTAAAACCCTTCCCCATATACCATTAATAAATTAGTTTCCCATTTAGAGGTTACACATGCCAATGAATACTTGAAAATTCTTCTCGAATTGAGAACCCTTCATTCTGTACACATGAGAGACCTCAACACACTATTTATTGCCTTAACCTTCAAATTTTAACCTAAAAATTGGTCAAAATAATTAAAAAAACATGAAATACCTATTTAAATTCACACATACTCATAATTTCCTTGAAAACTGATCTTGATACCCCATCTGGCCACCATCTCTCTCTTTGCTCTCTAGGCCTTTGACCTACAAGTCACATTATACCTTAAAATTGACCTTATATCCATTGTCCAAGATGTTAAAAAATCATATACATGTCATAAAACCTATTACCATGATTTAAAACTACCATACATTCTTCATATGCCTTGAAAATACCTCATGACATCTCATAAGGTTAGGCATGGTCTATAACTAGTCTAGTTGCATGCTAGGTTTGTAGGTCCTACCACTATAAGCTCACCTTAAAACTCACCTGAGTGCTCTAATGCTTCATATGCATATTCAAGAAACTCCATATAGCCTCTTATGCCTTTTTCCATCCATCTCATGAGGCCAATATTATCCTTCATGCACAAGACTAGGCATCTTATGCATAATCCTTCTCAAGTCTTTTGCTAGGTTCAAACACTTGACAACTTTGATAACTGATCTTAAAACACTCTTTGATGATTATAAACCTTATTCACAAGACTCATATATTTATAAACCAATTTCATACTTCTCAAGGATGCACTTAAACAAAAATAGTGTTCAATGAACTCATGAACAACCTTTGACATCAATGACAATTTCAATGCCAAATCTCAACAACAAAAATAATGCTAAACAATCTCACCCTTTGTTATTTATGGCAAACCATATTGAAAACTAATCATCCTTATCTCCCCATTTTGGTCTTTCTACCCCTTTGACATAAATGACAAAGTGATGTTTGCAATTAATTAGATCACACTCCTTGTAACCAAAATACTTAACACATAGAACTATGAGTTTATGAGACATAAAATAAACATGCTTACCTATATCCATGCATACCTTCTTGGAAAAACTCACCTATTCTTAAAGATAATGAGCATGATTAGCTCCCCCTAAGTACTTGTTTTCTTTAATGATTAATAGGGGTAGGAATTACAACTAATTCTTATCTTTAGATGTTCAAAGATTACCTTTGGAATTGGTTTGGTCAAGATGTCTACAATCTGATCCTCTATAGAAACATATTCAAGTTTGACACTTTGTTCACTTACCTACTCTCTTAGAAAATAATACCTGATGGTAATGTGTTTAGTCCTTGAGTGCATGATAGGGTTATTTGAAACACTTATAACACTTGTATTATCATAATAGATAGGGATAGGACCATCATACTCCACCTTGTAGTCTTTTAGGGTCTATCTCATCCATAAGACCTAAGTGAAACATGAATATATTGCAATGCACTTAGCCTCACAAGTGGAAAATACTATTGATGGTTATTTCTTACTTATCCATAAACTAGGCACCCAACAAGGAAGAAGGCTCCTCCACTGGTACTCTTCCTATCATCTATACTTCCTACCTAGTCTTCATCTATGTAGGCTATCAAATTGAACTCCTTGATTCTTGGATATGACAATCCATACTTGATATCCCCCTTAAGATACTTGAGTATCATTTTGACTGATTGTAGATGATTTTCCTTTGGATCTACTTGAAGCCTTCCCACAAGACCTACTACTTGCATAATGTTAGGTCTATAGGAAATGGCATACAATAAACTTATAATCAATTACTTATATGATGTCTGATTGACCTTTGAAGACTCATCTTCCTTGATCAATTTACATCCTATGATCATGGGTGTACTAACTTCATATCAATCCTCCATCTCAAACTTCTTAAAAATCTCTCTTATGTACTTGACTTGTGAGATGAATATACCTTTTTTAGATTGAGTGATTTATAACCCAAGAAATAATTATAGTTTTGCTAGCATGGACATCTCAAACTATTTATTTATCACATATGCAAATGCCTTTGTCATGTTCTCATTGTTTCCACCAAAGATGATGTTATCCACATAGACAACTACTATCAGATGATGATCATCTTCTATTTTGATGTATAGATTACTATCTGTAACTCTTCTTTTAAATCCTTGATCCAATAGATATTTGTCTAACCTAGCATACCAAGCTCTAGGAGCTTGATTTAGACTATAAAGAGCCTTTTTCAATCTAAAAACATAGTCTTTATCATCTAATAGCAAGAATCCTTCAGGTTTCTCAATGTACACTTCATCTTCTAAATTTCCATTCAAAAAGGTAGATTTGACATCCATTTGGTATACCATAAATCTTGCATAAGCTAGAAAAAATTTAATGGCCTCCAATATTGTTACTGGTGTATAGGTCTCCTCAAAATCTACCCCTTCAACTTGTGCCTATCCATTACATACCAATCTAGCCTTGTTCCTAGTGACTTCTCCATGTTCATTCAAATTGTTTTTAAACACCCATTTTGTGTCAATGTAGGCCTAGGAACTAGTTCCCAAGTCTCATTATTCTCTATTTAATCTAACTCCTTATTCATATCACCTATCCAAAATTTGTCTTTGATTTCTTCTATAAGACTCTTAGGTTCAATCTTGAATAATAGAACAACATTTTCTTGACTTAGATTACTCACCAGTCTTTTCCTTGTTTGCATACTTGCATTCTTGTTGCCAATGATTTTTAATTTAGGGTGATCTCTTTGAATCTTTCTTGAGGGTCCTTTTGATTCCTATCTCTCTTTAACTTCTTCTTCTTCCTCATCAACCTATATAGTCTCCTCTTCATTCTTGAAGTCCAAATTCTCTAAAGTGTTCTTTGATTGTGAGTGATATTTCCTTATCTCATCAATCTTCACATTGGTGTTTTCCACTATCTTTCGTAGTCTCTTGTTATAACATCTATACGCTGAGATCATTGATGATTATCATAATAATATGCCTTCATTAGATCTAGAAAACTTTTGATGAAACATTTTCTCCCAAAAACTCTAAAGTGTTCTACATTTGTAGGTCTACCCTTCCATAATTAATAAAGAATCTTGTTGATATTAGTCCTGATCTGTCCTTTATTCAAAATGTAGACAATAGTACTCAATGCCTCTCTACAATATCCATTAGATAATATAAACTCATTCAACATAGTTCTATCCATCTCTTGAACTATCATATTCTTCCTTTCCACTACCCCATTCTATTGATGTGTCTTAGCTGTTGAGAATTGTCTCCTTATTCCATGAACCTCACAAAATTCATCAAAATCATTGGACCAAAAGTCTTCTCCTATATTATATCTTAGGAACTTGATATTATCATTCTCAACAATATCCTTGAATGCCTTGAACTTGTCAAGAGCTTCTGACTTCTCTTTAGGAATGTAACCCAAGCCATTCTTGTGTAATCATCAATGAGTAACATGAAGTAGCTATCTCTTTGAATGATTTGAGTTTTTTTAGGCCCATAAAGATTAGTGTGGATTAACTCCAATGGTTTTTTAATAGAATAATCCTTGGACTTGAACCTTCTTCTAGTATTCTTACCATGTTGACATGCCTTGTAAAGTATGTTTACAGGTTTGATGATCTTAGGCATGTTATTCATAGACTTCTTAGTGCTAATCATAATTAGGTTATCAAAGTTTAGGTGACCTAACCTTATATTATATATAAAAATTTCATCTATATTACTTATGAAACATCTCTACTTCTTGATCTCATTCAATATAGGTTTTTCTCAGTCCTCTTGGCATTGGAAATTAGCCTTTCTGATTTGGCTCTCCTTATCTCACATCCTCTGTCATGAAAGGTTAATGTGTGTCCTTGATTACATATTTGAATTACACTAAGCAGGTTATGTTTCAAACCTACCACATATAACACATTTTAGGTCTTGGTCTTTTCATTATCCAAACTCAAGACACCCTTACCAACTATATTGGCAATTGTGTTGTCTCCATACCTCACTATTCCTACAACATTCTTATTTAATGAGATGAACTTATTTTTGTCTCCTATCATGTGGATTGAGTAACCACTATATATACCATTTCATGACTTTATATTGAATGTGAAAGGTAGTCTGAGCTGGCATATAATCCTCTTTGGTCTTCTATTCCTCCTTGGCAAATAGTCCATCTTGCCTCTTGAGCTCAATATGATCCATCCTAACTTGATTTGGCTTCCATACCAATGTTTGATCCTTTTTATACATTATAGGAGCTTCATATGTCTTGTTGAATCTTGTAGGCCTTCCAACTTTATTAGATCAGAATCTTGTAATGTGTCATATATTATGACATATGTAATAAATAGCATTCTTGTATTTACCATGGTTTTATGATGACTTATCCTTCATTACAGTGGGTTGCCTGATTGATTTTTTCTTGTTAATGTTCTTGACTTGTTATAACCTCTCATGCTCTCTCTCAGACTTTCTCATTTTGTCTATGAGCTACTCATGCTCAACATTCAATGAATCTAGTTCTATCTTCAACTAGTCATACTCAAATTACTTTGACTTAAACCTTGTATTGGCATATTCTAACTGACTATTGAGATTATTGATAGTATTTTTTTGATGCTTCAAATCATCAATGTATATTATGAGCTTAGTTTCAAGGTCAACTTCAGCTTCTCCATCTTCACTATCATAGTAGACTTCATCATCATTTATGTTGTCTTCTCCCTATTGATCACAAGACATATTGTGATTCTGAGGATCAACTTCAAGTTTTTAGAATTGTCACAAAGGACTAGGATATTATACAAATTATTGGAAACAAAATGATTTAGAGGAGGGGGTGAATCAATTTTCAAAACTTTTACAACTTTACCTTATCATTCATGAACCATCAAAACATTATAGTAAACTATTAACACATTAAGAGCCATGAGCATGAGAGAAGATAATAACACATAGAAAACTTATTTGAGTGGAAAAACCTCAAGGGGAAGAAAAATAACTGATGATACAAATTTCATACTATCTTATAAGTCAAACATCAATTTTTAGTGAATCACCAACTCCAACTAACCAAGCACCAACTTGACTAAGCTTTAACAAGCACCCACTTTCAACGAGGCACCAACCCCTAGATGAATCAATACCAAATCAACCACCTCAAACCTTTGATGATATTTATAATCCTTTGTTTCTTCTATAATATATGATTATCTCCTTCTTTAACACTTCACACACTTCTATCCTTCTCAAACTGGTCTCTAGCCTTCTTTGCTCAATTTGGTCTCTTCAAGATAGATTAGGTCATTTGACCTTGATAGTCATCTACAATACACCTATTAGATATTCATGATAGTTTATATGCACAATAATGATGGTATAAAATACTTATTTTAGATCTTAAAAATGCTATATTTTTTGCTTCAACTCTCACACTTGCTAACTAGCCAATTAGGTCTACGAGGCCTTGTTCTTATACTAGGCTCTTGATCATACACCTCTTGGTAAGACATACATAATTTCTCACTTATATTTTAAATTAAATAGTCCTTATAAAATTAAAAAAAGAATGAATAAAAAATTACACTATGTCAACCATATCATATAAGACCAAAACCCTTTTTGAGGCCTTAAGGAGACCTAATTCAATTAGGCCTTCATTAGCACACACTAACCTTTGAAATATTTAGAATACTCTCAAAATTAAAAAAAGGTAGGAACATATAAAATATAACTCAAATAAACCTTGCATAAATTTAATTTAGGTCCACAACACCTTTATGTCCAAGCACCACTTGAACCTCTTCTCAAAACATTGTTCATACTAGGCCTATGCATACCCAAAAAAATATCTTGAAAAACTGAAGTATAAACATAATTTTGACAAAAAACTATGAAAAAAAAAATAAATAAAAAATATAAATTACCTTATAAACTTAAAAAAGTTCATTATACTTAATTATATATAGAACAATGACTCAAACCCTTCTCTGCAAGTAGCCTAGTCAGAACTACCAACTAACCTCAAAACATAGTCATGGAAATAATAACTTGAAACACTTGTAAAACAAATTTTAGAGACTTAAAATTAATTTATATGATCTTATAATGTCATTATACCATTATAAAATAGATATATATTATGATTACATGTCAATATTGGTCTGGTAGACTAATCTCATAGTCTTGTACCTCATTGTCTCATCTAAACAAGACAAGTCAACTTATGAGTAAAATTTTAATCATATCCAATGAAATTAAAAAAATATATCCAACATTAAAATGTATTAAAGGTATTTAAAAAATTCTCCATGTACTTGGATTCATCCGTAATCAACTTCTCACTTTTGCCTAGTTTTCTCACTCTTTGCACCATTAGGCTTATTAGTGACTAGTCAACTTGTAAGACCAGTTTAACACACCTAAGGGTTAGAACCTATCAAAAAACACCATAGACATATAATAAAAGTCTCAATATTCAACCTTCATCCATTTATCAACTTTGACTTGGTCAACTCTAATTGTTACAATAAATCTCCAAAAAACAAGGCTTTTCTTGTAGGGTCCACTCACTCACATGACAAAGAAATCACACTTGGAAGTGCCTAGGAGAGTTTAATACATGATAAAATCACTTAAATAGTCATGTTAAACCATTATGAGAAATTTAAAACAAGATATTTCTCATCGGGTCACTATTAGGGTTATTTGAGGGTTTAAACCATCTTCCAGTCTTAATGGTCATTCATAAAGCTTAGCCCCTAATTCCAAAAACCAATGATTGGAAATTTAATATAAGACCCTTACCATATACCATGAATATATTAATTTCCCATGTATAGGTTACACTTGCAAATTAATTCTTGAAAGTTCTTCTAGGGTTGAGAAGCCTTCATTTTTATGCACACGAGAGACCTCAAAACACTTTTTCTTGCCTTAACCTTCAAATTTTAACCTAAAACTTGGCTAAAATACTTGAGAAAAAATTACATATGTATATAAATGAACACATAGTCACACTTTCCTTGGAAACTGATCTTGATACCCCATCTAGCCACCATCTTTCTCTTTGCTCTCTAGGCCTTTGACCTGCAAGTCACATTAGGCTTTGAAACTAACATTTTAACCACTATCCAAGTTGTTAACACATCATATGAATGTCATAAAAAATATTAACATGCTCAATCACTACCATACATTCTTCATATCCCTTGACAATACCTCATGACTACTCATAAGGTCAAGCAGGGTCTAGAACTAGTCTAGTTGTATGTTAGGTCTATAGGTCCTACCCCTGTACGCTCACCTTAAAACTCACCTAAGTGATCCAATGCCTCATATGCATACTTAAGGAAATATATACAAATTATTATGCCTATGTGCATACATGTCACTAGGCCACCATGCTCTTTCATGCACAAGACTAGGCATCCGATGCAAAAACCTTCTCAAGTCTCTTACTAGGTTCAAACACTTGACAACTTTGGTAACTGATCTTGAAACACTCTTTGATGATTTTACACCTTTATCACAAGCCTTATATGTTTCTCAACCAATTTTATACTTATTAAGGATGTAATTAAATCAAAACAATGTTCAATGACCTCATAAACAACCTTTAACATCAATGACAATTTCAATACCAAATGTCAACAATAGAAATAATGCTCAATAGGAACATTGTGATTATACCCAAACCATGAAATGGCCAAAAATAAGCCCTTCACAACCTTGTTTTGATTGTCTTGAAAAATTATGTTTTTTTAGTCACTTTCAATGGTTTGTGAGAAAATTTAATGATTTGAGGAAATGAAATAAGTCTTAGGGGACCTCTTCCAATGATTTACAAGTGTTCATCTCTAAAAAATCCCTATAAAACATGTAAAATAGTGTATTTATGGTGGTATGTATAGTAGTCTGTATAGGTCAAGTACATATGGATGAGCCACTTGGAGTCTAGAATAATATCTAAGAGGTTTAAGGAGAATAATATGGCACTAGGTGTGTTTTAGAAGTCCATATGTGTAAACTGGTCACTATTGGGTTTTAAGAGAGGTTTAAGAATTGTTTGGGGCCTTAATGATTGTTCATAAAGAACAATCCATCTCTCTCTCCTAAGGCCACAATTTTTTTTTTAATTGACTCCAATAACACCTCCAATGACCAATCAACCCCATGCATCTCCTCATGAAAGGTGTGAGCAAAAGTTGATGACCTAAAGAGGTCCATGAAACCTCAATGACCTACAATGACCTAAAGAGGTCCATGAAACCTCACTTGACCTATTACCATGTCTACCTTTTCACATTTCTTACAAAACTCCTTGTACCCTCGTTGCTTTAAGCTTAGGGTTTATATGCCAACTTGTTGAATATACCCTAGTGGACTATGTGTGCTTGTTTCATTAAAAATCAGATGTTTGTGCTCTCATGGAATGTTTTAAGACATGTTTCAACATACCCTCAAAGTCTCCAAGTCCATTTAAATCCACTTCACCAACTCTTAGGATTGACTGTCCTGTGTATGCACTTTGCGCTACTACTTGACTAAATAGGGTCTATCAAACTATTGTTATTGCTTTTAGTAGCTTGAGTTCTCATGAAATATTAATCATCTCCTAAGGTCTCAAACTCCTCAGATCACTTTAACTAGCATCCCCTGATAACTCTTTTAGCTATATTTTCATATGGGCTTGTGCATTTAGGACCGTACAAGACCAAATAGGGTTTGTTACTATGTTTCCATATTATTAGGCCTAATTTTATTGATGGGATATTTTAATCATCAAAAAATCACATTATACATCATCTTACCTTTTCTCAATAATTTCAACCTCAAGACCTTCTTGCAGTGTCCCCTAAAACAACTTTGTTAAGCATGAATCAATAGGTCTATTCTTACCCTAACTGAACAAATAGGGTTTCAAAGTTTGTCTTTATCCTTGGGTGAGTTAGAGATTTTGTGAGGTTCAAAATTATCATTAAAATCTCATCCAAATCCTACATAATTATATCAATCAAATAAGCAAATCTCTTTATCAACCTAGGCAGGTAGACTGTGTGTTCACTTAGGATTTTATGATCCCTGTCAATGTCTTAAACTTATACTTAGAACATTCTTACCCTCATTGAATTTATCTATATTGTATCCTCAAAAACATATAAAAACATACATTATTATAGGTTTTGAGAGACCTCTAACATGATACACTAAACCTAGAAGATATTTTAGATTGTTTGTATGCATTTTAGATTGATCTACCAACTTAGGTTATTAGAGAAGTATTTATTTGAAACATGAAACTCTTCCAAAACCCAAAGAATGATTTTTTATTGATTTAATGTCTCCCTCAAACATTTTTAAACTAGTGCTTCATCTCAAATCTTTGTCCAAGACAACATTGATTCTTGACTAACAATAGGTGACCCTTGTTGGTCTCTTTTGTGACCTCAGTGTCTCTACTTAGAACCTTTTTATATTAATGGATTTAGAACTCCAAAATATTTTCTACTCTTAAAATAATCATACAAACCATTCTTAGGTTTTGGAGATTCCTGAATTATCCAAACAGTCCAACTGGTGACTGTGTATATGATCGAGCTTATTCATTTGATATATTTTATAAATTTTAGTGTCTTAGGAGTCTTCCTTAAATCATGAATCTCCTAAATATCTTGTATGTCATTGAGATAATTGAATACCTCATTTATATCCCCTTAAACCTCTATGTTTTCATCACTATTGCTATCCCAAGGCATAATCTCATTGTAGGTGGCTGTAGGTAGTAGTTTGGATAGTTGACTATGTGCGGAAGAATTTCTAGGCCTCAAACCAATATTAAATATTTTTATTATATATATATATATATATCATGTTTTTAGTTCCTTGAGATCATTTTAATATTTTGAAGACTCTAAATTTCCATTGGCAATAATGTCTAAAGCCTATTCTTTCACTATTGATTGTAGGTACCAACTTAGATAGTTGTCTATGTTTTTGGTCTTAAAATGACCTTGAAACCAATCCTATAAGTATCATAATGACTCAATAATGTGGTGGTTGGTGTTTCAAGACCTTAAAAATGTCCCAGAGCTGCAAACTTTATTAACATCTCTATTTCAAGGTAAATTCCTAAATAACTGTTTGCAACTTATCATTTTTTGAATTTGATGGTGTATTTGGTCTTGGAATGACCTTTCTTACTATCATGCCATCTTACCATGGTAAAAGATATATCAATAGAGGTTTCCTTATTTCATTATAAGTCTAACTGGCCCTTTAAAATAAGTTTACAACCTCTGTCATTACTACTTCCACCTACAGTCTTGTAGGTGATTGTGTCACTAGGCTTGTTAACTTGGTTTGTCAACTTCTTGACTCTTGGTACTTGGAGACCCTCCATAAGTCCATAAATTTTTCATATTAAAACATCAAAATGTTTTCATTAAAATATAAGCCTCAAAATAAATTAACAACATGATCTTCCATTGAAGTTACAAACCTATAGGTGGTAAAAGGTGAGTACTGCTAGTTGTGTTTGAAACCTCCTGAGAAGTATGAACAAGACTGTTATGGGCTCAGAGACTATTACTTCCATGAACATATGAAACATGAAGACATAACTTTAAAAATATATGAAAAACATATTCAAACTCATAAAAATAATTGAACTTGCAGACATAGGGAACACACAGTCCACAAAAGGTGAATAAATAAATGGTCTCTTGGGACTTGTACAAAATATATAACTAGTCAATGATCCATACATGAATTTATAAGGATTTATAAGACAATTTAAAAATATTAAAATGCTTTCAACCACCTGAATAACTTATGTAACATTAGAAACATGACCAACCACTTCAAACTATTCACAAAAGCCACTTTGATTGCCAAAGGACCATCCAACCGTGCCACCATGATGAATTAATGTATTAGAGCCATATAAATACATATGATAACCTATTTCAATTGGTTTCAAGCAGCCATGATCTCACAATTTTCACTAGATTTGTTCTAAACTCAGCATGTGGGGTTTTGAGCTCTCAAAAAGAAGTTTGGGATATTAACAATTGTTTATAAAAATAAGAGCACCAATATAATGAGAAATTAGAATAATTCAAATAACATGGGTATCCAAAAAATTTTCCAATATATTATCCCCCAACTCTACCTATACAGTCTGTACCATTTTCTTGAAGTTGGCCTTCACTAGCTTATGAAGGGGAAAATGAGAGAGATAAGGATATGTCTAAAATTTTGGATATTTAAACTTATTCCCAAGATGGTTTCTAAATTTTATAATTCTAAAGGATGTTATAAAGCTATTTTGACTTGCACATGACTTCAAGTGTTTGTATAACTTGTTCTAACTCCTCAAATAAGTGTTAAAAATCAAGAATCTAACCTTTCATGATTCATATGATAGGTATGAAAATTAATTAAATACTAAAAGATTATTGGAAGGTTTATTTACAAATTTGGCTCTTTTGGGACTTTGACAAACACAAATATTAGTAAAAAATCACCTTTTTATGCATTTTCAACACCTTTAAGCTAGTAAATGGACCTTAGAGTTTCCAAAACACCATGAAATGTTAGGAAAAAGTGTTTAATACATAAAATGACATGAATAAACCCATAATCACTTATGACATGTTTTTAAGGCACTACAAAAGACCCTTTTGACCCTTTTTGACTTAGAAAACCCAAATAGACCAAAACACATAAAAGATACTTACCTTAATCTTTCCAAATCTACCTTAATAAATGATAGCAAGGTATTTTGGACTCAAATAAGACCTCTTAAATCACCTAAAGTGTAAGGTTTTGCCTATAGGGTCCTATTTTGACCTAGTGGGTCAAAATTAGATAATAAATTGGTGACTCATAAGGTATCATGCCTACTATGCTGATTAGACCAATAAACTTATCCTTCTATTAGGCTATGGTGTCAATTTCACTCTGAGACAACAAGATCAGACTTTGACACTTGACTAACAAGATAAACTTGATTACGTCAAAAACACATAAAATGAAGACACACACACATAAAAGTAAAATAAAAAAGACACACACATGTGCTATCAAACACTTAGGAAACACGATAAGAATTTAAACAAAACTATATAAAAACTAACCTGAAGCAAAATTTCTCCTCTTGGATAAAAAGGGAATCTTGCATAATCTTTTTCTCTATGAGATGGAGTGCATGAAGCAAGTTACTATTGACCAAACTTCACCATAGGTCAAATAAGGCCAAACCCCTTGCATATTAAAAATTTTCATAGGGTTTTTATAGGCTTGAACTAGTCACCATGGTCCTAAGTGAGATCAAATCATATATTTAAGGTCATAAAATATGATTTCACCTTGGTCACATTTGTCTAGTTTGTCTTATGTCATTTTATGCCACCTTTTGGTCATTATAAAGAAGTTGTATGTAGGTTTTCATCAAAAAGACAAATTTCAAGTCTTAGTCTAGTGTACCACATGTCAGATAATGTTAGAGGATAGTTTTGAAACTAAAAAGTTACAGTTTCAATGTTAAAATAAAAATATCATATACAAAAAAGGAAGTTTTAGGTAGTTGTATAGACTAGTCACTCATCTGGCACATGTGAAGGATTCAAGGAAGTCTCTTGAGATCCCCATAGGACATTTATAGGCTTAAGTGGAATTAATAGCTCCAAGTGTGATGAAAACTAGTTTCTCTCTCCCATCACTCTCTTAGACAGGTCAAGAAGGGTCAATGGTTTTTAATTGGTATGGATATGGTAAGAAGAGTTGGATTAAGTACACTTGATGGATTTTATTAGTCCTCATGAGCTCTTATTTCATGGTCATGGTTTTTATATTAATGGTTTTTATTGTATGAACAATAACTAAGATTGTTAACACTTCCAAATTACTTATGCAACCCCAACACCTCAATTTTATCATATGATTGCATTGGTATGTGTGAAAAAAGTGGTGTATGTAGACTTGTAGAGTATGTTCACCCTTTTCATGTTGGTTTAAATGTGGTTGGCACATGTCAACATGAAATAACATGCATGATCATTCTCTTTGTGTTAAAGGTGAACACCATTGAAGTCTGTAGATAGTTATAGGTGAAGATGTGAAGTGGAAGTTATAAAATCAACTTTAAATTAACATCTTTAGTGCAATGTGTTTCTTAATTCTTAGTTGATCTTGTAAGCACTATCATCCAAGTAGAGTCTACATATAATATGTATGTTTTAGAAATTTGGATGTGTCAATAACTTGTGGTAGAGCCAAGTTGTATGCTCTGATCTCTATGATAGATCTCTATCATCTTTAAGGCCTATAACATATTCAAGGTTTCCATCATCTTCAAGAAGAGGACTAGGTTTTAAAAATAGTGAGACCATTTACTATAGTCAAACCTAATGGAAACCTATAGGTTTCTATGTGTAGGAAATCAAAAGTATAGGGGCTTAATGATGTGCATTGAAGAGGCTATGAAACTTGGTAATGTAGTGAGAATGCCTTTTAGTAAAGATGGAAGATAGTAAGATGGCATGATATGTTTGGAATATCACTTCAATAAACACCTACATTTTTAGATTTGATAAAAGTTGTAAATGGGAAGTTTTACCTTAATTTCTCCCTAAAAATATTCTACTCTATACAATGTCATATGTTGGTGACTATCTATGAGGTATGTGTAAGCCTAATTGGATTCTTTCTTGTAGCCTAGGCTGATAGGTCACATTTGAACATGAAAGGAAGTTTTAAAGCAATAGGATATGATGATTGAGTGGGGTTTCAATTCAATCAATTTTTTAATGGGACACCTAGAAAACATAGTTCCATCAAGCCAAGATGAACCTGTAACCTTGCAAGTGACACCTAATACATTATTGATAGTAAAGGGATGATAGCATGATCTCAAGGTAGAATTGAGCCCATTCAAGTGTGAATATTATAAAATTTACTTGAGGAGGAACCAAATGTGTGAATTAAAGTACTCATACATGAATCAACACCTATATGAATCTCATAACTTCCCTAATATACACACCTATAGTTTGTCTCATGTACACCAACCAGTCTAAGCTAGTGAAAGGTGCAAGCTTGGTTGGTAGAGAAAGGTGTAGGAAGGATGAAAATGTATAACTAAATATAAATATGATGATATCACAGTTCATGTGATTTTCAAGGTCAAAGGAAGAAGATTAAAAATGACTAAACTGGGTTTTCTAACTCTATGCCTAGTCCATCAAAATCTTGTACTCAGTTACAGTCTTATAAGCTAGTCTTGAGAAAATGTGATGTTAAGGGATATATAAGTATGATATATCATTTAAAATAAGTATAGAGGGTAATAATGACATAAAATATACCTCCATAATCTTATTTGGGCTATAATGACAATGTAAGTATCCTCTATTTTGTTTCAGACGAGAGGCACTTCATAGTTATGGCAACCTGAAGACATAGTACATGGATGTTGAAAGGATGAAAGGGAGAACTAATAATTATTGATGGATAATGTACATGGATGAATTAAAGGTGAATAAAGGTTGATAAAGTCTTACATTCACTGTGATCATTCACAGGTGGTCATATACTTAGAAACCTAGTCTATGTCTATTAGGCTTAGAACTAGGCATGAGCCCTCACGGTGCCTAATGTAATTCATATGACCATATGATGTTAAATTTTTTTTAGATAATTAATGGGAGAGTATAAGGTTTGTTGGATCCATATTTTTGTATAGAAATTCCTATATTGGTCATTTTTTAGCCTAAAATTGTATCAAGGGTGTCCAAAATGCAAGGAACTACTCGAGAGCCAATTTTTTTTACTCATATATATATGGACAATGTGCATAGTGTCTCAATAACTTAATGATAGTTTAGTGATGTATTGAACTCAAACTTAGTGGAATTGGTTTGAGGGTTAATGACTTAACCTTTATGAATCATTGTTAATAATCTAAATGACCTAAAACCCTCTCAAGATCCTGATGAGAAAGATATGGTGAGAAATGCATCAATAAGGAGTAAATTTGACTTGAAATTTATTTGGATGTATTTTAAACTCTCTAAATCTCCTTTCCACTCAAATTTATTATATTGTCATTTGTATAGATGAGGTAAAATCTATGTTTTCTATAAGAATTGAGTTGAGTTGGAAGTGAAAAAGGGAATTGATAGGTGAAATCTATTGTGTAAGGTGTATGGAGATGTTTTTAAACTCGTTATAACCCTTTTTTACCTTGGTCATGCATGAAAACCCATATACTATATTGGGCTTTGTAGACAACCTTGAATAGGATAATGAGAAAGAAGGTGATTGCCAAATAGAAGTGAGAATTATGATATTGAGTTTCATTGAGGTTTATATGATAGAAAAAAGGAAAAATAAGGTATGAGGTGTCTCACATATTTTCAATGAATATTCTTGAATATTTATATGCCACCCTAATGATAAGAGTGTGAATTCTAGGCCTAGAGGGCTAGCGAGAAATTGCAAGGAAGTGAACACCAAGTGTAACAAAGAAGGATATAAATTGAGGGGTGTATAATGAATATAAAAATATTATTTCCACCTTCCTAAGTCAATGAATATGTGTCAAAAACTTCCAAAGTAGTTATAGACAGTCAAGTGGATTCCTCATCAAGAAGGTAGTTTTAAGGACATGGAGTGTCTCTATGCCAACCTTAATAAGATGATATGTTTCATATTGAGACATGTTCAAGAGAAATTAATGATTTTTTTTCTAAATCCTCCTACATTGTAACTAGTTTTCAAGTCTTGAAACTTGGCATGGTGACTCTTTAATTTCACTCTTTTTCTCTCCTCTCTTATGCTCTATATATTGAAGTCATTTTGGCATTGTAAAGAATACATAACTGGTTTGGTGAAGCCTTGATGGTTTGAAATATTGTTTTACCTTTGAATAAAGTTTTTAAGTTGATTTAGTCTCTATAATTCTTGCCTAAGTATTTCAATTATTATATTTGTATGACAAGTGATCAATATTTTCTCCTTGCTTCCACTTTGCTCTTGTATGCATTATGTGAGTAACATTTCTTTTAACAGGTCTCATGAAGTTTATATGTTTATTAGGTATAATTTTAAGTGTGAATGATATTAGTAGTGTTTAAGATCATACCTACTAGTTTCCCACATTTGGATATGCATAACAATCTACCTACATGTAGAAACACTTATGCTAGAATAACATTGAGTTGAGATCAGTTTTAGTAGTCTATCTTCTTAGTGAAAATGCAAGTATGTTTGTAGAGTTATCTTTGGTGTATCAAATTCATTATTATAGGTTGATTTTATGTTTGTGTATTATATTTTCACCCCCAATAGTGATTATTATAGTGTAGTGTGTGATCCTAAAAGATAGATCAAGGGAGCTATCTTTTTAAATCTAGATACCTATCTCTTGTAGTAGCTTGTCTATATGCAAAGATAGTTCTATGTTATCCAAAATTTGAGAAGGTTTATTTGAATTATATAGGGTGAAAATTTAGTTAAAAAATTATGTCATGCTTGTTATGATATGAATTCCAATAAGGTTATTCAAGGTGGATGTTTGTCTTGACAATGAAAGGCTATAATAGTCTACTTCTTGTAGTATCTGGCAAATCCAACATTTGAATCTTGGTTACAGACTAGTGAACTCTTTCATGCTTAAGGTAAGCACAATATCTCATACTAAAGGAATTTATTTTGATTTATAAGAGATTTAATACTATAAACCTCCCTACAAACCTTGTCATGACCCATACTATGTCCCTCAACAATAATATCAAGGTTGTTATCAACCCTATGAGCCATGGCAACCCTATGGTCAACCTATTCCTTCTTTATATGGTCATGATGTTGTTGAGCAGCCTTATGAAGAAGCACATGAAGAAGGTTTTCATGAAGAATAAGATGTGATTAATACTCTAGAAGAAGTCCAAGATCTTAAGAGTTATCTTCTTGGAGGAAATATTCCTCAACCTATACCTATCCCTTCTCAAGAGTCCTTTTGTGTTTCACATTAGTTTTATTATGATCCTTATGAAATCATTCACTATCCTCAAGAAGATATTCCAAGAGATCCCAATAGTTTCAAAACTCCAACTTGGAACAAAGTAGTGAAGTCTTAAGGAAATAAAGGTGAAGAGAGTGAGGACCAAGAAGTTGATGTCAAGAAAGTAAACCTTGTGTTTGTTCAAGCCTCATTGCCTTCTCCCCAAGAATCAATATAAAAAAAGAGGCCTTATTTGAGAAGGTGGGAGATGAAGTTGCAGTTGTTAAAGAACCTCAAGAGTATTATGATAAAGGTGAAGTACTTGTTGAATAAAATGAAATGACTATAGCCGAATTGAACCTTCTCTCTTTCTAAGAATTATTTTAAGAGTCTCCCAATTTAAAGAGTAGTTATTCCATACCCATGCCCATTAATTATCCATAAATCATACCTCATACTCATTAATAAATTCACCACCCTCCCATCACATCCATTTTTGAAGGAGAACCCATCCTATGGGAGACAAGCAAAGAAGATCAAGATTAGTTTATAACTAGTCAAGAAGATGAATCAAGTGTATATGATGAAGAGATCACTATAAGGACTCTCTTTGGTGAAGACAAGCACAATTCAACCTTCTTGAGAGAAGAAAGAGGAGATCTAGACCATATTGTAGCTGTTCACAAAGAGCTTGATCAAGACACAAGAGAGGAGGCACTTGAGAAGGACATCACATCAGTTGAGTTGGTTGATATTCATGAGAATGATCAAGACGTTGAATCTAAAAATGCAATAGAATATAGATTTATTAATAATTTCATGGAACAAGATGATTTGTGGCAAATATTTAATGAGGTATGTGGTTAATTTGAGGCCCCTCAAAGGCCTATACCTCTTGTTATCCAAATTGAATACATTGTTGAAGATGCATTAATTTTTTAAGTACAACATGGTAATATTCAAAACACCAAGATATATGCTTCCCCTATAAGTCAAGAAGTGATCATGATTGATAAAATCATAAACATCAATAAAGTTCATGAGAAGGCTGTTGAAGTGCAAGAAGAGTTCACCTTCATAGGTGACATGTTTGTAGCTGTCATCATTTAACTTGAGATCATGCCAAAGAGATTGGCAAGCATTAAGGAGTTGATGACATCAAATCCAAAGATCAAAGGGAAACATGATTCATACACTCATTCATATCATGGAGCAAAGGATGGTGTAAGTTTCCCCTTTGATTTAGGAGGAGAAGATTTGTTTCAGGTTAGTTTGGATATAGTCTAATTTATTTGATTTATTTGTGTGTTTTTTCAAAGTGCTTGGAGAGAAAAAGTGTGTCTTTTGGTGTCTTATTTTATGTGTTTGATTGAGAGGATCCTCCCATAATAATTAATAAAAATTCACAAAATAACAAGAATTAGCAGTATGAATTAAATTTGATAGAACACTTGAAAGGATTGAACTAATTGTAGGCAACTTCAAGGGGGCAACCTCCTTTGAACAAGCTCAATACAATAGTTTTGTGGATTCATTCATTGGACAACACTTACTTATATACAAATTATTCTAAATAACTAATACTTTTCATGAACGTGGGATAAAACAAAATTCTCATAGAATGACTTACAAAGCATATGCATCCATAACAACTACTATACTAACAAAGTCAAGAGAAGATATATCATGGGTTCATAACATCCCCTCCCTCTTATAAAAAGTTTTTTCCTCAAATATTTAGATGTGGGAATTGGTGTTGAATCTAAAATAATGGTTCCCATATAACATCCTCTAGTTGCATTTCCTACCACTAAATAAACACCTCAATGATGGAGAGGGAACGAAGTTGACATATTCACCTATCCAAGATTGCCTTTAGTTTAAGAAGAATGGATCCTTTATTATCAAGTTCTGGTATAATAGTTTACACTCTAATTTTTGTGACAAGAGATTTATTCAGATAAGAGACATGAAATATTGGGTGAACTTGGGAGCTCTAACTTATAAGCAATCAACCCAATATTTTGAAGAACCTTATAGGGCCCATAAAACTTGGGATCTAGCTTACGATTCCCTTTGAGTTTTAGGGAGGATTGCTTATAGGGCTGTAGGTGAAGAAAAACCATATCACCTACTTGAAACATATGCTCAAAATGGTGTTGATCCACTTATTATTTCATTTTATTTTGTGACATATGAAGATTATCCCATAGGGTATTGAGGATCTGATCTTGGGTTCGTAAAATCATGTCGATCACTTAAACTAATGAACTATTGGGGGTGTATGAAAGGATCACTAGTGGTGCTTGACCATAAATTGATTTATATGGAGTAATTTTCATTTAAGTGTGGTAGGAGGTATTATACCACCATTTGATGAGAGGGAGCCACTTTGCCCACTGATGTTATTCTGAGGTGAAGCTTTAAATGAAAGTTTCTAAGCAATTGTTAACAATTTCAATTTGGCCATCCATTTATGGATGATACTCAAAAATCATCTTTAATTGGGTGCTGATGTATCAAAATAGTTCTATCCAAAAGTATTTGGTGAAGGTTGCATCACAATCTAAGACAATGGATGAAAGAATTCCATGAAGATGGAAAATCTAGTCTAGGAAAATTTGTACAAAAGTAGAGGTAATATAGGGATGGCTGAATGCACAAAAATGACTATATTTGGAGAGGTGATCAACCACAACCAATGTCACCATTTTCCCTCTATATTTAAGGATCCCATTAATGAAATATATAGAAATATCTATCCATATCCTAGAAGGGATGGGCAAGGGTTTGAGCAACCCATGGATGAGTGTTGTTTCACCCTTGTTACATTGATAGGTATTAAATTTAACCACTATCTATTAAATTGAATTTTTCATTCCCTTAAAAAAGAATTTTCATCATGCTTGCTCATAATTTTTGAGAAACCCTAAGTGCCCTATGGATGAATAAGCATGGAGTTCATATAATACAACCTGCTAAAGATCTGTGCTTTGGGTAAGCACTAGATGACCCTTATATCGTAGAGAAGTACCATCCCTAGAGTAACATGGTACAATCAAGGGGTTAATGGAAAAATATTTAATGAGTTGAGATAATGAGTATTAATTGAAATACCCTTGTTGTACAATGTCTAACCAATTCCAAAGAGGCATAGAAATAGATGAAAGGGAACCTTGGTTCATAAATGTGCAAGACAAAACATCAGCCACAATATTGTCCTTACCCTTCTTGTAAGTGATCTCATAGTAGTAACCCATGAGTTTGATGAACCATTTTTGTTGTGATGGGGTAGAGACACATTTTTCCAAGAAATGTTTCAAACTTTAGTGATCGGTTTTGATGTAAAAATGATTCCCTAGTAGGTATAGCCACCACTTCTGTACTACATGAAAAATGGCCATCATTTCCTTCTCATAAATAGAGATCAATAAATTTCCACCAAAAAGGGATTTTATAGTGAATATAATGGGGTATCCTTCTTGGAGGATAATATAACCAAGTCTATTACTACAAGCATCACTCTTGATAGTGAAGGTCTTGGCAAAATCTGGCATAGCTAGAACAAGTGTAATACATATAGCTTGTTTAAATTTTTCATATGCACACTCAGTAGCATGTGTCTAAGTAAAAACATCCTTTTTCAACATATATTTCAATGGATTTGAAATCTTCTTGTAATCCTTGAAAAACTTATGATAGTATCCAGTCAACCCTAAAAAACTATAGAGGCTCTTGAGTGTCTAAGGATGAGGCCAATTTGTGATGACATCTATTTTTTAGAATTCACCTAAACCCCTTGAGATAAAATAATATACCTGAGATAATCTAATTCATCTTGGACAAAAATACATTTGGACTATTTTTCACAAAGTTTATGGTCAAAGAGAAGTTACAGTGTCAGTTCTAAATGTTGGAGATTTTTAGACCTTGTTTTGCTGTAGATGAGGATATCATCAAAGAATATTAGAATGAATTTTCAGAGGTAGGACCAAAATATTTTATTCATCAATGCCTGGAATGTTGAAGGAACATTAGTGAGGCTAGAGGGCATGACCAAAAACTCATAGTGGCCATCATGCATGCAAAAATCTATCTTAGGGATATCATCCTCATGAAGCTGGATCTAGTGATATCTAGAGTAAAGATCCAACTTAAAAAAAATGAGCACCATGAAGCTCATCAATAAGATGGATCAAGAACTTATCCTTGATTTTGAGGTGATTAAGTACACAAAAATCAATGCATAGGTGCCATGACCCATATTTTTTCCAAACAAGGTGAGTTGGGGAAGAATATGGGTTGGTATTGGGGTGAATAATGCCTTGCTTTAGTAAGTCTTAAATGAGCATCTCGATCTCGATCTTTTATTGAAATGGGTAGTGATAAGGTCTAATGTTGGGAAGAATGCTTATAAGAAGGATCTGAATATGGTGGTCCTTTGGCCATGAAGGTGGCAATCCCAGTAGTTTGATAAAGACACATGCATACCTCTATAGAACGGTTTGTAGGTTAGGAGTAGTGGAGACTATTGATGGTTGTATTTGAATGAAATGGAACTGGGTAATGATGCTATGTGAATTTTTATTAAGAATATTTTCCATGTGATGTGAAATTATGATGCTAATAGATTTTAGTTATAAGCCTTTCAATGTGTGTTTTTTCTCATTATTTGAAAACTACATCCAAAGTTTAGCAAAATCCCATAAGATGGGTCCAAGTATGCATAACCATTAGGCTCCCAAAACAACTTCACATCCACCTAAGGTAAAGACAAACATGTTGGAGTGCAAGTTATAATCTCCAATAGAGATACGTACATTGTGACACTTCCATTTGCAATGTAATGTGCCCCCATTGGTAATCATGACTTTAAGGTTGGAACAAGGATGGATAAAATAATTAACCTATTTGGAGATTCAAGGGTCAATGAAGTTATGAGTGCTATCTGAATCAATGAGTATTGTGAGAGGGAGATTCTTGAAGTAAACCTTAACTTGTATGGTTTGTGGGATGGTGACTCCTACTAAGTAATGGAGAGAGATCTTTGGTTGGTCTTCCTAAGAAGTAGGTTCCATAATTGGTTGAGCTTCTTTCAGATAATCTATTATGTCCTAAAAATCTTCCTAATCATCAATTTCAAGTGCAGAGTCCACATCCAATAGGTAGATCTTTTTCTCAACACATCAATGTCCCTAAGTGAATTTATTATCATAGTTATAACATAGTCTTTTTTCTCTATGGGCTTGCATCTCTAATTCAGTCAAATGCTTGATAGGAGTGGTTCTAGGGGATGACATTTTTTGGTATCATTATGGAGCTATATTTTTGAATGGATTAAAATTGGATTTAAATTACTATTGAACTATGATCTTGTCCTTTGCCAACTTAGCCAACCCTAAGGCTTCCATCATCATGTTGGTTCAGAACATTTTGACCTTAGATCAAATTTCATCTTTCATTCTACTAACAAATCAAATCCTAAAGAATTCATCAGAGAATCCCTCTATGTGATTGGCTAGTTTTTCAAATTCTATCTGATATTCTCTCACGGTTCCTATTTGGAAAAGTTTATTAAGTACTCTAGTGAAGTCATCAAAAGGAGTAGGGCCATACTATTACAAAATAAGGGTGTAAACATTAGTCCATATGGGTTTGTCATGAGCCTTGGAGTACCAATGATACCATTGAAGGGCTTAAAATCCCAAGTGAAAGGATGTAAGTAGGACCTTGTTGGCATCAAAAGTATTATGCAAACTAAAATATTATTTTGCCTGATAGATCCATCTAGTTGGATTTGCACCATTAAATCAAGGAAAATTAAGCTTCAGCCTATGATAATTGCTGGAAGAAGAAAACCTAGTGTCTAAAGAACTCTAGATGTTGTTTGTTGTTCATGGTGGTATGTTGAAGATTGAGGTCAAGAATTTTTTCATCAAAATCTTTGATATGGGTCTTGAGGGTGGCAATGTCATCCTCATATTTTTTCTCCTATTTGGGTTACTACCATGACATAAATAATAATTTTTTTTGTAATTGATAGAAAAACTAGATTTAAAACACGTTTAGTAAGGAAAGTTTTGAATTTGGGTGAAAACGGAAGGGGTAAAGGGGCTTTTAATAATATTTTTTCATAGTGGGAGTATAATTGATGAAGGTGAGGGAAATTTTAGGAGTAAAAATGGAAAAATTGGAAAACTTGTCAAAGAGGGACAAAGGAGTAGAAAGAGATAATGAAAACTATGAAAAATTGAGGCAAACAGATAAAAGCAATAGAAGTTATGACAAAAGTTGAAAAAAGGGAAAATTGAGATTTGTGGGAATTATGAGTGGAATTGGGATATGGGACCTCAAAGAAGAAAATGTAGGAAATAGAATTTTAGGTGTATGGATAAATTTTGAGGATGAATAGGGCTATAGATGGAGAGATATTGCAAAAAAATAATTTTATTTTATTTGTTATTTTTTTTTATTTCAATTTTTTATCTGATAGTAATTTTTTTGAGAGTCTATTGATACTCTGTGGATGATTTTTATATTTTAGTTTCTATCAAATATCTACCGATAAGTCTTTTGATAGTTTGTTGATTGATTTTTTTTGAGTTTTCTAGAAATATTCTAAAACTGATAGAAATGGGCCCCAAGTTTCAATGGCTACCTAAGGGTTTTAAAAATATCACTTTGGACACCAATGCCATCTAAATGAGTACCACTCTCTAAAAATTTTCTAGCCATATATTTACCACTAAGCGATAGCTGTTGGTTTTTGTCACGGATGGGAACTACTCAATCAGGAAGGGGCCATTACCCATTTTGTTGGCTAGTCCTCTTAATGGGCTAGGTACTTTAGGGTTCTTGTGGTACACCTCATGATGAGTTTTATGGATTTCACCCAAGAACTTCACATAGTTATATGGTCAGGTTTTTGCCTTGATCTAAAACATATTACATAAAATTACTTAATTAAGTTATGCAATAGAATATAGTTAATATTTTTGAAAAAATACTGAAATGAAGTATGCAGTAGAATAGAGTTAAGAATTTTTGAAGAAAAAAATTACCCTAGAAAGTGATCTGATACCATATGAGAGGATATTATTGCAACAAATAATAAAAATTCACAAAATATTAAGAATTAACAACATGAATTAAATCTGATAGAATATTTGAAAAGATTAAATTAATCACTGACCACTTCGAGGAGGCAACCTCCTCTGAGCAAGCTCAATAAAATAATTTTATGGATGCCTTCAATGACCTCAACACTTACTTAGATATGAATTCTAATATAAGCAACTACTACTTCCCATGAATGTGGGATAAAACAAACTGCTCATGGGATGACTTATAAAGCATATGCATCCATAACAACTACTATACTAACAAAGTAGAAAGAAGAGATATCATAGGTTCATAAAATTGTTTCCTATCTATATTTGATGTGATTTTGAGGTCTATTAAGAGGTATTTTAGTGCCATTATAGTATATATATGACTCCATTTCCCAAGGATAGGAGAAGGTAACTGGTCCTTGGCATAACAGACATGCTACCCCTATAAATTTTTAAAATGTTGACCAAATTTACCCATAGGTCAAATTAGGTCAAATCCATTACATATTCAAAATTTTCATAGGGCCTTCGATTTGAATTAGTCACCGTGGTCTTAAGTGAGGTCAAATTATATCTTAAAGGTCATAAAATATGTTTTCACCTTGGTCACATTTGTCTAGTTTATCTTGTATTTTATGTCACTTTTTGGTCATTCTAAGGGAGTTATACATAGGTTTTCATCAAAAATACAAATGGAAAGGCTTAGGATAATGTATCACATGTTAGATAATGTCAGACGATAATTTTGAAACTAAAAATTTATAAGTTCAACATTAAAACAAAAAGATCACTTGTAAAAAGGGTAATTTTAGGTAGTTGTATGAACTAGTGACTCATCTGACATGTGTGAAGGATTTAGGTAAGTCTCTTGATATCCCTATAGGTCATTTTCAAGATAAGGTGGATTTGAAAACTCCAAATTTGATGAAAATTAGTTTCTCTCTCTTGTCACTCTCTTGGACAAGTCAATAAGGGTCAATGGTTTTCAATTGATATGGACATGGTAAGAGGAGTTGGATTGAGTACACTTGGGGGATGTTAGTAGTCCTCATGAGATCCAATTTCAAGTTCATGGTTTCTATATTGATGGTATGTGTTATATGAACAATCACTAAGATTATTAACACATCTAAACTACATGTACAACACCAATACCAACACCAACACCTCAGCTTTATCATATGATTGCATTGTGATCTATGAACCAAGTGGTGTATGTGAACTTGTAGAATATGTTAACCCTTTTCATGTTGGTTTCAACCTAATTGGCACATGTGGACATTAAATAATAGGGAGGATCATTCTCCTTATGCTAGGAGAGAACACCATTGAAGTATGTAGAATAGTGTTTTGATAGTTGAAAGTGAAGATGTGAAGTGGATGTTTGAAAATAAACTTGAAATAAACATCCTTAGTGCAATGTGTTTCCTAAGTCTTAGTTTATCTTGTAAGCAAACCTGATTTAAGGTCATTATGGATATATATCTTCACTGTCATCCAGGTAGAGTGTGCATAGAATATGTATGTCTTAGAAAGTTAGAGGTGTCAATGATCTATGGGAGAGCCAACTAGTATTCTTTGAGCTCTATGATAGGTCTCCATCATCTTCAAGGACTATAACATATTCAAGGTTTCCATCATCTTCAAGAAGAGGAATATGTTTTAAAAATAGTGAGTCTATTTAATACAATCAAACCTAATAGAGACATACATGTTTCTATGTGTAGGTAATCAAAAGTATAGGGCCCTGATGATGTGCCTTGAAGAGGCTATGAAGCTTGGTAATGCAGTGAGAATGCCTTTTAGTAAAGATGGAAGATTGTAGGATGGCATGATATGTTTGGAAGACCACTTCAAGCAACACCTATAGGTGCAGAGTTGAGAAAATTTGAAAATGGGAAGTTTTACCTTAATTTCTCCAAAAAAGGATTTTGTTTTATACAGTGTCATATGTTGGTGATTTCCTATGAGGTTTGTGTAAGCCTAAATGAATTATTTCTTATGACCTAGGCCTAGAGGTCACATTTGAACATGAGAGGAAGCTATCAAGCACATGGAAAATGATGGTTGAGTGGGGTTTCAATTCAGTCAGGTTTTTGATGGAAATAATTAGAAAACACAATGCCATCAATCCAAGATAAACCTGTAACCTTGCAAGTGACACCTAGTGCATTGTTGATAGTAAAGAGATGATAACATTATCTCAAGGTAGAAGTGAGCCCATTCAAGTGTGAAGATTATCCTATTGAATTGAGGAGGAATCAATGAGTGAAGTAAATTAATCATACACGAATCAATACCTACAAGAATCTCATAACTTCCCTAATATGCACACCTATAGTTTGTCTCATGTACATAGACTAGTCTAAGCTAGTAAAAGGTTCAAGATTTATTGGTACACAAAGGTGTATGAAGGATGAACATGTAGAAATCACTTTCATAGTGATGAGATCACATTTGATGTGATTTTAAAAGGTAAAGGAATCATAGTGAAAATGACTAAACTGGGTTTTCTAACTCCATGCCCAATCCTTCAAAATCTTGTACTCAGTCATAGTCCTATAAGCTAGTCTTGAGAAAATGTGATATTGAGGGATCTAGAAGTATGAACTAGCCTTGAAAATAATTATAGAGGGTCCTCATGACCTAAAATAGACCTCCATGATCTCAATTAGGCTAGAATGATAAGGTAAGTATCCTCTATTTTATCTCAAACCAGAGGCACTTCACAGTCAAGGCAACCTACAGACATAGTACATGAATGTTGAAAGGATGAAAGGGAGAGCCAATAATGATTTATGGATGATGCGTAGGGATGAATTAAAGGTGAAGACATGATGAAAAAATGTTACATTCACTATGATCACTCAAAGGTGGTCATATACTCAAAAACCTAGTCTATGTCTATTAGGCCTAGAATTAGAAATGAACCCTCAAGGTGCATAATGTCATTAATATGATCATATGATGTTAAAAAACAATTTTATATCATTCATGGGAGATTTTAAGGTTTATTGGACACATAAATTTGTAGAGAATAGCCCATATTGGCCATTTTGGCCTAAAATTGTCTGAGGGTGTCTAGAATGCAAACAACTACTCGAGAGCCATTTTTTAAAACTCATATATGTATGGATAATGTGCATGGTGTATTAATAACTTAAGGATAGTCTAGGGATGTATTTAACTCAAATTTAATGTCATTAGTTTGAGGGTTAAGGGATTAACCTTTATGATTCATTGTTAACAACCTAAATGACCTAAAACCCTGCTAAAAACCTCTCAAGATCCTGATGAGAAAGATATGGTGAGTATACATCAAAAATGAGTAAATTAGACTTGAAAGTGATTTGTATCTTTTTATAACTCTCTCAAGTTCCTTAACACTCAATTTTTTATTATTGTCACTTGTGCATATGAGGCAAACTTTGTATTTTATACAAGAATTGAGTTCAGTTAGAGATGGGAATTGATAGGTAAAATCCATTGTGAAAGGTGTATGGAAATGTATTTAAAATCCTCAGACCCCATTCTCACCTTGATCATGCATGAAAATCCCTTTTCTAGACTAGTTTTTGAAGGCAGTCTTGAATAGGATAATGAGAAAGAAGGTGACTGCCAAATGGAAGTGAGAGGTGTGATATTGAGTTTCATTGAGGTCTACATGATAGACCAAAGGACAAAGAAGGTCTGATGAGGTGTTTCACATCTATGAAATGAATCTTATTTAACACCTGTGTGACAAGTTTATGAATTCTAGGCCTAGAGGTCTATTGAGCAATTGCATGGAAGTGAACAACAAGTGTAACAAAGAGGGCTATTAGTTGAGGGGTTTATTATGATTGTCATAATATTATTTCCACCTTAACAAGTTAGTGAATATGTGTCAACAACTTATAAATCAAGTATAGATAGTCAAGTGGATTCAAGTGAGAGGTGTGATATTGAGTTTCATTGAGGTCTACATGATAGACTAAAGGACAAAGAAGGTCTGATGAGGTGTTTCACATCTATGAAATGAATCTTATTTAACACCTGTAGGTCACCCTAGTGACAAGTTTATGAATTCTAGACCTAGAGGTCTATTGAGTAGTTGCATGGAAGTGAACAACAAGTGTAACAAAGAGGGCTATCAGTTGAGGGGTTTATTATGATTGTCATAATATTATTTCCACCTTAACAAGTTAGTGAATATGTGTCAACAACTTATAAAGCAAGTCTAGATAGTCAAGTGGATTCCTCATCAAAAATACAATTTCAAGAAGGACATGGAGTGTCTCTATGCCAATCTCAAAAAGATGCCATGTTTCAGATTGACACATGTTAAAGAGAACTTCATGACTTGTTTTCTAACTCCTCTTCCTACATTGTAAGTGATTTTCAAGTTTTGACACTTGGAATTATGACTCTTCAATGTCACTCTTTTTCTCTCCTCTCCTATGCTCTATATATTGCAGCCATTTTGGCATTGTAAAGAATCCACAATCGGTATGGAAAAGCCTTGATGGTTTGACATCTTGTTTTGCCTTTGAATAAAATTATGAAGCTGATTTAGTCTCTATAATTCTTACCTAATTATTCCAAGTAGTCTATTTAGATGATAAGTGATGAATGTTTTCTCCTTGCTTCCATTTTGCTCTTGTATGCATTGTGTGAGTAGCATTTCTTCTAATAGGTGTCATGAAGTGTGTATGTTTTTAAGGTGTAATTTGAAGTGTGAAGGATATTAGCAGTGTGTAAGATAATGCCTCCTAGTTACCCACCTTTTGATATGCATACCAATCTACTTTTATGTAGAAACACTTATGCTAGAAGAACATAGTTGAGATCAATTTTAATAGTCTGCCTTCTTAGTAAAAATGCAAGTATGTTTGTGGAGTTATCTTTGGTGTATCACCTTATTTAGAATAGGTTGGTTTTATGTTTCTTTATTCCATTTTCACCCCCAATAGTGATTAGTCTATTATAGTGTGTGAGCCTAAAATATAGATCAAGGGATTTATCCCTTTAAATCTAGAGATCTATCTCTTGTAGTAGCTTGTCTATATATAGAGATACTTCCATGTTATACCAATTTAATAAGGTCTCATTGACTTATCTAGGGTGAAACTTTGGTTATAAAAATTACCTTTTGAGCCTTGTTCTTGGTGTCTTCAACTCTTTTATACTTATGAATCTTCTTGGGTTGACCTCCGATGTAAAAATAATAGTTGAAAACATATCACTTATGAAGGTGAATTATTATTATGACTCAACAATCTCAATCTTATCATGAGACTCCTTGGCTGAATCATTGTCTAATAGTGATTCATCCAAGCATGGTTATTTTAATTTCATGGTATTTTGAATAATATTAGGCTTCCCATCAACTGCTACAGGCTCATCAATCTCTTCAAGGAGCTTAGCATACTCAACCCAATCCTCATCATTATCCTCAATGAAGACATATTGAACAATTTATTTGTGAACATGAACTTCAACCTTAAAAATACCTTCAAGCTCTTGGAAAAGCTCAATATGCTACTGCCAATCATATTCATCATCCTTCTCTTTAATAACCATAACTTCTTCAACTTCATCTTCTTGCTCATTGTGTACTTGATCAACTTCATCTTGCTTACTTAAAGAGTCTTCAACGTCAAGTTCAAATGAAACTTGTTCAAGTTTAATACTTTGGAAGTTATTATATTACTTCAATTGGTAATGCATATATAAGAATGTCTTCCACTTGAACAATAGGAGGTGTAGGATTTTGAAGGCCTTTAAATTCTTCACAAATGTCATTGAAATTCAACCATAAATCATCTTAGTCCATGGATTCAATAAAAACTTTGTCTTCTATTAGTTTTTAAAAACTAACCTCTTGATCATGCTCATAAGTCTCAGCTAACTCAGTTTATGTGATACTTTTTTCAAACACCTTCACTTCCTTCACTTGATTAAACTCTTCATGAGTAATTTCAACATCATAAAGGTCATCTTTTTTTGTATTCAATAAGATTAACTTATGATTTTATTCACCAAGGGGAGTAATTATAGTAAGTTTTTCATCACAAATACTTGATTCATCTTCTTTATCAGTGGTAAATTTAGTTTGATCTTTTTCACTTATCTCCCATAGGATGGGTTCTCCTTCAAGAAGGGATGAGGTGGGAGGATGGTGAACATATTCTTGGGTTGGAGACGGAGTATGAGGTGTGGTGGATGTTTCATGAATGGGTGTAGGAATGGAGGGTTTTTGGAAGAACTCTTGGAGAGATAGAAATTTTAATTGAAAAATGGAAGGGATATACTCTTCAATAAGAACTTATTTTTCTTCATAGCCTTCTTGAGGTTCTTTAACAGCTACTGTTGCTATTTCACATTCTCAATTAGAATATAATTATTATTTTGAATACACTCTTGGATAGACCTCCAAGATGGAAAATATATAGGTTCTTGGGGAGAGGAAAATGGGGATTGATTAGGCACAAAGTTTTCTATCTTCCATATCTTGATCTTGGCTCTCTTCAAGTAATTTTATTTTCAACTCCAACTCTTTGATTTTCCTATCTATATCATCTTTAAACATATTTTCTTGAAGGTGATTAGTGGAATCATGAGGATAAGTATCATAATAAGGTTTATATAGAGTATAAGATATCTATTGAGGAGGGATGGGAGAGACTTGCATAGGTTCATATTTATCTTTCACTTCAACACCCCAATCTATGCTTATTTCACCTTTCCCACTCCAAGAATTTACTACTTGATTCAAACTTGGAAATTTGGAAGACTCCTCAAGAGTTCCTTCAAGAAGAGGATTGGGATGCTAGATTGAATTAATATGTTATTCTACAACAATCTTCTTTTATTTTTGAATACTCTCTTGGATTGAATTCCAAGAAGGGAAGGTTTAAGGAACACATTAAAGATTTGGAAAACTTGGAGATTCACTTGGAAAAGTCTCTTGGGGAAAAATGGGTGGCATATATGGGAGCTAAGATCGAGTGCAAGAAGACACATAGGGATGATGAAATTGCTCTTACTTTTCTTCATGAACTTTAAACATATCTTCTATGTTTTGAATGAGATCACTTACATCCAACATTTCACTTTAGAGGCTTTGCTAATTTTCTCTCTCAATAGGTGTCCATTCTCCTTTCAATAAATGCAATAAGTTTATCATGTCATGAATGATATAGATAAAAATATCTTGACCTGTTCTCTTTGATTATGAAGGTCTAACATGTATTTCTCACAGCTTAAGATAGTTTGCTTCAAACTTTAAATGGATTAGTTTGAGGGACAACTAGAGACATCTTGAGCTTGAGAAGGCTATTCATAAGCAAAATCATGGTAATATAGAGGAGAAATAGGTTAACCATAGGACTAATATGACTCATAAGGAGGGTAAAAATATATATAAGGCTATTGAAACACATAGTTGGGTCATAACCAGGTTGATAAAGAAGGCTATATGGCTAGTATGAGTCATGACAAGGATGATATGGAGGTGCATAGTAAAAAATATCATCATATCCAGCCACACCAAATTCATTAGTAGAATGAAACACAAGATATCATAAAATTATTTCATAATAAGTA
Organism: Torreya grandis; assembly: GCA_037957365.1. Taxonomy (NCBI): domain Eukaryota; kingdom Viridiplantae; phylum Streptophyta; class Pinopsida; order Cupressales; family Taxaceae; genus Torreya; species Torreya grandis. The sequence goes on along the minus strand of JARHVA010002124.1, from coordinate 655,551 downwards.
CCTAGACTACTTATAACCAGTTGATTACATTCAAAGTCACCATTGGTGTTTGTTGAATGCTTCCAAAAGTGGACAGGTAGAAGAATACACCAAAAAAAATTCCACTCTTTTAGACCTTAAGTCCCATTTGGAATTATATAACTATTATCACAAAATTTTTCACCTTAGGAGAAGGTTTTTTATATCTCTCCAATTTGGTGAAACATAGGATTAACCCTATACCTATGGATTGTTTATAGTAGGGGTAAACCTCTAGATTGAAGGGCTAGCTCCCCTTAATGAATAACTTAAGATCACTTTAACTAATTTATTGATTTGAAAATGAGGAAAAATTAATGAAATATACCTAAATATAGTGGTGATTCATCAAAATTTGTTGACACTACCACATATTACACAATACACTAAGACTTACAAGACAACATGAACATATACACATCCTAGATTGAACCTATACATCAATGTTTTGTATAATGGTAAGGAATTTTAAGGCTAAGAGATAAGATTGATTCCACTTAAAAACCCACAAGAGACCTATATTGACACAAAATACAACTTATAATAGAGAAACAACGACATGAGGCAAGATAAATAGGACATATACAAGGTGATATACATCTACACTTGATGAGGTCAACCATTTTGAGTTTTATCATTGCATGTAGTCATATAATGAGGTAAAAAATAATTTTTTTTATTGATCAAAGGTAGAAAAAATGGGTAGGGATTCACTATACCTAGGTGGAGGATACAAAATTACCCAAAAGTGGCTCAATATATAAAGAATGTGAGAGAAAAGAGAAAGAGGTGTGGTAGAAGATGAGTGACAATTGTCCATGAGAGTTTCAACCAAAAAAAGAGTTATGAGACATACAATATACTTCCAAGGCCATGTGTCTCAATCTTGAAGTAGATTCAACCTTCCAAGTGTAGTGGGGTTTACAAACTTGCTTGACACCTTGACTAACTCCTTAAAAACTACCTTTATTTGCATGAAAAGAGTGACAAATGGAACTTAAAACCATGAATTAACCTTGAATTATCCAAAAAAACTTATTAAACATCTACCATGCCTTAATAAACTCATTTGAATTTCCATTCCATTAGTTATATGTATAGGTGTCTTGTAACTCTTCATTTCCCACACCTAATTTGGTCCAAGTGGCCTAAAACTCAAGTACATATTATTAAACTCATAAAAAATATATAAATGGTATTAAAATATGTTATTAGGTCTAAGACAAACTATTTTTATTCTTGGACCAACTCCCAAGAACTCATTTTTCTCTTTAAGCCTTTAATAGGCCTAGTTTCCTTATAGCCTTTTTTCTTGTAAATCTCCTTGTGTGGGAGTTGTAAAAATTATCTTGAAAAATTAAGGGAATATTATAGGACCCTCTATGGCCTTATAGTTCCATACCAAAGTTTGTCTTCAGACTATGAGTGTAAGACCATTTTTTTGCATTTCTCTTTTGCTAATTAGGCCTAATTAGGTCTCTAGGCCTAAAAAGTGGACTTTGGATCTAAACTCCTCATGCACATGCGAAACCTATAGGAAGTGTGTTATTAAATTTAACCATGACAATAAAAACCTCCATGTTAGGTTTGGGCTTCTAAAACATTGTGCTTATAGCCAAACGATGAAATGACAAAAAATAAGCCCTTCACAAGCCTGTTTGGACTGCCTTGCAAAATGGAGTTTGTTTAGGGGTTACTAAGAAAATTTGATGATTTTAGGAGATGAAATAAGTCTCATTGGACCTCTTCCAATGATTTTAAAGTGTCCATCTTTGCAAAATACTTTTAAAACACTAAATAACATGTAAAGTAATATATTTATGGCAATCCATACAATAGTCCTTACAACTCAAGTATATGTGGATGAGCCACTTAGAGTATATAAAATTATTCAAGAGGTTTTAGTATAAAAATATGTAATTAAGTGTGATTTATATGTCCATCTCTACAAACTGGTCACTGTTTGGTTTTAAGAGAGGTTTAAAACGTGTTTGGGGTCTTAACGATTGTTTATAAAGAACAATGCCTCTCTCTCTCTCTCTCTCTCTCTCTCTCTCTCTCTCTCTCTCTCTCTCCTAATTCCAAAAAATTAATTTTATGGGACCCATATAAAAAATACAATGACAATTCAAACCCATGCATCTCCTCATGAAAGGTATGAGAAAAAGTTGATAACCCTTGAGTTGATGAATAAGTATTTTATGAGGTTTAAGCAAGATTTCAATCTATAGGTAGTTTCTCTGAGCTTGATTTGATATCTAATGACCTGAAGAGTTCCATGACACCTAACTTGACCTTTGTCGATTTCTACCTTATCACCTTTATTCAACAAACTCCCTGCACCCTGATGTTAGGATAAAATAAAACATAGATTTATCCCTAAATTGCATACAAGAGAAACTATGAAATGAATCAATCAAACATAAAAAAATAATCATAAACATGCACAAAATAGGAGACACTAGATTTAACGTGGTTCACCCTAGATGGGCTAAATCCACCAAACTTGTCTATTATATTATTTCCAACAATACAAGTGAGAAACAAATCCTGTAACAAAACCTGTTACACCTCTCTACCTTCTCTGCCTCCTCTTTGTGTGTAATCTATTTCAATTTTCAACATAGCCATGTAATAATACATTTTAGGGAAAAAACACCTAAACATAACCTCTACCATCAGATATAGAAACCTATAATCAATGGCCCAAATTGACTACAAAATTACAATTTTACAAGGCAATTTTAATAAAATTTTCCCTGCAAGGGTGTTTCCCCCGAACCTTGATCGAGGCACGTAGCCCTTAGACCCCCCATCGAGGGGATATCCCCCACAGACCCTACAAGGGGGGTAACCCACCTTGTAACCCCTCATGCCATCATGGATAAAAATAATGGGATCCAAAACCTGATTGAAATAACATCAATTTTTTAACCTTTGATCTTGGAAGATAATCAGGCTCCACACCCAACACCTCATTGGTTTAGGCTTAGGGTTTATAGGCCAAGTTGTTCAATATACCTTAATGGACTATGTGTGCCCTATTTCCTTCACAATTAAATGTTTGTGCTCTCATGGAATGTTTAAGGAGATATTTCAACATCCCCTCAAGGTCTCTAAGTCCATTAAAATCCACTTCACCACCTATTAGGACTGGTTGTCATGTGTATGCACTTTGGTCTGCTACTTGCCTGAACAGGGTCTGCTAAGCTATTGTTATTACTTTAAGGAAGATATATATCTCATGAAATATTCATTCATATTATTTATCATCTACTAAGCTCTCCAAGTCCAAAAATCACTTCAACTAGTATCCCATAATCACTCTTTCAATTGTCTGCTCATATGGGCTTGTGCATTTAGGACTATGCAATACTATGCTAAGATGTAAAGCCAATATTAACATGCCACTATTCAAAAATTACTATTCATGATTACTATTCATAATTTAATATTCATGATGACATGGCATGCAAGTGATGTGGCATGTAGGAGTGCAGTAATGTGATATGCAGATGACATGGCATGTAGGTGATGTGGCATGTAGGAGTGTAGTAATGTGACATGCAAATGACATGGCATGTAGGTGATATGGTAAGAAGGTGATGTGGCATTAAGACCCATTGGTGGGTACCATAATATGGCATAGGTGGTGGACCCAGGTGATAAGGCATGAGAGGTGGCATGACTATGGCATGGTATGACCCACAAAGCATCTTCTTTATTGAAAAGAAGTGGAGAGATAAAATGGGATGCCATTTTATAAAGGCACATGATATTGAATTATGGAGCACATGGAGAAGAAGTCAAAGATGTCTCAAGGTGCATGAAAGTTAAGGGTCACATGTATGGGACACATTTTCTAGATATGTCCAAGATTCTCATGTGTGGAGAACATGGAGAAGAAGACAAAGGTGTCATATGGTGCATGAAAGTCAAGGGTCACATGTTGGAGTCACATGGTAGGTCGTTACTTTGTTGACCTTTCGAGCTCAAGAAAGTAATATTTTAATATAAGATTACTCTCACATGTGTGAAGTGGGACATGGTATTTTGGAGCCCCATGGGGTGGCACATGGGCTTGCTTGGTGGAGGATTTTCATGGAAGACTTTTTTACAAGGTGACATGAGGGTCACATGTTGTTGTTGGGTTGTCATGTGTAAGCCATATGGAGTATGGATTTTTTTTTATCCCCCCCTCTCTATTGGTTGTAAATGCATAAATATGCATTAGTTATCTCATTGTATTCTAACCCTATTAGAGGATCATGGAAGAGCCTTTGAAGGCTCTCCATTTTGGATCCATAGTTAGAGGTTTGAGTAGGAAAGGCTTGCATGCCTTACTCACCTAGATAATTGGGTTGTAAGCATCATAATGCAGGTTAAAGGTTGGAGCATGGAGGAAAGTTTTGCTTTGCTCAACTAGGTAAATTGAGAAGGATCTGTGAAGGTTGCTTGTACCTTGGAGTTTAGAGGCCATTGGCTTAGCTCATGTTAGAGGTTAGAACCTGGAAGGCATGGTTGAATGCTTGTTTCACCTAGAGTGTTTGTGTTAGCACTTGTTTATAGCTATTGTATGAGGAACTATAAGAGAGTGTTCAAGAACTAATGAATTTTGGTGCTGCCTTTACCCCATGGTTTTTCCTTTGCTGCAAGGGTTTTCCACGTATATCTAGTGTTATGATTTTGTTCTTTTTGATCTTATTTGTGTTTTATTGTAGCTTGTTTTTATATTATCATATTTTATGATTATTACTTTCACTTTAGGATGTTTATTTCCTAACAAGTGGTATCAGTGCCATGGTTGTTTGGCTAGTTTTGTGCAAGTGGGAGCTATAAGTGGAGAGACCCAGATATGAAAAGAATGAAAAAGTTTGCATGGTAGTTTTCTCTTTGCTGAAGATGAAGATGCAGATGAGAATGGAGGAAAAAAGCTTAAATTTTTTTCTATACATATCAGCACCAATGTTACTATTGAATCAACCATAAATCTTATGGTGGAACAAGCTTGTCTCCATTGGTGAAGATGGAGGGTGACAATAAGGCATATGCCTTGTGTTTCTCGGCTAGAGAAGGGGATATAAATCATGGGATCCTACTACCACAATATCGGCTGAGATGTTGAAAAAATACATGTAGAGGAGGTACAATAAATCTAATTTTGTCCCTATTATAGTTGATTATGGAGGAGAACAAGTTATAACCTGAGGTTTTGTGGAAGGAGAAGGCTAGTGTTGAATCTAGTAAAGACTCAAAGATGCATGAGTGAAGTGCTTGGTAGTTTTGGTGTAGCAAAAGTGAGTATCCAAGAGAGCCACGATGTAGATGATGCAATTAACCAAGTGGTCTAATAACTGGGGTAACTCTACACATGAGTTTTATTGACATGTGGTAGAACAAGATGCAGTTTGACTATGGGCTTGAAAACTTGGTAGGTGCTGTGAAGCACTGAGTAGCACAATGACTTTCCAAGAACTATATGGGTACCATGATAATCATGATGGGTAGTGGTTTGCTACATGTAGAATATAAGTGTTTATCTTTTTGGGTTATTCTCTCTATATTTAGACTATGAATGTGAATGTAGTGTGCAGTTGTTGCTATTCAAGAGTTGGAATAGCAGAGGAATTACTATTTTTAGAAATGTTCTATTTTTAGACTACACTATTAAAATTAAAATTTTGGGCACTTCTTGTTGGTTTTTTAGGGTGAAAACCCATTTATAATAGCTCATGACATCTCATGAAATTATCTTTTTTCCTAACTTTCTAACGGATCAAACTAGGAGTCAATTGGAGCTATGGTGCAAAAGTTATGGCTCCCAAAAGTTATGCCATCAGTTAGGGTAGAACCATCAACTGAACTATCATCTAAAGTGTTTCCTGGATCATCATTTATACATGGTGGTCTCATGACAAGACAAGAATAGATAGAAGGGTTATGTGGATGAGGTAGAGTTGCTGGTTTGTAGAATTGGAGACTGTACAAGTTCTAGTAGGCATGCTGATGTGGCACAAGAATACCTTCATGGAGAGCCAAGGTTTAGCAGAGGTTATTGCTAAGGATTGATGACATGATTAGTTATAGGCCCCAACATGATCATTGGTAAGATGGCTTAGGTGATGAGATGGAGGAGCAAACTAGGATGGAGATGCACAAGGATGGGAGAAGTAATGAAGTAATGTATCCTTGCTTCTTGTGGTGATTTGAATGAAGATGTCTTCCAATGTATCTAAGAGCAAAGGTAGAGAAGACATTTGTCTTATGTATTATATTCATCAAGAATAGGAGTAACCTCATGAGAGTCATGATCTATTTGACTAGATACTTCCAAGTAGTGGGAGTTGTGAGCAATTTATGGTGGGATCCTGGATAAATGAGGTTATGATCTTACAAGAACAATTGATTACTCTTGTGCAAGCAACTAAACACGAAATTAAACCAAAATAATAAGCAACTAGAAATCAAAATTAACAAAGAATAAGAGATACAAGAAATAATAAAAACTTGTATTAAACTCTTCTAGAAGGAAATACAATGAAGAAATCTCTCTTTCTTCCACACCTCTCAGATGTACAGATCTCTTTCCCTCAAGAGTTCTCTCTCTCAATTACAAACACAATTCAATCCTTGAATTGTCTCATACTTATACAGTACAATAAGCTATGAAGATCTATCCCTCTTATATAGAATTAGGGATCATGAGCTATGCATTCTCCACCATTAGATACACCTCCTAATCAAAGGTTCAAATCAGTCCTGCCAAAAATAAAAACATGGACTCATCACCAACAGTTAAACTTATCATGCAAACAATTTATTCTGCCATGAAAATAACATTCTAGAATGCACAGGTGACCGACATTAGTCCCTATCTACCTGCATATGACTGACATCGACTGATCAATAACCGATGTCAGTAGCCTCCAGTTGATCCCTAACCGATGTCGGTGACTGTGTAAAGATAACAACCTTGCATTTGCTCATTTGGTGTAGCTTTTAGCTCCACACCTCAACAATCTCCCACTTGGAGATAAATAGCTGCACCTATACCTGTACAATAACATCTTCTAGCTTCTCCATCTTCAAGCTTAATCTTGAAGACCAATAAAAGTTGAATGAAGATTCAACTTCTCTTTTGTTACTAGCTTGGTTAACATATCAACAGGGTTCTCATCTATATGGATCTTTTCCAGCTTCAACTCACCATCCTCCAATACCTATCTAATGAAGTGGTCCCTAAGCTGTATATGTTTGGTTCTTGAATGAAAGGCTGAATTCTTTGCCAAATGAATTGCACTTTGACTGTCACTGTATAATCTACAACTCTTTTGCTCCTTTCCCAACTCTTCCATGAATCATGTCATCCATATCATCTCCTTGCTAGCCTCTGTGACTACAATGTATTCTGCCTCAGTAGTAGACAAGGCAACAACCTTCTGCAACTTTGAAATCTAGCTAACCACTGTTCCACCAATAGTGAACACATATCCTGTGGTGCTTCTCCTGCCATCCAAGTCACCTACCATATCCACATCTACATATCCATGTAGAGAAGTGTTTGACCCTCCATAGCATAAATGTCTACTGATGGTCCCTCTCAGATATTTGAGAATCCACTAAACTACTTTCCAGTGCTCCTTCCCTAGATTGGCCATATACTTGCTGACAACTCCCACTGCTTGGGCAATATCAGGTCTAGTACATACCATTGCATACATCAAGCTCCCAACTATAGAAGTACATGGAACTCTACTCATGTACTCTACCTCATCATGTGAATTAGGACACTGTTCTTTACTCAACTTGAAGTGTCTAGCCATAGGTGTGCTTACCGGTTTTACATGCTGCATATTGAACCTCTCCAACACCTTATTCACATAATCCTCTTGAGACAAAATCAAACTGTGATTTTTCTTGTCTCTCTTAATACTCATGCCAAGGATTTTCTTTGCTGCTCCCAAATCCTTCATGGCAAATGTGTGAGCTAATTTTACCTTAAGCTCATAAATATACTGCATGTTTGAACCTACAACAAGCATATCATCTACATATAGCAATAGGATAATATAATTACCATTATCCAATCTCTTAAAATAAACACAATGGTCAGATTGACATCTGCAAAAGCCATGCTCTGTCATAAACCTGTCAAATCTCAGATACCATTGTCTAGGAGCTTGCTTAAGACCATATAAGCTTTTCTTCAACCTGCACACAAGTTTCTCCTTACCTTTGACCTCAAAACCTTTCGGCTGATCCATATATATTTCTTCATCCAAATCTCCATGAAGAAATGCTATCTTAACATCAAGCTGCTCAAGATGCAAATCTTCAATAGGAACTAAAGACAATATAGTTTGAATAGAAGTCATTTTTACTACAAGAGAAAAAATTTCACCAAAATCAATACCTGGTTTCTATGCAAATCCTTTCACTACCAACCTGGCCTTATGTCTCATTTGTCCATTCTCACCTTCCTTTAACTTGTAAACCCATTTGTTTTTCAATTCTCTCTTTCCCACTGGCAACTCAACCAAATCCCACATTTGGTTCTCTTTCAAGGAATCAATCTCCTCATTCATTCCAAGCTCCCACTGTTTCTGAGTTTCTACCTGCATTGCTTCATCAAAACTCTTTGATTCTCCACTATCAATGAGCAATAAGTAGAATAATAAAGGGGAAATATTAAATTGGAGGTTTACTTACCCTTTTTGACCTCCTTATGGGTGTTTGAGACTCATTCACTACTTGCTATCTGCCTAAATTCTCTGTTAGTGACCGATCTCGGTCATCTCCAGGTCTGTACCTGACCAACATCGATTCCACCCGACTGACGTCAGTTCCTATTTGACTGACATCAATTTCTATCTGATCGATGTCAATTCCTGCTTGACCGATGTCAGTTCTTGCCTGACTGACATCAGTGTCTGTGTTTTCCCGTGAGGTCATTTTGGATCATTACTTCATCCAAATCAACATTGCTCTGCTCAGTATTATTTATCTTCTTGAGCTGATCACTATACATCACCTTTTCATTGAAAACAACATCACGAATTCTAATAATTTTTTTAGTTCCTAAATTCCAAAATCAAAATCTAAAATCTCCAGAGCCATAACCAATAAAAGTGCACCGCATAAATTTAGCATCCAGCTTCTTTCTATTTTCTTTATCAACGTGCATAAAAGCTTCAGAACCAAAAACACTGAGAAATAAAAGATCTACCTTTTTACCTGTCCAAGCCTCTTTTGGAATTCCACCATTCAGAGTAGTAGAGGGTCCTCTGTTAATCAGGTAAACTGTAGTATCTACATCTTCTGCCTAAAATTGTAAGGGCAAACCAGCATGCAACCTCATACTCCATGTATGCTCTAATATTGTTCTGTTCATCTTTTTAGCAACTCAATTTTGCTGAGGTGTCCTTAGAACCATCCTTTCCCTACGTATTCCATATATAGAATAGTAACTTTTGAACTTATTACTACAATACTCACCACCATTGTCAGATCTAAGGCACTTCAATCTCAAACTTGTTTCATTCTCAACCAAAGCTTTCCATTTCTTAAATGTGTCAAAAACATCAAATTTTTTTTTTATGCAATAAACCCATACCTTTCTTGTAGCATCATCAATGAAAAAAACATAATACTGTGATCCTCCAATATAAGCTACTTGAGCTGGTCCCCACACGTTTGTGTGAACAAGCTCTAACTTGTGTTTCCTCTTTGTTGACCCAGTTTTGAGAAATCTCACTCTCTTCTATTTCCCAAAAATACAATGCTCACAGAAATCTAGATCTATGATTTTCAAATCTGAAAGCTTACCTTTTGACTTAAGAACTTTCATTCCCTTCTCACTCATGTGGCCAAGCTTACAATGCCACAACTTTGCATCTACATCTGAAGTAGATAGAAAAAGAAGAGAATAATCAGTAATACAATTACATAAATAGAGAGTACCTACTCTCTTACCCCTGGCTAATACAAGTGCACCCTTGGAAACCTTCCAAGATTTAGCTGTGAGAGTTACTGTGCAACCCTCATCCCCCAATTTTCCTGTAGAAATTAGATTCCTCTTCAGGATGGGTACATGCATGACATCCCTCAATACCCATGTGTTGCCATTCTATAATTTCAGCTACACTTTTTCTTTGCCAACAATTTTACAAGGCTCATCATCCCCTAAATAAACTTTTCCAAAATCTCTCTGGACATAATCATTGAAAAATTCTCTATTTGGGGTTGCATGGAAAGAGGCACCAGAATCTACAACCCAAGATTCTATTCTATTATCCAAAGAAAGTGCAAAAGCATCTTGTGTAACAATACCTGCAACTTTTTCTTCTTCATTGCCTTCATGCTGATTTTCTTCTTTAACTTTCAACCAACAATCTTTCTTTGCAAGCCCTTACTTTCCACAATTCCAGTATATTATATTTCTGCCATTTCTAGATTTGGATCTTCTTCTCATCTTTGACTTAGACCTTGATCTCCCTTGCTTGCTCTTCTTTTTTTGCCTTCCTCTGCTTTCAATACTTAAAGCATTACCTGATGTTTCTCTTGTGCTTTTCCTACCAGTTTATTCATTCAAGATTACACTAACAACATCATCTACTTTCAAGATATTTGTAGCAGATTCAATATTACTAACTGCCATTACCAAACTATTCCAACTTTTTGGTAAAGAGCATAAGATTAATAGAGCCTTAATTTCATCATCAAAAACTATTTTGACTGAATTTAACTGATTTACTATTGCATGGAAATCATTAAGATGACTAATTACAGATCCACCTTCCTGCATTTACAAATTAAATATTTGCTTCATAAGATATACCTTATTTGAAGCTGAGGGCTTTTTATATAAATTTTCCAAAGTATCCATTAACTCTACCGTTGTCTTTGCCTATGATAAGTTGGATATCACAGAAGATGCCAGACTCAATCTAATGGATCCCAGAGCCTTTCTATCAAGAACATTCCATTCTTCATCTTGCATATCTGTGGGTTTGCTTGAAACTCCACCCAATGATAAGTATAGATCTTTTTGATACAGATAATCTTCTATCTGCATCCTCCATAATTGATAATTCTTGCCGTTAAATTTTTCCATTCTAAGTTTACTTTCTTCTGCCATTGCTTTGCTCCCACTCAATCAAAAATCTCTGTGAGTGGCCTATAATCAATAAACACTTAACACACTCTGAAACCAAGGTGTTAGTGAACCTGGCTCTGATACCACTTGTTAGGATCTTACAAGAACAATTGATTACTTTTGTGCAAGCAACTAAACACAGAATTAAACCAGAATAATAAGCAACTAGAAATCAAAATCAGCAAAGAATAAGAGATGCAAGAAACAATGAAAACTTATATTAAACTCCTCCATAAGGAAATACAATGAAGAAATCTCTCTTTCTTTCACACCTATCAGATGTACAGATCTCTTTCTCTCAAGAGTTCTCTCTCTCAATTACAAACACAATTCAATCCTTGAATTGTCTCATACTTGTACTGTACAATAAGATATGAAGATCTAGCCCTCTTATATAGAATTAGGGATCATGAGCTATGCATTCTCCATCATTAGATACACCTCCTAATCAAAGGTTCAAATCAGCCCTACCAAAAATAGAAACGCGGACTCATCACCAACAGTTAAACTTATCATGCAAACAATTTATTCTGCCATGAAAATAGCATTCTAGAATGCACAGGTGACCAACGTCGATCCATGTATACCTGAATATGACTAATGTTGGCCGATCCATAACCGATGTCGGCAGCCTCTAGTCGATCCCTGACCAATGTTGATGACTGTGTAAAGACATCAACCTTGCATTTGCTCATTTGGTGTAGCTTTTAGCTCCACACCTCAACAAATGATTGGTCTATGGTGAAGTGGGAGTCACTTTAGGTTGCTTCAAAGTTATATTAAGAGGAACATATGTTGACAAAGCCATCAAGATAGAGAAGTTTTAATAGTGAAGAAAAATTCTTCTAGGCTTGTTGTGTGAGTAGCAGTGGGTATGATAACAGCTGGTAGGTAGCTGTATGGTAGTAGTGGGCATGATGATAACTGGTAGTAGCTGTATGGTAGCAAGATAGAATGAAAACATAGGTGATTCAAAGTCCTATGCATATTAATTTAGGTGGGAGATTGTTAAGATGTGAAGCCAATATTCAAAAACCACTATTCATGGAGTATTATTCATGAGCACTTTTCATGGGTGACTATTCATGGTGACATGGCATGCAGGAGTGCAGTAATGTGATATGTAGATGACATGGCATGCAGGGGATGTGACATGTAGGAGTGTAGTAATGTGACATGAAGATGACATGGCATGTAGGTGATATGGAAGGAAGGTGATGTGGTAGTAGGACCCATTGGTAGGGCATACAATAGGGCCAAGGTGGTGGACCCATAGTGGGACCCAGGTGACAAGGCATGAGAGGTGGCATGACTATGACATGGTATGACCCACAAAGCATCTTCTTTGTTGAAAAGAAGTGGAGAGAGAAAATGGGATGCCATTTTATAAAGGCACATGGTGTTGACTCTTGGAGCACATGGAGAAGAAGACAAAGATGTCTCAAGGTGCATGAAATTCAAGGGTCACATGTGTGGGACACATTTTTTAGATGTGTCAAAGATTCTCATGTGTGGAGCACATGGATAAGAAGACAAAGGTGCATGAAAGTCAAGGGTCACATGTTGTTGGAGTCACATGGTAGGTGGCTACTTTGTTAACCCTTGGAGCTCAAGCAAGCAATATTTTAATAGAATATTACTCTCACATGTGTGAAGTGGGACATGGTATTTTGGAGCCACATGGGGTGGCACATGGGCTTGCTTGGTGAGGATTTTCATGGAAGACTTTTGCACAAGGTGATATGAGGGTCACATGTTGTTGTTGGGTTGTCATGTGAAAGCCATATGGAGTATGGCAAATTTTTTATCCTCCTCTCTCTCTTGGTTTTAAATGAATAAATATGCATTAGTTATCTCATTGTATTCTAATCCTATTAGAGGATCATGGAAGAGCCTTTGAAGGCTCTCCATTTTGGATCCATAGTTAGAGGTTTGAGTAGGAAAGGCTTGCATGCCTTACTCAACTAGATGCTTGGGTTGTAAGCATCATAATGTAGGTTAAAGGTTGGAGCATGGAGGTAGGTTTTGCTTTGTTGATCTAGGTGCATTGAGAAGGATCCATGAAGGTTGTTTGCAGCTTGGAGCTTAGAGGCCATTGGCTTAGCTCATGTTAGAGTTTAGAACTTGGAAGGTATGGTTGAATACTTGGTTCACCTAGAGTGCTTATGTTAGCACTTGTTTTTATCTATTGTATGAGGAACTATAAGAGAGTGTTCAAGAACTAATGAAGTCTGGTGCTACGTTTACCCCATGGTTTTTCCTTTGCTATTTTTAGAAGGGTTTTCCACGTATATCTAGTGTTATGATTTTTTTCTTTCTTATCTTATTTGTATTTTATTGTATCTTGTATTTCTACAATCATATTTTATGTTTTTTAATTTTAATGTAGGATGTCTATTTCCTAACAAGTGGTAACAGAGCCATGGTTTTTTGGCTAGTTTTGTGCAAGTGGGAGCTATAGGTGGAGAGACCCAGATATGAAAAAAGAAGAAAAAGTTTGCTTTGCAGTTTTCTCTTTGCTGCAGATGAAGATGTAGATGAGAATGGAGGGAAAAAGCTTAAAATTTTCTCTAGACATATCAGCACCAATGTTCCTATTGAAGCAACCATAAATCTTGTGGTGTAACAAGCTTGTCTCCATTGGTGAAATGGAGGGTGACAATAACACATATGCCTTATATTTCTTGGCTAGAGAAGGGGATATAAATTATGGGATCCTACTATGAAAATATTGGCTGAGATGTTGAAAAAATCCATGTAGAGGAGGTACAATAAATATAATTTTATCCCTATTGTAGTTGATGAATGGAGGAGAACAAGTTATGACCTGAGGTTCTATGGAAGGAGAAGGTTGGTGTTGAATCTAGTAAAGATTTAGAGATGTATGAGTGAAGTGTTTAGTGGTTTGTGGTGTAGTAAAAGTGAGTAGGTAGGAGAGCTAAGATGTACCTGATGCAAGGAACCAAGTGGTCCAATGCATGGAGTAACTCTACACATGATTTTGATTGACATGTGGTAGAACAAGATGCAGTTCGACTATGGGCTCAAAAACTTGGTAGGTGTTGTGAAGCAATGAGTAGCACGATGACTTCCCAAGAATTATATGGGTACCATGGTAGTCATGGTGGGTAGTGGTTTACTACATGTAAAACCTAGGTGTTGATTTTTGTGGGTTATTCTCTCCAAATTTAGATTATGAATGTGAATGTAGTGTACACTTGTTGCTATTCAGGAGTTGGAATAGTAGAGGAATTACTAGTTTTGGAAATGTTCTATTTTTAGAGTACACTATTAAAATTAAAATTTTGCACTCTTCTAGTGGGTTTTTCAAGGTTAAAATCCAATAGGCATAACTCATGCCATATCATGGCATTCTCCTTGTTCCTATATTTCCAACAGTTCAAACGAGGAGTCAATAAAAGCTATGGTGCAAAAGTTATGGCTCCCAAAAGTTATGCCATCAGTTGGGGTGGAACTGTTGACTGAATTATCACCTAAAGTGTTACCCATATCATCATTTTTACATGGTGGTCTTATGATGAGACAAGAATAGCTAGAAGGGTTATGTGGATGAGGTAGAGTTGCTAGTTTGTAGAATTGGAGACTGTACAGGTTCTAACATGCATGTTGATGTGGTACTAGAATACCTTCATGGAGAGCCAAGGTTTAGCAGAGGTTATTGCTAAGGATTAATGACATGATTAGTTATAGGCCCCAACATGATCACTGGTAATATGGCTTTGGTGATGATATGGAGGAGAAAACTAGGATGCAGATGCACAAGGATGGGAGAAGCAATGAAGTAATGTATCCTTACTTCTTGTGGTGATTTGAATGAAGATGTCTTCCAATGTATCCTAGAGCAAAGGTGGAGAAGACATTTGTCCTATGTATTAGATTCATTGGGAGTAGGAGTAACCTCATGAGAGTCATGATGTGTTTGACTAGATACTTCCAAGTAGTGGGAGTTGTGAGCAATTTATGGTGGGATCCTAGATAAAGGATTGGGTCTGTGGTGAAGTGGGAGTCACTTTAGGTTACCACAAAGTTATATTAAGAGGAACATATGTTGATAAAGCCATCAAGATAGAGATGTTTTAATAGTGAAGAAAAATTCTTCTAGGCTTGTTGTGTGAGCAACAGTGGGCATGATAAGAACTAACACGTAGCTGTATGGTAGTAGTGGGCATGATGACAACTGGTAAGTAGCTGTATGGTAGGAAGATAGAATGAAAACATAGGTGATTCAAACTCCTGTGCATATGACTTCAAGTGGGAGATATTTAAGAGTTGAAGCTAATATTCATAAACCACTATTCATGGAGTACTATTCATGAACACTATTCATGGGTCACTATTCATGGTGACATTGTATGTTGGAATGTAGTAATGTGATATGCAGATGACATGGCATGAAAGTGATGTGGCATACATGAGTGAAGTAATGTGACATGAATATGACATGTCATGTAGGTGATATGACAAGAAGGTGATGTGATAGTAGGATCCACTACTAGGGCCCACAGTAGGGCCCAGGTGGTGGAACCATGGTGGGACCCAGGTGACAAGGCATGAGAGGTGGCATGACTATGACATGGTATGACCCACAAAGCATCTTATTTGTTGAAAAGAAGTGGAGAGAGAAAATTGGATGCCATTTTCTAAAGGCACATGGTGTTATCTCATGGAACACATGGAGAAGAAGACAAAGATGTCTCAAGGTGCATGAAAGTCAAGGGTTACATGTGTGGGACACATTTTTTAGATGTGTCCAATATTCTCATGTGTGGAACACATGGAGAAGAAGACAAAGGTGCATGAAAGTCAAGGGTCACATGTTGTTGGAGTCACATGGTAGGTGGCTACTTTGTTGACCCTTAGAGCTCAAGCAAGAAATATTTTAATAGAAGATTACTCTCACATGTGTGAAGTGGGACATGGTATTTTGGAGCCACATGGGGTGGCACATGGGCTTTATTGGTGGAGGAATTTCATGGAAGAATTTTCCACAAGGTGACATGAGGGTTACATGTTGTTGTTGGGTTGTCATATGCAAGCCATATGGAGTATGGCAAATTTTTTCTCCCCCTCTCTCTATTGGTTGTAAATGCATATATATGCATTATTTATCTCATTGTATTCTAATCCTATTAGAGGATAATGGAAGAGGCTTTGAAGGTTCTCCATTGTGGATCCATAGTTAGAGGTTTGAGTAAGAAAGGCTTGCATGCCTTACTCAATTAGATACTTGGGTTATAAGCATCATGATGTAGGTTGAAGGTTGGAGCATGGAGGTAGGTTTTGATTTGCTCACATAGGAGCATTAAAAAGGATCCATGAAGGTTTTTTGTAGCTTGGAGTTTAGACGCCATTGGCTTAGCTCATGTTAGAGGTTAGAATGCGGAAGACATGGTTGAATGCTTGGTTCACTTGGAGTGCTTGTGTTAGCACTTGTTTGTATTTTTTGTATGAGGAACTATAAGAGAGTGTTCAAGAAATAATGAGGTCTGGTGCTATGTTTACCCCATGTTTTTTCCTTTGCTATTTTTGTAAGGGTTTTCCACGTATATCTAGTGTTATGATTTTGTTATTTCTTATCTTATTTGTGTTTTATTGTAGCTTGTATCTCTGCAATCATATTTTATGATTGTTACTTGCATTGTAGGATTTATATTTCTTAACAAGTAGTATTAGAGACATGATTTTTTGTTTGGTTTTGTGCAAGTGGGAGCTATAGGTGGAGAGACCTAGATATGAAAAAAAAAGAAAAAGTTTGCATGGCAGTTTTCTCTTTGCTGAATATGAAGATGCAGATGAGAATGGAGGAAAAAAGCTTAAATTTTTTTGTAGGCATATTAGCACCAATTTTCATATTGAATAAACCATAAATGTTGTGGTAGAACAAGATTTTATCCATTGGTGAAGATGGAAAGTGACAATAAGGCATATGCCTTGTGTTTCTTGGCTAGAGAAGGGGATATAAATTGTGGGATCCTACTACCAGAATATTGGCTAAGATGTTGCAAAAATACATGTAGAGGAGGTAAAATAAATTTGATTATGTTCCTATTATAGTTTATGAATGGAGGATAACAAATTATAACCTAAGGTTCTATGGAAGGAGAAGGTTGGTGTTGAATCTAGTAAAGACTCAGAGATGCATGAGTGAAGTGCTCAGTGGTTGTGGTGTAGCAAAAGTGAGTAGTTAGGAGAGATATGATGTAGCTAATGCAAGTAACCAAGTGGAACAATGCATGGAGTAACTCTACACATGAGTTGGATTGACATGTGGTAGAATAGGATGCGGTTTGACTATAGGCTCAAAAACTTGATAGGTGCTGTGAAGCACTAAGTAACATGATGACTTCCTAAGAACTGTATAGGTACCATGGTAATCATGGTGGGTAGTGGTTTTCTACATGTATAATCTAAGTGTTGATTTTTATGGGTTATTCTCTCTATATTTAGACTATGAATGTGAATGTAGTGTGTACTTGTTGCTATTTAGGAGTTGGAATAGTAGAGGAATTACTAGTTTTAGAAATGTTATATTTTTAGACTACACTATTAAAATTAAAATTTTGGGCACTTCTAGTGGGGTTTTGGAGGCTAAACCCACCAAACATAGGTCATGAAATCTCATGGAATTCTCCTTGTTCCTAGATTTCCAACGGTTCAAATGAGGAGTCAATCGGAGCTATGGTGCAAAAGTTATGGCTCTTAAAAGTTATGCCATCAGTTGGGTTAGAACCTTCGACTAAATTATCACCTAAATTATTTCCTAAATCATCATTTCTACATGGTGGTCTCATGATGAGACAATAATAGCTAGAAGGGTTATGTGGATGAGGTAGAGTTGCTGGTTTGTAGAATTGGAGACTGTACAGGTTCTAGCAGGCATGCTGATGTAGTACAAGAATACCTTCATTGAGAGCTAATGTTTGGTAGAGGTTAATGCTAAGGATTGATGACATGATTAGTTATAGGCCCTAACATGATCACTGGTAAGATGGCTTAGGTGATGAGATGGAGGAGGAAACTAGGATGGAGATGCACAAGGATGGGAGAAGTAATGAAGTAATGTATCCTTACTTCTTGTGGTGATTTGAATGAAGATGTCTTCCATTGTATCCTAGAGAAAAGGAGGAGAAGACATTTTTCCTATGTATTAGATTCATTAGGAAGAGGAGTAACCTCATGAGAGTCATGATGTATTTAACCAGATACTTCCAAGTAGTGGGAGTTGTGAGCAATTTATGGTGGGATCTTGGATAAAGGATTGGGTCTGTGGTGAAGTGAGAGTCACTTTAGGTTGCTGCAAACTTCTATTAAGAGGAACATATTATGACAAAGCCATCAAAATAGAGAAGTTTTAATAGTGAATAAAAGTTCTTCTAGACTTGTTGTGTGAGCAGTAGTGGGCATGATAACAGCTAGTAGGTAGCTATATGGTTGCAGTGGGCATGATGACTAGTGGTAGTAGTTGTATGGTAGCAAGATAAAATGAAAACATAGGTGATTCAAAGTCTTGTGCATATGAATTCAAGTGGGACATTGTTAAGATGTGAAGCCAATATTCACAGACCACTATTCATAGAGTACTATTCATGAGAACTATTCATGGGTCACTATTTATGATGACATGGCATGCAAGAGTGCAATAATGTGATATGTAGATGACATGGCATGTAGGAGTGCAATAATGTGACATGCAGATGACATGACATGTAGGTGATATGGTAGGAAGGTGATGTAATAAGAAGATGATATGTTGGGACCCAGGTGACAAGGCATGAGAGGTATCGTGACTATGACATGGTATGACCCACAAAGCATCTTCTTTGTTGAAAAGAAGTGGAGAGAGAAAATTGGATGCCATTTTCTAAAGGAACATGGTGTTGACTCTTGGATCACATGGAGAAGAAGACAAAGATGTCTCAATGTGCATGAAAGTCAAGGGTCACATATGTGGGACACATTTTCTAGATGTGTCCAAGATTCTCATGTATGGAGCACATGGAGAAGAAGACAAAGGTGCATGAAATTAAAGGGTCACATGTTGTTGGAGTCACATGGTAGGTGTCTACTTTGTTGACCCTTGGAGCTCAAGCAAGAAATATTTTAATAAAAGATTACTCTCACATGTGTGAAGTGGGACATGGTATTTTAGAGCCACATGAGTTGGCATATGGGCTTACTTTGTGGAGGATTTTCATGGAAGAGTTTTACACAAGGTGATATGAGGGTCACATGTTGTTGTTGGGTTCTCATGTGCAAACCATATGGAGCATGAAAAATGTTTTCTCCCCCTCTCTCTATTGGTTATAAATGCATAAATATGCATTAGTTATCTCATTGTATTTTAATCTTGTTAGAGGATCATGGAAGAGCCTTTGCAGGCTATCCATTTTGGATCCATAGTTAGAGGTTTGAGTAGGAAATGCTTGCATGCGTTACTCACCTAGATGCTTGGGTTGTAAGCATCATAATGTAGGTTGAAGGTTGGTGCATGGAGGTAGGTTTTGTTTTTCTAACCTAGGTGTATTGAGGAGGATCCATGAGGGTTGTTTACAATTTGGAGATTGGAGGCCATTGGATTAGCTTAGGTTAGAGGTTAAAACATGAAAGGCATGGTTGAATGCTTTGTTCACCTGGAGTGCTTGTGTTAGCACTTATTTGTAGCTGTTGTATGAGGAAATATAAGAGAGTGTTGAAGAATTAATGAAGTTTGGTGCTGCCTTTGCCCCATGGTGTTTCCCTTGATATTTTTTCAAGGGGTTTCCATGTACATATGGTGTTATGAATTTGTTCTTTCTTGTTTTATTTATGTTTTATTGTATCTTGTATTTCTATAATCATATTTTATGATTATTACTTGCACTTTAGGATGTCTATTTCCTAACAGACTAAACATGGTTTATTACTATGTTTCCATCTTGTTAGGTCTAAGGTTGTTGATGGGATATTTTCATCATCACATAATCACATTATACCATAATCTTACCTTTTATCAGTCATTCTAACCTAAAGACCTTCTTACATCGTCCCCTCAAACAAATTTCTCAAGCATAAACCAATAGGTTTGTTCTTAACCTGACTAAACAAATAGGGTTTAAAAGTTTGTCTTTGGACTTGGGTGAGTTATAGACTCTGTGAGGTTCATAGTTATCATTAAACTCTCCTCCAACTCTTGCATAATTATGTCAATCAAACAAGCAAATCTCTTTACTAGCCTAGGCAAGCAAACCATGTGTTCACTTAATATTTTTTGATTCCTGTCAATGTATTAAACTCCTTAGAAAATTATTACTCTTATTTACTTGAGATATATTATATCATCCAAAACATATATAAACACACTATTATCTCAGATTTTGAGAGACTTTGAACATGATATAATAAACCTATAAGAGACTACAGACTGTCTAAATGTATTTTAGATTGATTTGCCAATTTAGGTTCTTAGAGAATTATTTATTGAAACATGAAACTCTTATAAAAAACCTATGATGATTTCTTATTGATTGAATATCTCCCTCCAATATTTTGAAACTCAGTGCTTCATCTTAAATCTTTGTCCAAGACAAATTTGATTCTTGATTGACTGTAGATGACCCTTGTTGGTCACTTTTGTGATCTCAATGTCTCTTCTTAAAACCTTTTGATCTTAATGGAATGATAAATACACTCTTTTTTAACTTTAAAATACTCATAAAAACCATTCTTGTTTTTTGGAGAGACCTGAGTTATCCAAACAGTCCAACATGTGACTATGTATATGCCTGAGCTTATTCATTTGATATATTTTGCAAATTTTGGTATCTTAGGAGTCTTACTTCAATAATGAATCTCCTAAATCTATTGTATGTCATTGATATAGTTGACTACATCTTTTATATCCCCTTTAACCTCTATGTTTTCATCACTATTGTTATCCCAAGGCATAATCTCACTGTAGGTAGCTGTAGGTAGTAGATTGGATAGTTGAATGTGTATGGAAGAATTTATTGGCCTAAAACCAATATTTAATATTTTTAAATGGATATATATCATGTTTTTAGTTTATTTATGTCCTTTTAATATTCTTAAAACTCCAAACATCCATTAGCAGTACTATCTAAGGCCCATTCTTTCACTACTGACTATAGGTGCCAACTTAGATAGTTGATTGTGTTTTTGGTATTGAAATGACCCTCAAACCAATCCTCTAAGAATCCTAATGAATAAATAATATGTTTTTTGGTGTTTTAATACCATAAAAATGTCCTATAGTTTCAAACTTCGTTAACATCTTTGTTTAAAGGCAAATTCTTGACTGGTTAGCTTCAACTTATCATTTCTTAAATTTGACATTGTATTTTGTATTGGAATGGAATTTCTCACTATAATACCATCTTCCCATGGTAAAATATATATCAAGGGAGGTATCCTTACTTCATTACAAGTCTAATTGTCCTTTTAAAATAAGTTCATAACCTATGTCATTACTACTTCCACATACAGTCCTACAGGTGACTGTCTCACTAGGCTTGTTAACTTGGTTTGTCAACTTCTTGATTCTATTTACTTAGAGACCCTCTATAAGTCCATAAAATTTTCATCTTGATACATCATAGTGTTTTCATGAAAATATAACCCTAAAAATATATTGACAACATGATCCTCCATTGAAGTTGTAAACCTATAGGTGGTAAAAGGTGAGGGTTGCAAGTTGTGTTTGAAACCTCTTGAGAAGTATGAACAAGACTATTATGGTCTCAGAGAAAATTACCTCTATGCACATATAAAAAATGAAGACATATATTTCAAAATATATGAACAACATATTCAAACTCATCAAACCAACTGAACTTGCAGACATAGAGAACACACATTCCACAAAAGGTGAATGAAGAAGTGGCCTCTTAGGACTTGTACAAAATATCTAAATATTTAGGGAGCCATAAATGAAATAAGAGGGATTTATAAGATAATATAGAAACATTAAAATGAATTTAACCACTTGAAGAACTTTTGGAACACAATAACATGATCGGTTACTTCAAACTATTCATAAGAGCCACTCTACTTGCCAAAGGACTATACAAACGTTTCACCATGATGAATGAATGTATGAGAGGCATATAAAAACATATTATAACCTATTTAAACTAGTTTCAACTAGACATGATCTCACACTTTTCACTAAAGTTGCTCTAAACTTAGCCTGTGGTGTTTTGAGCTCTCAAAAAGTAGTCTAAGCTCTTATAAATTGTTAATAAAGATAAGGGAACCAATATATTGAAAAATTAAAAAAATTATAAGCACATATTGGTCCCAAAATTTGGCCAAAATATTATCCCATAACTCTACCTATACGGCCTATACCATCTGCTTGAAGTTGGCCTTCACTAGCGTGTGAAGTGGATAATGAGAGAGAGAAGGATATGTATGCAACTATGGATATTTAAACTCATTTCCAAGTTTGTTTTTGACTTTTATAAGTCCAAAGGATGTTTTTAAGCTATTTTATCTTGCATATGACTTCAAGATTCTGTACAACTTTTTCTAACTCCTCGAACAAGTATTGAAAATAAAATATTTGAACTTTTAGGATTCTTATGACAAGAATGATAGTTAAGTAACTATTAAAAGCTTATTTTAAGGTGCGTGTTATGGATTTAACTCTTTGGGGACTTTGAAAAACACAAATATTAGCCAAAAATCACCTTTTTATGCATTTTCAACACCTTCAAGCTAGCAAATAGACCTTAGAGTTTTAGAAACACCAAGAAATGTTAGGACAAAGTGTTTAATACATAAAATTATATGAGTAAACCCATAATCACCTATGACATGTTTTTCAAGGCACCACAAATGACTTTTTTGACCCTTTTTGATTTAGGAGACCCAAATAGACCAAACACATAAAAGAGACTTACCTTAATCTTTCCAAATCTACCTTAATAAATGATAATAATGTATTTTGGACTCAAATAAGACCTCCTAAATCACCTAATGTTTAAGGTTTTTCCTATAGGGGTCTTAATTTGACCTGGGGGGTCAAAATTGGATAAGAGGACCTTCCCAATATCATATTGTAATTATTGTCCTTATCTATGATATAGAGGTCTATTTGTACCATCTTAGGACCCAAGGTGATCAGGAGTATGATAGTCCCTATGGAAGTGGATTTAAGGTTGTCATAGCCTTATATTGTGTTGTGTGTCATAAAATAGTTAGTTTCCCCATAACTAATTTTTTTAAGAAGGATAAGGGGATGATGTTGACAACCACTCCATTATCAACCATGACTCTCTTCACATACTTATTGTAGATCCATACTTGTAAAAATAAGGTTGGATCTCCCCTTTTCCATTTTAGAATCAGGGGGAAGACTTTTTAAATTAAATAAATAACCAACATCCTATGAGTCTTGACCAAACAAAACCATGTCTAAGTTAATGTCATTATTCTAAGTATGCAAGGGAGGGGTGACACTAGATAATGTTGAAATCCTAAGGCTTCAATTAAGGCTGAGTTATAAGTGGGAGAGTTTTTAAGCAAGTCTAGGAATGAAATGTGGGAGAATGTTTTAGTCAAATTATAAATTAGGTCATAATTTCCCAATAGCCTAGGAGCTGATTCTATTTCTAGGATGTTCTATGGGTGGAGAGCTATGGGATGGTACTCCCTAGTGAGAGTAAAAGTGTTTGTTTCTTATTTTTCCTCTAATTACATGACTCCTATCATCTTAGTTTTGCCTTGTACTCCCAATTGAGGAGCTACATCAGTGTTGGTGGCTCTAGAGGTGGAAGTCTTAGTATCATGAGTACCTATTGCTGTGGGTTAGATGTGTTGAATGGGGTGACATTGCAAGTTACCCTACTACTAATTTTGAGTAAGGTATGTTTGATGGTTGGGGAAAGGGTTGTGATAGATTTGTAGGTTCTATTTTTAGGGAATAACATGCATTTGAAGAGGTTTGCGTGTTTACATTGGTGTTTCCTAGGAACATGTTTGTGAATGTTTGCCTTTGGTATATTGGAAGTCTTTGTATGAATTTGTTGTATTCTTTATAACTCTGAGTGTCATGACCTATGACTCTTTGGAAGAGATAATATATATTCCATGGGTCTCATGTTTTGTCCTTATTACTTGAACCATTATTGGAGAAAATTTGATTTTGGAACTAGGGGTATTGTTTATTTGGTTGGTACTAATTTTGGTTATGATTTTGATATTGCACATTAAGAGGTGGTGGTCAGTTGAAATCAACTACATGAATATTAGAAGGGGGATTTTGGTTCCTAACTCCAACATTGTTAGTGTTATTGGTGTTATTTTTAGGTTAATATTAATTGTTGTTTATGGGATTTTGCTTTTTTTCTTTGATCAGAGGCATAGTACTAACCAAGTGTTATCCGCTCAAGAGTCTTGGGAAAGGTCTTTGCTATAACTACATCCCAAGGTAAGAGTTCCTTGATGACAGTAGCATAGGATTTCACATGTGCATTGGGATACCCCTCTCCTTTGAACTTGGGGAGATCTAGTAGGGGATGTGGAAGAACCCCTAGTATATTGGCATCAAGGGGTTATTTGAGATATTTAGTGTAGGTTCCTATGCTATTAAATTCCATAATCATTGTAGTGAGATTGGAATGAGGAGGAGGGGTTGTGCATTGTTTGGCCTAATAACCACTGAAAGGAATAAAATAATCTTGATAAGGTGGGATGGATTAGGCTAAAAAATATTTATCTAATTGAATAGATATTGAATACATATAGAAATATGGAGGGACATTATGAGATGTAGGATGCTTCATGGCCTATTATGGCAGAGTGTTTGTAATTTGTTATGGTGGTGTAAATGTAGTTTGTGTGTGTCTTGGCACTGTATAGGGTGGGACATACCTTATCCATAGAGGGGGATTGTACATGGGAGCACATGGCCTAAAAGTGTAAAGAACATCATAATGGTTGCTACCATGTTATTTTTTAGTATTGAAACATCCATGTATATGCTTCTTAATGGAGCTTAAATGGGTACTTGGTAATATGAATGGGTTTTAGAGGTGTTAAGCTTAACAACCCCATGAGTGAGGATATCCCCAAGTGGTTGGTGAGAGACATGGTTATGTGGTGTTAAATGCTCTTGCGGTGGCATAAG
Source organism: Torreya grandis (assembly GCA_037957365.1). NCBI lineage: Eukaryota > Viridiplantae > Streptophyta > Pinopsida > Cupressales > Taxaceae > Torreya > Torreya grandis. The sequence continues at coordinate 630,229 of JARHVA010002124.1, read as the reverse complement.
CATGTATATTTGTAGGTATGATGTTGGGTAAGTCATCATTTAAATGAGAAAGGAAGGGGGTGAGATAATGTAAGAGGGTTTGGGCCTATTCTTTGATTAAGCACTTGTTGACTACTTTTTAGGTCATTGATATGACCCACTAGGGTGATAATAAGTCAGTCTGGGCTGGTGTTGGTATTCAGACCATGGGCCTCAAGTATAGGAGGGGTATATGCATGATATTGGTTGGTGGGGAGAGGTTGGTTCAAGGCAAGAACCTTGAAAGGGGTGTTTATGGTTGAGGCTAGTGGGTTGGAGGTATCCTGATTCCTATTGGGAGGAAGTGCAATAGCTTGTATGTGGTTGACCTCATATTTAAAGTGATGGATCCTTCTTAGGTAATGATTATATTTGGTAATTATTTATACATCTTAGCTCTACAAGTTTATAGATGGACTTGTGTCCATATGAGGGGTGACCATACCTCCACATGTAAAGGTCATGGTGTTGGAGTTAGGGTGGTTTCTTGTAGTTTAATATATATCATGTATCTCTTGAATGACAACCTCACTCTATGTTTGAGTACTAGGAAGAGAATAATCATAAGGTTGGTAATATATATTAGTGTCAAATGTTGGATTATTACAACTCATTAATGAAGGTTTGATTGAGCTAAGTTGGCTTTTCCTATAGTCCTCTAGGCCAAGATATTTTCCAATGTTCTATCTAGACATATTTTAGGGCTATATGGATACCCATAGAATAAATATAAGGAGGTAAAATGGAGAAGGGAAAGGAAAAAAAGAAGAAATAAGTACACAAAGGATGGATTTATTCACATTAAGTTCACCACTTTATATGTAGATGAATAACACATGCTAAATTGTGCACTCAACTCCTTGAGGTCTGGGCGAGGTAACCGACATAATGGATAGACTAGGGGTTTGGTTGGTTGTTTGGTAGAATGTTATTTGGGATAGTTGGTGGTAATGGGTTCTTATGATGAAACCAAAATACCTCAGTGACATCTTAATGCTCGTTAATAACATCAGATGGGTTGAAGTAGATATCCAAGGTCTTTTGATCTATTCCATCACAAGAAGGTGAAGTTATTGATCAATACTAGGATAGAGAAAATTAGGGAGATTGGGTTGGATGGATCATGGAAAAAGTCTACTCTACCAGGTTAACTATACCCATCAATTTCATCCAATAATCATGAAAGATATAAAATTAGGATAAACCCAAGGAGAAGGAGAGGCAGATGAGAGGATAGGATTGGATGATGTTATATTTATGTCCTTTGTTCTATGAGGGAATAATGATAGTTGAATCAAGGATGTGTTCTTGTTATTATAAAGTGGCTAAGGAGTTTGTAATGAGATGAGGAATGGGACTGGAGTGGAATACCTCACATATTAAATTGGTAATAATATCATATTATGTGATAATTGTGGGACAAGAAATGGTGTCTCAAGAAGGGTCATCCAAAGGAGGCAAGGAAAAAGCAAAGGAAAAGTGTATGAACTTATTCAGGTAATGGCTTTTAAGTGTGTGTTTGATGGAATGGTGAAACAAGGATTTGTAATGTATTATTATATGAATGGAAATTTTTTTGTTTAGGATTATTTAATGAATGGACAAGGCTTTGATGGAATGTGTTTTACTGCATGTGTTAGCAAGGTTTTTTAACATTGTTTTTGTTATGTTTTTATTATTTTTGACATTTTTTGGTTCTATAAAAATAAATGATTTGTTTGATGAAAATTAAACATTTAAAGTGTAATAATGACAAAGTTTAAAGAAAACAAAATCAAAATTCTTTTTAATCTTTTTCCATTTTTTTACTGCTTGTATGGAGAGAGAAAGAAACTATGCTATTATAAAAAATGTAGAATTTTCCTAGCTTTTGTTTACATGTAGACTAGAATACTATATTTTTGTGTATTTTGATTATTTTGTATAAATGGACTAAATATGAAAACTGAATCTAAATATGTAGGCAATATATCAATAAATCTGATATAAAACAAAAACAACACAACACATTATTTCTATTTTCTTTGCTCATAAACAAACTAAAATAGTTTTGCAACTTCCCTAGTTTGTTAAGAACAAGCTTTTTGAATGAATTGCTAAAATGGAAAAAAGAGATGCAAGTTATGGTATTAAATTTTGAAAGAGGTAAATGATAATACTCTTAACCCTCCAAGACAAGTAAAATCAGAAATATAATACCCTTGTGCATAAACCTATGATTTTCTATGTTTGTATGATTGCCTAGATGACTATTTGGAGTGTAAGATACTTGTTTAGATATTGAAAAGGGAAAAGTTGTCTTGGATGGAAATAACATGAATATTTATTAAGATTTTTATTATAATTATTGATTATATTTATTACTCATTTAATTAAAACTAATCTAATAGAATGAAAATGTAAATCAAAACTATCTCATTTTATAGAAAAGACAAAGGAAAGAAACAAATCTATCTTCTTATCAAATTTTCTCTTTTTATGATTATAGAAACTAATCTATCACACCAAAAACTACACTAAATCTTATTTAATAAAGAAAATAAATACTATAAATCAAGATAATTCCAACTTGATTAAGTCATAAATCAACTAAAGTGCATGTGATGTATTGATATAAGAATCCTTAGTATGATAGCTCTATATGATCTTATATAAATTCTATAAACTCTCTTGCTAGAGGATGTACAAACTATAGAATAATATAAGAAAATAGGAGACACAACCAAAAATTGAGATCAACTAAATTGAGGCTAGCTAATGTCTTGACTTAAAAACATTGAGTTGATTTCACGAAGAACACTTATTCACTTTTAACAATGTAATTGACTCAAAAATAATCAAGGATAAATCTTTACGAAATTGTAGTAGGACTATGGATACAAAAGCTTCAAAACAACAAATTCTAATTACAATTTTCATATCTAAAATGAGGCCAAAATTGGCCTTCTTATAGAAAAAGATAAGAACTTGCATGGAGGAGTTAAACTAAGTCTAATAGTGAGTTCAACTTAAGAGGAACTTAAGTGGACCAAAAATAGAAGAGGGAGTGACTTGGGATTGATTGGAGGTAAACAAAAGTTGTTAAAAAAAAGAAACATGACATTAGTCATGTAAAGCATGTTAAAACTCATTTTACAAGAGCTAATTTTAGAAAACATTTGAACAATGATAAAACCATCACTTTATGCATGGGAGGTTGCACAACTATTGCTTAAGATGACAAAGCTACCATTGAACATTACATAACTGAAACTATTTTAATGAGAAACTATCACTTAAGTTATAAAACTATCATGATGGTTGTGTAAAATAATGGGTAGTTCTGTAATAGAGGGGGAAGGTTTCATCACATGGAGTGGTGGTTCTATCATGCATAGTTAGTTTTTAAAAGAAGGTAAAATAAGACATGAATATTAAAATCCAAGGGGATTAAAGGGGGTCAATGGAGCGGTAGGAAGGTATAAGGAGGGGAGATAGCTAAAGAGTTCCCTGTGGAAAACAAAATAAGAGATCATTAAATCATCATTGGATTTATATTGAGGATGTCACATTGTGTAAATTTTGGGTGCATACAGGATCCTCCTTCGATATGGAGTCTTGATAGGTGGTCTCTTAAGAGTGAATTTTGGATTGGATTAGATGTTATGAACATGTCCTGTTTGAACACTTTGCACATGTTTATACTCTTTAACTCCATAACCCATTACATTCTTGTTCTTATTAAATAAATTAGGGTTTTATATTTTCACTAGAGCACTAGCCTAAGGTTGATGTGAAGTGGATGTATAGAACACTTTAATTAAACCCTTACTAATGAGAGCCTTTTCAATTTTGAGTCCCTTTTGAATGATCTCATAGAATTTTACGGCACATTGAAGTTTGACATGATGGCTTATTTTTTGAATAAGATTTTACATACAAATATCTGCTAATTATTTTTCAAGAAAGGAATAAGAAAACCAGATGGCCAAACTCCTCCATCATTGTAAAAATGTTGAGAAACTTTCCCCACTTCTTTGTTTGGAGTTGTAAAGGTCCATCAATGTCAAATCATGCTCTAAATTGTATGAGAAATGCCTCATAAAACATTCTCACAATTATTTAAATGTAGTGATGGATTCTTTAGGTAAATGGAGGAACCATTCCAAATCTTGACCACCCAAGATTTGAGGAAATAAATTTAGTAATAAAATGTGATTATGCACCATTTCTTGACCAACTATGAATAAATATATGAAGTGGTCCTTTGGATCTCCCTTCCCTTTATATTTATCAAATTTGAACACCTCAAAATTATTGGGTGGATATTTTGTCAATCAGCTAACTGATGAGCAAAATATGTCTGATCAACCACATCAAGAAAGATTGGTTAGCCAAGTGTGTAGTTTTACCACAATAAAAGGGGACAAATCTCTCCTCTCATCAAGGGGAGGTTCCCTATAAGTATGAAGGGGATATATATATATATATATATATGCAGAAAATAACACTCAGGGGTAAGGTATCACCATCCATATCTCTTTTTTTAGAGATGATGCTCACAGACAAAGGAGAAATCTTGGTGAGGACATTGAAGGCACTTCTCTTTGTTTAAAAGTGGTCTTACAAGAAACAACAAGATTTCTTTCAGGTAGTGACAAGTAACTGGTAACAGGGTGCAGTAACTAGCAGCCTGAGATGTAGCACAAAGTCTCCACCTCGATTGCCCAAGAGTGAGATACGAAGAACAATGGGGGTGTAAAGTCATCCCAAGGTCTTTTACATAGAAAATAGAAAAAGACAAACACACTAAAGGCAATTATAGAGAGCGCAAAGTCAACCTACAGTTGGCTTTAGGACACCTTCCTGATTATCTCCACTAGTTCTGCTTATTTCATTCAATGGATAAAAACACATTCAAGAAGTAGACATAAGAACCATTCCCTAAATGATACAAGCTATAATAGCACAAAGTCTGAAAGTAACTTGCTTTCTCATTCAAAACAAAGAAATATGATCAATAATCTAAGCTCAAAGTCTCAGTAATGGCCTCTCAATTTTGGTAGAGTTTTGCTTCTTTTAATCAAAAAGATCTCCCATGGACCAGAAGGGATTTAAAATATATAGCAACCCAGAAAAGAATGGTGCTTTGTTCCATAGAGTGACCCATGTTGCATTCAATGCTTTGAATGCATCTTCAGTTCTGTCCAAAAGAACCATGCTAGAAAAGGGCGATTGTCTTGACCATGGCATGTCATTTCATCTCAAATGTCTTTAATATAAAGGTAATCAAGTGTGCCCTTAGTGGGCACTTGGAGATAAATAGTTGCACCTATACAGCAACCTCCACTAACCATCTCAGGCACCTCCATCTTCAAGCTCAATTTTGAAGACCAACCACCACACACCTTGTGATGCTACACCTGTCATCCAAGTCCCCTGCCCCATCTGAACTTTTTGACAACTCCCACTACTTGGGAAAACTCAGGTCTACACCAAACCTTATGTGATTTTGAATACTATTCTAAGCTCAACTTGAACTGTCTAGCCTTTGGTGTGCTTACTGGTTCTGCATCTTGCGTATTGAACCCTACCAACACCTTCTTCACATCAGCTCCCATTGGAGACAAAATCAACCTGTGATCTTCCATGTCTCTGAAAATACTTATGCCAAAGAATCTTGTTGCTCCCAAATTCTTCATGACACCCATCTGAACTAACTTTACCTTTAGCTCAGCAACTCCCTGTATATGTAACCCTGCAACAAGCACATAATACAGTAATAGGATAATGTAGCTAATATTATCCAACCTGGTAAAGAGAAACACAATGGTCAAACTTCCATTGTCTTGTAGCCTACTCAAGACCATATACCCTGGCCTACCATCTCACAAGTCCATTCTTACTCTTCTTTATCCTAAACATCCATTCATCTCTCAGTGCTTTCTTTTAGCTGGCAACTCCACCCAAAAAACTCCTGTTTGGTTCTTCTCCAAGGAATCACATTCCTCATCCATGCTAAGCTCCTACTATTTCCCGAATCTACCTGCTCTGCTTCTTTAATAAATTCCTAGTCCTTGACCATTAGTGACGAATAAGTAGTGTAAAGAAGGGAAATGACGAATTGAGGCTTACTTACCCTTTCAGTCCTCTATATGGGTGCTTGAGATTGCTTGACAGCTTGCTGTCCACCCAAAATCTGTCTCAGTGACCGATCTCAGCCATCTCTTAGTCTACACCCAATCGACGTTGGTTCCATGCGACTGACCTATCTATCGATGTTAGTTCTTACCTGACCGACATCATTTCCTTCTACTCAACACTACTGACTATGCTGGTCTACACATGACCGATGTTGGTACCTACCTGACCGATGTCAGTTCCAAGTGACCAACATTGGTAACTGTGTATTCCTGTAAGTGATGACTTATTTACCCATGAGCTCATCTTGGATCAAAACCCTATCCATACTACCCTACTCAAAATTATTCAGCCCCTGTGACTGATCTGTGTCCATTATCTCCTTTATAAACACCAAGGCTTCCCTGTTCTTTTCAAAAGCATCAAATTTCCTTTTCCTACACTGAACTCGATCTATGCCCTCTGAATCTGAACTCATACCCTTTGACTCAAGAACATGCATCTCCTTCTTATTCATGTGACCAATCCTATTAAGCCACATCTCTGAATCTACAGTTGAAGTAGATAAACCAGAAGGAGAATTAGTAATACAAGTAGATAGGTAAAGCGTATCTACTTTCTTACCTCTTGCTAAAACAAGTGCACCCTTGGAAACCTTCCAAGAATCTGCTGTGAGGGTTATTATGCATCCCTCATCACCCAACTTTCCTACAGAAACCAAACTATGCTTCAGGACTGGGACATGCATAACCTCCTTCAACACCCATGTGTTGCCCGTCTGGAATTCCAGCTACACTTTCCCTTTGCCAACCATTTGACAAGGCATACCATCCCCTAAAATAAAGCACTCCAAAGTCTCCCTGGACATACTCATGGAACAAATCTCTATTTGAGGTTGCATGAAAAGAAGAACTAGAATCTAAAACCCATGATTCTAGTTATCTAACCAAAGAAAGTATGAGAGCATACTGTGCCATAGTACCTGCATCTTTTGCTTCTTCATTTCCTTCATGTTGATTTTCTTTATCCTTCAACCAACAATCTTTCTTTGTGTGTCCTCTCTTTCCACAAAACCAGTAGGTGATACCTCCTTTTTTGGATTTGGATCCCCTTCCCATCTTTGACCTTGATTTCCCTTTCTCAACCTTCTCTCTTTGCCTTCCCCTGCTTTTAGCACTTAAAGCATTCCCTGATGATTCACCTATGCTTTTCTTGCAAATATCTTCATTCAAGATTAAACTAACTACATCATCAACTTTTAAGATTTTAGAAGCAGATGTAGTATTACTTATTGCCATTACCAAACTCTCCTAACTTTCAGGTAAATGAGCATAAGATTAAGAGAGCCTTTATTTCATCATCAAAAATACTATTGACTGAATTTAACTAGTTTACCAAACCATGGAAATCACTAAGATGGCTATATACCGATCCACCTTCCTGCATTTCCAAAGTAAATAGCTACTTCATAAGAAATACCTTATTTGAAGCAGAGGGATTTTCATATAGATTTGCCAAAGATTCTATCAACTCTTCCGTTGTCTTACACTGTGATAAATTGGAAATCACAGACGATGCAAGGCTCAACCTTATAGATCCCAGAGCCTTCCGATCAAGAACGTTCCATTCTTCATCCTTCATGTCTGTGGGCTTGCATGCAACCCCACCCAATGGTAAGTACAAATCTTTCTGTTATAGATAATCTTTTATCTACATCCTCCAATGTTGATAATTCTTGTTGTTAAACTTCTCCATTCATAACTTACTTTCTTCTGCCATTACTGTACTCCCACTCAATCAAAAACCCCTGAGAATGATTTGTAATCAAACAATAACCTACTCCTTACAACCTTAGCTCTGATACCACTTGTCAGTGGTATCACTCTCTTGAACTTACAACCAAGCTCTGATACCACTTTGTCAGGATCTAGGAAGCACAATTGATTACTTTTCTATAAGAAATTAAACACGAAATTGAACCAGAATAATTAACTAGAAACTTGAAATAGCAAAGAATATGAGAAACAATATTATCTGTATTAACACTCTTCCAGAAAAGAATTACAATGAAGAGACGCCACACTCTTCCACCTTATAGGCTTCCCACACCAAGTGTTCAGTAATTCACACTCAAGAGTTATCTCTCTCTTTCTCAACCACAACTAACTCAACAACCTGAGTTGTTATCCCCTCCTTGATAGCTTCAACTGATCTCCTTGACCTTGCACATTGTAGATCTCCTTGACCTTTCTTTCTTGCTTCAATGCTTTACTTGCCTTAATTACAATACATGCCCCATGGGTCTCTTAAATAGGATCCCAAACATACAATAATTAGACTTCTAATTACAATAATTAGAAACACAAACTCAAGACTTAAATTAGTCTTCAACATGTAAACACTCTTGGACCTCTTAAATTAGACGAGTCTAATTTTGAAAACGCATTCTGGAAACACATGCAAGAGCATGCACACACACAGGTGACTGACGTCAGTTGTTATCAGTCTGCTCCTGACCGACGTCGGCTGATCCCTTGTCCCTGCCTAACTGACATCAACAATACTGCCAATGCCAGTTACTAGTTGAACTCATCAACTCCCTGATTAACATCCTGGTGAAGCTTTTAGCTCCACAACTTAACAGTCTTTTCTTAGGTCTAGAGTATCTGGTTTGTCCCCTCTAATGTCTGTGCAACTGTCTATTTTGTCTTTACTCCAAGGGATATAAATAGGTGGCATCTTCAATGTTTGCAAGCCAAAATATCTATTTTGTAGACTGTTTCACCTACTAGATTAAATACTGCATATATTTTTTGGCCTTTCCCTCTTTCTACTATGATTTGGTCTCTTAGGCCATATTTTCATCTGGTCACTGAGTTTGTCTTTAAATTTTGTTTTTCTCTAGCTTTTTCCCTCCCTGGTTTTGTCTTTTCTTGGCATTTGGGCTCTAGGGGCTAAATTTCCAACTTTGATGGCTCTCTCGGCTCTCTCTCTTCACCATTCTTCCCTTTGGCCTTAAGGCCTTTGAATGCATTCAAGTCTGTGCTCAAGCTTTTAAAGACCAATGACTATTTTATTATCATGAATTTGATGTCTTCAAGCTCGTCATCATTTGAAAGCCAACGATTAGTTTATCACCCTATATTTAATGGCTATAGGGATGTCACTGGATGTCTGGATCCCAACGGCTAGTTCACGATGTTCAACTTTGACATCTACAGGCCCATCACTTTCTTTGGCAATTCCTTCAGATTTGTCATTTGATCCTTCTCGAAGGGGACCTGCCCTTTAGGGTCTTGAGAAACAGTCTATTTTTAGGTCGGCGAGAGTCCCTCGCAAGGGTATATGCCCTTTGAGGTCCTTCATGTGGCCTTTGTCTATCTTTAGGTGGTCTTCAGATTTAAATGCTTTAGAAAAAATGTCTGAAGGAATTCCTTTAAACATTTTGTCTGAAGGAAATCTTCGCATGCCTTAACTATTTTTCTATGGAATTTTCTTTTGGTCAGGCTTATTCCTTCAGACAAAAGTCTGAAGGAATTCCTTTGAACTTTTTGTCTAAAGAAATTCAAGTAAAAGCCTTTTTGTGTCTTTCTCACTTGCTTCCCTCAGGCTTCATCCTTTGGTCAGGCCAATTCCTTAAAACAAAAGTCTGAAGGAATTCCTTTAGACTTTTGTTTGAAGGAAATGCCTTAACAACTTTGCCACAAAAAATACTTCTGAAGGAATTCCTTCATTCGCTCAGCCTTTAAAACGGTCCATCTACTCCATGCTTGCCCTCTGAAAGGGCTATTTGAGCTCCAAGTTCACCTTTTAGAAAAGTTGTAAGGGTTCATTTTGGTTGCTAAGTGCCCTCCACAAGGTCATTAGTCCTTTGGGTTCTAGGATTAAACTGATTGAATGAAAAATGGCTGTGTTGAGAACCTATTTCTTTCCTACTGAGTCTGTAGATCCACCTACAGAGTCCATAGTTATGAGTCCATATAAATAAGTCCATAGAAATGGTGGAGTCTATAGATATGAGTTCATAGAAATCCATCCTACAGAGTCTGTAGTTTTCAAGCCTTAAAGTCTATAGAAAATTAGTTTGTAGATTTCTTCTTGTAGAGTCCATAGAATCTAGTCCTGTAGAGTCTGTAGAAACTAAGTCTACAATTTTCTCTAAGTTTTCTTTAACCATGAAAGAGTCCATAGAAACCTATCTACAAAGTCTATAGTTATGAGTTCGTAGAACTAAGGGAGTCTATAGAAATGAGTCTATGGATTTCTTCTTGTAGAATTCGTAGTTCCACCTATAGAGTCTGTAGATTTAAGCCTACAAAGTTCATAGATTTAAGCCTACAGAGTCTGTAGAATTCTGTCTATGGAGTCTGTAGAAATGAACCTGTAGAGTCCCTTAGCTGAAAAAGTACTTGAAAATAGAGAATTTGAAGGCTCATAACAATTTTTGAGAAGGGAAGAGGGAATTTTTGGCTTGTAGGACCAAAAATAGTTCATGTGTTGTCCCAAAAAGGAGTGACAAATTTTGGGAACAACAGTTGGCTCCAGTTGGGGAACTTACTTTAGTTGAAATTTTGAAGTAGCTGAGGGGAGTAGAAATCAGAATCTCTAGTGCTTTGAAGTGTGCCATTGGGCTATGGATTCGTGCCAACCAAAAATAAAGTAAGGCACCAAAAATGAAATTGAAAAGAAAAAACACAAAATATAACTAAAGACTATACAAATATAGATATGTACAGATGATCTTATCTGATAATTCAAGAGTTGAAGTGCTTCAGATGCTGCCTGTTGTGAGGTAGAGAAAAGAGCATGCCATCTTGATACTTCAACAAGAAACTATTTTCACCATTGAGCTCATGGATAGTGAATGGGCCTCTCCATAGGAAATCAAACTTCCCATGCATCCCCTTTGGTTCTCTTCTCTTGTCCCATAACATGACTTGATCTCTAATTTGGAAATCCCAAGTTTTTGCTTTCTGGTCGAAGAGCTTCTTCACTAGACTTTGATGTGCAACAACTTAGTCCACCACCATAGTTCACTGCTCATCCAGCTCAGTCAAGCACATGATCCTTTTGTCAATGGAGCTTTCATATGTTTGATCTTCGACCGCCTTTGTCAATTTTAGTGCTAGTAATTCCAGGGTGATTTGTATCTCTGCATTGAGACCATAAAGAATTTGGAAAGGTGACATACCAATTTCCCTCTTGGGTGTAATTCTGTCTACCCATAAAGCATCAACCAATGCTTTATGCCATGTTCGTTGGTTGTCATCCACCATCTTCCTGATGATGGTCACCAAGTTCTTGTTGCTTGATTTAGCTTGGCCATTCCCTTATGGGAAATAATCAGAGGAGTGGGAGAGAGTATTCCCATAGTAAAAACAAAATTGAGTGATCTCATGAGAAGAGAAATAGGCAGCATTATCCATCAGAATCTTGGTTGGGACCCCAAACCTAAAAATTATGTTCTCCTTGAGGAAATTGCATACTACTTCTAAAGTAGCATGCTTGGTTGGAATTGATTCCACCCATTTGGTGAAGTAATCTATGGCTGTCAGGACATAATCATGTCCAACACTTGAATATGGGTTTACATCACTAATGAAATCGATTACCCATTGCTGAAATGGCTCTTCTATCACCACTGGCTTGAGAGGCAGGGCAACTAACTTGGGTCTTCCAATGAACTATTGGCACAGTTCACACCTTTGTACCCATTTGTATGCATATTGAAAAAAATTAGGTTAGTAATATTTGGCCCTAAAAATCTTGTGGGCAGTCATAGGAGCAAAAAAATGTCCTCCATAGGCCAGATTATGGAAAGACCTCAAAAGTTGGTTCTGCTGCTCTTTATCTACACAATGAAGGAACACTCCATCAAGGCTCCTCTTATATAGGCCGTTGTCTCAGAGGACAAAATTGATAGCTTTTAGTTTGATAGTCCTCCTTTCTTTATGAGATAGGTGGGTTGAACACTCACCATAAGTAAGGAAATGAGCAATACTTGAATACCACTCATTCGTGGTAGAGACAAAGAGGACTGTCGGTGTGTCTTTTGCTTCTTTTTCTTCATGCCTCGCTTCTTTAGGTCTATTATCAGCAATCAATTGACAAAGGCCCTTACCCCACAACAGCTTCATTGGTTTGATGACTAGATCAAACTCTTGGATTTTAGCAATCCAATTTCCTTTTTTGGTTCCAAACTCCTGCTGAGTTAATATGGATTTGACTGTGGTATCAAGAACTAGGGTAGTAACACGTGAGTTGAGGATGTAAAAATGAAAAATTTTCACTACTTTGACCACCACATAAGCATGCTCCATGTTTGAATACTTCAGCTCATGAGCTTTGAGAGGACAACTCATGAAAGATATGGGAGATTCCATAAATTCTTCATTCTACTAAATTAGAATGGTTGAAAGTGTGTGTTCAGAAGCATAACTATACATGATGAAATCCTTGGTATAATTTGGACAAACCAAAATTAGGACATGAATAATGGTTGTCTTGATGTCCTAGAATGCTAATTTGCCTTCTTCAATCTAGCTAAAAGTGGCCTTTCCTTTCATCATATCCACAATATGATGAGTCTTCTCAGTGAACTCAAGGATGAACCTTCATAAAAAATTCACTTTTTCAAAGAAAAAGTGAACTACAGTCTTACTCATGGGCAAAGTAAGCTCCTGAATAGATTTGACTCTTTTTGAGTCAATCTTTATGCCTTCTCTAGATATAATGTGTTTGAGAAGCTTCCCTTCTGTCACTCCAAAAATAGACTTCTTGGGGTTAAGAGAAATGCCATTTTGGTGGCAGCGTTCCAACACTTGTTACAAATAGCGCACATGGTCAGGGCGATGCTTGGAAAAGATGGTCAAGTCATCAAAGTATACCACAATAAACTTACCCATTTCATCTTTAAAAGAAAGGTCCATTGCTCTCTAGAAAGTGGCACCAGCATTTATCAAGCCAAATGGCATTCTTTGATATGCAAAAGTGCCCCAAGGTGTGGTGAAGGTAGTCTTGTGCTGGTTTGCTTCACCAACTTCAACTTGATTGTATCTTGAGAAGCCATCTAACATTGATAACATCTCAAAACTGATCATGGTCTGAAGCACTTGGTCCATGATGGAAAAAAAATAATTATCCTTTAAGGATGACTAATTCAAATTCTTGAAGTCCACACAGAGGTGAATTTTTCCATTCTTCTTTCTCACAGGTACTATATTGGCAATCCATGTGGAATGATGGATTGAAAAGATTATCCTAGCATTTAGCATTTTCTATATTTCAAATAGAATAGTACTTGATATCTTTGGATTGTATTACCTAGATTTTTGCTTGTAAGGAGTCGAATCATCTTTGAGAGGAATTTCATGGCAAATTTCTTCAGGCCTGAGCGACTTCAGATCATCATAGGAGTATGCTAGGACATCTAGGTACTGGCGGAGTAGAGCAATGAACTTGAACTTTTCCTCCTAAGTGTATCACTTTCCAATGTTCACCATCTTGGGATTTTCCTTGGTACCCAGATTTACTTGATCAAACTCCTAAAAAGAACTTGAATCCATTTACTGCTGTTTGACGAACCTGTCATGCTTGTCAAACAATTTCTCAAGGGAAACCAATCCTTTGGGAATTTTATTCCCTTTAAGTTACAAGAATTCTTCACTTGTGTCTAAATTTGATTTAGGGGATGATTCATTACCTTCAAAGTGGAGCTATTCAAAGTTGCCTTTTTATTCTAGGAAGGTAATGATTTGGTGGTCACCATTAAATACTTGCCAATGATTGGCATTGTCAAGCACACTTGGTTGAAAGACCAATTCTATAGTGTACTTGTCTCCTTTGAAGTTAGGGTGAAGAACTAAAAGAGTTACTAAAATAACCAAAGCATTAGCTCTATCATTGAATTCTTTGGGAACTGCTGAGATGCTAAAAGCATCCAAGTTTTCAATTTTATCTCAAACCAGATTGTGGTAGCAGTGTAATCTCATATTTTTGGTTTGGTATAGGTTTCTCACCTGACAAACCACCAGCTCAGCATCTCCTTTAGCATTAAGGAGCTTGATGTCCTTGTCTTAGCGGCCTTCAATCTAAGTAGAAGAGATTCATATTCAGTAGTATTGTTAGTATTGCCGAATTACAACTTGTATGATGAAGGAAAAATATCTCTTTGAGGAGATATTAACACAATCCCAGATCCTTAACTAGTAGAGGAACAAATACCATCAAATTCTAGTGTCCATACCTCATTTAAAACTGATTTTTCTTTTGATTTCTCCTTACTTGGAAGGGGGGATTCTTTTGCATTTATACCACGCTCTATTCTGTCTTTTGCTGTTCAGTTTGAACCAATTTTTAGACTATTATTTTTAGAAGTTTTAGCAGCTAAAACATGAGTATCCTCTGTGGTCAAAAAATAATTACCCATGCTAAAAGACTCAAACAGAATTTGAGCTTTAGGTGTTAATGTTTTAGTGACCACATATTTGGCTTCCTTCTCAGGGAGTAGTCTCTACATGACACCTTTAACCAGAATCCTTACTTTGAACAAGTCCATACTTAACTCACCACCAATGTCCTTGTAGAAATTTCACCCAAGAAGAATGCTGTATGAGGCTAGGACGTCAGCTACCAGGATTGTCATCTTGATTCTCTTTTTTGGGAATGCTACAAATGAAAATTGGGCATCTTTGATTTGTCCTAGTAGTGGCACTTATTTGTTCTTCATGGAAAAAAATCTCCCAATGTCTTGGTCAGTGTGAGACCAATAGATTCTGCCACTTTGGTAGGCATGACATTATCTGAAGCTCCAAAATCAATGATGCATTTGCTCAGCTTGTGACCGTTTATCAACAGGGAAACATAGAAAGGCTCTGTTTTCTCAGGAGCAAAAGGATTAATGACAAGGTTATTTGGGATAGACAAGCTCCTTAGGGGATCATGAGTTACCTTCTTAGCTTCTTGTCTTTTAGGGATGTTTTGGTTTTTTACACAATGAACCAACTTATCCAACTGATCAGGGTTGGACTATAGGAATTTAAATTTAGACATTTGAATTTTGGTTTTCTTTATATGGTCAATTATATCAAATGTTAGGAATGAGCTATAAGCAGAGGATGGGAGTTCATCATTTTGGTTTTTGGGAGGGAGAGGACTGTTCTACAAATTTGAAATTGGAGGTGAAGGTGCAATTGAGATACACCTTTCTAGCAATCACCGAATCTTTAGGCTGGAAGGGCATAGTGGTTCCACACTTAGCAATTGAAATTGTTGGTTGAGGTTGCTCCTCTATCTTATCTTTATCAACTTGTTAGGTTGACTGATTATTGGACCAAGTAAACATAATATATGATTCCTCAGCTACTTCACCTTCACTTCTAGGTTCATCCTAGTAATTCAAGAAATAAATGTTAGAGTTGTCAACTGATTCTTCTTGGTCCTCCATGAAGGGATCAATCTCATTTTCTTAATCAAGTTTTCGTTGGAAAGAGGAATCATGTTCTATTTCTAGATATTCAACTATTGAGTTTATTAGAGGTGCTTCAAGGGCAAGGTTACTCTATGGAAGAGGAAGATGATTTATTTGCCCTTGATTCCTAACAACATGGCCTTGGTATGACTGATTTTGAAATGTTCTCCTTGGCATATCTCTATATGCAGGAGCAGATAACATCCCCTGCACCATTTCATTTCTAAGAACAAGTAACTCATTGGCTAGCTTTTGCACCATTAGATCAGTGATGGCTATAGGTGAGTATTCAAAAGATGAAGAGGATTTACCTTTATTAGGGTCTCTCCTTATCTTTCCTACCAAGATAAGGTTATCTTCTACCTCAGTAGCAAGGTCCTGAGCAGCAACAAGGTCTATGTGTCTAGCCCATATCAACAAGAAGCTCACTTCAAGCAGCTGTGAGTTGATGAAGAAATATTTAAGGTTCTCAGGTGTAGGATGAATAATTATAGGAATATGATTCCTTAGCTTGTCAAACTTGGCAATGAAGTCCCTCATAGGTTCATGAGGTTCTATCTTCATCTGTACGATCTAGGCTAGTAAGGCATGTGCATCCTCTGTAGGCTTGAACCTTGCTTCAAATTTAGCTTTAAGAGTGTTCCAATCAGTTATTGATTGAGCCTATAGGTGGTAGAACAAATTTGTAGTAGCACCTTGTAATGTTTTTATGAATAGCCTGACTACCATGTCCTCAAATTCCATACCTATCATGCCACAAGCTATGCTGAAGGCTACAATGTGTTCATCAAGGTGAACTCTCCCATCACTAAATAATTTGGGGAAATTCTTCTTTGAATTGTGTGGAAGCTCATGTAGAGGTGGAGTAAGATTTAGTGGGCCAAAAGAGTTACCCTAGGGGCCTTGAACCACCATGATTAGATTATGGAAAGCAGGGATAACAAATATGGGTGGAGTATGTATAGGTAAAGCTCTAGTGATAGTAGAAAAAGAAGCTTTACCTTGTATTGGTGACCTAGTACAGGTGGGAGGAACACTCCTGGATTGTTGAACTTGAGGTTATGGAGGAAACAAATTGAAATTTACTTGCTACACCAACTCAAAGACTGGGTCAACAACACCTTGGGTTCTCTGACTTTTAGTATAATGTGGAGTTGCCAGATTGTAGAATAAAAATGGAAAAGAACTTGTCCTACTTTAGCTAGAAGCTTGAGGCTTCAAACTACTTATTCTTTCCCCAGTGGATCTAGTTTTGCATAATATATTATATAACGAAAATGGATAAGGCTATAATGATAATGGGTAAGACCCAGATGAGAGTCGCCAGAGAATATAATGGATAAGGATTAGAACTGCTTGTTTGAATTCCCCAGCAGAGTCACCAAAAAATTGTTAGGTGAATATTTTGTTAATTAGCTAATTAATGAGAAAAATAGGTCTGATCAACCACATCAAGAAAGATTGGTCAGCCAAGTGTGTAGTTTTACCACATCAAAAGGGGAAAAATCTCTCCTCTCATTAAGGGGAGGTTCCCTATAAGTATGAAGGGGCTATATACTATATATATATGCAGAAAATAACACTCAGGTGTAGGGTATCACCATCCATCTCTCTTTTTTTAGAGATGATGCTCACAAAAAAAGGAGAAATCTTAGTGAAGACACTGAAGGCACTTCTCTTCTTTCAAAAGTGGTCTTATAGGAAACAACAAGAGTTATTTCAGGTAGTGACAAGTAACTGGTAACAGGGTGGAGTAACCAGTAGCTTGAGATGTAGCACAAAGTCTCCACCTCGACTGCCCAAGAGTGAGATACGAAGAACAATGGGGGCTCAAAGTCATCCCAAGGTCTTTTACATAGAAAATAGAAAAAGACACACACTAAAGGAAATTTTAGAGAGCACAAAGTCTTCCTACAATTGGCTTCAGGACACCTTCCTGATTATCTCCACTAGTTCTACTTATTTCATTCAATGGATAAGAACACATTCAAGAATTAGACATAAGAAACATTCCCTAAATGATACAAGCTATAACAACATAAAGTCTGAAAGTAACTTGCTTTCTCATTTAAAACAAAGAAATATGATCAACAATCTGAGCTCAAAGTCTCAGTAATGGCCTCTCAATTTTGGTAGAGTTTTGATTTTTTAATAAAAAAGATCTCCCATAGACCAAAAGAGATTTACAATATATAGCAACCTAGAAAAGACTAGCACTTTGTTCCATGGAGTGACCCATGGTGCATTCAATGCTTTGAATGCATCTTCAGTGCTATCCAAAAGAACCATGCTGGAAAAGGGCATCTATCTTGACCATGGCATGTCATTTCATCTCAAATGTCTTTTCTTGGGTCTGGATCATCTAGTCTGTCCCTTCTGATGTCTACGCAGCTGTCCATTTTGTATTTACTCTAAGGGAGACAAACAGGTGACATCTTCAATATTTATAAGTCAAAATATCTATTTTGTGGACTATTTCACCTACTAGAATAACTATTGCATAATTTTTTTGGCCTTTTCCTCTTTTTGCTATGATTTGGGCCCTTGAGCCATCTTTTCAACTGGTCACTAAGTTTGTATTTAAATTTTGTTTTTCTCTAGCTTTTTCCCTCCCTAGTTTTGTCTTTTCCTGGCATTTGAGCTCTCGGGGCTAAATTTCCAGCTTTGCTGGCTCTCTTGGCTCTCTCTTCATCGTTCTTCCCTTTGGCCTTAAGGCCTTTGAATGCATTCAAGTTTGTGCTCAAGCTTTTAAAGACCAATGGCTATTTTATTGTCACAAAATTGACATCTTTGGGCCTGTCATCATTTGAAAGCCAATAGCTATTTTGTTGCCTTGAATTTAATGGCTATGGGGATGTCACCAAACATCTATATCCCAACAACTAGTTCATAATGTTTAACTTTGACATCTATGGGCCCGTCACTTTCCTTGGCAATTCCTTCAGCTTTGTCATTTGATCCTTCCCAGAGGGGACTTGCCCTTCGAGGTCTTGAGAAATGGTCTACTTTTGGGTCGGTGAGAGCCCCCCACAAGGGTACATGCCCTTCAGGGTCCTTCGGGTGGCCTTGGTCTATCTTCGGGTGGTCTTCAGCTTTAATTCCTTCAGACAAAATATTTGAAGGAAATCTTCGCATGCCTTAACTATTTTTTTATGGGCTTTTCTTTTGGTCGGGCTTATTCCTTCAGACAAAAGTCTGTAGGAATTCCTTCAAACTTTTTGTCTAAAGAAATTTAAGCTGAAGTCTTTTTGTGTCTTTCCCACTTGCTTCCCTCGGGCTTCATCCTTTGGTCGAGCCAATTCCTTCGAACAAAAGTCTGAAGGAATTCCTTTAGACTTTTGTCTGAAGGAAATGCCTTAACAACTTTACCACAAAAAATCCTTTCGAAGGAATTCCTTCATTCGCTCGGCCTTTGAAACGGTCCATCTACTCCACGCTTGCCCTCTGAAAGGGTTGTTTGAGCTCCAAGGTCACCTTTCAAAAAAGTTTCAAGGGTCCATTTTGGCTGCTAAACACCCTCTGCAAGGTCATTTGTCCTTCACGTTCTGGGATTGAATTGATCGATTGAAAAATTTCTAAGTGTTGAGAACCTGTTTCTTTCCTGCTGAGTCCGTAGATCCACCTGTAGAGTCCGTAGTTATGAGTCTGTAGAAACAAGTCCATATAAATGGTAGAGTCTATAGATATGAGTCCATAGAAATCCATCCTATAGAGTCCATAGTTTTCAAGCCTTGAAGTCTGTAGAAATTGAGTCTGTAGATTTCTTCTTGCAGAGTCTGTAGAATCTAGTCCTGTAGAGTCCATAGAAACTAAGTCTGTAGTTTTCTCTAACCTTGAAAGATTCTGTAGAAACCTATCTATAGAGTCCATAGTTATGATTTTGTAGAATTGGGGGAGTCCGTAGAAATGAGTCTGTGTATTTCTTCCTACAGAGTCCGTAGTTCCACCTGCAGAGTCCATAGATTTAAGCCTGCAAAGTCTATAGATTTAAGCCTATAGAGTCCATAGAATTCTGTCTGTGGAGTCCGTAGAAATGAATCTGTAGAGTCCCTTAGCTGAAAAAGTTTTGGAAAATAGAGAATTTGAAGGCTCATAACAATTTTTGAGAAGGGAAGAGAGAATTTTTGGCTTGTAGGACCAAAAATAGTTCATGTGTTGTCCCAAAAAGGAGTGACAAATTTTGGGAACAACAAAAATGAGGATATAATGGGATTTGAAAAATATTCTCATCAAAGGGATATAAACATAGCTCTTTAAACTTAAACTTTGTGTTTTGGTTCCTTGCATGTAATCCTTGAAGAAATGTTTTCATCTCTTTCCACTCTTGAGCAAAATGAGTGTTTTGAGAAGGATTTGATGTATGTTGATGAATGAATGCATAATAATTATGAGATGATTTTAAATTGGCATTGGATCTAGGGGTATGCACACCCTATTACCAAATTTATAATTATTAGTTTTTTTTTGTTAACTAAATGAGATGCATTTTTAATACTTTGGTGGGATTTATTTCTACTGATTGGAATATGTTTGAGGATTGAATTACATGGCCACTAAACCTGAGGCCAAAGTATTTATAATTTGGCCAACTTATTGAAGTTGGTTGATTATGAATTTATTTGGGTCTTGAGAAGTCTACTCCACTAAAGTTTATTTCCTTTGTCAGTAGTTTCATGATCCAAATGGAGGTTTTAATTATCGTGTTGATCTTTATCTATGTGATAACTAGCATTAACTTGTTTTTGGTCATAGAATTCTTGGTCTTCTCTGTAGGTTAGTGTGTAGAGTCTCTTTCAACATATGTGGAATCACTTATCTCAGCCATATGTAATAGGATTTGACTTTTATTTTGATATAGATATTGTTCTAGATAGGGTTTTCCTTTATCTATTTTGAACCACTGGCGAGTATTGCCTTAGTTATATACACTTTGATCAAAATCACTATCAGTATGACTATCATGTTATTGATTTAGAGGGAATGTATTTTTACCAAAATTTATTTCAACATATAGATGGTTACCCAAATTCAAAAAAAATTTGGGTTAGCTATGGCTCAGCTCGTAGTGAAATTTTCCATGGATGATAGGCTTAATGTGAAATGACATAATTCAGTTTTTTTGGACTTGGATGTGGATTTTTATTCTATGAATGTTATTATTTGTTTTTTATTTGATTTTTTTTACTTTTATTTTAGATACAAAAATGATGCTTGTACACACAAAAATAACAAATCAAACCAATAAAAACTATTATTTAGGAAGGATTGCAAACAAAATCACATGGCAAAGGGTAATCTATTTAAGGTTTTAAAGAATTTTTGGGATTTCATAAATACATACTCATCTATTAGATAGTGTCGACCCAATGTTTTACAAAATTGAATATAGAGGATTTTGTGCCTATAGACTATTAAGCCCATTTTCTAGGGTAGGGTGAGAGTAATTTCCCAGGGCTAACCACTTACCAATGCACAACAAATTTGAAGACAAAAAGGCTTCTTAACGTTTAAAATTTGTAAAATTTTTTATATAGAGTCCTTGATATACCTTGTGATATGTGAGACACAAAAATATGTTGAAGAATAAATATAATAATGAGGTATTCACAAGAGGGTCTTTCCCCTTCACGACCACTTCAATAATAATATCTTAATAAAGTGTTACGAAAATTTGAATTATTCTAGGGTGATGCTATACAGCTTAATATCAGGAAAAAATCATTTGTATTCATGATTTCTGCTTCATATACATAGTACATATGCTCTTAGTATACCTGCCACTCAATTTATATACCCTAGCATATGTACGTGGTTAGTACGTATGTTAGCATATCAATCACAAGTCACCACACCCTAAGGAATTGCAAGAAAATGATGAAATATGTCTTATGCAACCAAAATAAAAGGATCAACACTTGTTTATGATTTTAAAGTATTGTCACTAATGTGATGTCGAGGGAAGAGTATACAAAATAAAAATCAAGTTGACATACAATTACAAAGTCACTTTTGATTTCTAAGAATTTTCACTAATGTGACACTAAGTAAAAGAGCATTCATGATATTTATGACACACAAGCAAATTTACAGTGAAATTAAACTTCTTAATTAAACAAACAAGAAATCAAGTAATTTTTGTGTTTTTGATCATTTAGGATCCCACAAAGGGGGCAAGGGGAGAGCATACACACTCCAAAATTTTGAAAACATGCCAAATAAGTGATTAAATAATAAAATGAAATAATTCATTTTATATCAACAATATAATTATGGGTTCGTTATTTAGACAACAAAATACTTGTGATATAAAATGGATTGTGTTTGATAATAACCACTTTGTTTGACTAGAAAATCTATAAAAAAAACATGATATTTTTTTTGGGATGTTTTTGACAAATAAAACTTGCACACAAAATACTTAAAAGCTAACAATAAATATGCAAGTTAAAATGATAAATAAAGTATAAGAAAAAAATGCAAACTTAAAATTTAGAAAATAAAATAAAAATGATAGTCACAATATTATCTATATCTCCTAAACTAAAATTTAGACTTTTATGAAATTTTAATAGTAGGTTGTTATGCCAATTTTTAATCAACTTGAATATATAATAAAAACTTAGATTATAATTTATAAGTAGTCATGTTGGAAGATGTACAACTATTTAGTTTCAGTAACCATAGTGGTGTTGATGGTAGTTTAGGTGGTAATATCTTTATTCCCCTATTTCATGCAAGCCCCTTCATGGGATCTACCCTATCGTAGGAATTGGGGTCTAGATCTAGTTATCTCTTATTGGATTTTTGTTGGATGATAGTTTGATTGGTTGGATTTAACTAGATTATAAGGAGGTTCTACAAGTTTATGATCAGTGGTGTGAATCAGTCATTTGATGGTTTTTAGGACATTAAGCCAATGTTGGGATTGATATTAAATCTCCTTAAATTGAGAACTTCTAAAATGGCATTTAGAGTAGACATGAATACCTATCATGTTTTTTTTGATGTGTTGGTTATGTTCCACACTTTGGTGGCCATCATGTTTAGACCTTACGGTGTATGTGTTAAGGGTTTATCAATGCTTGGTGCCCATTGGGATGTATTCTTGAGTGTTATATTTTTTGAATTTCAAATATCCATTTTAACCACTCTTTTTGACTTTGTTCGATGTGGCCGTTGGATTATTTTCTTGGAATATTTGGGTTTCTTTGGTGATTTTAGCAGTGGTAGATTCTCTTTAGCATGTCATTTTGGGGGACTTAAGCCCCCTTAGTAGGTTTTCATGGTCTATGCAATCCAATTCAAAACCCATATGTTTTAACTTGTTTTTTCCCCCCTCTTGGGATCCTAGCCTCACCCCTAGATGAAAGTTCCTCACTCTAGTTTTTGGATGGAAGTGTTGATATGATAAACCCTTATAAACTCTTTTGTTAATGAGACTTAGGAATCCCTCTATTCCCAAGATGGTTCTAGATCTATTCAAACACTAGGTTGTTCTAGTTTGGGGGTCCATTAAAAACCTCTATAGTTAGATTGATGTTTTTGTTTTATCTTTAGTTGAGATTTATTGGGCTCAGGTTCTTTTGGGGACCCTACAGGGTTTATTTTTCTTTAGTTGTTTTTAGAGACCTGGTCCTCCCCCTATGCCCAAGATGGTTTCCAATCTAGTCGAAATTGGTTTATTGAGACTAGGCCTCCTCCTCTTGAGTCCAAGCTGGCTATTGCACTAGTTAAAAATGATTTTGATTTTCCTTTGTTGGATTTTTTGGTTTGCTTAGTTTTGCTTGTTTAGTTTATTTTTCTTAGCATGGATGGTCCTACTTTTTTGTTATAAGAGTTACTGTATGATTATTTAGAGCTTCCTAGGGGAAACTCAGGCCTCCTACTGTGTCTAGGACTGGATTCCACCCCAGTGAAAGGTGGGTTTATCTTAATCTGAATAACCATGTAAAAAATAAAAATTGGTAGACACTATTTTAATGATATCTCTAAAACCACAAATCATATTTTTATGAAATTTTGAAATATTTATTTTAAGATAAATCCAAACCAACTTTAAAAAAAAGAATAACCCAGATTATAGATCATACAACCATTTTGACAAGTGTTTATATTTTTGAAAAAAAGTTATATTAAATTAAAAAGAAAAACTTAGATTTTCAAAAATATATATATTTTTAGATAGATACGAGGTTTTGTGTGGCCGCTAGCCATATATTTTTTTTACAAAAAAATCAGCCATAGAGAGTAGAGGATATGGCTGAAAATAGAGATTGTCACAACCAACATGGTGGCAATCCAAACAAAAACCAAAAAAGACAAACAAAAATGCAAACTATAAAAATGGTTTTGAGAAAAAACCCCAATGCAACCCCAAGTCCAACCAGTAAAAAATAGTTAACCAAAAAACTAGATGATAGATAAACTAAACCTTTACTCAAGGTAGAGCCATATCATCTAGGTCTTAAATAAAAATAATTTATTTTCCCTTAAATTCATTGGTAGAGACCTCAAAGAATAATGAGCACTTGCGTTCCTATAAAGACACTTTGAAACCTCCCACAGAAGTAGTTGCAATATTGCTATCAAGTCTACCCCGTCACCTTTGAAACTACCATTTTTGGTGATTTCCTAAGCCAATGAGGAGATGAAACCATGCTAGTCTGAAGAACATACCTTTTTCTACAATTATTCAAAAAAACTCACTAGAAGCATAAAATAGGTTTCCAAAGCATGAAAGGTAGACACCAAGACCAGACTAGAACCATCTAAATTGATAAATGGAAATTTGGGGAGAGGACCTAAATCATACTTGGAAATGTCCTCCAAGAGGCCAATGCAATATTATAGTTTACTTAATAAAGACACCAAATTAGAAACCACCTCAATGTTAGAAAGTAATGCCATGAGATTCAAAGCAAATAAGGTAGCCACCTTTGAGTTGACATGACTGTGAATGCCCTGTTCTAGATAATCGGTTTCTAACACTAGCGAAATAACCTTGAAAAACTCCTCTATTGGCACTTAGAAGATATTTTTAAATCTCACTTGAGATATTCCCCCTTCACTTTGCATATCTCAAACAAAACCTCTACCATAGACAATAAGAGTGGTGAGCGTAATTATAACCCGATGGTCCATGATAAACCCAATAACACCCAGAGAAGACATGCCATAACCCAAGTGGAGAGACAAGTTGAGAGCCAAATAAGAACAAAAAACACCATTCAACTTAAGGAGAACATGCAATATCAAGGCCATTAAGAGTGATCAAATGACATCATAGAAATATCTTGAGGTACACATGCCATAGGCTTACCATCATGTGAGTCAAAGAATAAACATCCTTTACATTTATGGAAAGATCATCACCATGAGAGTAATCATTATGGGTGATTATGGTGAAATATTTAGGAGAATATTAGACCCATTTGTTAAAAATGTCATTACACTTTACAATAACTCCACTAGATTGTCAATATGGTAAGACTTCCCATTTTTTTAATTGTTTAAAAAAAATACAAAAAGAATGGTGATAAAAGTTAACATCCCAAATCGATAGAGATAAGGGATGGAAAATACTCTTAGGTTTCTTGAAAATTTTCCACTTGACTCATTTCAATTTGATTGATGCCACAATTGGCCAGGAAGTCAGTTGTAGCATTGGCTTCATGGTAGTAATTATTAGACTCTAGGGAAGTAAAGAGAGACAATCTATACCAAACACTTGAAAAAATGTTTTCTATCTTCCAATAAGTAGTAACCCTTTTTTTAAAATCAAAAATGATAATTTGAGTGCCCTTCTTTGATGAACTTATTGAAATTACTTTAGATTACAATTTCAATCCCATTAATGAGTGCATGAGCCTCTTATTCATTGTTGGTATCATCTAAAATTTTCTTGGACATTGATATGATCAAAGATTTGCTACTATCATGTATAATACAACTTGCCCTTGATTCCCCCAGATTTACTCTAGAAGCCCCATTAAAATTTAACTTGAACCATCCAACTGGTAGATGAGTCCAAGAGCACTCACCCTTTCTTACTATTTTTCCAACAACTACTTTTGACCCATTAACAAGGTTCAAAAAAATATATTTGATACTAAACCTACAACAACAAAGATTAGAACTAAATAAAGTTCTTATTTATTTTGAGAAGATGGTTCTATTTCTTCTAAATATGGTTGTGGGGTGCATAGTTCCACTTGACATGTGAAAATGTAACACAAGAACGAGAAAGATTATTAGATGGTTAGTCAAAATCCAAAATAATGGAAATTC
The DNA here is from genome assembly GCA_037957365.1 of Torreya grandis. Lineage (NCBI taxonomy): Eukaryota > Viridiplantae > Streptophyta > Pinopsida > Cupressales > Taxaceae > Torreya > Torreya grandis. The sequence continues at coordinate 604,335 of JARHVA010002124.1, read as the reverse complement.
TAAATAATCTATTCTAGTGTACTTTAGATGAGATATCTCAGAAGAAGTAAATAAGTAAAGAATTAAATTCCAAATAGCCTACCTTCACTTACTCATTTTATAGATTGGATGTGTCAGGATCTAGGAAGCACAATTGATTACTTTTCTATAAGCAATTAAACACGGAATTGAACCAAAATGATTAAGTAACTAGAAACTTGAAACAACAAAGAATATGAGAAACAATACTATCTGTATTAACACTCTTCCAGAAAAGAATTACAATGAAAATATGCCACACTCTTCCACCTTACAGGCTTCCCACACCAAGTGTTCAGTAATTCACACTCAAGAGTTATCTCTCTCTTTCTCAACCACAACTAACTCAACAACCTGAGTTGTTATCCCCTCCTTGATAGCTTTAGCTGATCTCCTTGACCTTGCACCTTGCAGATCTCCTTGACCTTGCTTTCTTGCTTCAATGCTTTACTTGCCTTAATTACAATACATGCCCCATGGGTCTCTTAAATAGGATCCCATGCATACAATAATTAGACTTCTAATTACAATAATTAGAAACACAGACTCAAGATTTAAATTAGCCTTTAACATGCAAACACTCTCAAACCTCTTAAATTAGACGAGTGTAATTCTAGAAATGCATTCTAGAAACACATGCAAGAGCATGCACACGCACAGGTGACCAACATCGATTGCTATCAGTCTGCTCCTGACTGATGTCAGCAATACTGCCAATGCCAGTTACTGGTTAAAATCAGCAACCACCTGATTAGCCTCTTGGTGAAGCTTTTAGCTCCATAACTTAACAATCTCCCACTTGGAGATAAATAGCTGCACCTATACAACAACCTCCACTAACCATCTCAGGCACTTCCATCTTCAAGCTCAATTATGAAGACCAACCACCACACATCCTGTGATGCTACACCTGTCATCCAAGTCTCCTGCCACATCTAAACTTTTTGACAACTCCCACTGCTTAGGAAAACTTAGGTCTACACCAGACCTTATGTGATTTCAAACACTGTTCTAAGCTCAACTTGAACTGTCCAGCCTTTGGTGTGCTTACTGGTTCTGCATCCTGCGTATTGAACCTTACCAACACCTTCTTCACATCAGCTCCCACTTGAGACACAATCAACCTATAATCTTCCATGTCTCTGAACATACTTATGCCAAAGAATCTTGCTGCTCCCAAATTCTTCATGACACCCCTCTGAACTAACTTTACCTTTAGCTCAGCAACTCCCTGTATATGTAACCTTGAAATAAGCACACAATACATTAACAAGATAATGTAGCTAATATTATCTAACCTGGTAAAGAGAAACACAATGATCAAACTTCCATTGTCCTGTAGATTACTCAAGACCTTATACATTGGCCTTCTGTCTCACGTGTCCATTCCCACTCTTCTTCATCCTGAACATCCATTCATCTCTTAGTGCTTTCTTCCAGCTGGCAACTCCACCCAAAAACTCCTGTTTGGTTATTCTCTAAGGAATCACATTCCTCATCCATGCCAAGCTCCCACTATTTCTTAGATCTACCTGCTCTGCTTCTTTAATGACTTCTTGATTCTTGACCATCAGTGAGCAACAAGAAGTGTAAAGAATGGAAATGACAAATTTGAGGCTTACTTACCCTTTCAATCCTCCATATGGGCATTTGAGACTCCTTGACAGCTTACTGTCTTCCCAACATCCGTCTTAGTGACCAAACTCGGCCATCTCTCAGTCTATACCTGACCGACATCGGTTCCATGCGACTGACTTGTCTGTCGATGTCGGTTCTCCCTGACCAATGCCAGTGTTTATCTATCTGGAGTCACCAATGTCAGTTTTCCCATAGCCGACGTCAGTCCCTGTCTAGATGCCGACATTGGTCCTCTAACTAACGTTGATCTCTATGTTTTTATTGTGAGTGATGAATTCTCTCCGCGAGCTCATCTTGGATCAAAACCCTGTCCATACTACCCTACTTAGAATTATTCAGCCCCTGTGACTATTCTCTGTCTATCATCTCCTTCATAAACACCAAGGCTTCCCTATTCATGTCAAAAGCATCAAATTTCCTTTTCCTGCACTAAACTAGATCTATGCCCTCTGAATCTGAACTCATACCCTTTGACTCAAGAACATGCATCTACTTCTTATTCATGTGACCAAGCCTATTAAGCCACATCTCCAAATCTACAGCTGAAGTAGATAAACCAAAAGGAGAATTAGTAATATAAGTAGATAGGTAAAGCGTACCTACTTTCTTACCTCTTGCTAAAACAAGTGCACCCTTGGAAACCTTCCAAGAATCTGCTATGAGGGTTACTGTGAATCCCTCATCACCCAACTTTCCTAAAGAAACCAAACTCTGCTTCAGGACTGGGACATGCATAACCTCCTTCAACACCCATGTGTTGCCTGTCTGCAATTCTAGCTGCACTTTCCCTTTACCAACCATTTAACAAGGCATACCATCCCTTAAATAAATCACTCCAAAGTCTCCCTGGACATACTCATGAAACAAATCTCTATTTGGGGATGCATGAAAAGAAGAACCAAAATCTAAAATCCATGATTCTAGCTGACTATCCAAAGAAAGTATGAGAGCATCATGTGCCATAATACCTGCATCTTTTGCTTCTTCATTTCCTTCATGTTGATTTTCTTTATCCTTTAACCAACAATCTTTCTTTGTGTGTCCTTTCTTTCCACAAAACCAGCAGGTGATACCTCCATTTCTGGATTTGGATCCCCTTCCCATCTTCGACCTTGATTTCCCTTGTTCAACCTTCTCTCTTTGCCTTCCCCTGCTTTCAGCACTTAGAGCATTCCCTGATGATTCACCTGTGCTTTTCTTATGAATATCTTAATTCAATATTACACTAACTACATCATCAACTTTTAAGATTTTAGAAGCAGATGCAGTATTACTTACAGCCATTACCAAACTCTCCCAACTTTCAGGTAATGAGCACAAGATTACGAGAGCCTTTATTTCATCATCAAAAACAATATTGACTGAATTTAACTAGTTTACCAAACCATGGAAATTACTAAGATGGCTATATACCGATCCACCTTCCTGCATTTGCAAAGTAAATAGCTGCTTCATAAGAAATACCTTATTTGAAGTAGAGGGTTTTTCATATAGATTTGCCAAAGATTCTATCAACTCTTTCATTGTCTTACACTGTGATAAGTTGGAAATCACAGACGATGCAAGGCTCAACCTTATGGATCCCAGAGCCTTCCGATCAAGAACGTTCCATTCTTCATCCTTCATGTCTATGGGCTTGCATGCAACCCCACCAACGGTAAGTATAAATCTTTCTGATACAGATAATCTTCTATCTGCATCCTCCAATGTTGATAATTCTTGCCATTAAACTTCTCCATTCATAGCTTACTTTCTTATACCATTGTTGTACTCCCACTCAATCAGAAAACCCCTGAGAATGACCTGTAATCAAATAATAACCTGCTCCCTGCAACCTTAGCTCTGATACCACTTTGTCAGGATCTAGGAAGCATAATTGATTACTTTTCTATAAGCAATTAAACACGAAATTGAACCAGAATGATTAAGTAACTAGAAACTTGAAATAGCAAAGAATATGAGAAACAATACTATCTATATTAACACTCTTCCAAAAAAGAATTACAATGAAGAGATGCCACACTCTTCCACCTTACAGGCTTCCCACACCAAGTGTTCAGTAATTCACACTCAAGAGTTATCTCTCTCTTTCTCAACCACAACTAACTCAACATCCTGAGTTGTTATCCCCTCCTTGATAGCTTCAGCTGATCTCCTTGACCTTGCACCTTACAGATCTCCTTGACCTTGCTTTCTTGCTTCAATGCTTTACTTGCCTTAATTACAATACATGCCCCATGGGTCTCTTAAATAAGATCCCATGCATACAATAATTAGACTTCTAATTTCAATAATTAGAAACACTGACTCAAGACTTAAATTAGTCTTTAACATGAAAACACTCTCAGACCTCTTAAATTAGGTGAGTCTAATTCTGGAAATATGTTCTAGAAATACATGCAAGAGCATGCACACGCACAGGTGACCAATGTCGGTTGCTGTCAGTTTGCTCTTGATCCGCGTCGACTGATCCCTGGTCCCTGCCTGATCGACGTCGACAATACTGCCGATGTCGGTTACTAGTTGAACTCAGCAACCACCTGATTAGCCTCCTGGTGAAGCTTTTAGCTCCACAACTTAACATGATGTTTCTCATATTGATCATGATTATAATTTAAAAGGCTTGATTAAGGTGTGTCAGTGATTCAACAACACTTCTTCTTACAATGTTCATGCTTAGTTGCTTGCCTTGATGAGTTGAAGATTCAATGGATAGTATTTATATGATACTATTTTTATATATTTTAAGTTTAGTCTAAATGGAGATGAATGAATCCATTTATATATTTAATTTGATTAATGAGAGGCATTGATCTTGGTTAGAGATAAACCATGGAGGATGATTAAATTGATGAGAGATTATTAAATTATTTAGTGGGAATATTAGGGGTGGGAAATAGGTAGGGACATTGGACCATGGATGATTAAATGAGATTACCCAATTTGATAATGGAGGTTCATGGGATTTGAGGTGGTTATTAAATTTTGAGAGAAGAATCTTTGGATTATAAAATTTGGATGATGGGAGAATAGGCAGAGTCTGTGACATCATTGAAATTTGGAAAGAAGGAGCTTTGGATTATAAAATTTAGATGATGTTGGACAGGCAGAGCTTGTGGCATCATTAAAATTTAGAAAGTGGAAGGTAGTGGAAGATGATGTCATGATGTGGATATTTAATTTTTTAATTTTGATAATTATGGATATTTAAAATCCATGGAATTAAGATGGTTTAGTTAATTAATTTGTATTAATTAACTAACGGAATAGGATGAAATTTTTATGGGATTGGAGGTGGTTATAGAAGAAATGACTTAATTGTCTAGGGGGTGATGAATAGTGAAGGCTAAGGATGTTAGTGTAAATAAAAGACTGGTTAGTTAAAATTATCATGAGGTGTCCAATTTTAAGTGTCTAAGGGAGAGTTTTGACATTGATGTTATAAGTTTTAGGATTCTAATGTGTGTTTGATAGAGGCTTAGATTATGGTAACTATATTAATAGAGATCATATATTACAAGGTGTCCCAATAGATCTTAGAGTTTCAACACTATTATAACAAAGGCTTGGATCCCACTAGGGGTGAATGCATAACCCAAGTTTTGAGAAGGGTTCAAGTAAGTGAGAAATACTGAAGAACCTCAACAAAGGGACAGTTTTATTGGTAGATCAATTTAAACCTAAACATTATTGGGATTTTCAAGCAAGATTGATGAATGCAGTAAGATATTTTAAATTTGAGATATCTGTGAACATTTACAAATTCCTCAATACCTAGAAATGTGAGGAAAACCTAGACTTTATCATGAAAAATAATGAATTAAAGTTGTAAATGTAAATTCAAACCTTCCCACAAAGTTAATCATGAAATAAAATCAAATGGAAAACTTGCAAGAATGAAGATAAAAGCTATGACAAGGGATGAAATGAATTAGATCATGGAATGAGGCAATAGTGAGGTGGAATGGGAATGGGAAGAAGAGCATTAAAGTGGGGTGAAACATTCACATGTGCAAGGGTGACTACCTATTTAATAGTGGGGATGTGAATTTGTTCAATCACATATTTATATTTTCAAGGGATGTAAATAAGGATTTAGGGGTCTGCTATATGTTTGATAGGTGAGGGTAACCTATTAAATGTGCAAGCAAAGAGTATGTTCTGAAGGTGGTCTAGACAAGATTCAAGTTACAAAATCATGTTAGACAAGCAATAGAAACCCGAGTCATGCTCAATAGGGGTTAGGAAATTGAGGTATGTTTGACATGTCTAAAAATTATGATCTATGTTTGGTGAATGCCGAAAACCCAAGACATGATCAACATGCCTCAAAAACCTGATGGGTGTTTGATATGTGGTCAAAACTTGTTAAGGTAGAAAAATACTTGGGGAAATTTATAACTTATTTTGACTTCATAACACTTAGATATTTTTTTTGAAATAATTACTTCAATTTTAAATATGTTTGATCATTAATGACATATTTAAAATTGAATAGACTAGATTCTATTCATTTGCAACTGAAAAAACTTAAAGGATTTAGATTTTTTTACTTGTTAAATTTTGAGTACAACTGGATCTGACTATGTAACTTTTAAATAAAAGATATAAAGGAATAACTCTAGACTTTGGTTTCATAGACAAGTATTTATCCATATGGATACATAGTCATTTTAGGTTTTGATATATTGATAAGGAATTGAACAACCAATAAAATGAGACAAAACAAAATAAATAAGGAAAATAAAAACCAAATAATATGACACACTAAAAAGGAACGAATGAAAATAAACACAACCAAAATATTATAATCACCTATTTACATTCAGGGGATAACCTTCTTTCATTTTAAATAGTGACTCATATATTACCCACTATAGGGCAATAGGAGATGTGTATCATCTTGATATGCCATATATAAATTATTTTTTCCATAAAAGTGCCTTATTCTGAATGGGCCCATTTATGGAGAATCAAATTTTACATGACTTCCATTTGGTTTTCTTTGTTTATCCCATATGAGCACAAGATATCTTATTTGAAAATATTTTTTCTTTGCCTTTTTATAAAAGAGGATCTTAACCTAAGTTTGATGTTTTCTAATTCTGTCCACAACCCGTGTTCTATCTTATTCAAGCTTATCTAGATATGATATTATTTTATCTAGTGAACTTTCAATTTTTTTAATTTTCAATGGCCCTTGTTAATTATAGTGAATTAAATTCAAGTGTTATAGGAATAAAAACATATATCCGATATAAAATTGGAAAGGTAACATTCTAATAGCTATCCTTGAAGTGATCGATCAACCAACATGCGTCATACAATTTCTTGTGTTAGTTCCTCTAGTTTTCATCTACCAACTTACGAATGATGGTAATAGTATTTTTATTACTTGATTATGCCTAACCATTTCCTTGTGGGTATTTTTTAGAATAATGAGATAAGGAAACACCATAGCTATAATAGAATCCAACCAATTTTGTAGAATATAATTTAGATGAATTATCAGCTATGATATTTTATGATACCATATCTTACCAAGATATTTTATTTGATGAAGTTGCATAAATTTTTTGAAGTAATTTCTTTGAATGGAATAATCTTGATTCATTTGGTAAAATAATTTGTAACTATGAGGATATGAGTGTGAACATCACTCGAATGAGGATTTATGGTTCCTATAAAATCCAATCCCCATTATTGAAAAGGTTCTTAATTACCACAAGTTTGAGAGGGAAAGCTAAAAGTTTTGGTCACCTAAAAAATTGCAAACAAGTTTCACATTTTCTTATCCATTCATAATAATATTTGAATAATTAATCCAATAGGAATGGGTTCTCAATATATTTTATGTCTTCATTGGAGCCAAGAAATGTCCATCACAAGCTTGAATTTAACTTATTTTATTGTTCTCGATCCACATATCTTATAAAGAAACCATAAATTATTTTATTGAATAATGTGTCATACCAAACCACATTCTTATTTTATTTTAACTTGATTATTATTCATTGCTTAGCATCTAGATAAGGTGGTAAATATCCATATATCAGGGAAAAAGTTGATGTCTGAGAACCTTTCATATGTAGAATCTACAAATAGAACTATTATCACTCAATTTTGAACCCTTGGAGAGGTAGTTCAAGCCTTTTCCAAACTGAGTGAAACATTAGATTACCTCTATGCCTATGGGTTGCCTATAGCAGAGGTGAACCTCTAGATTAAAGGGTTAGCTCCCTATATTTGTCTTTGGTAGCTTATCACATATACTACTAGCTTGGTTGGGTTTGAAAATAGATAAAAAGAACATGAAATTAACATATTATAATGAGGTGATGTACCAATTTGATCTCCACTAGGCTACCATTAACTTTCACTATGAAAGATGGCTCAAAAAACTATCTTTAACATCCAAGGTTTCTCTGACATAAGTATTTCAAACATGAAGGTGATATACAATGCACTTCTCAAGGTGAATGAATAATACATTTGATTATAAATAGTAATGATATTACTTACACTTAGAGATAGACAAATACACTAACTACACTTCATGTGACTTGTTAGAGAGTAAACTACTTGCATAAAACATAAAATAGTAAAGTGAACACAAGGATAGATGATTATCACTTATCATTCCACTATGAACTAATTTACGCAATTAAAAAATAAGTTATGAAATCAAAACCATATTTAAAATATTTATTCAAATGAAAATAAAGTATTAAAACTACTAGGGATTCAACATACTAGGTGTGGATTTTACAAACTTAGCCAAAAGTGGCTACTCTTATATATAATAGTGAAGAGAGATAGAAAGAGGTGTATGGTAAAATAATATTTTCAAGTGTCAATGAGAGTTACAAAAAGAAATTGAGTTATGAGATAGTCCAAATAGATCTACAAGTCCATGTGTTTCACTCCTGAATTAGATCCAACCTTCCAAGTGGCATAGGGATTACAAACTTGCTTGACACCTTGACTAGTTTCTTGAAAACTGCCCTTCTTTGCATGAAAGGAGTGAGAAATGGACCTTCCAACCATGAGTTCAACTTGAAATTATATTAAATCACTAAAAATATTATGACTTAAGAAAATCCTCTAGCCTACCATTCCATCATTCGTGTGCATAAGTGTCTTGTAACTCTTCATTTCCCACACCTAGTTTGGTCCAAGTGGCTCAAAACCCAAGTGAATATTCTTCATCTCATAAAAAATAAATTAATGTTATTTTATTATAAGGTATGAAACACACCATTTTTGTTCTTGGAACAACTCCCAAGAACTAATTTTGCTCCCTAAGCCTTTATTAGGCCTAGTTTCTTTGTAGCCTTATAAACCTATAAACCTCCTTGTGTATGGATTTATACAGATTATATTGAGAAAATAATGGTATATTATAGGACCCATTATTTCATTATATCTCAATGTCAAATTTCATATTTAGAGTCTAAGTGTAAACCCATTTTTTTGCTTTTCTTTCCCTTGAATTAGGCCTCCTTGCCTAGAACCCTATTTTCTTGCTCCAGACTTCTACCAAACGTGTGAAATAACCCAAAATAGTTTGATTCACTTTTAATAGTCCATAAAAAACCTCCATGTAAATTTTTAGGTCTCGAGACCTTGTGTAAGTATGCAAACCAAGAAATGGCCTTACCACCTAGTCTCATTTTGAGCCTATTTAAGAATACCTTGGAAAATGGGCTTGGTTTGATCACCTATAGAATATCCTATTTAATTTTTTGGACTTTAATGGCTATGAAAACTCCAAAATTACCTCATCCTATGATTTGGAAGCTCTCCCCTTCTCAGAACATTTGAAAAATACCAAAACATGCAAAAATATGGAATTTGTGAAGATATAGATATAAGTGACATTAGCATTAGAGTACATGTAAATAGCCTAATTATAGTTATAAATAAAATTTAAGAGTTTTTAGTATCAAAATATTTCATTAGATATGTATTTTAGGTCTTTTCTCCTTGACTACTCACTATCAAGGTTTTAGAGAGGTTTAAGCCCTGTTTATGGTCTTAACGATTGTTACTAAAGAACAAATCATTAAATGACATCCTTAAACTTTAAAATAATTATTATCTGATCTATTAATTTATCCAAAATATCTCATAATCCTATTACAAGTGTGAGCTATGGCATGAGTATCAGAAGTTGCTCCTTGAATGGCATGCTTAACATTCTTGAGGCTAGAGAGAGGTCAACTTTGAGTTTTGGGTCTCAAAACTCAATTCCAATACTTTGAGAGGATTATAAACATATGAAACATCCATTTAAATTATTATAAATTATATTTAAGTTATCATTAAACCTATGTATGATCAAGGTACACTGGTTAGGGTACTTGGAGTTATGGCCTTATTACCTTCTTGATAGCCCTCAAGGGCATTTGATGGAAAATTGAGTATGTATGTACCTTGTAAGTGTATGGAGATATATTATATGACTTTTCACTATCCTCATATTCCCTTCATGATATATGAAATTCTTTATTTTTGCCTTTGAGATTAAGCAGACCCTTAAGTCTCTTGACTGCCCCTTGCTAAAAGAGTGGGCCAAGTTTGAGACAAAATAGTAGATATTTACACTATTAGTATGAATTTTAATTAGCCATGGATGTCTTTTTTAAATAATTAACACCATCTATACCAATTTCCAAATCATCATCATACATATAGGACCCTCAAAACTCAAATTTACTAAGACTAGTTATAGCATGTGTAAGTTAACTGTGTACATTTTAGAAACTCAATTTTGATCAGTATTATCTAGTTACCTATTGGTTTTAAAAATACATATAAATTATTTATCTACTCTGAGTTGGACCTTCTATTCTCTCACTCCATGCTTTAATTCTCACTTTAGGCTTAAGGTTTGCCTAATTTGAGCTTGTAGTCTGTGTATGCCCTTAGAGAGTGACTTAACTATATACCTTTATAATAGGTCCATCATTCTCATTATTAACCTATTCAATAGGTTATTTAACCTAGATGGAATCTAAATTGAGTTCAAGGTTCTCTCAAATACCTCTGCCATTCTCTTTAGATTTGAACTAACTTGTTGATACTCCATAAAAGAATGTAGCTTACCTATAGGGTCACTTGACTGTGAATAGGGTTTAGAAACCTCACTCTTATTTTAGTGACATCTCAATGTTACATGACTCAGTTGAAGTCTCAAATTAGGTTCAAGTTCTCTTCATACACCTTTGCCAACACTTCTAATCTTATAACTAGATTGTATGTGTCTTAGAAGGTAGCCTGTAGGTGTCTATCAAGGTTTTGACTATGTTCTTGGTGATTTAGGATCTCATTCTTATAATTAAAACTTATTCAAAAGGTCATAGACTTAGTGTAAGTCCCAAATAGGATTAAATATACTTTCAACATCTCTAACCTCTCATTTTAAAGCCTACAGTCAGTCTGTAGTTGGAGTAACCTGTAGGTGCCCATGAGGGCATCAAGACTGCATTTGTGTGTTTGAACCTCATTTTATACATAAGAATGATCTCTTCAATGTAATATAAGTTAGTTTTATTTCTTAGATTAGTTTCAAAGACCCTTCATACTCTTTTTCTCCCCTCATTGTGTGAACCTTACCCTACACCTTTGAGTCATGGCTATAGGTTCCCATGAGGGTGTTTTGGGTTTTGAAGCTAAACTCCTTCTTATTGACATAATGTTTGAACATATTCAAACCAAAAGAGTTAGCTCTATTATAAATGTATGTTCTATATAATTCTTTTTGACATCTTCAAATCACTTTTATCTAGCACACTTCTATGTAGGCTACTTGTAGATGCTCTTTAGATAGTGTAGTTAAATTATTAATTAACTCCATTGGATGGTCCAAATGACTTAGATGTTCTTCAAGGGTTTGTAACATTGTCTTCATCTATATTGTATTTTAACCTTCTACCTTGAAGCTCACTTATATTGAATGGATAATGTTTATCTTGGTTTAAATGAGGACCTATAGGATTGAGGCCTATAAGTCACTATTGGATGATTTAGGGCTACAAATCCAATTTTTGGGTGTCTGAACCTATCAAGTTTGTCAAGCCATTTCATACCTCCTAGACACTTCTCAATGGTATATAAAGGTTCATGATCATGCTTCTCATCACCTCAAACTCACCTTACAGTCCTGTATGGACTTCATACATAGTCCTCTTATGCACAAGCCCTATGAGTTGTGAATTAGAGCATTTTAGACAATTTGTACCATTTGATGAAGGTAGTGAGGAAGTCATAATTATATAATGCATGTAAAAGTGTATCAAGTCTCTTTTCACAACTTTGAACATCCTCAAACTACTCTTATAGTCCATACAACATGTATGTGAAGGAAAAAACAAGATCTCATTGGAAAAATATGCATTTGGACTCCTTTTTTGAACCTTTCTTCACTTTCAGGAGTATAATATCATCTTAAGACTTCACATCATGGTATATTATTGGTAATTGATCCTATATTAGCAATAAAACTCTAATAGACTAGTTCAAATATTGATAATATCTCCAAAATCAAGCATACTTGAAGATTATGAACAAAACATATCTTCAGAAAAAACACTTGAACTCCATGAAACTGAGGGAGCGTACATAATTTATGAAGCATTATAAAACCTTTAAGAATGATGACCATCAATACAAAATAAATAATTATAGAAAAATTCATTGAGACAACCTATACACTAAGACATTCTTCCTCCAAGTGAAGGAACCTCATAAAGATGATTTGGCTGATGAAAACACCATGAAAAAGATGATGCAGAAAAAATAGGATCCAAAAATTCTATTTAATAATTTTTTTCAAGATTTTTCTATTTTTAAAAATTATATATTTTTAGAATTGAAAGTCAACTTCAGTTGAATTTTGTCTCATAAGCTAATTTTAGTGTTTAGAATATTTTGGGATATTTTTAGAGCTGCATGCGCTTGCATGCATGCCTTACTAAAAATAGCAACTGATAAAAATAAATTTTTTTTTAGATGTTATTTTTTTTAGAATTTTCTAAAATTAGAAGTCTTTTTTTAGATTTTAGTTTTTTTTAGAATTTTTGCATGTTAACTCTAAATTTTGAGTTGAGGCTTATTTAAGCATGGTGTAGGTTTTTAACTATTTTAACCAACCAATAAGAATCAATTTCTGAGTATTTTTTCAAGATCTTGGCCTATTGGTAATTTTCTTGTTCTTGATAGTTTTTGGGTTCATTAGCTAGTATCAGAGTAAGTTTAAATCTTGGAGGAGTAAAGAATGGAAAAAGGATGAAGAGGTGTTGCATAACTAGACTATACAAGAACTGTAGATGAAAGTTCAACAATTAATAGAGGTTATCACCAATCAACAAAGAAGACAAGGTGGTGATGAGGAAGACACAAACCATGATGAAGAAATTCAACAAGAAGAAGAGTAACAGGAGTAGCCACCATCAATGGAAGAGAGGATGGTTCAGGGTTTATAAAGAAGAAATGAAGGAATCAAGGTTGATGTTTTAGATTATGGAGGTAGTTTAAAACCAGAGGAGTTGATAGATTGGATGAATAGCATGGAGAAGTTGTTCAAGTGGATGACTTTGAGAGAAGACAAGAAGGTAAAATTTGCATGCACAAAATTGAAAGGTCATGCAATGATTAAGTGGGATCACCTGTAGAAGAGAGATAGAGAAAAGGTAAAGAGAAGATTAATTCATGGAAAAAGATGGAGAAGAAGCTGAGGGATAAATTTCTTCCTATGGATTATTCACAAACCCTATACAGAAGATTTCAAAATTTGAGGCAAAAAGATCACAGTATACAAGAGCATACAGATGAATTTTATAAGCTTTACATACGAGTGGAACATGATGAAATAGAATATCAGATGGCTACAAGTTATGTAAATGGTTTGAAATTTTTTATTCAAGATGAATTAAGCATTTATAGAATACTTAACATGGAGGAGGCTTATCAATTAGCTTTAAAGGTAGAAGAAAAACAAAATAGACAAGATTTTAGAAGGACATCTACTAGTCAAGGAAAGGTAGATCCCCTCTAATAAGGGGATGAGGTGGGTTTAATACCACTAGAGGTGTATTTAATGCCAATAAAGGTGAATCATCACGTGGTTTAGAAAGGCAAGATGATAATAGGTAAGGGTTTCAATACCAACAAAGAAGAAGAGGATTTCAGAGAGGACAAGGTTACGATGGTTTTAGAGGATGGTTTCCAAATCAATGCATAACTTATGTCTATTATAAATGTGGAGAAGAAGGGCACATAGAATTAGAGTGTCCAAACTATCAAGACCAAGAAAGGATGTAAGGAGATTGCCCAAGAGTAAATCCAGTTTAAGCTAAAATAAAAGAGTAGAATAATGAAGTTGTATTAGTAGATGTTGGAGAAAATCTCATGATAAAAAGAACCATGATAATTCCAAGGAAGGATCAAGTGTATCATAAAGAAGGTGGTGATGCATGGCTGTGATCAAATATTTTTTGAATAAGACGTACTTCAATTGGAAAGATATGCAAAGTAATTATAAATGGTGGTAGTTGTGAAAATATGGTTTCTAAAGAAATGATTGAGAAACTAAATTTGTAGTGTGAACAACATCCTAATCCTTATCAGATTTTATGGTTTAAGAAATAAAATGAGGTTACATTAGATAAAAGGTGCTTAATCAAGTTTTCTATTGGAAAAACTTATAATGGTGAAATATGGTGTGATGTTATTCCGATGGATGCATGCCATATGTTATTAGGGAGACCATGAAAATTTGATAAGAAAGTAGTTCATGATGGAGTGAAGAACACATATAATTTTTGGAATGGTGGTATAGAGGTAGTTTTGTTACCTCTTAAAAAGGAAGTGAAGAAGAAAGCATGCTCTGTACTAAGGAATTTATCCAAGAGATGAAGGTAGCAAGTTGTTGTTATGCACTAGTAGTAAAGAATGAATAAACAAAAATGATGTCAATACCAATAGAATTAACAAGCGTGTTGAAAGAATATGAAGATGTTATGACTGATGAGTTATCAGTTGGTTTACCACCAAAGATAGATATTAACATCACATTGATTTAATTTCAAGATCAACTCTACCTAATCAAGCAGCTTATAGGATGAGTCTAATAGAACATGCAGAATTAAATAAATAGGTTATTAAATTGCTAAGGAATAAAGTGATAAGGGAGAGTATGAGTCCATGTGAAACACTAGCACTGATAACTCCAAAGAAAGATGGAGGATGGAGAATGTGTGTGGATAGTAGAGTAATTAATAAAATTAAAATAAAGTATAGGTTTCCTATACCTCGTTTAGATGATATGATGGATGTGCTTGCAGGAGTAAAATATTTTACCAAGATTGATCTAAGGAGTGGCTATTATCAAATTCAAATTCATGAAGGAGATGAGTGGAAAACTACATTCAAGATTAGGGATGCTTATATGAGTGGATGGTGATGCCATTCGGATTATCTAATGCACCTAACACATTCATGAGGGTGATGAATACAATACTAAGAGAATATATTGGTAATTTTGTGGTTGTTTATTTTGATGATATTTTGATATTCAGTAAGACTAAATAAGAACACTTATAACATTTGATAATGTTAATGGATTTGTTAAGAAAAGAGAAGTTGTATGCAAATTTGAAGAAGTGCAGGTTTATGCAGAATAGTTTGGTATTTTTGGGATTTGTAGTTTCAACAGATGGTGTGAAAATGGATGAAGAAAAGATAAAGGCAAATTTTGAGTGGCCTACTCTAAAAAGCATTACAAAGGTAATAAGTTTTCATGGTTTAGCAACTTTTTATAGAAAATTTATTAAAATTTTTAGTGGTATTATGGCACCAATAACAGATTGCATGAGAGATAAGGAATTTGTATGGATTAGAGCAGCCACAAAAAGCTTTGAAAATTTGAAGAAGAAGATTTAAAAAAGGTCAATTTTAGCATTACCAGATTTTAACAAACTATTTGAGGTTGATTGTGATGCTTCATTTTTAGGAATTGGTGCTATGCTGAGTCAAGAAGGAAAGCCAATAGCGTATTTTAGTGAGAAATTGAATGAGGTAAGAATAAAGTATTCTACTTATGATGTTGACCTTTATGCAATTGTACAAGCATTAAGACATTGGAGGCATTATATGGTGCCTAAGGAGTTTATACTATTTACAGATCAGGAGGCTTTGAAGTATATGAATACACAAAATAAGTTGAATAGTAGATATGCAAAGTGGGTTTCTTTCTTACAGGGATATAATTTTGTGTTGAAGCATAAATTAGGAAAACATAATCAGGTAGCTGATGCATTGAGCATGAGGGTAGTGTTATTATATTATGGTGAGTGAAGTAGTTGGATTTAAAGCTATTAAAGAATTATATGATACTGATCCATATTTTAGCAAGGTATTTGAGCAGTGCAAGAATCCATTAATAGGTGAGACAAATAATCTTCATGATGAGTATATTATACAAGAAGGTTATCTCTTCAAAGGGAAACAATTATGCATTATATTTGGGTCTCTATGAGATAATATAATAAGATAATTACATAGTGGTGATTTGGCTAGACATTTTGGTAAGACGAAGACAATAGCTTTGGTGGAGGAAAAATATTTTTGGCCAAAGATAAAGAGAGATGTGAAAAAGTATGTTTAAAGGTGTAGAATATGTTAGGTGGCTAAAAGACATGCAAAAAATACTAGACTTTACATGTCATTATTGGTTCCAAGAGGGCCATGGATAGATTTGAGTATGGATTTTTTGTTGGAATTGCCAAACACACAAAGAGGTAACGATTAATTTTTTTTGTTGTGGACATATTTTATAAAATGGTTCATTTTATTGCATGTAATAAAACCAATGATGCCGCTAGAGTTGCAGAATTATTTTTTATAGATATTGTGAGATTGCATGGTGTTCCAAAAACCATTACTTCAAATAGGGAAACAAAATTTCTAAGTCATTTTTGGAGGACTTTGTGGAAGAATATGGGTACTAGGATAAAATTCAATAGTGCATATCACCCACAAAGAGATAGACAGACAGAAGTTGTGAATAGGAGCTTGAGAAATTTATTGAGATGCATAGTGGGAGAGAAACCAAGGCAATGAGACTTGGCTTTACAACAAGTTGAGTTTGCATATAATAGTTTAGTGAATAGATCAACATGAAAGTCAACTTTTCAAAAATTTTATGGGAGAAATCCTATGGGAATTTTTTATTTGGTAAAATTTCCAATTGTAGATTGAATTAGTGATGATGTAGAAGCATTTGCAGAGCATATGCAAAAGTTGAAAGTAGTAAGAACAAAGTTACAAGAAAGAAATGAGAAATATAAATCAATAGTAGATATCACAAGAAGGTCTAAAGTATTTGAACAAGGAGAGTTGGTAATGGTTTACTTGAGGAAATAAATATTTCTAAAAGGCACATACAAGTTGAAGTACAAAAAAATTGAACCATGCAAAATTGTGAAAAAAATCAATGATAATGCATATGAGGTAAGTTTACCACAAAATTTTGATATTTTTCTAGTATTTAATGTTTCATATTTATATGAATTCCATGGAGAAGATGGTGAAGGTGATGAAGATGAAGAAGTAAATTGGTAGTAGTGGGTTCCAAAGAAAAAGAAGGATAAGATAGTGTAGGTTTTGGATATGAAGATAGTGAGCACAATGTAAGGGAATTATAACAGGTATTTGGTCTACTGGGAAGGATTGCAACAAGAAGAAAACACTTGGATTATAGAATGAGAGCTAAATAAGATTGACAAAGACAAATGGAAACAATACAATTAGGACAACTCATGAGAGCTGAGTTATTTTTAATCAGAGGAGAATGATGTAGAAAAAATAGGGTCCAAAAATTCAGTTTAATAATTTTTTTGAGTTTTTTCTATTTTTATAACTAAAAGTCAACTTCAGTTGAATTTCATCTCATAGGCTAATTTTAGTGTTTAGAATATTTCAAGATATTTTTAAATTTGCATGTGCTTGCATATGTGACTTACTAAAAATAGCAGTTGCTAAAAATAGATTTTTTTTAGATGTTAGTTTTTTTAGAATTTTCTAAAATTAGAAGTCTTGTTTTAGATTTTAGATTTTTTTAGAATTTTTTCATGTCAACTCTAAATTCTGAGTTGAGGCTTATTTAAGCATGGTGTGGGTTTGTAATTATTTCAAGCAATTAATAAGATTAAATTTTTGAGCATTGTTTCAAGATCTTAGACCATGGTTAGCACTAACTCTAGATATTAAACTGATGTCATGAAAGATGTAACTTGAGATAGACCAATGTCATGAATGCTTTTCCCTAAATTTATTTTATGTACTGCATTGATTATCTACCAAAATTTTTACATGTCTATATGCCCAAGGTATGTATTTATAGCCTTGTCAATGTTGGAATCAAGGCTCAAAGTAGGAACAACTTCTTGAAATTAGTACTTCATATATGTATTCCTATTATTTTTTGGAGTCTTTGGTGAAATTAATGTAGACATCTAATGAAACTCTCCTTGAAAGGATAACAAAGTCCTAAAGCTGATCTTATAAGAGAGTGGACTTTGGAGTGTGCTTGGATAGTATTCAGAATCCATATGGAGGATAAGCAAAGGGTGGAGTTATAACACTAGTTTGGAAAGTGTCAAGATTATGACATGTGTCTAGTAAAGGATTGGATTCTGTTATGTGTCCCAATAGAGCCTAGATCTTGTAAGGTGTCTTGATAAATCTCATAATTTTGACATTGGTCTAATAGAGGCTCAAATCCCACCAAGGGTGAATGCAAATCTTGAGTTCTATGAAGGGCTTGAGCAAGTGTGAAATCCTAAATAAATGAACAGAGGGTGTATTTTATTGGTATATCAAGTCAAACTTGAAAATTCTTAAGAGTTTTGAGAAAAATTGATGAATGTAATAAGATATTTGAAATCTAAGATCTTTGAGAACATTTCAAAAGTCCTCAAGACCAAGAAATGTGAGGAAATCCTAGTATCTATCATGCATAATAATGAATCAAATCTGTAGATGTAATTTTATCTTTCTCATGAGATAATTATGAATGAAAATTAGAGATAAAACCTAAAATAACAAATATAAATGCCATGGAAGGAACACAAGGAATTAGACCATGGAGGGAGACAAGAGTGAGGTGGAATGAAAATGAGAAGAAAAGGGTTAAAGAGGGGTGTGTGGGGGAATATTCACACGTGCATAGGTAAATACCTATTTATTGGTAGGAATGTGAAGCTATTCAATCATGTATTATGATCCACAAGGTATTAAAATAAGAATTTAAGGGTCTACTATGTGTTTGAAGGGGAGGGAAACATGACAGATGTGTAGGCAAAGATCAGGTTTTAGAGGTGGTCTAGACAATATTTAGGTTATAGAAGTATGTTAGACAAACATAAAAACCTGAGTAATGGTAGATAACCTAAGGTATGTTTGACATGCCTCAGAAGTTTGCTTTATGTTTGGTGAAGGTCAAGAACTTGAGACATGTTTGACCTGCCTCAAAAACCCAAGTGGTGTTTAACATGGGGTCAAAACCTATCAAGGTAGAAAAATATATGGGGAAATTTATAACTTATTTTTACTTCAAGACACTTAGATAATTTTTTTTCAATAATTCAATTTTAAATATGTTTGATCATTAATGACATATTTCAAATTGATTAGACCAGATTCGCTCATTTGTAACCAAAATAACTTAAAAGATAAAAGTTTTTACTTATTTAATTTTGAGTACAACACAATGCTAAACTATTAAAAAAACATTATAATTACCTCAAAGGATTGGATGCTATGGATATGTCTCTCAACAACTTTTATCTATGAATTTATTTTCATGGAATGTTTAGGGTCTAATACACTCACATTGTAACTATGTTGTGTAAGAATTTTAAGGGAAGTTTTTAGACATGGACATTCTCTGCCTTCAAGAAGTTAAGGTGGTGGATTTCATTCTCTATGTTGTCATTAAATTTATTTAGTATGATTTCCTTCTTCTAAAAATTAATCATGATATGTGTTGTGGAGGTTTAATTATATTTTTTCTCTAAAATGGCTACCACATTACGTGGATTATACCTTTGACCCCACACATCATGTCATTTGGATAATTTTAAACATCAAAAATCACTCATTTAGAATCATTAATGTTTTCATCTCAAATTATTCTCATGAAAGAGAATATTTATGGTGGTGGATTGATAATTAACTCCTAGACTCCTTTAGGCAATTTATGGTAACTTTAATATGGTAAAGTGGCCTACTGACGAGATCATTCATCTATTGATGCATTGG
The DNA here is from genome assembly GCA_037957365.1 of Torreya grandis. Lineage (NCBI taxonomy): Eukaryota > Viridiplantae > Streptophyta > Pinopsida > Cupressales > Taxaceae > Torreya > Torreya grandis. Next base: position 584,355 of record JARHVA010002124.1, on the reverse strand, counting down.
ACTATTGGTGAAAGGGAAGCTTGGATTTTCATGGACAATAAATTCATGTTTTATGAACCTAATTCCACATGTCATCCCATGTTGGAATTTTGGTACACTTGGTCTAAACTATGAGGTGGATTTGACTATGTGCTCAAGCATCTCGATCAAGTTATGATCTCCACACAAATGTACTTCTCCTTTGATGAAGTTTTTTCATTGTAGCTTGAAGTTATGCAAGTTTTTCCCTTTTTTGATCATTTTCCCATATGCTTTCACATTGCTTGGCATTATAATAAGTTTGAAATCCAAAAATGTAATTTTTAATGAAAACTTCACTTTTGGAGCATAGGCCCATTATTGACCACATTCATAGAGTTTATAACCTCATTCATTGGAAAACTCACCAGCTAATTTAGATCTAATGGTGGTCCAATGCAATCACATGTACAACTCAATTTATCTACATTTATGGTTGAAAACTAGAAAAGATACTATGGTTCCCTACTCTAAAACCTCCTCTAAGTTGAACCAGGTAGTGGTGATGTTTGAGCTAACTCCTTTCTATGATCCTTTGCAACTATAAGTGGATGAGATTAGGAAACACATTCCAATTATAGATAATTACAATTCTATAATAGCTCAAATTTGGGCTTGTATACATTGGCTCAAAGTGGATGACATGGTCTCTATGGAATTATTTCACATACTCAAAGTCTGACATGACACTAAATAGATTAAATCCATTTAGGATGTAGGTCAATACCTTGCTAAAGTACCAAATATGATCCAAGTATTCATTTGATACTACCAATAATTCTTCAAATCCAAAGATCCATCCATTGAGTGATAATAATCCCTTAGCCAATGCCTTTCAATTGTTCCCTACAAGTTAACTCCCATATAAAGAGTTACCTATGATAGGATAATCTCCATTGAGGACATTTAGGATGTTCCATACAAAGAGTTGCCTATGATATGATAAACTCCATTGAGGACATTTAGGATGTGGCCATCTAAATGGCCAATGAAGAATATCTTGTATGTGATGGATTTACTTGTGAGTTATATAAAAATTGGGACAGTGTTGGGCCAAACCTATATCAATTCTATCTATAATATTTTAATACCCATTCCTTAGGGGCTGACATCAATAAATGTCACATTAAATTCATTCAAAAGTTAGAAGATCCAGAGATAAATAGTAATTGGTGGTCTATCAATTTACTTAATTTCTCTTACAAGATCATTGTTAAAGTAATTTCACTCTATCTTTGTCATATCTAGGCCTTGATTGTTAGACCTGAGCAAACATGTTTCATTCAAATCAGATACATACTAGATAATATCCTTTTGGTTTGGGAGGGTATGTAATGGGCTTGAAGGTCCAATAAAAAATCAACATTCATCAAAATTAAATTTGAGAAAGCTTATGATCATATCAAATGGACCTTTATTTTCATTATGTTGAAAGCTTTAAGGTTTTGTATTACTTTCCTTTGATGAGTTTAAATTCTTTTTCAAAATGCTTTAACCTTCCTTTCCATCAATGGCATCAACTTTGAGCATTTTGTGATTTTCATATCCATTTGGTAAGGATGCCCTTTAACACTTGAGTTATATGTGCTTGTTACTAAAGTCTTTGAATATCTCTTAGCCAACACACAATCTCAAGGTTTGGTTCAAGGTATTTCTATCCCAATAGAGGAACCCTCCTAACTCTTCAATGGTCATTTTATGGATGTATCTTTTTTTACACTCATTGAGGATAAGACTAATCTAGCCAATGTTATGACTTGCCTTTATACTTTATGTCTTTCCTATAGATAATCTATTAAATGGAAAAAGATGCAATGCTATAGACAATCCTTCCTCCCTCCACCTCTTTGGGTGATTTAGTATGATTGGAAATAGATTTAATATTATGAGATATTTAAATATTTGTGTATGCCATTTTTATTCTAGGTTTCACCTTCTATCCTCTAGTAATATGTGGTGGATTAGGTTACTAAAAAACTCTCTTATTGGATACCTAATCTCTCATCTATTTCTAGTGAAGTTAAAGTGTGTTCTAAGGTGATCATGGCTACTCATGTCTATTATTATTCATTTTGGGTTCCCTCTGAAGTTTTTGTTCATAAGCTTAAATACCTTCTCAAATTTTTTTGTCGGTCAATTCTTCCTTTGACAAAGGGTTCCATAGGGTTTCCTAGGAATTATATTGTTTCCCTAAGGAGGTTGGATGGATGGGATTTATTGACATTTAATTCTAAGGCTTGGTTATTCTTCCCAAATGGAATATTGGTTCCATTGAGGGGAATGAGGCTTGGAAAGTGTTACTAGGAAATTGTATTTATGAGGGTACTCATTATGATAGTGAGACTTAGAAAGGGATAGGATTTGTTAATATTCTCACTCTTGTCACCCCTATCAAATTTGATAGGTCTTTCCTGGTCAAAATCATTTGTAAGGCTTGGGAAAAGACAAAGCATTGGTAAATATGGAATGGAAATTGATTTAGATATGGTATTTTTATTAACCACCACTCTTTGTGTTGGTCCCTTTTTATCAATTTCCATGTTGTTCTTCTTTTTGAAGTTCCTTGGATTCATCCCCTAAAGTTTTTTAGAAGAGAAATTTGAACTTTGTAAGATTTGTTTTGTAAACAATTCCAATTTTGTCTAGCTTGAGTGGAATATGTAATATTATGAGGATATTATTATTATTGTTACCATATATATGATACATAAAATATTTTTTACCTCTTCTCACCTTTAGTGGAAGGGATAGAAATGGTATGTTGACACTACTTTATAGAATTATACCATTCATAAGGGTTATGAATGGTTGTCCCCTCACCTACCAATGGTTGAGAAGCTCAATGCCACATGGGATATTCAATATTCCATATACACTTAGGTTAGAAATTTACATATTATTTGGTCATATTATATTTAACCCAAGCTAGCTCACTTTGGTTGGTATTTTCTCCACCAATGTCTTCTATTTGGGAGGTGTCTGGTGTAGCTAGGGGTGATTCACCTATAATGCCCATTTTATGAGAATTTATATACTATTATGCATTTATTATAGTTTTCCCATAAGGCCCATCATGTGTGGAGTTGGATTCATGGTTTCTTAATCCCCTTTCATACATCACATTTCAATTAAAACCATATCTTCCTCAGTGACAATCCTAACATGCCACTAAAGTACACCCAAGTTTGGCATACTTTTATAATAGAAATTTTGTTTTCAAATTTATTTTATAATCTTGAAATGTCTTTTTTTGGTAATTATAAGAATTTTGAAGTTTTCATGAACTTCTTTCAATACTATAGCATCAATTAAATTATAAACAATAATTTGTAATACTAAAACATAAAACCCAACTAGAATCTTTATTATAATAAATTGAAATGTCCCTTTTGGGTAATTTTTTGAATTCTAATATTTTTGTGATTCTTTGACAATACTAAAATATTAACAATACTATAAATATAAACATACAATAATAAATACAACTATAATATTTATTTCAATGACAAAAATGATGATTGAAGTTTGAATATTGATATAACTGATGGAAGGGTCATATGATAAATTATAGATGATATGTTAGACACCAAGGTAAGCCAACTAATGCAAAACAATCTACCCAAAATGTCATTCTATGGTTTTAGATGGTACAATCACTAAAAATGGTATGCCAGCATTTGATTGGTATGATAAGAAATAAACCTCAATAAAATGATGAATCATTGTACAATAATGATTGGAACACAACACTATAAAACTTCACAAAATATGAAATTTGGTTAGAATATTCAACACTAAGAAAATACCAATAACCAAAATAAAATATAGAATTAGTTTTAATCTATCAACACAAATATGTTCCCTAGATAGAATCACCACAAAGTATAGGAGGGATTTCATTCATAGATCCTGTACATCAGAGGGTTTTTGTCCTTAGATGGATAAGTTGAACATGAAAGCTCAAACTCTAAAATAGGGTTTTGATTTCAATAATAATAAATAATGAATCCTTTTGACCACTTCTCTTATTTTATAATTTCCATTTTTATATTTACCCTAACCCTAAAATAATATAAAACACTTTTAGATAAATATTACTTTTCGGCCCACTTAATGACAATTACTTTTTGGCCCCCTTTATATTAATAATATATTAGTGTACTTTAAATACATGTTATAAAATAAAGTGACTTAAGAAAACTTAAAATATTATTATTAAATTATTTTCCTAACTTTATCCATTAACCTATGAGAAATAAGGGTTAAGGTACAGGTCTTTTGATTGGTTTAATTCAGAAAAGAGGACATGATAGTCCGCCTTTCTCAGAATTGCTTGCCTTCAAGAAATATCAAGTTCAAAAGCTCCATCTCTCCCTAAGTGGCCATATTTATAATACCTAAATCCTAATTGATCCTTGGGAACTTAAAATTTCAAATGGATCCTTATAAAATTGCACCCTCATTACCTACATCAGGTGATTTTTGTTTACAATTTATGCTTGCCTCAAAGAATTTAAAATTGGACTATAAATCAAAATTCATGAAGTTACACTGATTTCCAAATTCATGTTGTAAATGATATAATTTATTTTCAACTCTAACTTTATCTATATGATTGCATGCATTAGGACTCCTTGATGTTTATTGTGTATGAATACTTTCATATAATTATGCTTGGAATTTATGTCTAGTATTTAGTCTTTTTAGTTATGAGAGCTCAAGGTATTTATTTTTATGTTATGAACACATATGTCTACTACAAACTTACTTACAAAATTACCATCTATCCATGTTTATAGAATCAAATTCTATTTTTCTTTAGAATCTCATGACCTCCTCTTTTATCATTAATGATTTGCTTCACTAATTCCTTTGTATTGAAAGTGTTTCTTAAATAAGCTCCAAATTCATTTTCAAATTAATTTTTTTAGTACCTAACACCTAGAATAATGATTCATTTACTAATAATCCCATGAGCCTAGCAAGTTCATCTTCAAAATGAATCTCTCCTTTTGTTGATTGATTTTGATAAACTTGGATCATACTTGGAAAAAAATCTTGTTGCTACTAAAATTTGACTTATACAATTTAAAATTTGTTTATCTTGGGGTGGCTAACATGTTTGGAGCTTGAATCCAAACTTATGATTTGTTAGGTTCCATTATTTGGGTGCTATCTTGGGGGAAAATAACTAAACACCAGACTATACTTATTCACAAAACTTTGAATATAAAAATGATGTTTATTTATCTTACCACAAAATGAAAAGGTACAAATGCCTTCCAAAATAAGCATCTTGTTGCCTCTGTTACTTCTATTTTTCTAAACATCACAACTTTCCATTATATAGTAAAGTTTCTCTCCTTGGATTGAGGATTCTTTGAATATCATCCCATGAAAATAAAATCACTAAAAAACCATAACCAAATTAGTATTCATAACATACCATCAATAATGATATTGAACTTATCACCAATTTTACCCTTCATGTGTCTCAAAATATCATTTGGATCCCATATTTGAATACATAAGATAACTTAAGCAGAAGGATCTGTGTGATTTCACATTTTCACCCTTATTATAATGCTTCCCATGATGACAAGATTTTTTGGACTTATTTTCATAGACATGTGCAATATCATTATGTTAGTTTACACTAAGAATCATTTAGTGAATTATCTTCTTGACTATTTACCACAAATAGTGGTTCATAAGTATTATTAATACCTTCTTCTCCTTAGCAAGGTCAAGAAAAATATTCATTAATGTGCCATTAATTACACATAAATAAAGTCTATTACATATGGTAAATGTTATGCCAATGTTTAATGGTAAATCATAAATCCTTACAAATAAATTAAAACCATTATGAGAAAAGGAAATTATTGCTACCCCACTAAACATGCCATTGACTATGTATGGAGAATAGTCATATTACCATTTATCGCCAAGCGTAATGATAAATATTATGACACATGGATTTGTAAACATGGCCATAATTAAGGAAATATCACTCTCTATCCAAACATCAAACTTGAATCCAACCAATATGGTATATGTATGAATATGGTTACCTTGTAATTTAGTTGCTCCATTGTCACTTGCCTTGAAAGCACTATCAAATGTGAGGTGACAAGCTTTCAGACCTTGAATTGAACTCATGAGTCTCAGTGTATATTAATTATAATTATTTTGAGCATATCATGTAATCCATGCATTCCATGTTGCTTCCACTTTACAAGTAGATAAATTGAATGCTTCCTTTAGTTCCTCCAAAAGGCACATATATGTTTTTGTGGAGGAATTATAAATCTAATTTATAGTTAGTCTCACTAGCACAATTATATGTGATCCTTTGGGTAAAGAATAGAGTAAAGGATCAATCAACCAAACCTATAAAATAATAACTAATTATTTTGACATACCTTTTTATGGTTCCCATGTATGAGTCATATCTTGTTGGTAATAAATGCTTTATTGTTTCATCTGTTGATTTGTGGCTTATAAATAAGATATTGTTGAACATTATCATTATTTAAGGGAGAGTATGTTGAGCATTATCATTGAGTGTTGAGCTTTGGTATTTAATGTTATCATTGATGTCAAAGGTTTTAATGAAGATGCATGGTTATTTCATTAATGTCAATCTAATATCATTGATGTCAAAGGTTCTTGTGAAGATGATTGGTCAAGTAAGCCTTCAGGTATGTATATGAGGAGTTTTGATTGCCAACACAGTAAGTGTTATTGACGTATGAGAGTAGTGATGAGAGAATACTGTTTGTAGTATGTTTTGATGTCAGGATGAGTGAGATCATTAAGAAGAAACATGAGTGAGTACATGTTAATTTATTAAGTGTTAAGCATCTTATAATTCTTTTTATAGACTTTGTGAAATTATATTTATAGGTGTAAGATGAAATGAGTGAGCTTTAAATAAGAAACTATGTGCTCCAAATATCTATGTAAATATCTCTAAAGATGATCTGAATGAGCTCTGAAGATGATAATGCTCTAAATAATACATGATAGTGTTTTAGCATGAGAGAGGTTGTTTGAATTTACACATGAGGTATTGAAGACCTTGAAATTGATTAAAAGGTCAGCTTTGAAGATCTATGCATACATCTTCAAAAATGCTACAGTTAAACTCTAAAGATTTGTAAGTAGCTTCTAAGAAATTATTTTTGAAGCTCTGAAGAAGAGTGGGTGTATGATATTGCTTGAGAATACATAGGATACATTGAAACATAGGAGAGTTTCAAGGTGGAGTCTACAATGTGGCTAAAAGATCTAATTCAAGGCCTAATAAGACTTGCAAGTCAAGGTTTAGAAAGCAAGAAGAGAGATGGTTGCCAGATGAGGTAACATGATCAATTTTCATGACATGGGTGAGTAGGTGAATATTAACAGAGATGAGTCAAGTTATTTTAAGTATGTGCATGGATTTTTAGATCAAGGTTTGAAAGAAAAAGACTTGAAAAGTATTTCAAGGTTTCTCGAGTGTATAAAATAAAGAGTTGTCTACTCGAGAAGGTTTTCTTAGTGCTCGTTGGTACATGCAACATCTATATTATAACCTAAGATGTTCATGGTAGATGAGGAATGGTTATATCTCAATGTTATAATCATTAGTTTTTGGAAAGAAGAACAAAGTTTTATGAATGATCATTAAGACTAGAAGATGGTGTAAACCCTGATAAGGACCTGATATTGAAGATCTTGTTCTAAAAAGATCATAATGGTTTGGTATGATCATATAAGTAATTTTAGGTTGAATTAAACTCTCCCAAGTATCTCTACATGTGATTTGTTTCTTATATGAGTGAGTAGACCCTACAGTAAAGTGCTTATCTTTTAAAGATTTTTTGTAGTAAATAAAGTTGATCAAGTCAAAGTTGCTAAGTAGATGAAGATCAAAGTATGAGACTTGTAGTTTTTGTTCATGAAGATTTATGGATAAGTTTTATATCTCAAGTGTGTAATATTGGTGATCAAATTTGTCCAGTTGCTAATAGATCTAATGGTACAGACAATAAGAAAATTAGATAAATGTAAGAAGATGTTTCCTTATGAGTTTTCATGTGAAAGTGATGTATTGAAATGTATGATGATTTTTTTTGGGTCTTAAATTATCTATCCATGATTTTTATAAGATTGGAAGTCTATGTAGAATGTTAAAATAATAAAGATAAAATGGATTATCTGGCTGAGTAGAGCCTATGAGAAAGAAGTTCAGTAATTTATTTGTAAGACCAATAATTTTAATTATAGCTCATGATCTAATTGGTTGAGTTTCCTCTAAGGTTTTTATAAGATTTTTTTCATGTATTTAAATATCTTGAATGTATTCAATCATGTTTCATATGTTCATGTTTCCTTGACTGTGTTTTGGAGTCAATTGGCAATTTTGAGTGAACATCTTGCAGTGAAGTGTTTGAGCTTGTTTACCATGATTTGAAGCATCAGATGAAGTTAGTGATGACCATAAGGTCATAAAGTTATTGAATATGTAATTTTTTTGCATGGTTTTTTGGAAAAAATTAATATATGCCTTAGTTGTTTAATACAAAGTTTTTGTATTTGCACAAGGCTTTTATATGTAGTGATTTGATAAAGGGTTCAAGTTGTAGTTGGACATAAAAGGTGTTTTAGACCCAAAGTGAAATTGGAGAAGGGATATTGGAGTTTCTTATGAATTTTTCCTACCATGTGAGATGTTTGGATAAGCTTAAAAAAGATCAAAGTGTAACATGTTGTTAAGAAGGCCTATTAGGTCTCCATAAGCCTAAAAGAGGAGTAAGGGCTAATTGATGTGTGGCCGACCTATTATATTTACTGATTCATGATTAAGGCATATTATTTTAATATCCAAAGACCTATTAATGTATGAATTAAGTGATTTGAATGTGTATCTGACTAATAAAGATATGATAAAGTGATTTGTATAAAATCTAGGCAATTTAGGCTTATTTGATGTGCTTAGAGAAGGAGAGCAGAAGAGGATAAGTGAATGATATATATCATTGGTGAGGAGAATGAGGTCATGTGGACCATTAGATAAGTGTTATGAATATCTAATATAGGTTTTTCATATGAGGATCAATTTCAGAAGACCTAATCAAGCCATGAAGAGGGCTAGTTGAGCAAAAAAAGCTGAAGGTCAGTTTGAGAGGGACTAAAGTGAGTAAAGAGTTGAAAGAGAAGATCATAATCTATTGTATAAGTAATAAGATTTTTTTAAGGTGATAAAATAATCAAGTGGTTGAATTGGTGCTAAGTCATTTAGGGGGGTGGTGCCTTTTTGCAAGTTGGTGCTTTCTAAAGCTAAGTGGGTTATTGGTAAATTAGGGGTTGGTGCTCCTTATTGGGTTGGTGCTCAAATAAAGACTTTGTTAATTTAGTTTTTGATAGATTGGGGTTAGTTCTCCATGTGAAGTGGGTGATTCAATAAATATTGATGGTTGTATTAGATGACTGTATTCCATTTGCTTCATCATTAAGTTTTTTCCCCTAGAGGGTTTCCAATGTATATGATGTGTTCATGTGTTTCATGCTTTCATGATTTGATGCTTATGATTACTATGATGTATACGATTGTAATAATGGTTCATGCATGATTAAGTGGAAATGAATTAAAAGTTTTGAAGATTGATTCACCCCCCTCTCAATCATCTTATTTCCAATAATTGGTATTAGAGCAGGTCCTTTAAAACATGCTTGATAGTCTAAAAGAGATCTTAAGAGGCAAGGACGATTAGTCAACAAGCTCAAGATGGTTTCTTTAAAAATAAGGCTCTATTGTTCAATGGATCTAAATAATCCTTATATAATGTTAGAATGAAGGTATATTTGATGTCACAAGGACATGATATTTGGTAGTCAATTTTGGATGGGTATATTGAACCTCTAATTCCACCAATAGATGTAACAGGTAAGAAGGATAGTGAAAATAACTCTAGGGTAATGAATGCCATTCCATGTGGCCTATCAGAGGAAGATCTTGTAAAAGTAATGTATTGTGTTTCAGCCAAATATATATGGGATAAATTGAAGGCCATCTATAAAGGAGACACTAAGGTGAATTTGGCCAAGTTGTAGACCCATAGAAGATAGTTTGAAAGTCTGAAGATGAAACTATTACATCCTACCTGTTGAGGGTTGATGAAGTTGTCAATATAATACAAGGATTGGGAGAAGTGAAAGAGTCTAATGTTATTCAAAAGGTATTGAGATCACTATCTTCCAAGTTTGACTCTAAGGTGTCTACAATAGAAGAGATGTAATATTTGGATAAGATAAAGATGGATGGGCTTCATGGCACCTTGATTGCCTATGAGATGAAATCAAATGAAGGAAAACCTCCCAAGAAGGAAGCTACTTTCAATGTTGAAAATAATTCAAAGTATAAGAAGGTAAAAAATGAGGTATGTTTATATATAGATGATGATAAAATCATAACTATGTTTACTAAGATGATGAGATTTGGCTCAAGAAAGTACAAGGGTAAGTTACCCTTCAAATGTTTCAACTGTGGTAAGATTGATTAATTTACAACCAAGTGTCTTAACAAGGATAGATATGAGCATAATTAAGAACATGATGAATCTCATGGAGATGAAAAAAAAGCCTATAAGTATGATAAGAATAAGAGAGATTTCAAGAATAATGAAGGAAGGAAAGGATCATTCAAGAATAATAAGAGTTTCTACACCAAAGAAGACAACTCATCTAATGTAAGTGATTCATACACATCTGATAGTGATGATGACATGAATGATTCTAAATATGAAAAAATTAAAACTCTATTCATAGGCATATAATCATATAATGAAGGTTGTTCAAATGGGAAAGGCCTCACAATTGATATAGAATTAGATGAAGTATACTATGATAGTGAAGAAGTTGAAATGGATCAAGAAGACAAACCCTATAGATAAGGTAAAGGTGGAGAAAAAGACTAAAGAAGAAGATTATATAAAATATCAGAGTATAGATAGTGGTTTTTCAAGTTACATGTTAGGAGAAAAAAAGGCCTTGGTTTTCATATGATTGACTAAAGCAATAAGAATGAAGAGTTGACTAAGAAAAAGGATGACAAGGTGAGTCATGATCAAATCATAAACCAAGGTGGAATGTTTTCTAATGCTGATCATAAATTAGAAGTGAAGGAATGTCAAGAACACCTATTATCTCCATGTGTTGAAAAAATAGTCAAATAAAAGAATAAGGATGACAAGGTGGATGATGAAAAGGCTAAGTCAAAGGTCAAACCTATAGAACCAATCAAGTCTAGAAGGATGCTGAAGAATATTTAGGCTTGTAAAGATATGGAGATCTAAGAATCTCCTATGTTAATATTTTTTTAGTGCCATATGAAAATGGGGTGGCTCCATTAAGCTTCATGGAAACATTATTCTATCGACAAAATCATAGGGTTATAGTTAAAGAAGCTCCAAAGATAGAATGCAGACATATGGTATATAAGAGGTAAGCTTTTGATATATGTTTTGTATAGTTGAGCCTGATCTATGAAGACTAAGGGGGAGTCTATGTTTCTAAAGTTGGTATCAATAATGGTATAGCCATGTGTATGGTCAAGAGTTTGGTATTTGGTATTTTCTTTATCCGTGTCAAGAAAGGTATGTGATCTTGAGTTCCTAGTACTTTGAAAGAAGATATTCTTGGTCTAAGGGGGTGCTTGGTAGCTCTATTTTCTTTATCAAGAGAGTGATTGATTTTGATATGCATGGATTTAAGGAGATATTGTGTCTGAGATGCTTCATAGACTATGTTTATTGAGCTTTTGATGAATCAGCTAGGAAAGTGACTTTATTGAGAATTTTCTAAGAATGGTTGTCATAAGTGGTTGACATAGTTTCTAAAAACTGTATGTCATCTAGTGTCTTTGAAAGATAGTATCAAATCATATGGAGAAGAGTATGATTTTTGTAGATGCAGATGATCTTTAAATGTTTACTACTAACAGAAGCATGGTGGATGTTTGGTTTGAGGAGGATATTTTCAAGTTATTAACTAAGCTTGATCTTTATTGAAGTGGTCTTCTAATTCAAGTCCATTCTGAAAGAGGTGATAGTTGTGGAATAACTTTGTCATTAATGTCAAAGTGGGAGAAAGGAGATCATAAAAATGAGAAAAGAGGAAATATTAGAAAGGGAGAAAGAAAAGGCAAGAACCAAGTCTAGCAAATGATTTCCATCAAGAGTGTTGACACAATTTTTTGAGTATGTTTGCCATCAATGACAAAGGGGGAGATTGTTGAACATTGTCATTGATTAAGGGAGAGTCTTTTGAGCATTGCCATTAAGTGTTGAGCTTTGGTATTTAATGTTGTCATTGATTTCAAAGGTTCTTATGAAGATGCATGGTTCTTTCATTAATGTCAATCTAATATCATTGATGTCAAAGGTTCTTGTTAAGATGGTTGATCAATTAAGCCTTGATATATATATATATATATATATATATATATATATATATATATATATATATATATATATATATATATATATATATATATATATATATATATATATATATATATATATATATATATATGAGGAGTTTTGATTACCAACACAATAAGTGTTATTTTTATATGAGAATAGTGATGAGAGAATACTATTTGTAGAATGATCTGATGTCAACTTGAGTGAAATCATTGAAAAGAAGAATGAATGAGTACAGGTCAGTTAATCAAGTGTCAAGCATCTTGTAATGCTTTGTCTAGACCTTGTGAGATGGTATTCATATGTGGAAATATGAAATGAGTGAGTTCCAAAGAAGAAACTATGTGCTTTGAAGATCTATGTAAGCAACTCCAAAGATGCTCTGAATGATCTACAAAGATGAGAATGGTCCAAAGAGAATGCTTCAAATAATACCTAACAGTGTTTGAATATGAAAGAGGTTGTTTGAGTTTACACATGAGATATTGAGGACCTTGCAATTGATTCAAATGTCAACTATAAAGATTTGTGTATATAGCTCTGAAGATGCTACACTTGAGCTCTAAAGATATGTAAGTAGCTACAAAGAAATTCTATTGAAGCTCCAAAGAAGAGTGATTGTATGAGGTTACTTGAGAATACATATGAGACATTGAAATATAGGAGAGTTTCAAGGTGGAGTCTACAGTATGGATGGAAGGTTTGATTCAAGGCCTAATAAGACTTTCAAGTCAATGTTTAAAAAGCAAGAAGAGAGATGGTGGCCATATGAGGTAACATGATCATTTTTCATGACATAGGTGAGAAGGTGAACATTGATAGAGGTGAGTCAAGTTGTTTTAAGTATGTGTATGAAGTTTTAGATCAATGTTTGAAATAAAAAGGTTTAAAAAGTATTTCAAGGTTTCTTGAGTGTATAAAATGAAGAGTTGTCTATTTGAGAAGGTTTTCTTAGTGCTCGTTGGCATGTGCAAAATTTTCATTAGAACCTAATATATTCATGGTATATGAGGAAGTGTTCTAGATCAAAGTTTCAAACATTGGTTTCTGGAAAGAGGAGCTAAGTTTTTTGAATGATCGTTAAGACTAGAAGATGGTCTAAACCCTCATAAAACCTTGATAAGGAATTGATATTGAAGACATTATTATAAAGAGTTTAGAATAGTTTGATATGATTAGATAATTGACTAGAGGTTGAATTCAACTTCTTAGGTATCTCCAGGTGTGATTAGTTTCTTAGATGAGTGAGCAAACCCTATATGAAAGTGCTTATCTTTTAAAGATTTGTTGTAGTAGACAAAGTTGACTAAGTCAAAGTTTATAAGTAGATGAAGGTCAAAGTATGATACTTTTAGTTATTGTTCATGAATATTTATGGATAGGTTACAGATCTTAGGTGTGAAAAATTGGTGATCAAAGTTGGCTAGTTGCTAATAGACCTAGTGGTGCAGACAACAACAAATTTAGATAGATATAAGAAGATATTTCTTGATGAGTTTTCATGTGAGATTGATGCATTTAAAAGTATGATGATGTTGTTTGGATATTTAATGATATATCTATTAATTTTAAAATATTTGAATTCTATGTAAGAGGTTGAAATAGTAAATCTAAAATGGCTTATTTGGCTGAGTAGAGTCTGTGAGAAAGAAGGTCAGTAGATTGGTCTGTAATAACTTTCATTATATCTCATGATCTAATTAGTTGAGTTTCCTATAAGGATGTTATAATATATTTTTCATGTATTGAAATATCTTGAATGTATTCAATCATGTGTCATATGTTCATGTTTCCTTGACTGTGTTTTGGAGTCAATTGGCAGTTTTGAGTGAACATATTGTAGTGAAGTGTTTGAGCATGTTTACCCTAAGTTAAAGCATCAGTTAAAGTTAGTTATTACTCTAAGGTCATGAGGTTCCTTAATATATAATTTTTTTCTATGTTTGTTTGGAAAAATTTGTTATATGCCTTAGTTGTTCAATACAGGGGTTTTGTATATGCACCCACATTTTATATGTAGTGATTTGATAAGGGGTTCAAGTTGTAGTTAGACCTAAAAGGTGTTGTAAACCTAAAGTGAAATTATCTAAGGGATATTGAAGTGTATTATGACTTATTCCTTCATGTGAGGTGTTTGGATATGTTTCAAAAACATCAAAGGATAACACATTGTTAAGAAGGCCTATTAGGTCTCGAGAAGCCTAAAAGAGGAGTAAGGGCTAATTGATGTATGGCTGATCTATTGTATTAATTTATTAATGATTAAAGAATGTTATTTTAATATTTAAAGACCTATTCATGTCTAAATTAAGTTATTTGAATGTGTATTTGACTAAGAAGTATATGATCAAGTGATTTGTATAAAAGCTAGGTAGTTTACGCCTATTTGGTGTGCTTACAAAAGGAGAGAAGAAGAGGATAAGTGAATGATATAAATCAGTGGTTAGAAAAAGGAGGTCATGAAGACCATAAAATAAATGTTATGAATATGTAACAAAGGTCTTACATATGAATTTCAATGTTAGAAGGCCTAATCAAGCCATGAAGAGCGCTAGTTGAGCAAAGAAGGGTGAAGGTCAGTTTGAGAGGGACTAAAGTGAGCAAAGAAATGAAAGAGAAGATCATCATCTATTGTATAATAAACAAGGGTTTATGAAGGTTATCAAACAATTAGGTGGTTGATTTGGTACTGAGTCATCTAGGGGGTTGGTGCCTCTTTGCAAGTTGGTGTTTGTTAAAGCCAAGTGGGTGCTTAGTAAATTAAGGGTTGGTGTTCTTTACTGGGTTGGTGCTCAGCTAAAGTCTCTGTTAAGTTGGTGATTGATATATTGGGTTTAGTGATCCATGTGAATTGGGTGATTCACTAAATATTGATGTTTGTCTTATAGGACTATAATCCATTTTATTCATTAGTGGGTTTTTTGCCCCTAGAGGGTTTCCCATGTATATGTTGTGTTCATGTGTTTCATGCTTTCATGATTTGATGCTTATGCTTTCTATGATGTATATGCTTGTAAGAATGGTTCATGTATGATTAAATGGAAATTAATGAAATTTTTTGAAGACTGATTCACCTCCCCTCTCAGTCATGTTATTTTCAATAGATATTTGACTTGATTGAAAAGCATTATATATTCAGCCATCATGTAGACACTATTTATGAATTATATAGCACCTTAGTATTATACACTTAGAAATATTAAACATTGGATATTCCTCTTAGTCATAGATCTTTCTTTATTTCTTAAGTCTCACATCTACTCTCTCTTATGCCTCTTGGTCTATCTTTTAGTTTGACTAGTCTTATATTGATGACCCATGGCTTCTATCTTGACCAACATGCTTAAAACCTATTTATCTTATGCCTCTACAATTTTTGAACATGTACCTACTTTTCTTCTCCCTATATACTTATGTCTCAAATAAACACCTACATTGACACATGTGTCTTACTCTGATGCAAGTGTATAGTGCCCCAAAGTCATCTAATTTTAAAATGAAATGTATCTTGATGGTTAGCCTAAGTGCTTTAATGTGTGTCATTTATCCAAGAGGATTGGTATAAATAAAAAATCTACTCTCATTCATTCTTCACCTAGCACAAACCAAAGTAACTTATCAAAGAATTCAATCAAGCATTCAATAAAGAAAATCCTCTCTATTTTATCATATTTCCATATTAGTCATAGGGACAACATATGGACAAGTATAAATTACTAAAGGATCATCCTAAGATCCCAATTTTCTAAGTTACAAGCTAGGGCACTATTGTTCTTACTTTTCACAAATTGCATGATTCACACATAAGCCAACACATAGGGGAGAAATACATAAGTATTAGGTCCTCTATAGAGTATTGACTATGTAGGAGACACTTATTGATAGAGGGGTTTGGGTTAAATTGACACCGTGCTCCCATTAACTCATTTTTTCTATAGACACTATGAGGAGGAAGCACAAAGATTTTGATATGTGATAAGGAGTGACAATTCATAAACTATATTTGAATACACCAAAGTGAAGGTGTTGAAAAAACCATAAGCATCAAGGTTATTTCATCTTATTATAGTAGGTATTCTTTATGGGATACCTACTTTTAACTTAGACACTAGTGTTGACACAATTGTACAAGGCTGACAAGAGTATCTGAAGATATAAAGGCATAAACTTATATAATTTGATGACTATTCTAGAACATTATTCTAGTCTGCTTCCTACATGTTCCAAATATAGAGTTGTATTATTATAAAATTAAACTAAGTACTTGATATCATTATCATTTTAATATCTAGCATAGTTATACTTTCTATTTTTAACATATATCGGTATAATAAATAGAAGTACAAATGAAATATAATGCACATCCTCTTCCATCACATTATGGTCACCCATTAGATGGGATTATTGGTACTTATACATGACATATACCTCATATGATTCGAAGACCTTTTATTACCTTTGATGATAATGAGATTAAGGATGATGCTACATGTATTCATTGCCTATTGATTTGAATATACCTTTATAAACAACCTATACATAATTTTATGATTGATAATGGTGTAAGTGAAAAGATTTATAACATGACATTACTTATGCACTTGGGTTATACTCATCATGATTTACATCCTTCTACCAAGTCAGTTAGGGCATTCAATGGGACCTCACAATAGGTTATTGGTAATATTGAATTACCTTTATAGGTGGGTATCAAACATGTGGTTATTACCTTTTTATTTATAACTTACATGAGTGTATTTGATATGTTATTAGGATGCCCTTAGATACACACTCTTTAAGCAGTACCTTCTATAATGTATGGGTGTGTTAAATATATTCATGTAAATCATGTAATTATAATTTTTAGAATTTAATATGAACATCCATTTGAATAAGAGAGATTTTTACCAAGGAAGTTAATTATCAAGCCTATTAAGGCTAATTCATTACAAAAGGGTAAGCAATAGGCAATCTACTTTACTAGGTGGCCAGTACTTGAGAGATCATTACATCATAGACATACAATGGATTTCATGTAATCCTCATCTACCATGTACCATATTTAGATATCCAAAGCACCCACACATGTTCCTCTTATTTTTATTTCAAATAAACCATTTGATTGAACTAAAGTGATGAACTTTTGCCAATTGATCTTTGCAATTGTGTTGAGAGCTTTTGAACCTATTGAACCAAATGCATTAAACTTATTGAACCTTGATTAAACTTGCTTGTAGAAGACTTTTGAACCTGACTGTAGAAGTCTTTGAACTTGGAAGCAGTTGAACTCTTGTTGCTGATGCTTACCGATGAACTCTTTTGGTTGAACCTGATCATTGAACCAACTTTGATATTACCTAAGTGTTGAAAGCTTGCTTATTTTTTGTAGAGTCTATAGAAATCAACCTATGAAGCTCATTGAACTTGGCCTGTAGAGTCTGTAGATTTTCTTTTCCTGTAGAGTCTGTAGATTTAAGCCTGCAGAGTCCATAGATTCAAGCCTGCAGAGTTTGTAGATTTTTGAGAAGCTTAAAAAATGAGGAATTTGAATGCCCAGGACAAATTTCAAAAAGGGAAGAGATAATTTTGGTCTGTAGGACCAAAATAGTTCAAATGTTGTCCCAAAAATGAGTGATATTTTTTGGGGGACAACAACTGGCTCCAGTTGGGGAACTTCTATCAATTGCAAAAAGAATTGAAGGGAGTAAAATTTATAATCTCTAGTGTCTTCATGTGTACCATTAGGCTATGGAGTCATGCTACCCAAAAATGAAAGGCATCAAAAAATGGAAACAAACAAAACAAAATAGAATTAAAAACTATACAAATATACATATATATAGAGGCAATGATCTGATACTTCAAGAGTTGAAGTGTTTCAGATGTTGCCAATTGTGAGGCAGAGAAAAGAGTGTGCCATCTTGATATTTCAATACAAATTTGTTTTCACCAATGTGTTGATAAATTATAAATGGGCCTCTCCAAAGGAAGTCAAACTTTCCATGCATCCTCTTTAGTTCTCTCTTTTTGTCCCACATCAGGACTTGATCCCCAATTTGGAAATAATTATTTTTGGCCTTCTGGTCAAAGAGTTTCTTTACTAGACTTTGATGAGCAGCAATTCAATCCACCACCATGGTTCTCTGTTCATCCAGCTCAGTCAAGCACATGATTCTCTTATCAAGAGAACTTTCATATGTCTGATCTTCAATTGCCTTTGCCAATTTCAAGGCTGGCAATTCTAAGGTGATTGGTATCTCAGCATTGATACCATAAAGAAGTTGAAAAGGAGACATACCAATTGCCTTCTTTGGTGTGATTCTGTCTGCCCATAGAGCATCAACCAATGCTTTATGCCATGTCTTTTGATTGTCATCTGCTAGCTTCTTGATGATAGTTACCAGGTTCTTATTGCTAGATTCAGCTTGTCCATTCCTTTGTGGAAAATAATCAGAAGAGTGATAGAGTATAATTCCATAATAGAAATAGAATTGTGTAATCTCCTGGGAGGTGAAACAAGCTGCATTATTAGTAACAATTATGGTTGGAACTCCAAACTTGAAAATGATATTCTCCTTGAGAAAATTGCATACAACTTTTGAAGTAGCATGCTTAGTTGGGATTGCTTCTACCCACTTGGTGAAATAGTCAGTTGTTGTAATGACATAATCATGTCCAGCACTTGAAGATGGGTTTATAGTTCCAATAAAATCAATCCCCCATTACTGGAAAGGTTCCTCTATGATCACTGGCTTGAGAGGCATAGCAGCTAACTTGGGTCTTCCAACAAATTGCTGACAAAGTTCACATTTCTTCATCCACTTATGTGCATCTTGGAAAAGAGTTGGCCAGTAATACCTGGCTTGCATAATCTTGTGAGTAGTCATAGGAGCAGAAAGGCTTTATTGCTCTTTATTTACACAGTGAAAGAATACTCCATCTATGCTTCTCTTGTACAAGCCATTGTCTCAAAGGACAAAATTGACAGCTTTCAACTTGATAGTCCTCCTTTCTTTATAAGACAAATGAGTAGGACATTCACCATAAGTAAGGAAATGAGCAATACCTGAATACCACTCATTGGTAGTGGAGACAAAAAAGACTGTTGGAGTATCTTTCACTTTAGCTTTTTCTTTCTGTGTATCTTTTGGCTTATTGTCAGCAATTAATTGGCATAGACCTTTTCCCCTGACTAGCTTTGTTGGCTTGATGTCTAGATCAAAATCTTGGATATTTGAAATCCAATTGCCTTTTTTTGTGCCAAACTCCTGCCGAGTTAATATGGACTTGACTGTAGTGTCAAGAACTAGGGCAGTAGTGTGTGAATTTAGAATATAGAAGCAAAAATATTTGACTGCTTTCACCAATGCATAAGCATGCTTCTCTACATTTGAATTCTTCATCTCATGGGTTTTGAGAGGGCAACTCATAAAATAAATAGGAGATTCCATACCTTCTTTGTCTTGTTGAACAAGAATTACTGAAAGCGTGTGTTCAGAAGCATAGTTGTATATGATAAAATCTTTGTTAAAATTTGGACAAACCAAGGTAGGGGCGTGGGCAATGGCAGTCTTGATATCCTGAAATGCTGACTTGCCTTCTTTAGTCCAGATGAAAGTGGTCTTCCCTTTCATCATGTTCACAATGTGTCTAGTCTTCTCAGCAAATTCAGGGATGAACCTTCGTAAGAAATTCACCTTTCCAAAAAAAGAGTGAACATCATTTTTGCTTGTAGGCCAATTAAGCTCTTGAATAGACTTGAATCTATCTGAGTCAATATTTATGCCTTCTTTAGACACAATGTGTCTGAGGAGTTTCCCTTCTGTTACTCCAAAAATAGACTTCTTGAGATTCAAGGAAATACCATTCTGGCAGCAGTGCTCCAACACTTGTTGTAAGTGGTGTACATGATCATATCGATGCTTTGAAAAGATAGTCAAGTCATCAAGGTATACCACTATGAATTTACCTATCTCATCTTTGAAAGCTAGGTCCATTGCTCTCTGAAAGGTGGCACCAACATTTATCAATCCAAAAGTCATCCTTCTATATGCAAATGTACCCCAAGGTGTGGTGAATGTAGTCTTGTGTTGGTCTGCTTCACCAACTTTGACTTGATTATACCCTGAGAAGCCATCCAGCATTGATAACATCTTTGAACTTGTCACTATTTGAAGCACTTGATCCATAATTGGCAAAAGATAATTATCTTTCAAAGATGCTTGATTCAGATTCTTGAAATCTACATAAATGTGAATTTTGCCATTCTTCTTCCTTACAGGCACTATGTTTGCAATCTATGTGGAATGATGGATTGGGAAGATGATTCTAGCATTTAACATTTTTTGTATCTCAAATAGAATAGTACCTGATATTTTTAGATTGTACTGTCTGGATTTTTGCTTATTGGGCATTGAATCAGCCTTGACAGGAATGCCATGGCAGATTTCATCAGGCTTGAGAGACTTCAGGTCTTCATAAGAATATGCTAAGACATCCATGTATTGATGGAGTAAAGTGGTGAACTTGAATCTTTCTTCAGGGGTGCAACACTTACCAATGTTAACCATCTTGGGATTTTCTTTAGTGGTCATATTTACTTGATTGAATCCCTGAGAGAAACTTGAATCGGTTTGCTATTGTTTGATGAATCTATCATGCTTGTCAAATAGATTCTCAAGAGAAACTAGACCTTTGGGAATTTTATTTCCTTTTAGCTATAAGAATTCTTCATTTATATCTGAACTAGATTTAGAGGCTGATTCATACTTCTAAGGTTCACTGCCTTCAAAACATAGTTGTTCAAAATTGTCTTTTCATTCTAGGAAAGCAATGATTTGATGATCATCATTGAATACTTACCAATGATCAGCATTGTTAGGGACACTTGGTCTACAGACTAGCTCAATAGTATACCTGTCTTCTTTGAAATCTGAGTGAAGAACTAAAAGAGTTCCTAAAAAAACAAGTGCATCAGCTCTGTCATTAGACTCTCTAGGTTTGGTAGAAATGTTGAAAGCATCAAAGCTTTTAATTTGGTCTCAAACCAAGTTGCTATAGTGGTGTAATCTTTCATTCTTGGTTTGGTATAGATTTTTCACTTGATAAACCACTAATTCAGTATCCCCTTTAGCATGAAGAAACTTGATGCCTTTTTCTTGAGCAGCCTTCAATCCAAGTAGCAGAGATTCATATTCAGCTGTATTGTTAGTGTTGCTAAATTGTAATTCGTAAAATGAAGGAAACATATCTCCTTGAGGAGATATCAACACAATCCTAGCTCCTGAACTAGTAGAGGAACAACTACCATCGAATTCTAGAGTCCATACACCATCAGATATTGATTTTTCTTTAGACTTTCCTTCATTAGAGAGGGAGGGTCCTTCTTCATTTGTATTGCAACATACTAGTTCTTCTACTATTCTAGTTGAATTGATTTTTGGGTTGACACTTTCAAGAATTTTATCAGATGCTTCATGTACTTCATCTGTAGATAGAAAGTAGTTACCCATACCTACGGATTCAAAAAGAATTTGAGCTTCAGGGGCTGATGTTTGGGTGACCACATATTTTTCCTCCTTTTCAGGGAGTAACCTCTTTATTACACCTTGTACAGGGATGCTTGCCTCAAACAGGTCCATGCTTAGTTCTCTTCCCACGTCCTTGCATAAATTTCATCTAAGCAAAATTCCATAGGATGTTGGGACGTCGGCCACCAAGACAATCATCTTGATTCTCTTGTCTGGAAAGGCTGCAAATGCAAATCAGGCATCTTTGATTTGCCCTAGCAATGGTACTTGCTATTTCTCCATGGAGAAACATCTCTCAAATGTTTTGGTCAATGTGAGACCCAGATACTTAACTACTTTAGCAGGCATGACATTGTCAGATGCGCTTGAGTCTATAATACAGTTACTCAGCTTGTGACCTTTTATTAACAGGGAAACATAGAAAGGTTTTATTTTTCCAAGAGCAGCTAGAGGAGTAATGACAAGATTATTTAGAATGTGAATGTTCTTTGGAGAATCAGGAGTTACCTTTTTGGCTTTTTGTCCTACAGGGATGGTTTGGTTCTTGACACATTGGATCAACTTATCCAATTGATCAAAATTAGACTACAAATATTCAAATTTAGACATTTGTATTTTTGTCTTTTTGACATGATCAATTATGTCAAATCCCTGAATTGAGCTAGGTACAGAGGAAGGTATTTCAACCTTTTGAGTTTTAGAAGGGATGGGAGGAGGGCTGGTTTGTGAAATTAAAGTAGAAGGTGAAGGTGAAATTGATGTACTTGACTTTTGGGTGATCACCAGATCCTTTGACTAAAAAGGTAGAGTGGTTCCACGCTTAGCAATTGTAACTGTTGGCTGAGGTTGCTCTTCTATCTTCCCTTTATCAGCTTGCTAGATTGATTGGTTCTTGGACTTGGTAAACACTGCATATGATCCATCAAAAGCTTCTCTTTTGCTTCTGGGTTCATCCTGGTAGTTGAAGAAACCAATGTGGGATTTGCCAGCTGATTCTTCTTGATTTTCTATAAGGAGATCAGCGTCATTTTCTTGATTTAATTTAGGCTAGAAAGAGAACTCTGATTTTGCTTCAAGATATCCCATTGCTGAATTAGTTAGAGGAGCTTTAAGGGCAAGTTTCCCTTGTGAGAGAGGAAGATGATTTTGTTTCCCTTGATTCTTGGCAACATTGCCCTGATATGACTAATTTGGGAATGTCCTTCTTGGCATATCTCTATATGAAGGAGCAGAAGACATTCTTTGCACCATTTGCTTTTTGAGAGCAAGTAACTCATTTGCCAACTTCTGCACCATTAGATTTATGGTGCTTGTAGATGCATATTTAGAAGATGATGAAGGTCTATTTCTATTTAGATCTCTTCTTATCTTCCCTGCTAAGATGAGATCATCTTCTATCTCAGTGGCCAAATGTTGAGCTGCAACAAGATCTATTTGACTAGCACGTCTCAAGAGAAAACTTACTTTAGGTAATTGAGAATTAATGAAAAAAAATTTGAGATTCTCAGTTGTAGGTTGAGCAATTATAGGAATTCTATTTCTCAGTTTATCAAATTTGGCTATGAAGTCTCTCATTGGTTCATGAGGCTCTTTCTTCATCTGTGTAAGTTGAGCCAGAAGTGTATGTGCATCTTCTGCAGGTTTAAATCTAGCTTCAAACTTAGCTTTGATGGTATTCCAATCAGTTACTGACTGAGCTTGTAGATGATAAAACCAATCTACAGCAGCACCTTGTAATGTTTCTACAAATAGCCTGACTGCTACATCTTCAAATTCTACTCCAATTATGCCATAGGCTATGTTGAAGGCTGCAATGTGTTCATCAGGATGAACTTTTCCATCACCATAGAATTTGGGGAAATTCTTCTTTGAACTGTGTGGAAGCTCATGTAGAGGTGGAGTAACATTGAGAGGACCAAAAGCATTACCCCAGGGGCTTTGAATTGCCATTATATGATTATGAAAAGGAGGA
Source organism: Torreya grandis (assembly GCA_037957365.1). Taxonomy (NCBI): domain Eukaryota; kingdom Viridiplantae; phylum Streptophyta; class Pinopsida; order Cupressales; family Taxaceae; genus Torreya; species Torreya grandis. The sequence continues at coordinate 560,365 of JARHVA010002124.1, read as the reverse complement.
ATAACAAATCTCAAAGGGGTAATTATTGGCAAAGCTTTATCAACAGCAGAAGTGGATCCTTCATCTAGAAATGGAGATCCGATTTTAGTAGGAGGAAAGCTCTTGGTTTATTGGAGATGAGATGGTGAGGAAACAGATCAAAATCACTTTGTTGTAACAACTCGAATACAGGGTCAATGATACCTTTAGCCCTTTGGCTTTGTGTATACCTTGAATCTACTAGATTGTGAAATAAAAATGGAAAAGAATTAACCTTGCTTTAGTTTGAAGCTTGAGGCTTTAAACTATGCGTTCTTTCCCGATTAGTGTGGAGGTGAATGGTAAGGCTATAAATGGATAATGGGTATATCCCCAGCAGAGTCACCAAAAACTGTTGGTTGAATATTTTGTTGATCAGCGTATTGATAAACAAAATAGGTCTGGTCAGCCAAAGTAGGAAGATTGGTCGTCCAAATGTGTAGGTTTACCACATCATAGTGAAAAGCCGGGTAAGCACAGACTCGGGGAAGAAGAAAATTAGTATAGACGAATTCAACGAGAAACTTTCTAAGCATTTATCTCTATATATATGCCAATAGGCGTTATTTAGAGTGGAGAAGGCTTTGCTAGCACTCTAAAAACCTGTAATTGACAATCAATTTTGTCTTTGTTTATAGTTTATCGAATGGATTTCACTGTTCTTTGATTTCTCAGGTTCATAAATTTATAGAGGTAGATGCTCAAGACACTCATGAGCCTCAGGTTTCTATGGCCATTCCTAGCTCAACTAAGATTTCACCTTCAGCTTTTATTTGTGCGATTGATTTAGAAACTTTACCTTTAGGAAAAATTTCAACAACAAAGGTTTTAAGTTACGTAGTTAGTCTCAGGTTCAACAACTATGGTAGATATAGATTCTCTTGGAAATTTGACTTCCCATGAAGCTAAGGGGGTAGGTTTTGCAACTCCATCTTTATATTTCGCAACAACTTCCATAGTGAAGGTTTCAGGAGTTGTGACAAAAGCTAAAACTTATAAATTTCAGGTGATAGATATCACAATAATGGATAGCAAGGTGGGAAAGATATATGGATATGATGATATTGCTTTAGGTTCTATGACAAAGCTAAATTTAAAAGGGAGGAATAAAGATGGGTTGACTGATTTGATAATAAAATAAACAAGAATGGTTGTTGAAGGCTCAAACATTGGGCCTTCCATAGTAAAATAAAGAGATGTTACAACAACTAGGGCCACCATTTTAGCTTTTAATTATGCAGTTAAGGGTCCACCATTGATTCATTATAGTTTGATCAATTAATTGACCGAATGAGGATGCTTTTGAACAATAGATTTCTTCACCTTTTTTTAGATCAAACATGATCAGTCAAACCCCTTTTTCTCCTCCCCCTCTTATTAAAAAGAGGTGTCATAGGAAATCAATGTGAGGAGGCTATAGATTGAAGCTTTGGACGCCATTAAAGATAGGAACCTAAATGACTTTAGAAAACATGTTTTCTAGTTAGGTAGGAGATCCCTAATAGTGTAGTCTAAAATGAATTTGTACCATACCTTAACTTGGCTCTTTGAGTATCTCTATTGTGATTATCATGGCTGGTTGTGTATTTTAGAACCTTAGTTGTTTAATCTTTTAGTCTTCTTTAGCTATTTTTAATTTTTGCTACTAATATATTATAATTTTGTTGTAATATTTTTTTTAATATTAATATAATGGGTGAAGGATCCCACCCCTTTTCTATTGATTAAAAAAATATTTCAATGAGTTAAGCATGAAATGTTTTTGGAGACTATAATAATGATTCAATAATTTATTTTAGAGTCCAAACAATGTGTTTTACTTTTTTTTTGCATATGTTCAATAAAATTTGTTATTGTCTTTTATCAATATGTATTAACATATATCTCTATTAAAAAAATGACTACAAACTATTGTCATTTATTTGTTACAATTCTTTAATTATTTTTGTAACAATTCAATGACATTTATATAAATAAAAATTAAATTTATTTAAAAAAAACTCTTTTAAATATAACAATGTTGTAAGTTTCAATATCAATATATTTTTTAATACAATACAAATTATATATTTTTTTCATATATATAATAAATCTTTCAAATAATTTTATATCATATTACTATAGAATTTAACATTATAAATATTTTTGTACAATTTTAATGTAGAAAAGTACATATTATAATACAACATGCATATATATTTCTTTTACATTGCAAGAAATTATAATTTTGATTTATCTTATAAATTTTATCCATTTATTTATTTATTTATTATTATTTTTTTTAATTTTTTAAATTACAACTCCAAACCATTTATGAAAGTAAAAGTAGTCTGTCTCATTATACGAATGGATAATTATAATTTTACTCTAAAGTTTGACTTTGAATTTATAATGCAAATAAATTAAAAAATTTATAGTATAATAAAAATTATATATGCATAGCACAACATTGTTAAGAGTAACAAATGAACTGATTCACACATAAATCTAATAATTAATTATATTAAGCATTTTTTATTTAATAAAAAAAAAAAAAAAATTAGATATGATGTATAAAATAAACCATATGTACTAAAGTTTGGTATTCTTCTTACATTGGTATTAACAATTATGTGAAGCTATTATTTAAATAATATTTTTAAAAATTGAAATAAAATATTTTATTATTATTTTAATACTTTTTTTTACATATATTTTGTATTGTATAGAGTTTTCTTATTATATTAAATTTAATATAAATTGTCTTAGTTTATAATCAAATTATGATTTTGTAATTCAATCTAATCATAATTTTTATTTAAATGTTTAATTATTACTCTAAATTTATTTAAATTAATATAATTAAAATTAAAAAACCTTTCCAACAAAAATCTAATACTAATAAAATAAATAATATTAGCAATTTATTAAATAAATATATTTAACACTTATCAATACAAATAACAAACATAAAATTAAATTTATTTAACACTCTTCAACTTCTCACTTTATATTTTTTTATCCCTCTCAATCTACACTTTTTAATCCCTCTATATAATATTTATTATTTTTTTCCTACTATACCTTACACTTTCACATGCATTCGCTTCGACTAACCCTGATAATTCTTAGCCTCTACTTGTCAGACCTACTGATCATAGGCTACATGTACCCATAGAGGAAAATTTGAAGTCCCTTTAGAGTCAAATATTCTAATTAGACACAATCATAATACAGGCTTAATTTTCATGCCATATTTCCCTGTCAAAAGCTGAAAATGAGACTACTAGTCAAAACTACATGTTCACAGCTGCATGCCGTGTAGATGAAGGCTTATGGAAAGAACATAAAAAGCATCAAGTAGGACATGTATAACTTATCTAAATTCATTAATTTATACTCCTCTTAGATAGTGACTGCATTTGGATTCAATCTCTAAACTCCCATTATGTCTAAATTCATAATTTTCCAATTTAATTGTAATTAAATAGAAGCATAGGAAGGGGAATATTTAGTTATAAATATCCTTGATGTAATGACCCTTACTAATAAGATCACTAAAAGGCTGATATTTCACTATGCAATTTCGTCAAATACTTTGAGGAATATCAGGAATTATATTGCATCAGAAATTTTGTCAAACATTTGCATAGAATATTATACTGTAATTTTGTCAAACAGTTTGTAAACAACCCCAAATAGATCAGCAATAATATTATTAGAATTCTAGAAAATATTACAAACCTCCTGATAAAATATTTATGGCTTTTACAGCCTTACAAAATTTGTAGAATATATAAAAAAGCCCTGATACAAATATATATGATCAAAAGAAACCTGCTTGTTGTCCCAGTCACTGTCCAGCCACTGCAGGCACAGTCCGTACGGCACCGTACGGACGCGATCCGTACAATACGGACCTGTACGGATGGATTGTTTTTGCCCTCAAAAACCTGTGCCTGGGTCTGCTGTGGTGTTACGCTCAGCTAGGCGACCTCCACGAATTTTTCAATAATTAAATCGCCTCCACCTTGAGGCACTGCGCGCCATATAGGTTTTTTGACTACTGTTAGCTGAGGGTACAGATTTGTAGGCTGTACCTGTATGGAAGAATGGGATGCCTCTCAACAACCTGCTAATATATTTGCCAGCCTGTAGATTTCAACTAACAAATTTTAACCTGAATATTTAGAATGAAATCGCTGGATGCTATCTCCAATGTGCAACCCTTCGGAAGAATCTCTCACTCCCTCAGTTATGCAAATAACTTGAGAGGTATCCTTCTCAAGGATTAAATCTAAGAATTATGCAGACTTCTGAAGTCTCCAAATGCTCGAGAAGATGCAATGATCAATTAGAATGCACTGGATGCCAATTACATAACCCATAGGGTCTATTTATGCACTTTTTTGGAACTTCCAAGAGTTTTCGTAACACATCACACAAAACTTATTATAATTTTTAAATAAAAGTAATTTTCTAAAAATAAAATTAAAGTGCATTTTAAAATTAAAATATAGCAATTTGGCCTCCATAATTAAATATGCTATCTCCTGCATCATTGTGAGCCATCGAATTGCAAAAATGACCCTCTCACCACCTTTTATCTGCCTACGAGAGTCAGGAATAGGCAAATCCTCGTGAAATGTCGAGTCACCCTAGAGAGGGGACATGACAATCCGCCCCTCCTAAAATTGCTTGACCTCAAGCAATCTCAATGCTGGATGCTGTAGAATGACCTCACCCTCCCAAGTAACACCCTCAACGCGTAAATCCTTCCACTTAATCAGGTACTCTTTGATCACTCGCCTGTGAAGCTGCTTCTCTCTGCTATCCAAGATGGATTCTGGAATTAACTTTCCCTTATTATCCAAGGGAGGTAACACTGCAAGAAACACCACATTCTGACCCAACACCTTCTTGAGGCGTGATACATGGAATACATTACGCACTCTATCTGGCGGTCTGCCTGGTGGAATCTTGATGTATGCCTTCTTATCAAGATGATATTTAGCCTTGTGTTGTTCCTTATGTGAAGGCATCAAAGTACAAATAGCTACCCGTTCTATATCATTATGTTTGGCTAGCCTTTCCATCCTCTTAAGTGTAATAGTCCTATCATCACTATTAAGAATAGCCTTCAGCACTTGTGTCTCAAATAAACACCTACATTGACACATGTGTCTTACTCTGATGCAAGTGTATAGTGCCCAAAAGTCATCTAATTTTAAAATGAAACGTATCTTGATGGTTGGCCTAAGTGCTTTAATGTGTGTGTCATTTATATAAGAGGATTGGTATAAATAAAAAATCTACTCTCATTCATTCTTCACCTAGCACAAACCAATGTAACTTATCAAAGAATTCAATCAAGCATTCAATAAATAAAATCCTCCCTATTTTATCCTATTTCCATATTAGTCATAGGGACAACACATGGACAAGTATAGATTACTAAAGGATCATCCTAAGATCCCAATTTTCTAAGTTACAAGCTAGGGAACTATTGCTCTTACTTTTCACAAATTGCATAATTCACACATAAGCCAACACATAGGGGAGAACTACATAAGTATTAGGTCCTCTATAGAGTATTGACTATGTAGGAGACACTTATTGATAGAGGGGTTTGGGGTAAATTGACACCGTGCTCCCATTAACTCATTTTTTCTATAGACACTATGAGGAGGAAGCACAAAGATTTTGATATGTGATAAGGAGTGACAATTCATAAACTATATTTTAATACACCAAAGTGAAGGTGTTGAAAAAACCATAAGCATCAAGGTTATTTCATCTTATTATAGTAGGTATTCTTTATGGGATACCTACTTTTAACTTAGACACTAGTGTTGACACAATTGTACAAGGCTGACAAGAGTATCTGAAGATATAAAGGCATAAACTTATATAATTTGATGACTATTCTAGAACATTATTCTAGTCTGCTTCCTACATGTTCCAAATATAGAGTTGTATTATTATAAAATTAAACTAAGTACTTGATATCATTATCATTTTAATATCTAGCATAGTTATACTTTCTATTTTTAACATATATCGGTATAATAAATAGAAGTACAAATGAAATATAATGCACATCCTCTTCCATCACATTATGGTCACCCATTAGATGGGATTATTGGTACTTATACATGACATATACCTCATATGATTCGAAGACCTTTTATTACCTTTGATGATAATGAGATTAAGGATGATGCTACATGTATTCATTGCCTATTGATTTGAATATACCTTTATAAACAACCTATACATAATTTTATGATTGATAATGGTGTAAGTGAAAAGATTTATAACATGACATTACTTATGCACTTGGGTTATACTCATCATGATTTACATCCTTCTACCAAGTCAGTTAGGGCATTCAATGGGACCTCACAATAGGTTATTGGTAATATTGAATTACCTTTATAGGTGGGTATCAAACATGTGGTTATTACCTTTTTATTTATAACTTACATGAGTGTATTTGATATGTTATTAGGATGCCCTTAGATACACACTCTTTAAGCAGTACCTTCTATAATGTATGGGTGTGTTAAATATATTCATGTAAATCATGTAATTATAATTTTTAGAATTTAATATGAACATCCATTTGAATAAGAGAGATTTTTACCAAGGAAGTTAATTATCAAGCCTATTAAGGCTAATTCATTACAAAAGGGTAAGCAATAGGCAATCTACTTTACTAGGTGGCCAGTACTTGAGAGATCATTACATCATAGACATACAATGGATTTCATGTAATCCTCATCTACCATGTACCATATTTAGATATCCAAAGCACCCACACATGTTCCTCTTATTTTTATTTCAAATAAACCACATAAAACTCAATTATGGGTTCCATGAACTCATACTCCTATTACTCATATGATTTCTCCAAGACCACAGAGTCCTATTTTACATACACATAGGATCAAAAATAATAAATTGACATATATTGCATCTATGTATGCTCCTTAGTAACATCACAAATTTATTACACTAGGTTAACAATGGAGGAATATCTATGACCACCATTTGGATGGTATCATATGATAGTCTTTTCAATTTCCATATTCCAAAAATACCAAAAAAAATCAAAAAATTCAAAAATTCAAAAATCCAAAAATATTTTTGGCATCTAAATATTATATTGGCTCATTGACATCTATGTGTTAATTTCATGTTGATATATATAATATAAATTACTTATAAATACGCGTGTTTCATGCTTCTATTTAAGTGTGATACATGCAAACACAAATAAATGATTTATACACTTATGGATTTTAGGTTTTCCCTCTACTTATGTCACCAAGATGTTATGGGCATCCACCTCTATGATTATGATACTTCCAAGTTACATCACTCTATGGTCACTTTACATTATCATGTTTTGAGCTTATCTATGTACTTACACATGCATTTACCCATTCTTATATTTTATACAATGTACCATATATGCTATGCACTTGACATTTTTTGCTAACACATTGGATCCATTGGCTACTATGATATGTTTATAGTAGTTTCTTATGATTTCATTTATGCACTTCCTTGAGTTTCTTGCCTTGTTATTGTATTATTTGTTGAGTATTTGAATATGCTCTATTGTTTGCACCCCCCATATTTTTATTTGATTTTTTAAAATTTAATATGTCATTATTTGTTGTATGGATATTTGAATATGCCATTCTTAATTTTATGGACATTGGACTAAGTCATATCCATTTGATTGTACGTGATTTAAAAATACCTTTTATTTGTAGTCTCCTTAGACCATTGTCTTTTGAATTGATTTTGAGTGCTCTTGTGTGTGCGCTTGATTTGATTATTGAGATTGTATTGTTACTATATAGATGTTACCATGATATTTATCATACATCTTAGGCCTTAATGTGATCACATTCTATGAGCTAAAATGATACATTTATCTACACATGTTCTCCTATATGCTACATGGTTCATTCACAGTTATATGGTTATCTTATCCTTTTGAGGTGAGAAAACTACCAATTTCTATTCTTCCCTCATCTCAAAAGGGGGGCATGTCATAGAGGCATGGATTCTACACAGGTTAAAATTTTAGATTCAGTGGGGAGGGGCATGTCATAGAAACATGGCTTCCACACATTCACTATTTTAAATATATAGTGGGGGCATGTTTTGAAAACATGTTATCCACACTTATTAAGTATTCAATATACCTATATTATAGTGGGGGCATGTTTTGGAAACATGTTATCTATATTGGCACTTATATCAATTTTTATATTTATCCATATATAGTGGGAGCATGTTATGATAACATGTCATATAAACTTGTTAAAACTTCTAAATTGGCCAAAGCACATAGTTATATGATTCAGATACACATTTATGGCAAAATTCTATACATTGGTACCATTTCTATACATAGTTTTAACATGAGACATATCTAAGGTGCATATGCTATATAATGTGTGCCTAATATTGTAAACTAAAAATTAGTTTTAGATTCTAAACACTCTTCGGAACTGTCACCACCCACCAAATCAAACTTTTATGAATTATATTAAGCTAATCTACTGCAATAATTGGTTTGATTTTTGGTATGGTTGAGATGATTAAATTACTCAATCTTTCCAAGATTTCATATTGGACTTGATTTCATCATCCAACCTCACTAGTTTGAGAGCGTGAATTGACTTGGTTAACTCAAACTCACCAAGTTATAAAAATGGCTATATTGCATGATTGAGATAGTCTCAACTACCATATGGCAATTCATCTTTTCTCCAAGGTTGGGGACATGTTCCCTCACACGTACACACACACACATATATATCTCCTTAGATATATGTACATTCTGTATTTATATATTTCTCTTAATTTTAGTTTTAGTGATTCATAATGATGAATCTTTCAAATCAAGTTGTCAATTGGTAAGATGGTTACACCAATACATAGGTGTAATTCTAAACCTTGCTCTTTCAAAATTTAAATCATTTAAATACTTTCAATTTTAGATTATATGTAATGATTATATATTGTAATATGATCTTGGTTACAGGTTTGTCACTTGCAAGGCACTAAAGTTGGACTCAAGCAAAGACAAGGTGTGTTATACACATCCAAGTACACATTCATTTTTATTTAAACTAGCAATTTCATTAATAAATTAAAGATGGGGGGTATGTAGACACTATTTTTGAATTATATAGCACCTCAATCTTGTCCACTTGGAAAACTCAGGGTTTGGTTAATCTTCTAAGTTATAGACCTTTCATACTTCTGCAAGTATCACATTTACTCTCTATTGTTCCCCTTAACCTATCTCTTAGTTTGAATAATCTTATATTGATGACCCAAGACTATTATCTTGCCAAAGATGCTTAAAACTTGTTTATCTTATAATTTTGCAAGTTCTGAGCTTGTACCTATTTTCCTACTCCCTTGACACTTGCATCTTAGATTAAAAAACTCTGTCAATTCAAGTGTTCTGCTTTAACAAAAGTGTCCTGTGCCTTAAATTCATCTAATTTACAAATGAAACATATCCTAATGGTAAGCCTAAGTGTTTTAATGCGAGTTATTTCTCTAAGATGATTTTTATAAATACAAGATTAACATTCATCCATTCCTCACCTAACACAAACCAATAAAACTTATCAAAGCATTAAATAAAATATTCAATAGAGTAAACCTTCCTTATTTAATCTTATTTCCATATCAGTCAAAGGGAAAACATGTACACATGTCTGAAGTATTGAAGGATCAACCTAAGAGCCCAATTTTCCATGTTACAAACTAGGTCATTATTGTACTCACTTTCCACATATTACATGATTCACACACAAGCCAACACGTAGGGGATAACTACAAAAGTCTAAGGCCCTCTTCAGAGTATTGGTTATGTAGGAAATGTTCATTGATAGAGGGGTCTTTGGATATTTTGACACCATGTACACACTAACCCATTTTTACCATAGTCATTATGAGGAGGAAGAAATAGGGATTTGTTATTTAACAAGGTGAGACAATATATGAACCAAATTTGAATGAACCAGAGCGAAGGTGATGAAATACCCATAAACATATAAGTGGTCGCATCTTATTACAATAGGTATTCCATATGGGACACCTATGTCTAACCCAAACACTAGCATTGATGCAGCTGCCTAATGCTGATGCAAGTGTCCAAGATTACAAAGACATAAAATTTAGAATTTGATGACTCTTCTAGAACATTCTTCCTATCTACTTCCTGCTTGTTCCAGATCCAGATTTGTATTAGCATCAAAATCAACTAAGCATTTGTTTTCATTATCATTGCAATACCTAGCATAGATGTAGTTTCTATTTTTATTATATCTCAGTTTAATAAATTTAGTATATCTTCTATCTGAGTTTTAAAAATAATTGTCCTACTATAGATCTATTTCATCACCCTTGTATTTATTCATTTCTATAGTATTAACCCTAGATATCACAATCTAGATTTTTAGGGTTAAACACATCAATAGCCTCTCTCAAAATATATTATTTAATATGCTCGAGAGTTCTAATAAAGTTAAATGCATTTTGAACTCCTTGAGTAGATGGAATTATGGAACCATGGTCAAGCAATGAACTAACCAGATGTTACATTTTGTGAAAACATATTGCTTGCATCACTTCAGATTTCAATATCAATTACCTCAAATAGTCACCTAGATCTAATAATCTTATAAGTAGACAACCTTGAGAAAAAGGATCTATGTGTCCTTTACTATGAGTTGTGTTCAACTTTTCTCCATTCTTACGGTGCTTTCCAAGATGGAAAGAATCTTGAAATGATATCAAACCTCTACTAGATTCAATACTTTCATGCCCTACATTATAATAACATAGATAGTTAAATTACTTACCCTTAGTTGATATATTTGTGAAATCCACACCTACCTCTACTAAAATACTCTTTTCAAGTGCATGCCTATCAGTATAACCATTCTGTTTAATTCAATATGATATGTTTATTAAATTGGAACATTCCTTTCATAATTTAAACTGACCACATATGAATGATCAAATCTATGATGCCTTTGGTAAATTTGCATTAACTCCATCATTCAGGTGATATAAAAATTTAGGTTTTACCAAAAGATTCTTCTCACTTTTATTTTTACAGCTATCCTATAAATCACCTTCATATGGCATGAACCCAATCTTTGGGAGATTGATGAGTGCCCCTTGAATATGAACATATTTTTTAACTTCCTCTTGTATGGTGGATTCCTACATGGGATGCTTACTCTCAATTTATTGCAACTTTGATTGTTCTTCTTTCAACTTTATCCTTCCACATTTGTTTTCTTTGAATATTTCCAAGAATTATTCAAAGGTGATATACGATTTGTAAATGTCAGACTTATTATGATATTCATCAAAGGCAAGAAGTTTACATTCATCTCTATCACATTGCTCTTTCAACCACATGTTTTGAATAGTGTTGGTTGAATATTTTGTTGATCAGCATACTGATAAACAAAATAGGTCTGATCAGCCAAAGTAGGAAGATTGGTCATCCAAATGTGTAGGTTTACCACATCAAAAAGGGACTAATCTCTCCTCTCATCAAGGGGAGGTTCCTTATGGATATGCTATACATATATATAAACAGAAAATAATACTCAAGGGTAGGACAAACCATCCATATCTCTTTCTTCAGAGATGATGTGTGCAAATCAAAGGAAAAACTCAAGGGAAGTGATAGAAAACACTCCTCTTCTTTTAGAAGTAATATTCAACAAGCCACAAGAATACTCCTGGTAGTAAAAAAAAATGTAACTAAGGACTTAGTAACTAGAAAATTGAGATGTAGCACAAAGTCTCCACCTGAATTTGCCCAAGAGTGAGATACGAAGGACAATGAGGGCACAAAGTTGTCCCAAGATCCTTTACATAGAAATGAAAAGAAAACACACTAAAGGCAATTATGGGGGCACAAAGTCTCTCCACAGTTGACTTTAGGACACCTTCCTGACTACTTTCACTAATTTTGCTTGTTGAATCAAAGGAATATAAAATATATTAAGGAAAAAGACATAATAACAGTTTCCCCAACAACAAAGATATCACATCACAAAGTCTAAAAAGTCACTTGATTTATTATTCCAATAACAAAATATGATCAACAATTTGAGCTCAAAGTCTCAGTAATGCCTTTCAATTTGGGTAGATTTTTCTTTCTGATTGTCAGAGAGAGATGTATTTACAATAAAAGAGAGTCCCTTATATAGCCTCTTCAAGAAGGACTCAAGAATAGTAACACATCATGTTGCATTGAAATTTGTTAAGAAGACATGTTAGAATTTACCCATTTGCATTTCTCAATGCAGATAAATAAGTCACGTTATTGAAAGTTTACATCTTTCAATGTCCACCTGGTGATCTGATCTTTCTTCATCGTTCCTCCTTTTCTGGTTAATTGAATTGGGTCCTTGATTCAATTAGATGTTCTTTTCCTTAGTCACTTCTAGTTGATCTTGGCCTTACTTTGATTGCATTCAGGTCCGTAGATTTAAAATTACAAGGATCAATAGCTATTTCATCATCACAACTTGGACGTCTGTGGGCCCGTCACTTTCCTTGACAATTCCTTCAGTTTTGTCATTTGAGCTTTCTCGAAGGGGACCTACCTTTTGAGCCTTAAGAAATGATCCACTTTGGGTCGGGAAGAGCCCCCCATAAGGGTATCTACCCTTCAGGCGGTCTTCGGATGGCCTTCAAGGTAAGTTCTTTGGCTCTCTTGTTTTGCATCCTTTTGAAGGGAAGGTGATCCTTCAGTTTTGGGAAGTGTCCTTTAAGTTGGTAGTCGAGAGTCCCCCGCAAGGGCACCTACCCTTCGGGGTCATTTGGTGACCTTTCAGCATCCTTCGGAGCTTTCCTGTGGGCTTTTTATGTGGACATTTTCCTGTGGACAAAAAGTCTGCAGACATTTTCCTGTGGACAAAAAGTCTGCGGAATGGTTCCGATCACTTTGCCTTCTATTTTTGAAAATTCCTTCGAGCTTTCTTCTCACAGCTTCTTTCCTGAATTCCTTCAGACTTTTTGTCCGAAGGAATTCCTTTGGACAAAAGTCTGAAAGAATTATTTCTTGCCTTAGTCTTTTTCCCGAAGGAAATCCCTTTGTCTTTTGATTGCCTTAGACAAAATTTTGAAAGATCTTACCTTTGCGGCTTCTTTGAAAATGACCCTTTCGAAGGGTGATTTTGTTGACCAAGTGCCCTCCACAAGGGCACTTGTCCTTTAGGAGGCTCTTTTGAACTTTTGCTTTGAACCACTCCTTTGAACCAACCCGATGAACCAAGCTTTGAACCAAGCCGATGGTTCAAGCCAATGAACCAATTGATCAACCAACTGAATGAACTGAAGCATTGTACCAACTGTTGAACCAAGATTTGGTTCAACGGTTCAAACGAAGCCTTTCAACCAAGCCAACGAACCATTTGATTGAACCAAAGTGATGAACATTTTTTGATTGAACTTCATAGTTGTGTTGAGAGCTTTTGAACTTGTTGAACCAAATGCGTTGAACCTATTGAACCTTGATTGAACTTGCTTGTAGAAGACTTTTGAACCTGACTGTAGAAGTCTTTGAACTTGGAAGCGGTTGAACTCTTGATGCTGATGCTTGCCGATGAACTCTTTTGGTTAAACCTAATCATTGAACCAACTTTGAGATTACTTAAGTGTTGAAAGCTTGCTTCTTTCTTGCAGAGTCCATAGAAATCAACCTGTGAAGCTCGTTGAATTTGACCTGCAGAGTCCGTAGATTTTCTCTTCTTGCAGAGTCTGTAGATTTAAGCCTGCAGAGTCCGTAGATTTAAGCCTGCAGAGTCCGTAGATTCAAGCCTGCAGACTCCGTAGATTTTTGAGAAGCTTGAAAAAAGAGGAATTTGAATGCCCAAGACAAATTTCGAAAATGGAAGCGACAATTTTGGTCTGTATGACCAAAATAGTTCAAATGTTTTCCCAAAAATGAGTGATATTTTTTGGGGGACAAAAAATAGGATCTTTATTTCATGCTCTTCTACATGAAGCTAATAGAAAACTTCTCTAATAGTTTATCCTTAAAACTTGGATTCTTCATGTGTGCTTCTTCTCCTTACATAATTTTTTCTTAGAAAGTTTTAGAAGGGGATTTTATTGATATATGCTCATTAGTTGAAGATATTTCTTCTCCTTGATTCACCTTATTCGAATTAATACCATGCATGGATTGGAATAACTCTGTCATGGATTATTTCATTGTCCTCTAGATTTTTATTTCTAGATCTCTCTGACCCCAGCTGATTTTTTCTTGCAAAAACCTCATATCATTTTTAGGAACCCTTTTTTTTCCCTCATGATTTTCCATCTAATCCACTAGCTAGTAAGATCAAGTCTCTAATACCATTTAAATTTCCCTTTTCAGTAATATAAGAATTCTAAAGTTTTCATGAATTTATTTCAATTTACTAGAGCATCAATTAAGTTATAAATAATAATTGCAATAATGAAACACAAAACCCAATGAGAATCTTTATGGCAATAAACCAAAATGCCCCTTTTAGGTAATTTAATGAATTATAATATTTGTGTGATTTTTTGACAATACTAAATTATTAAGAAGATTATAAATAGAAACATACAATAATAAACCCAATTGTAATATTTATTTCAATGAGAACAATGATGATTGAAATCTAACCATTGATATAGTTGATGGTCGGGTCGTATGGTAGTTTGAAGATGATATGACAACAACCAAAGAAATGAAACTAATGGACATTAGTCTACCTAGAGTGTTGTTCTAGGATTTTTGGATGGTATGACAGCTCCAAAATGGTATGATAGGTTTTGAATAGCATGATAGGGAACAACCCTCAATAAAGTGATGATTCATTGCACAACAAAAATTATAATACAACACTATAAAACTTCACAAAATATGGAATTTAGTTGTAACCTTAAACAACACAAAAATATCATTAACCAAATTGAAATTTGGAATTAATCTTGATCTTTTAGTAAAAATGTGATTCCTGAATGGAATCACCACAAAGGATAAGAGATTTTTTACCCTCGGATCCTGTATACCAGAGGGTTTTCATCCTTATATGGATAAGTTGAACATAAAATCTCAAATTCTAGAATAGGGTTTTGTTTTTAATAATAATGAATAATGAATCTATTTGAGACCAACTCTTTTTTACAATTTCCCTTTTTTCAGTTGCCCCAACCATAAAAGTATTTAAAACATTTTTTAATAAATATTACTTTTTGACCCCTTTATAATAATAACACATAAGTTTCATTTTTCCATATTATAAAATAAATTGAATTAGGATAGCATAAAATATTAGTATTAAATTATTTACCTAACTTATCCTTTAGTCTACAGAAAATAAAGAATAGGCTACGGGTCTTCTAATTAGTTTAATTTTGAAAATGGGACATGACAAGTGTTATTGATGATCAATACTTTTATATATATAAAAAAATCTATGGTTGTCTCTAATGTTCTCTTGCAGATTCAAGTCTAAAATAATAAATTTGCTATAGAGCTCAAACATCTGCACAAATTGCAATATCATTGGGGTGATGCCCCATGCAATATGGCTAGTGTTATGCCCTCCCCACCCATGAATGCTTCATAGTGAGGCAATAGTATCACTCTACGAGGTAAGCATCATCGTAACTATTCTTATCGTTGCTCTCATAGCCAGGTCTAAGGATCTCCTTAGCACTACCATTCTACCCTCCCTCCCCCTCCGCCTCCCAACTTCTTATAGAGGGTGGGGCTCTCCACCTCCACCTCCTCTGTGCATAAATGGTTAGGGTGGGGATATCCACCTCCACCTCCTCCATTCATAAAAGGTTGAGCCTCTCTACCAACTATGGGATAGTAAAGCCCAACTTCCCCTCCTCCACCCATCCCTCATCAACTCCTCGTGCCCTTTGCTGATCTTTTTGATTTGGTTGCTTAGTTTTTTGGTTCCCTTTTTTTAATGTATAGATTTCTTCTAAACGCAACCTAATCTTTTATGATTTGTGATGAGGATTTACCTAGTTTGATGATGTTGTAACATACTTTCATACCACCTCCTTTTTTTATGAATGATCTAATATATTTATTATTTATTCTTAATTTTTTTTTAACATCTCTTACATATATTTACTTTAACAAAATCTAATAATTCTTAATCTTATTTATTAATAAAAATAAAACCCCTCAATCCTTAACACTGCCTATCAAATCAAACCTATTGTTAATAAACTACATGTACTCATAAAACGAAATTTAATCATCTTAAAAGTCAAATATCCAAATTAGACAGAATGCAAACGTATTGTTAATAAACTACATGTACTCATAAAATGAAATTTAATCATCTTAAAAGTCAAATATCCAAATTAGACAGAATGAAAACATAAGCTTAATTTTCATGCCATAGCTACCTATCAAAAGCTCAAAGATAGAATTTTGTAATGGTCTTCAACTTCAAAAGTCTACAAGTCAAAACTACATATTCACAGCTGTGTGCCGTGTAGAGGAAGGCACATAAAAGGCATTTAGGCCATGTATAATTTTATAATCTAAATTCATTAATTTATACTCTTGCTGTAATGAGATAGTAAATGCATTTGGATTCAATCACTAAACACCCAGTTATGTACAATCTAAATCCATTATATTATTAGTTAATTGTAGTCAAGTAGTACATCCAAACATTAAATACAAGTTGATAGTTATGATAGCGCTGTAATAAGTCCACCATATAGGGGAAGAAGCTACTTCGCATGCAGATTAGCATTTTACCTAGGAAGGGGATTTCTTAATTATAGATATCCTTGATTCCAGCCTCCTTCCTCTTTTTCCGGAATATATTCTTCCTGCAACACATGTTTTAATGCATGAGAGTAAGTTCGTTACCTGTAAATTGAGGAACATAACCGCATTTTCTCATGACTATCCACAAATTAACATAAATAAATAAATTAAATTAAATTAAAAACAAGAAAACGTAAGAGAGTTTCTTCATGGCCTCCACAAGTAAACCATAATTTTTTTTAAACAGCAGTTATGAATAGATGTTTCAAATCTTGCCAAACCAAACACTAACACAATTATTTCCAAAATAACAATAAAAACCTTTTTTCCGCAGAACAGTGTGCTTTACCTTAGGAATGAAGGTGAGACCCACTTTGATCTGTCCACAATATGTCTTGTCAGGAAGAACAACGTTATAAGGTGAAGGGGGTATGCTTCCTTCCATTAACACTCCCTCCAATGGAATTCTGTCCAAATTATATATGGATTTGCAACATTGTCCTTCATAAAAGAGTAGATTATAAGAAAAATAGTGCAAATAAGATCAGGAAGGCGTACTTACGTTGCTTCTCCAATGAAATCATCAGCACTTAATTTATCCTTGTCCATTAATCTGATAATCAGATCAGAAGTCCCTTCTGATAGATTGAACACAAACTTCTCATTCCATACCGGATTGATTCCCTCTCCTGCAACATATTTACAATGTTAACCCCTAAATCAATCTATTTACAATAAAACTATTAAATAAAATATACTTACTGTACGCAACTTTGCTCTTGTGCTCCTGGGTTCGGCATTTTAGGATGACATAAGGATCCATGTTGCCTGCACATCAAAATCAAATAAAAAATTCAGTTAAGCAATAGTTATCTTTCTGGTTCACAAAAAAAATCGCCATAGATTATAATTTACTCGCAAAAAACATATTTGAAGTAAATTGGGCCCACAGACAGAACAGATCAGTTATCTGTGCACCCAATACAAACTGGATCCTGATTCTGCAATTAAAAAAATAAAAAGGGAAAACTAATAGAATTAAAAATACAAAGAAAAGAAGAAAAAACTGATGAGAAGATTGAATTTACATAGAAAATCAGCATTGTGGAGGCCATGGGCGTTGACCAGGAGCACCTCCAGGGTACCCAATGCTGGCATCTCGATTGTTGCTTTTAAAATCCTTTGTAACTTGTTCCTACCAAGCAGCCAGAAAAGATAGGAGCGCTGAGGAAGGACTGCCAGCCAAATTCGTCGTTAAAAGGATGATTTAATCCCGTCCACCTACTTCCTATGGAGTGGCTCTCCGCGTTGCTCTATTTTTCTGTCTATATTCCAGTTATTTTGTCGCGCCTCTCCACGTTCCTCTATTTTTCTGCCAATATTCCAGTTTGGCCGGCCTGACTAGATACCTCTGACCGATCGCTTTTCGCTCTGTTTTTTAGTGAAAAGCCGGGTAAGCACAGACTCGGGGAAGAAGAAAATTAGTATAGACGAATTCAACGAGAAACTTTCTAAGCATTTATCTCTATATATATGCCAATAGGCGTTATTTAGAGTGGAGAAGGCTTTGCTAGCACTCTAAAAACCTGTAATTGACAATCAATTTTGTCTTGGGCAAGATCATTCATCACCGAAGGACCGTCGATTATGTGAGCTCAAAGTCTCAGTAATGCCTTTCAATTTGGGTAGATTTTTCTTTCTGATTGTCAGAGAGAGATGTATTTACAATAAAAGAGAGTCCCTTATATAGCCTCTTCAAGAAGGACTCAAGAATAGTAACACATCATGTTGCATTGAAATTTGTTAAGAAGACATGCTGGAATTTACCCATTTGCATTTCTCAACGCAGATAAATAAGTCACGTTATTGAAAGTTTACATCTTTCAATGTCCACCTGGTGATCTGATCCTTCTTCATCGTTCCTCCTTTTCTGGTTAATTGAATCAGGTCTTTGATTTAATTAGATGTTCTTTTCCTTAGTCACTTCTAGCTGATCTTGGCCTTACTTTGATTACATTCAGGTCCGTAGATTTAAAATTACAAGGATCAATGGCTATTTCATCATCGAAACTTTGACGTCTGCGGGCCCGTCACTTTCATCAGCAATTCCTTCAGTTTTGTCATTTGAGCTTTTCTAGAGGGGACCTGCCTTTTGAGCCTTAAGAAATGATCCACTTTAGGTCGAGAAGATTCCCCCACAAGGGTATCTGCCCTTCAGGTGGTCTTCGGATGGCCTTCAGGCTAAGTTCTTTGGCTCTCTTGTTTTGCATCCTTTTGAAGGGAAGGTGATCCTTCAGTTTTGGAAAGTGTCCTTTAAGTTGGCAGCTAAGAGTCCCCCACAAGGGCACCTACCCTTCGAGGTCCTTCGGTGACCTTTTGGAATCCTTCGGAGCTTTCTCGTGGGTTTTTTTCTGGACATTTTCCTGTGGACAAAAAGTTCGCGAACATTTTCCCGCAGACAAAAAGTCTGCGGAATTGTTTTGATCACTTTGCCTTCTATTTTTGAAAATTTCTTCAGGCTTTCTTCTCGCAGCTTCTTTCCCAAATTTCGTTGGACTTTTTGTCTGAAGGAATTCCTTCAGACAAAAGTCTGAAAGAATTATTTCTTTCCTTAGTCTTTTTCCCAAAGGAAATCCCTTTGTCTTTCAATTGTCTTAGACAAAATTTTGAAAGATCTTACCTTTGCGACTTCTTTGAAAATGACCCTTTCGAAGGGTGATTTTGTCAACCAAGTGCCCTCCATAAGGGCACTTATCCTTTGGGAGGCTATTTTGAACTTTTGCTTTGAGCTGCTCCTTTGAACCAACCTGATGAACCAAGCTTTGAACCAAGTTGATGAACCAAGCTTTGAACTAAGCTTTGAACCAAGCTGATGGTTCAAGCTGATGAACCAATTGATGAACCGATTGAGTAAACCGACTGAATGAACTGACTGAATGAACTGAAGCATTGAACCAACTATTGAACCAAGCTTTGGTTTAATGGTTTAAACAAAGCCTTTGAACCAAGCTGACGAACCATTTGATTGAACTAAAGTGATGAACTTTTGCCAATTGAACTTTGCAATTGTGTTGAGAGCTTTTGAACCTATTGAACCAAATGCATTAAACTTATTGAACCTTGATTAAACTTGCTTGTAGAAGACTTTTGAACCTGACTGTAGAAGTCTTTGAACCTGGAAGCAGTTGAACTCTTGTTGCTGATGCTTACCGATGAACTCTTTTGGTTGAACCTGATCATTGAACCAACTTTGATATTACCTAAGTGTTGAAAGCTTGCTTATTTTTTGTAGAGTCTGTAGAAATCAACCTATGAAGCTCATTGAACTTGGCCTGTAGAGTCTGTAGATTTTCTTTTCCTGTAGAGTCTGTAGATTTAAGCCTGCAGAGTCCATAGATTCAAGCCTGCAGAGTTTGTAGATTTTTGAGAAGCTTGAAAAATGAGGAATTTGAATGCCCAGGACAAATTTCAAAAAGGGAAGAGATAATTTTGGTCTGTAGGACCAAAATAGTTCAAATGTTGTCCCAAAAATGAGTGATATTTTTTGGGGGACAACAACTGGCTCCAGTTGGGGAACTTCTATCAATTGCAAAAAGAATTGAAGGGAGTAAAATTTATAATCTCTAGTGTCTTCATGTGTACCATTAGGCTATGGAGTCATGCTACCCAAAAATGAAAGGCATCAAAAAATGGAAACAAACAAAACAAAATAGAATTAAAAACTATACAAATATACATATATATAGAGGCAATGATCTGATACTTCAAGAGTTGAAGTGTTTCAGATGTTGCCCATTGTGAGGCAGAGAAAAGAGTGTGCCATCTTGATATTTCAATACAAATTTGTTTTCACCAATGTGTTGATAAATTATAAATGGGCCTCTCCAAAGGAAGTCAAACTTTCCATGCATCCTCTTTAGTTCTCTCTTTTTGTCCCACATCAGGACTTGATCCCCAATTTGGAAATAATTATTTTTGGCCTTCTGGTCAAAGAGTTTCTTTACTAGACTTTGATGAGCAGCAATTCAATCCACCACCATGGTTCTCTGTTCATCCAGCTCAGTCAGGCACATGATTCTCTTATCAAGAGAACTTTCATATGTCTGATCTTCAATTGCCTTTGCCAATTTCAAGGCTGGCAATTCTAAGGTGATTGGTATCTCAGCATTGATACCATAAAGAAGTTGAAAAGGAGACATACCAATTGCCTTCTTTGGTGTGATTCTGTCTGCCCATAGAGCATCAACCAATGCTTTATGCCATGTCTTTTGATTGTCATCTGCTAGCTTCTTGATGATAGTTACCAGGTTCTTATTGCTAGATTCAGCTTGTCCATTCCTTTGTGGAAAATAATCAGAAGAGTGATAGAGTATAATTCCATAATAGAAATAGAATTGTGTAATCTCCTGGGAGGTGAAACAAGCTGCATTATTAGTAACAATTATGGTTGGAACTCCAAACTTGAAAATGATATTCTCCTTGAGAAAATTGCATACAACTTCTGAAGTAACATGCTTAGTTGGGATTGCTTCTACCCACTTGGTGAAATAGTCAGTTGTTGTAATGACATAATCATGTCCAGCACTTGAAGATGGGTTTATAGTTTCAATAAAATCAATCCCCCATTACTGGAAAGGTTCCTCTATGATCACTAACTTGAGAGGCATAGCAGCTAACTTGGGTCTTCCAACAAATTGCTGACAAAGTTCACATTTCTTCATCCACTTATGTGCATCTTGGAAAAGAGTTGGCCAGTAATACCTGGCTCGCATAATCTTGTGAGTAGTCATAGGAGCAGAAAGGCTTTATTTCTCTTTATTTACACAGTGAAGGAATACTCCATCTATGCTTCTCTTGTACAAGCCATTGTCTCAAAGGACAAAATTGACAGCTTTCAACTTGATAGTCCTCCTTTCTTTATAAGACAAATGAGTAGGACATTCACCATAAGTAAGGAAATGAGCAATACTTGAATACCACTCATTGGTAGTGGAGACAAAAAAGACTGTTGGAGTATCTTTCACTTTAGCTTTTTCTTTCTGTGTATCTTTTGGCTTATTGTCAGCAATTAATTGGCATAGACCTTTTCCCCTGACTAGCTTTGTTGGCTTGATGTCTAGATCAAAATCTTGGATATTTGAAATCCAATTGCCTTTTTTTGTGCCAAACTCCTGCCAAGTTAATATGGACTTGACTGTAGTGTCAAGAACTAGGGCAGTAGTGTGTGAATTTAGAATATAGAAGCAAAAATGTTTGACTGCTTTCACCAATGCATAAGCATGCTTCTCTACATTTGAATTCTTCATCTCATGGGTTTTGAGAGGGCAACTCATAAAATAAATAGGAGATTCCATACCTTCTTTGTCTTGTTGAACAAGAATTACTGAAAGCGTGTGTTCAGAAGCATAGTTGTATATGATAAAATCTTTGTTAAAATTTGGACAAACCAAGGTAGGGGCGTGGGCAATGGCAGTCTTGATATCCTGAAATGCTGACTTGCCTTCTTTAGTCCAGATGAAAGTGGTCTTCCCTTTCATCATGTTCACAATGTGTCTAGTCTTCTCAGCAAATTCAGGGATGAACCTTCGTAAGAAATTCACCTTTCCAAAAAAAGAGTGAACATCATTTTTGCTTGTAGGCAAATTAAGCTCTTGAATAGACTTGAATCTATCTGAGTCAATCTTTATGCCTTCTTTAGACACAATGTGTCTGAGGAGTTTCCCTTCTGTTACTCCAAAAATAGACTTCTTGAGATTCAAGGAAATACCATTCTGGCAGCAGTGCTCCAACACTTGTTGTAAGTGGTGTACATGATCATATCGACGCTTTGAAAAGATAGTCAAGTCATCAAGGTATACCACTATGAATTTACCTATCTCATCTTTGAAAGCTAGGTCCATTGCTCTCTGAAAGGTAGCACCAACATTTATCAATCCAAAAGTCATCCTTCTATATGCAAATGTACCCCAAGGTGTGGTGAATGTAGTCTTGTGTTGGTCTGCTTCACCAACTTTGACTTGATTATACCTTGAGAAGCCATCCAACATTGATAACATCTTTGAACTTGTCACTATTTGAAGCACTTGATCCATAATTGGCAAAAGATAATTATCTTTCAAAGATGCTTGATTCAGATTCTTGAAATCTACATAAATGTGAATTTTGCCATTCTTCTTCCTTACAGGCACTATGTTTGCAATCTATGTGGAATGATGGATTGGGAAGATGATTCTAGCATTTAACATTTTTTGTATCTCAAATAGAATAGTACCTGATATTTTTAGATTGTACTGTCTGGATTTTTGCTTATTGGGCATTGAATCAGCGTTGATAGGAATGTCATGGCAGATTTCATCAGGCTTGAGAGACTTCAGGTCTTCATAAGAATATGCTAAGACATCCATGTATTGATGGAGTAAAGTGGTGAACTTGAATCTTTCTTCAGGGGTGCAACACTTACCAATGTTAACCATCTTGGGATTTTCTTTAGTGGTCATATTTACTTGATTGAATCCCTGAGAGAAACTTGTATCGGTTTGCTATTGTTTGATGAATCTATCATGCTTGTCAAATAAATTCTCAAGAGAAACTAGACCTTTGGGAATTTTATTTCCTTTTAGCTATAAGAATTCTTCATTTATATCTGAACTAGATTTAGAGGCTGATTCATACTTCTGAGGTTCACTGCCTTCAAAACATAGTTGTTCAAAATTGTCTTTTCATTCTAGGAAAGCAATGATTTGATGATCATCATTGAATACTTGCCAATGATCAGCATTGTTAGGGACACTTGGTCTACAGACTAGCTCAATAGTATACCTGTCTTCTTTGAAATCTGAGTGAAGAACTAAAAGAGTTTCTAAAACAACAAGTGCATCAGCTCTGTCATTAGACTCTCTAGGTTTGGTAGAAATGTTGAAAGCATCAAAGCTTTTAATTTGGTCTCAAACCAAGTTGCTATAGTGGTGTAATCTTTCATTCTTGGTTTGGTATAGATTTTTCACTTGATAAACCACTAATTCAGTATCCCCTTTAGCATGAAGAAACTTGATGCCTTTTTCTTGAGCAGCCTTCAATCCAAGTAGCAGAGATTCATATTCAGCTGTATTGTTAGTGTTGCTAAATTGTAATTTGTAAGATGAAGGAAACATATCTCCTTGAGGAGATATCAACACAATCCTAGCTCCTGAACTAGTAGAGGAACAACTACCATCGAATTCTAGAGTCCATACACCATCAGATATTGATTTTTCTTTAGACTTTCCTTCATTAGAGAGGGAGGGTCCTTCTTCATTTGTATTGCAACATACTAGTTCTTCTACTATTCTAGTTGAATTGATTTTTGGGTTGACACTTTTAATAATTTTATCAGATGCTTCATGTACTTCATCTGTAGATAGAAAGTAGTTACCCATACCTACGGATTCAAAAAAAATTTGAGCTTCAGGGGCTGATGTTTGGGTGACCACATATTTTTCCTCCTTTTCAGGGAGCAACCTCTTTATTACACCTTGTACAGGGATGCTTGCCTCAGACAGGTCCATGCTTAGTTCTCTTCCCACGTCCTTGCATAAATTTCATCTAAGCAAAATTCCATAGGATGCTGGGACGTCAGCCACCAAGACAGTCATCTTGATTCTCTTGTCTGGAAAGGCTGCAAATGCAAATTGGGCATCTTTGATTTGCCCTAGCAATGGTACTTGCTATTTCTCCATGGAGAAACATCTCTCAAATGTCTTGGTCAATGTGAGACCCAGATACTTAACTACTTTAGCAGGCATGACATTGTCAGATGCGCTTGAGTCTATAATACAGTTACTCAGCTTGTGACCTTTTATTAACAGGGAAACATAAAAAAGTTCTATTTTTCCAAGAGCAGCTAGAGGAGTAATGACAAGATTATTTAGAATGTGAATGTTCTTTGGAGAATCAGGAGTTACCTTTTTGGCTTTTTGTCCTACAGGGATGGTTTAGTTCTTAACACATTGGTCAACTTATCCAATTGATCAAAATTAGACTGCAAATATTCAAATTTAGAAATTTGTATTTTTGTCTTTTTGACATGATCAATTATGTCAAATCCCTGAATTGAGCTAGGTACAGAGGAAGGTATTTCAACCTTTTGAGTTTTAGAAGGGATGGGAGGAGGGCTGGTTTGTGAAATTGAAGTAGAAGGTGAAGGTGAAATTGATGTACTTGACTTTTGGGTGATCACCAGATCCTTTGACTAAAAAGGTAGAGTGGTTCCACGCTTAGCAATTGTAACTGTTGGCTGAGGTTGCTCTTCTATCTTCCCTTTATCAGCTTGCTAGATTGATTGGTTCTTGGACTTGGTAAACACTGCATATGATCCATCAAAAGCTTCTCTTTTGCTTTTGGGTTCATCCTGGTAGTTGAAGAAACCAATGTGGGATTTGCCAGCTGATTCTTCTTGATTTTCTATAAGGAGATCAACGTCATTTTCTTGATTTAATTTAGGCTAGAAAGAGAACTCTGATTCTGCTTCAAGATATCCCATTGCTGAATTAGTTAGAGGAGCTTTCAGGGCAAGTTTCCCTTGTGAGAGAGGAAGATGATTTTGTTTCCCTTGATTCTTGGCAACATTGCCCTGATATGACTAATTTGAGAATGTCCTTCTTGGAATATCTCTATATGAAGGAGCAGAAGACATTCTTTGCACCATTTGCTTTTTGAGAGCAAGTAACTCATTTGCCAACTTCTGCACCATTAGATCTATGGTGCTTGTAGATGCATATTTAGAAGATGATGAAGGTCTATTTCTATTTGGATCTCTTCTTATCTTCCCTGCTAAGATGAGATCATCTTCTATCTCAGTGGCCAAATGTTGAGCTACAACAAGATCTATTTGACTAGCACGTCTCAAGAGAAAACTTACTTTAGGTAATTGAGAATTAATGAAGACAAATTTGAGATTCTTAGTTGTAGGTTGAGCAATTATAGGAATTCTATTTCTCAGTTTATCAAATTTGGCTATGAAGTCTCTCATTGGTTCATGAGGCTCTTTCTTCATCTGTGTAAGTTGAGCCAGAAGTGTATGTGCATCTTCTGCAGGTTTAAATCTAGCTTCAAACTTAGCTTTGATGGTATTCCAATCAGTTACTGACTGAGCTTGTAGATGATAAAACCAATCTACAGCAGCACCTTGTAATGTTTCTACAAATAGCCTGACTGCTACATCTTCAAATTCTACTCCAATTATGCCATAAGCTATGTTGAAGGCTGCAATGTGTTCATCAGGATGAACTTTTCCATCACCATAGAATTTGGGGAAATTCTTCTTTGAACTGTGTGGAAGCTCATGTAGAGGTGGAGTAACATTGAGAGGACCAAAAGCATTACCCCAGGGGCTTTGAATTGCCATTATATGATTATGAAAAGGAGGAATAACAAATCTCAAAGGGGTAATTATTGGCAAAGCTTTATCAACAACAGAAGTGGATCCTTCATCTAGAAATGGAGATCTGATTTTAGTAGGAGGAAAGCTCTTGGTTTATTGGAGATGAGATGGTGAGAAAACAGATCAAAATCACTTTGTTGTAACAACTCGAATACAGGGTCAATGATACCTTTAGCCCTTTGGCTTTGTGTATACCTTGAATCTACTAGATTGTGAAATAAAAATGGAAAAGAATTAACCTTGCTTTAGTTTGAAGCTTGAGGCTTTAAACTATGCATTCTTTCCCGATTAGTGTGGAGGTGAATGGTAAGGCTATAAATGGATAATGGGTATATCCCCAGCAGAGTCACCAAAAACTGTTGGTTGAATATTTTGTTGATCAGCGTATTGATAAGCAAAATAGGTCTGGTCAGCCAAAGTAGGAAGATTGGTCGTCCAAATGTGTAGGTTTACCACATCAAAAAGGGACTAATCTCTCCTCTCATCAAGGGGAGGTTCACTATGGATATGCTATACATATATATAAACAAAAAATAATACTCAAGGGTAGGCCAAACCATCCATCTCTCTTTCTTCAGAGGTGATGTGTGCAAATCAAAGGAGAGATAACTACAAAGGAGAGATAATGGCTTTAGGTTCTAAATTTATAGAGGTAGATGCTCAAGACACTCATGGGTCTCAGGTTTCTATGGCCATTCCTAGCTCAACTAAGTCAGATAAATAAGTCACGTTATTGAAAGTTTACATCTTTCAATGTCCACCTGGTGATCTGATCTTTCTTCATCGTTCCTCCTTTTCTGGTTAATTGAATTGGGTCCTTGATTCAATTAGATGTTCTTTTCGTTAGTCACTTCTAGTTGATCTTGGCCTTACTTTGATTGCATTCAGGTCCGTAGATTTAAAATTACAAGGATCAATAGCTATTTCATCATCACAACTTTGACGTCTGTGGGCCCGTCACTTTCCTCGACAATTCCTTCAGTTTTGTCATTTGAGCTTTCTCGAAGGGGACCTACCTTTTGAGCCTTAAGAAATGATCCACTTTGGGTTGGGAAGAGCCCCCCATAAGGGTATCTACCCTTCAGGCGGTCTTCGGATGGCCTTCAAGGTAAGTTTTTTGGCTCTCTTGTTTTGCATCCTTTTGAAGGGAAGGTGATCCTTCAGTTTTGGGAAGTGTCCTTTAAGTTGGTAGTCGAGAGTCCCCCGCAAGGGCACCTACCCTTCGAGGTCGTTCGGTGACCTTTCAGCATCCTTCGGAGCTTTCCTGTGGGCTTTTTATGTGGACATATTTCATGTGGACAAAAAGTCTGCAGACATTTTCCTGTGGACAAAAAGTCTGCGGAATGGTTCCGATCACTTTGCCTTCTATTTTTGAAAATTCCTTCGAGCTTTCTTCTCACAACTTCTTTCCTGAATTCCTTCAGACTTTTTGTCCGAAGGAATTCCTTTGGACAAAAGTCTGAAAGAATTATTTCTTGCCTTAGTCTTTTTCCCGAAGGAAATCCCTTTGTCTTTTGATTGCCTTAGACAAAATTTTGAAAGATCTTACCTTTGCGGCTTCTTTGAAAATGACCCTTTCGAAGGGTGATTTTGTTGACCAAGTGCCCTCCACAAGGGTACTTGTCCTTTAGGAGGCTCTTTTGAACTTTTGCTTTGAACCACTCCTTTGAACCAACCCGATGAACCAAGCCGATGGTTCAAGCCAATGAACCGATTGATCAACCAACTGAATGAACTGAAGCATTGTACCAACTGTTGAACCAAGATTTGGTTCAACGGTTCAAACGAAGCCTTTGACTTTAGGACACCTTCCTGACTACTTTCACTAATTTTGCTTGTTGAATCAAAGGAATATAAAATATATTAAGGAAAAAGAC
Organism: Torreya grandis; assembly: GCA_037957365.1. Classification (NCBI taxonomy): domain Eukaryota; kingdom Viridiplantae; phylum Streptophyta; class Pinopsida; order Cupressales; family Taxaceae; genus Torreya; species Torreya grandis. The sequence goes on along the minus strand of JARHVA010002124.1, from coordinate 532,221 downwards.
ATAATAACAGTTTCCCCAACAACAAAGATATCACATCACAAAGTCTAAAAAGTCACTTGATTTATTATTCCAATAACAAAATATGATCAACAATTTGAGCTCAAAGTCTCAGTAATGCCTTTCAATTTGGGTAGAGTTTTGTTTCTGATTGTCAGAGAGAGATGTATTTACAATAAAAGAGAGTCCCTTATATAGCCTCTTCAAAAAGGACTCGAGAATAGTAACACATCATGTTGCATTGAAATTTGTTAAGAAGACATGTTAGAATTTACCCATTTGCATTTCTCAATGCAGATAAATAAGTCACATTATTGAAAGTTTACATCTTTCAATGTCCACCTGGTGATCTGATCTTTCTTCATCGTTCCTCCTTTTCTGGTTAATTGAATTGGGTCCTTGATTCAATTAGATGTTCTTTTCCTTAGTCACTTCTAGTTGATCTGGGCCTTACTTTGATTGCATTTAGGTCCGTAGATTTAAAATTACAAGGATCAATAGCTATTTCATCATCACAACTTTGACGTCTGTGGGCCCGTCACTTTCCTCGACAATTCCTTCAGTTTTGTCATTTGAGCTTTCTCTAAGGGGACCTACCTTTTGAGCCTTAAGAAATGATCCACTTTGGGTCAGGAAGAGGCCCCCATAAGGGTATCTACCCTTCAGGCGGTCTTCGGATGGCCTTCAAGGTAAGTTCTTTGGCTCTCTTGTTTTACATCCTTTTGAAGGGAAGGTGATCCTTCAGTTTTGGGAAGTGTCCTTTAAGTTGGTAGTCGAGAGTCCCCCGCAAGGGCACCTACCCTTCGGGGTCGTTCGGTGACCTTTCAGCATCCTTCGGAGCTTTCCTGTGGGCTTTTTATATGGACATTTTCCTGTGGACAAAAAGTCTGCGGAATGGTTCCGATCACTTTGCCTTCTATTTTTGAAAATTCCTTCGAGCTTTCTTCTCACAGCTTCTTTCCTGAATTCCTTCAGACTTTTTGTCCGAAGGAATTCCTTTGGACAAAAGTCTGAAAGAATTATTTCTTGCCTTAGTCTTTTTCCCGAAGGAAATCCCTTTGTCTTTTGATTGCCTTAGACAAAATTTTGAAAGATCTTACCTTTGCGGCTTCTTTGAAAATGACCCTTTCGAAGGGTGATTTTGTTGACCAAGTGCCCTCCACAAGGGCACTTGTCCTTTAGGAGGCTCTTTTGAACTTTTGCTTTGAACCACTCCTTTGAACCAACCCGATGAACCAAGCTTTGAACCAAGCCGATGGTTCAAGCCAATGAACCAATTGATCAACCAACTGAATGAACTGAAGCATTGTACCAACTGTTGAACCAAGATTTGGTTCAACGGTTCAAACGAAGCCTTTCAACCAAGCCAACGACCCATTTGATTGAACCAAAGTGATGAACATTTTTTGATTGAACTTCATAGTTGTGTTGAGAGCTTTTGAACTTGTTGAACCAAATGCGTTGAACCTATTGAACCTTGATTGAACTTGCTTGTAGAAGACTTTTGAACCTGACTGTAGAAGTCTTTGAACTTGGAAGCGGTTGAACTCTTGATGCTGATGCTTGCCGATGAACTCTTTTGGTTAAACCTAATCATTGAACCAACTTTGAGATTACTTAAGTGTTGAAAGCTTGCTTCTTTCTTGCAGAGTCCATAGAAATCAACCTGTGAAGCTCGTTGAATTTGACCTGCAGAGTCCGTAGATTTTCTCTTCTTGCAGAGTCTGTAGATTTAAGCCTGCAGAGTCCGTAGATTTAAGCCTGCAGAGTCCGTAGATTCAAGCCTGCAGACTCCGTAGATTTTTGAGAAGCTTGAAAAAAGAGGAATTTGAATGCCCAAGACAAATTTCGAAAATGGAAGCGACAATTTTGGTCTGTATGACCAAAATAGTTCAAATGTTTTCCCAAAAATGAGTGATATTTTTTGGGGGACAAAAAATAGGATCTTTATTTCATGCTCTTCTACATGAAGCTAATAGAAAACTTCTCTAATAGTTTATCCTTAAAACTTGGATTCTTCATGTGTGCTTCTTCTCCTTACATAATTTTTTCTTAGAAAGTTTTAGAAGGGGATTTTATTGATATATGCTCATTAGTTGAAGATATTTCTTCTCCTTGATTCACCTTATTCGAATTAATACCATGCATGGATTGGAATAACTCTGTCATGGATTATTTCATTGTCCTCTAGATTTTTATTTCTAGATCTCTCTGACCCCAGCTGATTTTTTCTTGCAAAAACCTCATATCATTTTTAGGAACCCTTTTTTTTCCCTCATGATTTTCCATCTAATCCACTAGCTAGTAAGATCAAGTCTCTAATACCATTTAAATTTCCCTTTTCAGTAATATAAGAATTCTAAAGTTTTCATGAATTTATTTCAATTTACTAGAGCATCAATTAAGTTATAAATAATAATTGCAATAATGAAACACAAAACCCAATGAGAATCTTTATGGCAATAAACCAAAATGCCCCTTTTAGGTAATTTAATGAATTATAATATTTGTGTGATTTTTTGACAATACTAAATTATTAAGAAGATTATAAATAGAAACATACAATAATAAACCCAATTGTAATATTTATTTCAATGAGAACAATGATGATTGAAATCTAACCATTGATATAGTTGATGGTCGGGTCGTATGGTAGTTTGAAGATGATATGACAACAACCAAAGAAATGAAACTAATGGACATTAGTCTACCTAGAGTGTTGTTCTAGGATTTTTGGATGGTATGACAGCTCCAAAATGGTATGATAGGTTTTGAATAGCATGATAAGGAACAACCCTCAATAAAGTGATGATTCATTGCACAACAAAAATTATAATACAACACTATAAAACTTCACAAAATATGGAATTTAGTTGTAACCTTAAACAACACAAAAATATCATTAACCAAATTGAAATTTGGAATTAATCTTGATCTTTTAGTAAAAATGTGATTCCTGAATGGAATCACCACAAAGGATAAGAGATTTTTTACCCTCGGATCCTGTATACCAGAGGGTTTTCATCCTTATATGGATAAGTTGAACATAAAATCTCAAATTCTAGAATAGGGTTTTGTTTTTAATAATAATGAATAATGAATCTATTTGAGACCAACTCTTTTTTACAATTTCCCTTTTTTCAGTTGCCCCAACCATAAAAGTATTTAAAACATTTTTTAATAAATATTACTTTTTGACCCCTTTATAATAATAACACATAAGTTTCATTTTTCCATATTATAAAATAAATTGAATTAGGATAGCATAAAATATTAGTATTAAATTATTTACCTAACTTATCCTTTAGTCTACAGAAAATAAAGAATAGGCTACGGGTCTTCTAATTAGTTTAATTTTGAAAATGGGACATGACAAGTGTTATTGATGATCAATACTTTTATATATATAAAAAAATCTATGGTTGTCTCTAATGTTCTCTTGCAGATTCAAGTCTAAAATAATAAATTTGCTATAGAGCTCAAACATCTGCACAAATTGCAATATCATTGGGGTGATGCCCCATGCAATATGGCTAGTGTTATGCCCTCCCCACCCATGAATGCTTCATAGTGAGGCAATAGTATCACTCTACGAGGTAAGCATCATCGTAACTATTCTTATCGTTGCTCTCATAGCCAGGTCTAAGGATCTCCTTAGCACTACCATTCTACCCTCCCTCCCCCTCCGCCTCCCAACTTCTTATAGAGGGTGGGGCTCTCCACCTCCACCTCCTCTGTGCATAAATGGTTAGGGTGGGGATATCCACCTCCACCTCCTCCATTCATAAAAGGTTGAGCCTCTCTACCAACTATGGGATAGTAAAGCCCAACTTCCCCTCCTCCACCCATCCCTCATCAACTCCTCGTGCCCTTTGCTGATCTTTTTGATTTGGTTGCTTAGTTTTTTGGTTCCCTTTTTTTAATGTATAGATTTCTTCTAAACGCAACCTAATCTTTTATGATTTGTGATGAGGATTTACCTAGTTTGATGATGTTGTAACATACTTTCATACCACCTCCTTTTTTTATGAATGATCTAATATATTTATTATTTATTCTTAATTTTTTTTTAACATCTCTTACATATATTTACTTTAACAAAATCTAATAATTCTTAATCTTATTTATTAATAAAAATAAAACCCCTCAATCCTTAACACTGCCTATCAAATCAAACCTATTGTTAATAAACTACATGTACTCATAAAACGAAATTTAATCATCTTAAAAGTCAAATATCCAAATTAGACAGAATGCAAACGTATTGTTAATAAACTACATGTACTCATAAAATGAAATTTAATCATCTTAAAAGTCAAATATCCAAATTAGACAGAATGAAAACATAAGCTTAATTTTCATGCCATAGCTACCTATCAAAAGCTCAAAGATAATATTTTGTAATGGTCTTCAACTTCAAAAGTCTACAAGTCAAAACTACATATTCACAGCTGTGTGCCGTGTAGAGGAAGGCACATAAAAGGCATTTAGGCCATGTATAATTTTATAATCTAAATTCATTAATTTATACTCTTGCTGTAATGAGATAGTAAATGCATTTGGATTCAATCACTAAACACCCAGTTATGTACAATCTAAATCCATTATATTATTAGTTAATTGTAGTCAAGTAGTACATCCAAACATTAAATACAAGTTGATAGTTATGATAGCGCTGTAATAAGTCCACCATATAGGGGAAGAAGCTACTTCGCATGCAGATTAGCATTTTACCTAGGAAGGGGATTTCTTAATTATAGATATCCTTGATTCCAGCCTCCTTCCTCTTTTTCCGGAATATATTCTTCCTGCAACACATGTTTTAATGCATGAGAGTAAGTTCGTTACCTGTAAATTGAGGAACATAACCGCATTTTCTCATGACTATCCACAAATTAATATAAATAAATAAATTAAATTAAATTAAAAACAAGAAAACGTAAGAGAGTTTCTTCATGGCCTCCACAAGTAAACCATAATTTTTTTTAAACAGCAGTTATGAATAGATGTTTCAAATCTTGCCAAACCAAACACTAACACAATTATTTCCAAAATAACAATAAAAACCTTTTTTCCGCAGAACAGTGTGCTTTACCTTAGGAATGAAGGTGAGACCCACTTTGATCTGTCCACAATATGTCTTGTCAGGAAGAACAACGTTATAAGGTGAAGGGGGTATGCTTCCTTCCATTAACACTCCCTCCAATGGAATTCTGTCCAAATTATATATGGATTTGCAACATTGTCCTTCATAAAAGAGTAGATTATAAGAAAAATAGTGCAAATAAGATCAGGAAGGCGTACTTACGTTGCTTCTCCAATGAAATCATCAGCACTTAATTTATCCTTGTCCATTAATCTGATAATCAGATCAGAAGTCCCTTCTGATAGATTGAACACAAACTTCTCATTCCATACCGGATTGATTCCCTCTCCTGCAACATATTTACAATGTTAACCCCTAAATCAATCTATTTACAATAAAACTATTAAATAAAATATACTTACTGTACGCAACTTTGCTCTTGTGCTCCTGGGTTCGGCATTTTAGGATGACATAAGGATCCATGTTGCCTGCACATCAAAATCAAATAAAAAATTCAGTTAAGCAATAGTTATCTTTCTGGTTCACAAAAAAAATCACCATAGATTATAATTTACTCGCAAAAAACATATTTGAAGTAAATTGGGCCCACAGACAGAACAGATCGGTTATCTGTGCACCCAATACAAACTGGATCCTGATTCTGCAATTAAAAAAATAAAAAGGGAAAACTAATAGAATTTAAAATACAAAGAAAAGAAGAAAAAACTGATGAGAAGATTGAATTTACATAGAAAATCAGCATTGTGGAGGCCATGGGCGTTGACCAGGAGCACCTCCAGGGTACCCAATGCTGGCATCTCGATTGTTGCTTTTAAAATCCTTTGTAACTTGTTCCTACCAAGCAGCCAGAAAAGATAGGAGCGCTGAGGAAGGACTGCCAGCCAAATTCGTCGTTAAAAGGATGATTTAATCCCGTCCACCTACTTCCTATGGAGTGGCTCTCCGCGTTGCTCTATTTTTCTGTCTATATTCCAGTTATTTTGTCGCGCCTCTCCACGTTCCTCTATTTTTCTTCCAATATTCCAGTTTGGCCGGCCTGACTAGATACCTCTGACCGATCGCTTTTCGCTCTGTTTTTTAGTGAAAAGCCGGGTAAGCACAGACTCGGGGAAGAAGAAAATTAGTATAGACGAATTCAACGAGAAACTTTCTAAGCATTTATCTCTATATATATGCCAATAGGCGTTATTTAGAGTGGAGAAGGCTTTGCTAGCACTCTAAAAACCTGTAATTGACAATCAATTTTGTCTTGGGCAAGATCATTCATCACCGAAGGACCGTCGATTATGTGGGGTTTATAGTTTATCGAATGGATTTCACTGTTCTTTGATTTCTCAGGTTCGTGGCAATGTAGGACAAATATTTTACGGGTTTGTCGGACCTAAACGACAGGGGTAGAAGGGTTTGTAGGTTTCTTGGGCTGCCAGCAACACTGTTTTAGGGTTTCTCCGTTGCAACGTAGGGTTATACTGTAGGTTGTACTCGACAGCATACAGCGGCATACTCTTTCGCAATAAACGTGCAGATCTGTTGTGCTGAGGGGAGGGCTGTGCATGTTCCCCTGACAAACGCTGTGAGGTATGTGCAGGCAACAATGAAAGATGTTACATAAGACTCTATAGAAATTTTTTACTTTAAACAAGTTTCACTCATTAAAAATAAGAGTAACAATTTTTTTCATGAAATCCTTATCTTAATATTAATATTTTTTGCAATGACTTTTTCCAAAAAAAAATTCAAATCACAAAAGAATTGTAATTTTATTTTTCATTAAGATTCTTAATCTTAAGAGTTCAAAGGCTTGCGTGTTCCTTTGGTCTCTTCTTTTCTGCCCTTTAAGTGGAAAAATATATAAAATCTTAAATTAGGTTCATCCAAAAAAAATATAATCAAAAAAGAATTGTAATTTTATTTTTTGTTAAGATTCTTAATCTTAGGAGTTCAATGGCTTGTGTGTTCTCTTGGTCTCCTCTTTTCTCCCTTTAAGTGGAAAAAATATATAAAATCTCAAATTGGGTTCGTCTTTACAAATTACTTATAAAGCTTATAAATGAAAATTTGTTGAAATTGATAGTTGGAATAGTTAGATTTGTTAAAATCAGGTAACTCATCAAAGTGGATTTTGATAAAGATCATAATTTTTCTTAGATTTGTGTAAAAATTGATACAAAGAAACCCTTGCACTGGTTGTTTACTTTGTCTCTTTTGTTGGATCTTGGATTCATAACCTAGAATTTGAAGGTTTACCCTTTCGTAGCTTCCAATGTAGAAAAAATGGACATAAGGCTTAATGTTGTCTTTGTCAACATGGTAGAAGAAACATGTCAAAATCCATGATATGGAATAAAAAGGACAACTTTCCTAGTTTTAATGTCATTTTGTGGATTCATGGAAAATTTCTTCCATAGCAAGATAAGCATAAACCTCTAGTTGTAACTCAAGTGGGTAAAGGTAACTACAAAGGAGAGATAATGGCTTTAGGTTCTAAATTTATAGAGGTAGATGCTCAAGACACTCATGGGCCTCAGGTTTCTATGGCCATTCCTAGCTCAACTAAGATTTCACCTTCAGCTTTTATTTGTGCGATTGATTTAGAAACTTTACCTTTAGGAAAAATTTCAACAACAAAGGTTTTAAGTTACGTAGTTAGTCTCAGGTTCAACAACTATGGTAGATATAGATTCTCTTGGAAATTTGACTTCCCATGAAGCTAAGGGGGTAGGTTTTGCAACTCCATCTTTATATTTCGCAACAACTTCCATAGTGAAGGTTTCAGGAGTTGTGACAAAAGCTAAAACTTATAAATTTCAGGGGATAGATATCACAATAAAGGATAGCAAGGTGGGAAAGATATATGGATATGATGATATTGCTTTAGGTTCTATGACAAAGCTAAATTTAAAAGGGAGGAATAAAGATGGGTTGACTGATTTGATAATAAAATAAACAAGAATGGTTGTTGAAGGCTCAAACATTGGGCCTTCCATAGTAAAATAAAGAGATGTTACAACAACTAGGGCCACCATTTTAGCTTTTAATTATGCAGTTAAGGGTCCACCATTGATTCATTATAGTTTGATCAATTATTTGACCGAATGAGGATGCTTTTGAACAATAGATTTCTTCACCTTTTTTTAGATCAAACATGATCAGTCAAACCCCTTTTTCTCCTCCCCCTCTTATTAAAAAGAGGTGTCATAGGAAATCAATGTGAGGAGGCTATAGATTGAAGCTTTGGACGCCATTAAAGATAGGAACCTAAATGATTTTAGAAAACATGTTTTCTAGTTAGGTAGGAGATCCCTAATAGTGTAGTCTAAAATGAATTTGTACCATACCTTAACTTGGCTCTTTGAGTATCTCTATTGTGATTATCATGGCTGGTTGTGTATTTTAGAACCTTAGTTGTTTAATCTTTTAGTCTTCTTTAGCTATTTTTAATTTTTGCTACTAATATATTATAATTTTGTTGTAATATTTTTTTTAATATTAATATAATGGGTGAAGGATCCCACCCCTTTTCTATTGATTAAAAAAATATTTCAATGAGTTAAGCATGAAATGTGTTTGGAGACTATAATAATGATTCAATAATTTATTTTAGAGTCCAAACAATGTGTTTTACTTTTTTTTTGCATATGTTCAATAAAATTTGTTATTGTCTTTTATCAATATGTATTAACATATATCTCTATTAAAAAATGACTACAAACTATTGTCATTTATTTGTTACAATTCTTTAATTATTTTTGTAACAATTCAATAACATTTATGTAAATAAAAATTAAATTTATTTAAAAAAAACTCTTTTAAATATAACAATGTTGTAAGTTTCAATATCAATATATTTTTTAATACAATACAAATTATATATTTTTTTCATATATATAATAAATCTTTCAAATAATTTTATATCATATTACTATAAAATTTAACATTATAAATATTTTTGTACAATTTTAATGTAGAAAAGTACATATTATAATACAACATGCATATATATTTCTTTTACATTGCAAGAAATTATAATTTTGATTTATCTTATAAATTTTATCCATTTATTTATTATTATTATTTTTAATTTTTTAAATTACAACTCCAAACCATTTATGAAAGTAAAAGTAGTCTGTCTCATTATACGAATGGATAATTATAATTTTACTCTAAAGTTTGACTTTGAATTTATAATGCAAATAAATTAAAAAATTTATAGTATAATAAAAATTATATATGCATAGCACAACATTGTTAAGAGTAACAAATGAACTGATTCACACATAAATCTAATAATTAATTATATTAAGCATTTTTTATTTTAAAAAAAAAAAAAATAAAAAAAATTAGATATGATGTATAAAATAAACCATATGTACTAAAGTTTGGTATTCTTCTTACATTGGTATTAACAATTATGTGAAGCTATTATTTAAATAATATTTTTAAAAATTGAAATAAAATATTTTATTATTATTTTAATACTTTTTTTTACATATATTTTGTATTGTATAGAGTTTTCTTATTATATTAAATTTAATATAAATTGTCTCAGTTTATAATCAAATTATGATTTTGTAATTCAATCTAATCATATTTTTTATTTAAATGTTTAATTATTACTCTAAATTTATTTAAATTAATATAATTAAAATTAAAAAACCTTTCCAACCAAAATCTAATACTAATAAAATAAACAATATTAGCAATTTATTAAATAAATATATTTAACACTTATCAATACAAATAACAAACATAAAATTAAATTTATTTAACACTCTTCAACTTCTCACTTTATATTTTTTTATCCCTCTCAATCTACACTTTTAAATCCCTCTATATAATATTTATTATTTTTTTCCTACTATACCTTACACTCTCACATGCATTCGCTTCGACTAACCCTGATAATTCTTAGCCTCTACTCGTCAGACCTACTGCTCATAGGCTACATGTACCCATAGAGGAAAATTTTAAGTCCCTTAAGAGTCAAATATTCTAATTAGACACAATCATAATACAGGCTTAATTTTCATGCCATATTTCCCTGTCAAAAGCTGAAAATGAGACTACTAGTCAAAACTACATGTTCACAGCTGCATGCCATGTAGATGAAGGCTTATGGAAAGAACATAAAAAGCATCAAGTAGGACATGTATAACTTATCTAAATTCATTAATTTATACTCCTCTTAGATAGTGACTGAATTTGGATTCAATCTCTAAACTCCCATTATGTCTAAATTCATAATTTTCCAATTTAATTGTAATTAAATACAAGCATAGGAAGGGGAATATTTAGTTATAAATATCCTTGATGTAATGACCCTTACTAATAGGATCACTAAAAGGCTGATATTTCACTATGCAATTTCGTCAAATACATTGAGGAATATCAGGAATTATATTGCATCAGAAATTTTGTCAAACATTTGCATAGAATATTACACTGTAATTTTGTCAAACAGTTTGTAAACAGCCCCAAATAGATCAGCAATAATATTATTAGAATTCTAGAAAAAATTACAAACCTCCTGATAAAATATTTATGGCTTTTACAGCCTTACAAAATTTGCAGAATATATAAAAAAGCCCTGATACAAATATATATGATCAAAAGAAACCTGCTGGCTATCCCAGTCACTATCCAACCAATGCAGGCACAGTCCGTACGGCACCGTACGGACGTGATCCGTATAATACGGACCTGTACGGATGGATTGTTTCTGCCCTCAAAAACCTATACCTGGGTCTGCTGTGGTGTTGCGCTGAGCTAGGTGACCTCCACAAATTTTTCAATAATTAAATCGCCTCCACTTTGAGGCACTGCGCGCCATATAGGTTTTTTGACTACTGTTAGCTGAGGGTACAGATTTGCAGGCTGTACCTGTATGGAAGAATGGGATGCCTCTCAACAACCTGCTAATATATTTGCCAGCCTGTAGATTTCAACTAACAAATTTTAACCTGAATATTTAGCATGAAATCGCTGGATGCTATCTCCAATGTGCAACCCTTTGGAAGAATCTCTCACTCCCTCAGTTATGCAAATCACTTGAGAGGTATCATTCTCAAGGATTAAATCTAAGAATTATGCAGACTTCTGAAGTCTCCAAATGCTCGAGAAGATGCAATGATCAATTAGAATGCACTGGATGCCAATTACATAACCCATAGGGTTTATTTATGCACTTTTTTGGAACTTCCAAGAGTTTTCGTAACACATCACACAAAACTTATTATAATTTTTAAATAAAAGTAATTTTCTAAAAATAAAATTAAAGTGCATTTTAAAATTAAAATATAGCAATTTGGCCTCCATAATTAAATATGCTATCTCCTGCATCATTGTGAGCCATCGAATTGCAAAAATGACCCTCTCACCACCTTTTATCTGCCTACGAGAGTCAGGAATAGGCAAATCCTCATGAAATGTCGAGTCGCCCTAGAGAGGAGACATGACAATCCGCGCCTCCTAAAATTGCTTGACCTCAAGCAATCTCAATGTTGGATGCTGCAGAATGACCTCACCCTCCCAAGTAGCACCCTCAACGCGTAAATCCTTCCACTTAATCAGGTACTCTTTGATCACTCGCCTGTGAAGCTGCTTCTCTCTGCTATCCAAGATGGATTCTGGAATTAACTTTCCCTTATTATCCAAGGGAGGTAAAACTGCAAGAAACACCACATTCTGACCCAACGCCTTCTTGAGGCGTGATACATGGAATACATTACACACTCTATCTGGCGGTCTGCCTGGTGGAATCTTGATGTATGCCTTCTTATCAAGATGATATTTAGCCTTGTGTTGTTCCTTATGTGAAGGCATCAAAGTACAAATAGCTACCCGTTCTATATCATTATGTTTAGCTAGCCTTTCCATCCTCTTAAGTGTAATAGTCCTATCATCACTATTAAGAATAGCCTTTAGCACTTGTGTCTCAAATAAACTCCTACATTGACACATGTGTCTTACTCTGATGCAAGTGTATAGTGCCCAAAAGTCATCTAATTTTAAAATGAAACGTATCTTGATGGTTGGCCTAAGTGCTTTAATGTGTGTGTCATTTATCTAAGAGGATTGGTATAAATAAAAAATCTACTCTCATTCATTCTTCACCTAGCACAAACCAATGTAACTTATCAAAGAATTCAATCAAGCATTCAATAAATAAAATCCTCCCTATTTTATCCTATTTCCATATTAGTCATAGGGACAACACATGGACAAGTATAGATTACTAAAGGATCATCCTAAGATCCCAATTTTCTAAGTTACAAGCTAGGGAACTATTGCTCTTACTTTTCACAAATTGCATAATTCACACATAAGCCAACACATAGGGGAGAACTACATAAGTATTAGGTCCTCTATAGAGTATTGACTATGTAGGAGACACTTATTGATAGAGGGGTTTGGGGTAAATTGACACCGTGCTCCCATTAACTCATTTTTTCTATAGACACTATGAGGAGGAAGCACAAAGATTTTGATATGTGATAAGGAGTGACAATTCATAAACTATATTTGAATACACCAAAGTGAAGGTGTTGAAAAAACCTTAAGCATCAAGGTTATTTCATCTTATTATAGTAGGTATTCTTTATGGGATACCTACTTTTAACTTAGACACTAGTGTTGACACAATTGTACAAGGCTGACAAGAGTATCTGAAGATATAAAGGCATAAACTTATATAATTTGATGACTATTCTAGAACATTATTCTAGTTTGCTTCCTACATGTTCCAAATATAGAGTTGTATTATTATAAAATTAAACTAAGTACTTGATATCATTATCATTTTAATATCTAGCATAGTTATACTTTCTATTTTTAACATATATCGGTATAATAAATTCAATATATGTTTTATCTGAGTTTCACAAACAATTGACCTACTATAGATTTATTTCATCACTCTTGTGTGTATTCATTTATATATTATTAACCCTAGATACCCCAATATATATTTTTAAGGTTAAAAATTTGGTGAACCCAATTCATATGAATGCAAACATTTATAGTTCCTAGGATTTTTCAGTCATCTAAGGTTTCAAAATGATGTATTTTTTCATTTCTTACTTATATTATTTTTCATACAAACTAGGTGTAACCCTATATTAGGAGGTGTGCCAATTGAACACATTTATCTTCCCCTCATTCTACATAATATGTATCAAACCAATGAGGAACATAATCCCATGGTCTATGATGACACCCATGTTGAGAATGAGTAGCATGCCGATGAAGTTACCATAGAGGAAGATTCTGAAAATGAAAACCATGAATCCAATGAAACCAATTAACATTAACAAATAGATTTTAAGCAAGTACAATCTATTGCCTTGTTTCATGAGCATCTTTGTCAAAACCTTTAATATATTGATAAAATCTTAAAACCCATATTAGAAACTAAAAAAAGAAAAATCATATATGACTAAGCAGGTTCATCTATTAATCATGCTATTAGAGTTATGGGTCATCCCCATATACCAACAACCCTTCCATTCAACACATTAAAACTTAATACTTCTAATGGGGTCATGGGATATGCATTTCAACCTTTGATTCCTAAAATCACCATTTTTATATCTACCATGGGACTAACAAATGTTTCAACTCAAATACTAGTTTCAATGCCTATTACTACTCAAATGATGCAGGAGCATCATAAACGAATTGCAAAATTATTGTATTTCCTCTAAAAAGTTGAAATTAAAGAGAAAATGTAAAAAAATAAATAAAAGTAAAAAGGAAAATTATTGTGGGCTGTTGAGGGAATAATGGAGGAATGGTTGAAATAGTTTCAACCTTAGTATGTTTTTGTAATTGAAAAACTGTTTGCTGTTTTACCTGAGCCCAAGTTGGGCGCAGAGGTTAGAAAAGAGATTTTTTTTGGTTATTAAAAGAAAAAGAACAGTCATTAAGGGCGTAGGAGAGAGGAAGAGAGGTAGGATCTCCTTTGGGGAGAGGAGGTGACAAGAAGGCCATTCGACCTGTATTCTGTTTAAAAAAAAAAAAGAAAAGAAAAAGGATTTGCACATATCAGTTGATCAAGCCAAGCAAGCTTGTTCAGAGCTGAAGAATCTACAGGTAAAGGAAAAAGTTTGTGGGTCTCGCCGAGTCAAGACAATGACACTCTTTTCTTAGGGAATGTTTGCAAAACATGGACAAAGGATGCTTTGAAAGAAATGCTGAAGCACTCTAGTATTGAAAATATCAAGGATTTGATTCTAGTTGAAGATTCTCAAAATAAAGGAATGAATCACGGGTCTACCTTTCTGGAGTTCTCAACACGAATGCTTAAAAATGGCTACAGAGATGGTATGTATTTTCATAAACATATCTTATGTATACACCGAGCTCACAGCTCATATGATGTGGTCGTTTCATTCTGTGTATTCGTTGGTCGAATTAGAAGACTGTGAAATTGTAGAGCCACTGAGACCGAGCTCTGAATGAATAAATGTATATACTCTGTTGTTTTTATGAAAGTTATCTATTATGTACAGCGCCATCATTGAAAGGGGAGTTGTAAATTTCCTAGGATTTGAGGATTATATTTGTCTTGATATACTATGCAAGCTACTGCGTGAAAATTCTTTCTAAAGTTCAGTTTTGAGAAGTTACTATAAAGAAACCACAGGAGGTGTTGTAGCTGAGTCAAAAATTGTCATTTCAATGTGTTGTCGATTTAATGCTATTGTTGCTCTTTTGAGAGTGGTATCAGGTTAGTCCTTTCCAGTAATGCTGGGTAAATAGACTCGGTTAAACTCAAGTTGTTTTGAATCTGTGAATCAATTGGTCTAAATTTATAAGCTGCTGTAGGATTTCTAGAGATTCTTTGGTATTTCAATTACCATGATTATTTCGGCCCCCCCTGGGACATTTTAAAGTGCATTATCAGGGTTGCCAAAATTTAAATTGGAGGAAGCTTTGTTTTATAAGTACAAAATTGCGTAATATTGAAACTGCATCTGCGAATTGCTTTGTGACGAATTAGATATGGGCTACATATGATGATGAAAATGGAATGCCACGCTTTTATGCTTGAATTGTGAGAGTTATTAAGCAGAAGCAGACGCAGCGTGAGTAACACAACAGAAAGAGAACTATGACTGTAATGCAATGTATACGCTGAAGATGGACATCGGTGGTTTGGTGCTGTTAAGAAAGGAAATGACTAGTGGCAGTGGTTACGGTCATTGAAAAGAAATCAATTCTATTCCTTATAATTGTGATTACAAGTCAAGTAGAGATTGCAACGTTTCACGACAGCGGTCTCTTAAAGAGGAATCTTGGGGGACTCGATTTGCAATGTGATAACTCTTGTAATTGCTGAAGACCCTGGTTTGGCCTTTCTGTTTAGGACCAATATCGATAAGTACCTTACAAATATGATTTTATGAATTCTGTTAATGCATTTCTGAACCATGTTAAATAGGACAATATGGTGATGTGAAGACTGGGAATTCTCTGTTGAGTTTTGGATGTGTCAAATTGATCTTGTGCCAAATCAATATAAAATTGAAATTGTTTAAAATCAGGCTGTCTAAATCTGTTTGTAGACCGAGTATTGGACAGAATAGGAGACCATGAATAGAATGGTTGATTTGATGATACTAAATGGGAAACTAGTGTAGATTATGTTTAAAATTGAGTCCCTATTTACACCCTGATGACAACATTATATCATTTTGTTAAAAGACCAGTCTTGGGACAGTGCACCAATTTGGTATCAGTCTGACAGAGCAAGTCTTACATCATTTGGTATCAGAGCTTGAAGCTCTTGGGGATTTAGGAATTGATCACAAGTTGTTGCAGAATTTGGAATGGTTGCATTTGTGAATGATGTTACAGTTGTGAAGGATTTGGCAAAGAGATCAACAGGGGACAAGCACTGGAAGACTCTGTTGGAGAAAAGGTATGAGCAACTTTACTTTTGATATGAGTTTATTTTGTTAAGAAGTAATAGGTGAAGAGGAAGGCAGCCAAGCCATTGAGGCTTAAGAGAAGAAGCCAAGGAAGGCTTAGAGAAGAAGATCCAAGAAGAAGCTTGGATAGCTTGCCAAAAGACTAAGGTGAAACAGACTTAGGTGAGGTACAGGATGAAGTTTTGAGAAGAGTGATAGAGGGACTGCCTAGAAGAAGAAGATCCAAAGTAAGGTAAGCTTGGATTTGTAATTTGTGTTTGTTGAAGAGTTGTCTAAAGAGTTGCTGCAGGATTGAGAAGGAGGTCAAAAGACTAGGATGCAAAAGGCCTAGGTGAGATCGAAAGAGATTGTCAACAGACCAGTCAAGGAGAAAAGGCTTGGGTGAGACAAGGGATCAAGAGACCGAGGTGGAAAAGACTTGGGTGAAGATCTCAGAGATGGAAGCATTGTTGAAGGCACTGCAGAGCAGCAAGGTACATGAGGGCAGCAAAAGGAAAGCAAGCATCAAAGGTATGACTAATGTTGATTTTAATACAGAAATTGCCAGTTTGAAGAAAGAATTAGCTAAGGTTAAGGATGAGTATGAGTCTTGGATGCAGCTGAATAGACAAGCATGGGTATGGCCAATGAAGAAGAGGATAAAGTGGCCAATAGTTCTCCTAATGAAGAGGAGAAGGAGGCAAAAGAAGATTGCCATGAAGAAGGAAACCCAAAGAGGCAAGAAGATAAGAAGGTTGCCAAGTGAGCAGCAAGAAGAAGAAGTTGAGAAGAAGGTTCTCATTGAGGAGAACAAGAGAGGAGAAGAGAGAAAAGAGAAAGTGTCAGGAAGAGCACTTGGAATGTCCATTAAGAGGATATTCATGGAGACATTATGGTCTCTTGTTTTTGTATTTAATGCTGTTTTTGAGAGGGTAAATGCAGGTATGAGCAGCCTATTGAAGGTCAAGAGAAGGGCCTTGGAGAGTAAAGAAATTGGTGCAGGAGAAGACACCAAATGCATAAGTAAATGTGTAGGAAAGAGAAGAGAGTTTGCTGCTGTTGATAAGGTGCATCGGTTAATGCATGAGAGAGGAGAAATAGAAGATGAAGCTGAATTCTATGATGCCATTGAAGGCCAGGAAGAAGAAAGAGGACAGCCAAGCACAAAGGAAGAAAAAGATTGCTCCGTGGAACAAGCTAACAAAGAGGTAAATGAAGTGTTAAGTGCTGATTTTGATTGTTGTTATGAGCATGAAGATATTAATGCACAGGTTAGAAGAGGCAAGAGGAAGATGAAATCCTCACACAAAGCAGTCAATCATGGCTACATAATGCCTAAATGGATGGTGAAGCACACAAACAAGCAACAAGTAAGCAAGCAGGCAAGTTTATTTTATAAGGTTGATTTTTCTCATATGAATGTAGATGTGCAAGAAAATAAAAGGACAAATAAGATTAGTTTTTCAGTAATGTCACAAGAGCATGGTTACAAAGTGCCAAAATGGCTCAAGGGATCAGCAAATGACAAGAAGGAGAATCCAGTATGGGTGCCTAAGAAGGCAAAGAATAAAGGTGTGAGTGTTGAGATAGTGACACCAAGAAATCAATGGGAAAAGGTGAAGGATGACACAAGTACATTGAAAGGTAAGACAATTGTTTGTAATGAATGGGACAATGATGTTTTTGAATCATTTGATGATATTTTTATGGAAAATGAGGAATGGAAAGTAGCTATGAAGACTAATATGTAGCAAGGAGAGAGTTCCAAATGGATGGATGATGAGGAAAGGGGAGAGTATGCAGCAAAGCAAACAAGATGGCTTCAAGAAAAGATTGAAGAAAACAAGGAGAGACAAGGTAAGGGTGTTTCAATTGTATTTGATGAGTATATTGATGAAGAAGTTGATTTACGTGAAGACAAGCTAAGAAAAGAAGAGATAAGAGGTAAGGGGAAAGTAAACCTTGTGTGTGATCAGCCCAAGTTTGATGAAGATGGTGAGATAGATGAGATCTCACTAAAGGAAGAGTTGAAGATGTTGGAGCAGCTGTTGGGTGATTCAAGAGAGATAAAGGAAGGTACAAGCCATGGTGAAGATACCATTAGGAAGAATGGAACAAGACAAGAGCAAAGCAAAGAGGCAAAGGCAATTTTGATCAAGAAAGAAGAGCATGGAGGCAGCCAAGAGGCTTCATGGCCTAAAGATTTTGATTCTAAGGTGGCTTTGAATGTTTTGTATGCAGGTATGAAGATTGTCAAGGTGAATGACATACATGAGTCATTGGAGAAGCTTATGGAACAAGAAGAACAACAAGAAGATCTAGAAGATATGTATGAAGATGAAGAAGCATGGAAGTGGGAGATGGCAGCTGAGAAGGAGATGAGAAGAAGAACATACCAGAAGAGAAAGAAAAGCAAGATGAAAGGTAAAGACCAGCAAAGACAAATTCAAGCATTGGCATTGACAAGAAAACCGTGGGATCCAGGCATACAATAAAGACTAATGCATGGAGGCAGCATTTCATTTGAACTAAGGTTCAAATTGTTCCTAGAGGGAGAGTATGATGCAGGAGCATCATAAACGAATTGCAAAATTATTGTATTTCCTCTAAAAAGTTGAAATTAAAGAGAAAATGTAAAAAAAATAAATAAAAGTAAAAAGGAAAATTATTGTGGGCTGTTGAGGGAATAATGGAGGAATGGTTGAAATAGTTTCAACCTTAGTATGTTGTTGTAATTGAAAAACTGTTTGCTGTTTTACCTGAGCCCAAGTTGGGCGCAGAGGTTAGAAAAGAGATTTTTTTTGGTTATTAAAAGAAAAAGAATAGTCATTAAGGGCGTAGGAGAGAGGAAGAGAGGTAGGATCTCCTTTGGGGAGAGGAGGTGACAAGAAGGCCATTCGGCCTGTATTTTGTTTTAAAAAAAAAAAAAGAAAAAGAAAAAGGATTTGCACGTATCAGTTGATCAAGCCAAGCAAGCTTGTTCAGAGCTGAAGAATCTACAGGTAAAGGAAAAAGTTTGTGGGTCTCGCCGAGTCAAGACAATGACACTCTTTTCTTAGGGAATGTTTGCAAAACATGGACAAAGGATGCTTTGAAAGAAACGCTGAAGCACTCTAGTATTGAAAATATCAAGGATTTGATTCTAGTTGAAGATTCTCAAAATAAAGGAATGAATCACGGGTCTACCTTTCTGGAGTTCTCAACACGAATGCTTAAAAATGGCTACAGAGACGGTATGTATTTGCATAAACATATCTTATGTATACACCGAGCTCACAGCTCATATGATGTGGTCGTTTCATTCTGTGTATTCGTTGGTCAAATTAGAAGACTGTGCAATTGTAGAGCCACTGAGACCGAGCTCTGAATGAACAAATGTATATACTCTGTTGTTTTTATGAAAGTTATCTATTATGTACAACGCCATCATTGAAAGGGGAGTTGTAAATTTCCTAGGATTTGAGGATTATATTTGTCTTGATATACTATGTAAGCTACTGCGTGAAAATTCTTTCTAAAGTTCAGTTTTGAGAAGTTACTATAAAGAAACCACAGGAGGTGTTGTAGCTGAGTCAAAAATTGTCATTTCAATGTGTTGTCGATTTAATGCTATTATTGCTCTTTTGAGAGTGGTATCAGGTTAGTCCTTTCCAGTAATACTGGGTAAATAGACTCAGTTAAACTCAAGTTGTTTTGAATCTGTGAATCAATTGGTCTAAATTTATAAGCTGCTGTAGGATTTCTAGAGATTCTTTGGTATTTCAATTACCATGATTATTTCGGCCCCCCCTGGGACGTTTTAAAGTGCATTATCAGGGTTGCCAAAATTTAAATTGGAGGAAGCTTTGTTTTATAAGTATAGAATTGCGTAATATTGAAACTGCATCTGCAAATTGCTTTGTGACGAATCAGATATCGGCTACATATGATGATGAAAATGGAATGCCACGCTTTTATGCTTGAATTGTGAGAGTTATTAAGCAGAAGCAGACGCAGCGTGAGTAACACAACAGAAAGATAACTATGACTGTAATGCAATGTATACGCTGAAGATGGACATCGGTGGTTTGGTGCTGTTAAGAAAGGAAATGACTAGTGGCAGTGGTTACGGTCATTGAAAAGAAATCAATTCTATTCCTTATAATTGTGATTACAAGTCAAGTAGAGATTGCAACATTTCACGACAGCGGTCTCTTAAAGAGGAATCTTGGGGGACTCGATTTGCAATGTGATAACTCTTGTAATTGCTGAAGACCCTGGTTTGGCCTTTCTATTTAGGACCAATATCGATAAGTACCTTACAAATATGATTTTATGAATTCTGTTAATGCATTTCTGAACCATGTTAAATAGGACAATATGGTGATGTGAAGACTGGGAATTCTCTGTTGAGTTTTGGATGTGTCAAATTGATCTTGTGCCAAATCAATATAAAATTGAAATTGTTTAAAATCAGGCTGTCTAAATCTGTTTGTACACTGAGTATTGGACAGAATAGGAGACCATGAATAGAATGGTTGATTTGATGATACTAAATGGGAAACTAGTGTAGATTATGTTTAAAATTGAGTCCCTATTTACACCCTGATGACAGCATTATATCATTTTGTTAAAAGACCAGTCTTGGGACAGTGCACCAATTTGGTATTAGTCTGACAGAGCAAGTCTTGCATCATCAAACCATGTTCATTTTTCCATTGGCAACTACTCAACTTGATAATTTAAACCCCAATGGGTCTATAGTCCAAACACTCCTTCAATTTATAAATATATTAGAGGACAAGGTTACAAACATTGAACAAAAGGATTTAAAGTCTCCTCATGCTATTAATTCCCAATATGTGTTGCATAACCCTCTTGCACTTGAGATATCTTTGCACCCTTTGCCAACTAGTTTTATTACACCTAAGTTCCCATTTTATGATGTAAAAGGTGATCTTGAGCAGCATATTCAATCTTTCTATGGGGCATGCCTTGATTATGCTTCCAATTATAAACTTTTGACAAAATTATTTCCGAGGAACCTCAAGGATTTTGCTTTGATGTGCTTTTATGATTTCCGTTTCAAATTCGTGAAAGCATTCAAACATCTTGAAAATAAAATTTTGGCATATTTATCTATTAACATTTCTAAAAAGTTTTTTTATGCCCAAATTATATAAATCAAACAAGGAACTAATGAACCTATCAATGAATATGTCTTGAGGTATAAGACAATGTTAGCTAAAATGACCAATCCTATGGCAAACAAAAAAATTCAAGACATATTCAAGCAAAGTTTGCTTGCTCCTTTGCATGAGTCCATCATTATAAAAAAGTTTAAATCCTTTGATAACTTATACCATGTTGTTTGGGACTGTTAAATGAAATTTATCTTATTGAACAAACTTAAGTATGTAGAAAACACACCAACTACATATACATCTAATGCCAAGTCTACAATCAAACCAAGTTATAAAGTAAAACCACTCAAGCCTAAAAAGGAAACAACCACCATAGTTAATGTAGTTTCACATCAGCCTAATCAACTTGTTTTATCCAATAAACCAAGAATACAATTTAAAAACCTACCTGAACCACATGCTTCATTACTCTCATAGCTAGTGAAGTGTCATCTTATATCTCTCCCTCATCCTATAGAGGTTGATATGAGTCAACCTCTACCCAAAGGATATGATGTGAATGTTTATTATTATTTTCACCAAGGACATTCTAGAAATATATGTTTTGCCTTAAATCATAAGATACAAGACCTTTTTGACGACCAAAAATTACATTTGATGACCCTCCAAAAGAATCAGGTTCACAACCTGGTGATCACCAGAAATAAAAAATATTTAGCAATATTTTGTAAGACCATTCTAAGAAAGAAATAGAAGTACAAATGAAATTTAATGCACATCCTCTTCCATCACATTATGGTCACCCATTATATGGGATTATTGGTACTTATACATGACATATACCTCATATGATTCAAAGACCTTTTATTACCTTTGATGATAATGAGATTAAGGATGATGCTACATATCTTCATTACTTATTTATTTGAATATACCTTTATAAACAACCTATACATAATGTTATGATTGATAATGATGTAAGTGAAAATATTTATACCATGACATTACTTATGCACTTTGGTTATACTCATCATGATTTACATCCTTTTACCAGGTCAGTTAGGGCATTCAATGGGATCTCACGATAGGTTATTGGTAATATTGACTTACCTTTATAGCTGGGTTTCGAACATGTGGTTATTACCTTTTTATTTATAACTTCCACGAGTGTATTCGATATGTTATTAGGATGCCCTTAGATACACACTCTTTAAGCAATACCTTCTATAATGTATGGTTGTGTTAAATATATTCATGTAAATCATGTAATTATAATTTTTAGAATTTAATATGAACATTCATTTGCATAAGAGAAATTTTTACCAAGGAAGTTGATTATCAAGCCTATTAAGGCTAATTCATTACAAAAGGGTAAGCAATAGGCAATTTGCTTTACTAGGTGGCGAGTACTTGAGAGATCATTACATCATAGACATACAATGGATTTCATGTAATCCTCATCTACCATAAAAAATATTTAGATATCCAAAGCACCCACACATGTTCCTCTTATTTTTATTTCAAATAAACCACATAAAACTCAATTATGGGTTCCACGAACCCATACTCTTATTACTCATATGATTTCTCCAAGACCACAGAGTCCTATTTTACATACACATAGGATCAAAAATAATACATTGACATATATTGCATCTATGGATGCTCCTTAGTAACATCACAAATTTATTACACTAGGTTCAGAATGGAGGAATATCTATGAACACCATTTGGATGGTATCATATGATAGTCTTTTCAATTTCCATATTCCAAAAATACCAAAAAAAATCAAAAAATTCAAAAATATTTTTGGCAATCTACATATTCTATTGGCTTCTTGGCATCTATGTGTTAGTTTCATGTTGATAGATAGAATATAAATTACTTATAAATACATGTGTTTCATGCTTCTATTTAAGTGTGATACATGCATACACAAATAAATGATTTATACACTCATGGATTTTAGGCTTTCCCTCTACTTATGTCACCAAGATGTTATGGGCATCCACCTCTATGATTATGATACTTCCAAGTTACATCATTCTATGGTCACTTTACATTATCATGTTTTGAGCTTATATATGTACTTACACATGCCTTTACCCATGCTTATATTTTATACAATGTACCATATATGTTATGCACTTGACATTTTTTGCTAACACATTGGATCCATTGGCTACTATGATATGTTTATGGTAGTTTCTTGTGATTTCATTTATGCACTTCCTTGAGTTTCTTGCCTTGCTATTATATTATTTGTTGAGTATTTAAATATGTTCTATTGTTTGCACCCCCCATATTTTTATTTGCTTTTTTGGAATTTAATATGTCATTATTTGTTGTATGGATATTTGAATATGCCATTCTTGATTTTATGGACATTGGACTAAGTCATATCCATTTGATTGTACGTGATTTGAAAAAACCTTTTATTTGTAGTCTCCTTAGACCATTGTCTTTTGAATTGATTTTGAGTGCTCTTGTGTGTGCGCTTGATTTGATTATTGAGATTGTATTGTTACTATATAGATGTTACCATGATATTTATCATATATCTTAGGCCTTAATGTGATCACATTCTATGAGATAAAATGATACATTTATCTACACATTTTCTCCTATATGCTACATGGTTCATTCACATTTATATGGTTATCTTATCCTTTTGAGGTGAGGAAACTACCAATTTCTATTCTTCCCTCATCTCAAAAGGAGGGCATGTCATAGAGGCATAGATTATACACAGGTTAAAATTTTAGATTCAGTGGGGAGGGGCATGTCATAGAAACATGGCTTCCACACATTCACTATTTTAAATATATAGTGGGGGCATGTTTTGAAAACATGTTATCCACACTTATTAAGTATTCAACATACCTGTATTATACTGGGGGCATGTTTTGGAAACATGTTATATATATTGGCACTTTTATAAATTTTTACATTTATCCATATATAGTAGGAGCATGTTATGGTAACATGTCATATAGACTTGTTAAAACTTCTAAATTGGCCAAAGCACATAGTTATATGATTTAGATACACATTTATGGCAAAATTCTATACATTGGTACCATTTCTATACATAGTTTTAACATGAGACATATCTAAGGTGCATATGCTATATAATGTGTGCCTAATATTGTAAAATACAAATCAGTTTTAGATTCTAAACACTCTTAGGAACTATCACCACCCATTATATCAAACTTTTATGAATTATATTAAGCTAATCTATTGCAATGATTGGTTTGATTTTTGGTATGGTTGAGATGATTAAATCACTCAATCTTTCCAAGATTCCAGATTGGACTTGATTTCATCATCCAACCTCACTAGTTTGAGAGCGTGAATTGACTTGGTTAACTCAAACTCACCAAGTTATAAAAATGACTATGTTGCATGATTGAGATAGTCTCAACTACCATATGGCAATTCATCTTTTATCCAAGGTTGGGGACATGTTCCCTCACACGTACACACACACACATATATATCTCCTTAGATATATGTACATTCTATATTTATATATTTCTCTTAATTTTAATTTTAGTGATTCATAATGATGAATCTTTCAAATCAAGTTGTCAATTGGTAAGATGGTTACGTCAATACATAGGTGTAATTCTAAACCTTGCTCTTTCAAAATTTAAATCATTTAAATACTTTCAATTTTAGATTATATGCAATGATTATATGTTGTAATATGATCTTGGTTACAAGTTTGTCACTAGCAAGGCACTAAAGTTGGACTCAAACAAAGACAAGGTGTGTTATACACATCCAGGTACACATTCATTTTCATTTAAACTAGCAATTTCATTAATAGATTAAATATGGGGGGTATGTAGACACTATTTTTGAATTATATAGCACCTCAATCTTGTCCACTTGGAAAACTTAGGGTTTGGTTATTATTCTAAGTTATAGACCTTTCATACTTCTGCAAGTATCACATTTACTCTCTATTGTTCCCCTTAACCTATCTCTTAGTCTGAATAGTCTTATATTGATGACCCAAGACTTTTATCTTGCCCAAGATGCTTAAAACTTGTTTATCTTATGATTTTTCAAGTTCTAAGCTTGTACCTATTTTCCTACTCCCTTGACACTTGCATCTTAGATAAACAACTCTGTCAATTCAAGTGTCCTGCTATAAAAAAACTGTCCAGTGCCTTAAATTAATCTAATTTACAAATTAAACATATCCTAATGGTAAGCCTAAGTGTTTTAATGCGAGTTATTTCTCTAAGATGATTGGTATAAATACAAGATTAACATTCATCCATTCCTCACCTAACACAAACCAATAAAACTTATCAAAGCATTAAATAAAATATTCAATAGAGTAAAGCTTTCTTATTTTATCTTATTTCCATATCAGTCAAAGGGAAAACATGTACACATGTCTGAAGTATTGAAGGATTAACGTAAGAGCCCAATTTTATATGTTACAAACTAGGTCATTATTGTACTCACTTTCTACATATTACATGATTCACACACAAGCCAACACGTAGGGGATAACTACAAAAGTCTAAGGCCCTCTTCAGAGTATTGGTTATGTAGGAAATGTTCATTGATAGAGGGGTATTTTGAGATTTTGACACCATGTACACACTAAACCATTTTTACCATAGTCATTGTGAGGAGGAAGAAATAGGGATTTATTATTTAACAAGGTGAGACAATATATGAACCAAATTTGAATGCACCAGAGTGAAGGTGATGAAATACCCATAACCATATAAGTGGTCACATCTTATTACAATAGGTATTCCATATGGGACACCTACATCTAACCGAAACACTACCATTGATGCAATTGCCTAACGCTGATGCAAGTATCCAAGATTAAAAAGACATAAAATTTAGAATTTAATGACTCTTCTAGAACATTCTTGCTATCTACTTCCTGCTTGTTCTAGATCCATATTTGTATTAACATCAAAATCAACTAAGCATTTTTTTTCATTATCATTGCAATACCTAGCATAGATGTAGTTTCTATTTTTATTATAGCTCAGTATAATAAATTTAGTATATGTTCTATCTGAGTTTTAAAAATAATTTTCCTACTATAGATCTATTTCATCACCCTTGTATTTATTCATTTCTATATTATTAACCCTAGATATCACAATCTAGATTTTTAGGGTTAAACACATCAATTGCCTCCCTCAAAATATATTATTTAATATGCTCGAGAGTTATAATGAAGTTAAATGCATTTTGAACTCCTTGATTAGATGGAATTATGGAACCATGGACAAGCAATGAACTAACCAGATGTTACATTTTGTGAAAACATATTGCTTGCATCACTTCAGATTTCAATATCAATTACCTCAAATAGTCACCTAGATCCAGTAATCTTATAAGTAGACAACCTTGAGCAAAAGGATCTATGTGTCCTTTACTATGAGTTGTGTTATTCAACTTTTCTCTATTCTTATAGTGCTTTCCATGATGGAAAAAATCTTGAAATGATATCAAACCTCTACTAGATTCAATACTTTCATGCCCTACATTATAATAACATAGATAATTAAATTGCTTACCCTTAGTTGATATACTCTTTTCGAGTGCATGCCTATTAGTATAACCGTTCTGTTTAATTCAATATGATATGTTTATTAAATTGGAACATTCCTTTCATAATTTAAACTGACCACATCTGAATGGTCCAATCTATGATGCCTTTGATAAATTTGCATTAACTCCATCATTCAGGTGATATAAAAATTTAGGTTTTACCAAAAGATTCTTCTCACTTTTATTTTTACTGCTATCCTACAAATCACCTTCATATGGCATGAACCCAATCTTTGGGAGATTGGTGAGTGCCCCTTGAACATTAACATATTTTTTAACTTCCTCTTGTATGGTGGATTCTGACATGGGATGCTTACTCTCAATTTATTGCAACTTTGATTGTTCTTCTTTCATCTTTATCTTTCCACATTTGTTTTCTTTGAATATTTCCAAGAATTATTCAAAGGTGATATAAGATTTGTAAATGTCAGAATTATTATCATATTCATCAAAGGCAAGAAGTTTACATTCATCTCTATCACATTGCTCTTTCAACCACATGTCTTGAATAGGATCTTTATTTCATGCTCTTCTACATGAAGCTAATAGAAAAATTCTCTAATAGTTTAACCTTAAAACTTGGATTCTTCATGTGTGTTTCTTCTGCTTACATAATTTTTTCTTAGAAAGTTTTATAAGGGGATTTTATTGATATATGCTCATTAGTTGAAGAGATTTCTTCTACTTGATTCACCTTATTTGAATTAATACCATGCATGGATTGGAATAACTCTGACATGGATTATTTCATTGTCCTCTAGATTTTTATTTCTAGATCTCCCTGACCCCAGCTGATTTTTTCTTGCAAAAACCTCATATCATTTTTAGGAACCCTTTTTTTCCCCCTCATGATTTTCCATCTAATCCACTAGCTAGTAAGATCAAGTCTCTAATACCATTTAAATTTCCCTTTTCAGTAATATAAGAATTCTAAAGTTTTCATGAATTTATTTCAATTTACTAGAGCATCAATTAAGTTATAAATAATAATATGCAATAATGAAACACAAAACCCAATGAGAATCTTTATGGTAATAAACCAAAATGTCCCTTTTAGGTAATTTTATGAATTATAATATTTGTGTGATTCTTTGACAATACTAAATTATTAAGAAGATTATAAATAGAAACATACAATAATAAACCCAATTGTAATATTTATTTCAATGAGAACAATGATGATTGAAATGTAACCATTGATATAGCTGATGGTCGGGTCGTATGGTAGTTTGAAGATGATACGACATTAACCAAGGCAATGAAATTAATGGACATTAGTCTACGTAGAGTGTTGTTCTAGGATTTTTGGATGGTATATTAGATCCAAAATGGTATGATAGGTTTTGACTAGCATGATAGGGAACAACCCTCAATAAAGTGATGATTCGTTGCACAACAACAATTATAATACAACACTATAAAACTTCACAAAATATGGAATTTAGTTGTAACCTTAAACAACACAAAAATATCATTAACCAAATTGAAATTTGGAATTAATCTTGATCTTTTAGTAAAAATGTGATTCCTGAATGGAATCACCACAAAGGATAAGAGATTTTTTATCCTCGGATCTTGTATAACAGAGGATTTTCATCCTTATATGGATAAGTTGAACATAAAATCTCAAATTCTAGTATAGGGTTTTGTTTTTAATAATAATGAATAATGAATCTATTTGAGACTAACTCTTTTTTATAATTTCCCTTTTTTCAGTTGCCCTAACCATAAAAGTATTTAAAACATTTTTTAATAAATATTACTTTTTGACCCCCTTTATAATAATAACACATAAGTTTCATTTTTACATATTATAAAATAAATTGAATTAAGATAGCATAAAATATTAGTATTAAATTATTTACCTAACTTATCCTTTAGTCTACAGAAAACAAAGAATAGGCTATGGGTCTTCTGATTAGTTTAATTTTGAAAATAGGACATGACAAGTGTTATTGATGACATATATATATATATATATATATATATATATATATATATATATATATATATATATATATATATATATATATATATATATATATATATATGGTTGTCTCTAATGATCTCTTGCAGATTCAAGTCTAAAATAATAAATTTACTATAGAGCTCGAACATCTACACAAACTGCAATATCATTGGGGTGATGTCTCATGCAATATGGCTAGTGTTATGCCCTCCCCACCCATGAATGCTTCACAGTGAGGCAATAGTATCACTCTACGAGGTAAGCATCAGTGTAACTATTCTTATCGTTGCTCTCATAGCCAGCTCTAAGGATCTCCTTAGCACTACTATTCTACCCTCCCTCGCCCTCCGCCTCCCAACTTCTTATAGAGGGTGGGGCTCTCCACCTCCACCTCCTCTGTGCATAAAAGGTTAGGGTGGGGATATCCACCTCTACCTCCTCCATTCATAAAAGGTTGGGCCTCTCTACCAACTATGGGGTAGTAAAGCCCAACTTCCCCTCCTCCACCCATCCCTCATCAACTCCTCGCGCCCTTTGCTGATCTTTTTGATTTGGTTGCTTAGTTTTTTGGTTCCCTTTTTTTAATGTATAGATTTCTTCTAAACCCAAGCTAATCTTTTATGTTTTGTTATGAGGATTTACCTAGTTTGATGATGTTGTAACATACTTTCATACCACCTCTTTTTTTATGAATGGTCTAATATATTTATTATTTATTCTTAATTTTTTTTTTTAAACATCTCTTACATATATTTACTTTAACAAAATCTAATAATTCTTAATCTTATTTATTAATAAAAATAAAACCCCTCAATCCTTAACACTGCCTATCAAATCAAACCTATCAAATCAAACCTATTGTTAATAAACTACATATACTCATAAAATGAAATTTAATCATCTTAAAAGTCAAGTATCCAAATTAGACAGAATCAAAACATAAGCTTAATTTTCATGCCATAGCTTCCTATCAAAAGCTCAAAGATACATATTTTGTAATGGTCTTCAACTTCAAAAGTTCAAAAGTCTACAAGTCAAAACTACATACTGTGTGCCGTGTAGAGGAAGGCACACAAAAAGCATTTAGGCCATGTAAAATTTTATAATCTAAATTCATTAATTTATACTCTTGCTCTAATTAGATAGTAAATGCATTTGGATTCAATCACTAAACACCCAGTTATGTACAATCTAAATCCATTATATTATTAGTTAATTGTAGTTAAGTAGTACATCCAAACATTAAATACAAGTTGATCGTTATGATAGCGCTGTAATAAGTCCACCATATAGGGGAAGAAGCTACTTCGCATGCAGATTAGCATTTTACCTAGGAAGGAGATTTCTTAATTATAGATATCCTTGATTCCAGCCTCCTTCCTCTTTTGCCGGAATATATTCTTCCTGCAACACATGTTTTAATGCATGAGAGTAAGTTCGTTACCTGTAAATTGAGGAATACAACCGCATTTTCTCATGACTATCCACAAATTAACATAAATAAATAAATTAAATTAAATTAAAAACAAGAAAACGTAAGAGAGTTTCTTCATGGCCTCCACAAGTAAACCATAATTTTTTTTAAACAGCAGTTATGAATAGATGTTTCAAATCTTACCAAACCAAACACTAACACAATTATTTCCAAAATAACAATAAAAACCTTTTTTCCGCAGAACAGTGTGCTTTACCTTAGGAATGAAGGTGAGACCCACTTTGATCTGTCCACAATATGTCTTGTCAGGAAGAACAACGTTATAAGGTGAAGGGGGTATGCTTCCTTCCATTAACACTCCCTCCAATGGAATTCTGTCCAAATTATATATGGATTTGCAACATTGTCCTTCATAAAAGAGTAGATTATAAGAAAAATAGTGCAAATAAGATCAGGAAGGCGTACTTACGTTGCTTCTCCAATGAAATCATCAGCACTGAATTTATCCTTGTCCATTAATCTGATAATCAGATCAGAAGTCCCTTCTGATAGATTGAACACAAACTTCTCATTCCATACCGGATTGATTCCCTCTCCTGCAACATATTTACCATGTTAACCCCTAAATCAATCTATTTACAATAAAACTATTAAATAAAATATACTTACTGTACGCAACTTTGCTCTTGTGCTCCTGGGTTCGGCATTTTAGGATGACATAAGGATCCATGTTGCCTGCACATCAAAATCAAATAAAAAATTCAGTTAAGCAATAGTTATCTTTCTGGTTCACAAAAAAAATCACCATAGATTATAATTTACTCGCAAAAAACATATTTGAAGTAAATTGGGCCCACAGACAGAACAGATCAGTTATCTGTGCACCCAATACAAACTGGATCCTGATTCTGCAATTAAAAAAATAAAAAGGGAAAACTAATAGAATTTAAAATACAAAGAAAAGAAGAAAAAACTGATGAGAAGATTGAATTTACATAGAAAATCAGCATTGTGGAGGCCATGGGCGTTGACCAGGAGCACCTCCAGGGTACCCAATGCTGGCATCTCGATTGTTGCTTTTAAAATCCTTTGTAACTTGTTCCTACCAAGCAGCCAGAAAAGATAGGAGCGCTGAGGAAGGACTGCCAGCCAAATTCGTCGTTAAAAGGACGATTTAATCCCGTCCACCTACTTCCTATGGAGTGGCTCTCCGCGTTGCTCTATTTTTCTGTCTATATTCCAGTTATTTTGTCGCGCCTCTCCACGTTCCTCTATTTTTCTTCCAATATTCCAGTTTGGCCGGCCTGACTAGATACCTCTGACCGATCGCTTTTCGCTCTGTTTTTTAGTGAAAAGCCGGGTAAGCACAGACTCGGGGAAGAAGAAAATTAGTATAGACGAATTCAACGAGAAACTTTCTAAGCATTTATCTCTATATATATGCCAATAGGCGTTATTTAGAGTGGAGAAGGCTTTGCTAGCACTCTAAAAACCTGTAATTGACAATCAATTTTGTCTTGGGCAAGATCATTCATCACCGAAGGACCGTCGATTATGTGGGGTTTATAGTTTATCGAATGGATTTCACTGTTCTTTGATTTCTCAGGTTCGTGGCAATGTAGGACAAATATTTTACGGGTTTGTCGGACCTAAACGACAGGGGTAGAAGGGTTTGTAGGTTTCTTGGGCTGCCAGCAACACTGTTTTAGGGTTTCTCCGTTGCAACGTAGGGTTATACTGTAGGTTGTACTCGACAGCATACAGCGGCATACTCTTTCGCAATAAACGTGCAGATCTGTTGTGCTGAGGGGAGGGCTGTGCATGTTCCCCTGACAAACGCTGTGAGGTATGTGCAGGCAACAATGAAAGATGTTACATAAGACTCTATAGAAATTTTTTACTTTAAACAAGTTTCACTCATTAAAAATAAGAGTAACAATTTTTTTCATGAAATCCTTATCTTAATATTAATATTTTTTGCAATGACTTTTTCCAAAAAAAAATTCAAATCACAAAAGAATTGTAATTTTATTTTTTATTAAGATTCTTAATCTTAAGAGTTCAAAGGCTTGCGTGTTCCTTTGGTCTCTTCTTTTCTGCCCTTTAAGTGGAAAAATATATAAAATCTTAAATTAGGTTCATCCAAAAAAAATATAATCAAAAAAGAATTGTAATTTTATTTTTTGTTGAGATTCTTAATCTTAGGAGTTCAATGGCTTGTGTGTTCTCTTGGTCTCCTCTTTTCTCCCTTTAAGTGGAAAAAATATATAAAATCTCAAATTGGGTTCGTCTTTACAAATTACTTATAAAGCTTATAAATGAAAATTTGTTGAAATTGATAGTTGGAATAGTTAGATTTGTTAAAATCAGGTAACTCATCAAAGTGGATTTTGATAAAGATCATAATTTTTCTTAGATTTGTGTAAAAATTGATACAAAGAAACCCTTGCACTGGTTGTTTACTTTGTCTCTTTTGTTGGATCTTGGATTCATAACCTAGAATTTGAAGGTTTACCCTTTCGTAGCTTCCAATGTAGAAAAAATGGACATAAGGCTTAATGTTGTCTTTGTCAACATGGTAGAAGAAACATGTCAAAATCCATGATATGGAATAAAAAGGACAACTTTCCTAGTTTTAATGTCATTTTGTGGATTCATGGAAAATTTCTTCCATAGCAAGATAAGCATAAACCTCTAGTTGTAACTCAAGTGGGTAAAGGTAACTACAAAGGAGAGATAATGGCTTTAGGTTCTAAATTTATAGAGGTAGATGCTCAAGACACTCATGGGCCTCAGGTTTCTATGGCCATTCCTAGCTCAACTAAGATTTCACCTTCAGCTTTTATTTGTGCGATTGATTTAGAAACTTTACCTTTAGGAAAAATTTCAACAACAAAGGTTTTAAGTTACGTAGTTAGTCTCAGGTTCAACAACTATGGTAGATATAGATTCTCTTGGAAATTTGACTTCCCATGAAGCTAAGGGGGTAGGTTTTGCAACTCCATCTTTATATTTCGCAACAACTTCCATAGTGAAGGTTTCAGGAGTTGTGACAAAAGCTAAAACTTATAAATTTCAGGTGATAGATATCACAATAATGGATAGCAAGGTGGGAAAGATATATGGATATGATGATATTGCTTTAGGTTCTATGACAAAGCTAAATTTAAAAGGGAGGAATAAAGATGGGTTGACTGATTTGATAATAAAATAAACAAGAATGGTTGTTGAAGGCTCAAACATTGGGCCTTCCATAGTAAAATAAAGAGATGTTACAACAACTAGGGCCACCATTTTAGCTTTTAATTATGCAGTTAAGGGTCCACCATTGATTCATTATAGTTTGATCAATTATTTGACCGAATGAGGATGCTTTTGAACAATAGATTTCTTCACCTTTTTTTAGATCAAACATGATCAGTCAAACCCCTTTTTCTCCTCCCCCTCTTATTAAAAAGAGGTGTCATAGGAAATCAATGTGAGGAGGCTATAGATTGAAGCTTTGGACGCCATTAAAGATAGGAACCTAAATGATTTTAGAAAACATGTTTTCTAGTTAGGTAGGAGATCCCTAATAGTGTAGTCTAAAATGAATTTGTACCATACCTTAACTTGGCTCTTTGAGTATCTCTATTGTGATTATCATGGCTGGTTGTGTATTTTGGAACCTTAGTTGTTTAATCTTTTAGTCTTCTTTAGCTATTTTTAATTTTTGCTACTAATATATTATAATTTTGTTGTAATATTTTTTTTAATATTAATATAATGGGTGAAGGATCCCACCCCTTTTCTATTGATTAAAAAAATATTTCAATGAGTTAAACATGAAATGTTTTTGGAGACTATAATAATGATTCAATAATTTATTTTAGAGTCCAAACAATGTTTTTTACTTTTTTTTTGCATATGTTCAATAAAATTTGTTATTGTCTTTTATCAATATGTATTAACATATATCTCTATTAAAAAATGACTACAAACTATTGTCATTTATTTGTTACAATTCTTTAATTATTTTTGTAACAATTCAATAACATTTATGTAAATAAAAATTAAATTTATTTAAAAAAAACTCTTTTAAATATAACAATGTTGTAAGTTTCAATATCAATATATTTTTTAATACAATACAAATTATATATTTTTTTCATATATATAATAAATCTTTCAAATAATTTTATATCATATTACTATAGAATTTAACATTATAAATATTTTTGTACAATTTTAATGTAGAAAAGTACATATTATAATACAACATGCATATATATTTCTTTTACATTGCAAGAAATTATAATTTTGATTTATCTTATAAATTTTATCCATTTATTTATTATTATTATTTTTTTTAATTTTTTAAATTACAACTCCAAACCATTTATGAAAGTAAAAGTAGTCTGTCTCATTATACGAATGGATAATTATAATTTTACTCTAAAATTTGACTTTGAATTTATAATGCAAATAAATTAAAAAATTTATAGTATAATAAAAATTACATATGCATAGCACAACATTGTTAAGAGTAACAAATGAACTGATTCACACATAAATCTAATAACTAATTATATTAAGCATTTTTTATTTTCAAAAAAAAAAAAAAAAATTAGATGTGATGTATAAAATAAACCATATGTACTAAAATTTGGTATTCTTCTTACATTGGTATTAACAATTATGTGAAGCTATTATTTAAATAATATTTTTAAAAATTGAAATAAAATATATTATTATTATTTTAATATTTTTTTTACATATATTTTGTATTGTATAGAGTTTTCTTATTATATTAAATTTAATATAAATTGTCTCACTTTATAATCAAATTATGATTTTGTAATTCAATCTAATCATATTTTTTATTTAAATGTTTAATTATTACTCTAAATTTATTTAAATTAATATAATTAAAATTAAAAAACCTTTCCAACCAAAATCTAATACTAATAAAATAAATAATATTAACAATTTATTAAATTAATATATATTTAACACTTATCAATACAAATAACAAACATAAAATTAAAATTATTTAACACTTTTCAACTTCTCACTTTATATTTTTTTATCCCTCTCAATCTACACTTTTTAATCCCTCTATATAATATTTATTATTTTTTCCTACTATACCTTACACTCTCACATGCATTCGCTTCGACTAACCTTGATAATTCTTAGCCTCTACTCGTCAGAGCTACTGCTCATAGGCTACATGTACCCATAGAGGAAAATTTCAAGTCCCTTAAGAGTCAAATATTCTAATTAGACACAATCATAATACAAGATTAATTTTCATGCCATATTTCCCTGTCAAAAGCTGAAAATGAGACTACTAGTCAAAACTACATGTTCACAGCTACATGCCGTGTAGATGAAGGCTTATGGAAAGAACATAAAAAGCATCAAGTAGGACATGTATAACTTATCTAAATTCATTAATTTATACTCCTCTTAGATAGTGACTGCATTTGGATTCAATCTCTAAACTCCCATTATGTCTAAATTCATAATTTTCCAATTTAATTGTAATTAAATACAAGCATAGGAAGGGGATTATTTAGTTATAAATATCCTTGATGTAATGACCCTTACTAATAGGATCACTAAAAGGCTGATATTTCACTATGCAATTTCGTCAAATACTTTGAGGAATATAAGGAATTATATTGCATCAAAAATTTTGTCAAACATTTGCATAGAATATTATACTGTAATTTTGTCAAACAGTTTGTAAACAGCCCCAAATAGATCAGCAATAATATTATTAGAATTCTAGAAAAAATTACAAACCTCCTGATAAAATATTTATGGCTTTTAAAGCCTTACAAAATTTGTAGAATATATAAAAAAGCCCTGATACAAATATATATGATCAAAAGAAACTTGCTTGCTGTCCCAGTCACTGTCCAGCCACTGCAGGCACAGTCCGTACGGCGTCATACAGACATGATCCGTACAGTACGAACCTATACGGATGGACTATTTCTGCCCTCAAAAACCTGTGCCTGGGTCTGCTGTGGTGTTGCGCTCAGCTAGGCGACCTCCACGAATTTTTCAATAATTAAATCGCCTCCACCTTGAGGCACTGTGCGCCATATAGGTTTTCTGACTACTATTAGCTGAGGGTACAGATTTGCAGGCTGTACCTGTATGGAATAATGGGATGCCTCTCAACAACTTGCTAATATATTTGCCAGCCTGTAGATTTCAACTAACAAATATTAACCTGAATATTTAGCATGAAATCGCTGGATGCTATCTCCAATGTGCAACCCTTCGGAAGAATCTCTCACTCCCTGAGTTATGCAAATCACTTGAGAGGTATCGTTCTCAAGGATTAAATCTGAGAATTATGCAGACTTCTGAAGTCTCCAAATGCTCGAGAAGATGCAATGATCAATTAGAATGCACTGGATGCCAATTACATAACCCATAGGGTCTATTTATGCACTTTTTTGGAACTTCCAAGAGTTTTCGTAACACATCACACAAAACTTATTATAATTTTTAAATAAAAGTAATTTTTGAAAAATAAAATTAAAGTGCATTTTAAAATTAAAATATAGCAATTTGGCCTCCATAATTAAATATGCTATCTCTTGCATCATTGTGAGCCATCGAATTGCAAAAATGACCCTCTCACCAGCTTTTATTTGCCTACGAGAGTCAGGAATAGGCAAATCCTCGTGA
Source organism: Torreya grandis (assembly GCA_037957365.1). Lineage (NCBI taxonomy): Eukaryota > Viridiplantae > Streptophyta > Pinopsida > Cupressales > Taxaceae > Torreya > Torreya grandis. The sequence continues at coordinate 495,388 of JARHVA010002124.1, read as the reverse complement.
AATGTCGAGTCACCCTAGAGAGGGGACATGACAATCCGCCCCTCCTAAAATTGCTTGGCCTCAAGCAATCTCAATGCTGGATGCTGCAGAATGACCTCACCCTCCCAAGTAGCACCCTCAACGCGTAAATCCTTTCACTTAATCAGGTACTCTTTGATCACTCGCCTGTGAAGCTGCTTCTCTCTGCTATCCAAGATGGATTCTGGAATTAACTTTCCCTTATTATCCAAGGGAGGTAACACTGCAAGAAACACCACATTCTGACCCAACACCTTCTTGAGGCGTGATACATGGAATACATTACGCACTCTATCTGGCGGTCTGCCTGGTGGAATCTTGATGTATGCCTTCTTATCAAGATGATATTTAGCCTTGTGTTGTTCCTTATGTGAAGGCATCAAAGTACAAATAGCTACCCGTTCTATATCATTATGTTTGGCTAGCCTTTCCATCCTCTTAAGTGTAATAGTCCTATCATCACTATTAAGAATAGCCTTCAGCACTTGTGTCTCAAATAAACACCTACATTGACACATGTGTCTTACTCTGATGCAAGTGTATAGTGCCCAAAAGTCATCTAATTTTAAAATGAAACGTATCTTGATGGTTGGCCTAAGTGCTTTAATGTGTGTGTCATTTATCTAAGAGGATTGGTATAAATAAAAAATCTACTCTCATTCATTCTTCACCTAGCACAAACCAATGTAACTTATCAAAGAATTCAATCAAGCATTCAATAAATAAAATCCTCCCTATTTTATCCTATTTCCATATTAGTCATAAGGACAACACATGGACAAGTATAGATTACTAAAGGATCATCCTAAGATCCCAATTTTCTAAGTTACAAGCTAGGGAACTATTGCTCTTGCTTTTCATAAATTGCATAATTCACACATAAGCCAACACATAGGGGAGAACTACATAAGTATTAGGTCCTCTATAGAGTATTGACTATGTAGGAGACACTTATTGATAGAGGGGTTTGTGGTAAATTGACACCGTGCTCCCATTAACTCATTTTTTCTATAAACACTATGAGGAGGAAGCACAAAGATTTTGATATGTGATAAGGAGTGACAATTCATAAACTATATTTGAATACACCAAAGTGAAGGTGTTGAAAAAACCATAAGCATCAAGGTTATTTCATCTTATTATAGTAGGTATTCTTTATGGGATACCTACTTTTAACTTAGACACTAGTGTTGACACAATTGTACAAGGCTGACAAGAGTATCTGAAGATATAAAGGCATAAACTTATATAATTTGATGACTATTCTAGAACATTATTCTAGTCTGCTTCCTACATGTTCCAAATATAGAGTTGTATTATTATAAAATTAAACTAAGTACTTGACATCATTATCATTTTAATATCTAGCATAGTTATACTTTCTATTTTTAACATATATCGGTATAATAAATAGAAGTACAAATGAAATATAATGCACATCCTCTTCCATAACATTATGGTCACCCATTAGATGGGATTATTGGTACTTATACATGACATATACCTCATATGATTCGAAGACCTTTTATTACCTTTGATGATAATGAGATTAAGGATGATGCTACATATATTCATTGCCTATTGATTTGAATATACCTTTATAAACAACCTATACATAATTTTATGATTGATAATGGTGTAAGTGAAAATATTTATAACATGACATTACTTATGCACTTGGGTTATACTCATCATGATTTACATCCTTCTACCAAGTCAGTTAGGGCATTCAATGGGACCTCACAATAGGTTATTGGTAATATTGAATTACCTTTATAGGTGGGTATCAAACATGTGGTTATTACCTTTTTATTTATAACTTACATGAGTGTATTTGATATGTTATTAGGATGCCCTTAGATACACACTCTTTAAGCAGTACCTTCTATAATGTATGGGTGTGTTAAATATATTCATGTAAATCATGTAATTATAATTTTTAGAATTTAATATGAACATCCATTTGAATAAGAGAGATTTTTACCAAGGAAGTTAATTATCAAACCTATTAAGGCTAATTAATTAAAAAAGGGTAAGCAATAGGCAATCTACTTTACTAGGTGGCCAGTACTTGAGAGATCATTACATCATAGACATACAATGGATTTCATGTAATCCTCATCTACCATGTACCCTATTTAGATATCCAAAGCACCCACACATGTTCCTCTTATTTTTATTTCAAATAAACCACATAAAACTCAATTATGGGTTCCATGAACTCATACTCCTATTACTCATATGATTTTTCCAAGACCACAGAGTCCTATTTTACATACACATAGGATCAAAAATAATAAATTGACATATATTGCATCTATGTATGCTCCTTAGTAACATCACAAATTTATTACACTAGGTTAACAATGGAGGAATATCTATGACCACCATTTGGATGGTATCATACGATAGTCTTTTAAATTTCCATATTCCAAAAATACCAAAAAAATCAAAAAATTCAAAAATTCAAAAATCCAAAAATATTTTTGGCATCTAAATATTATATTGGCTCATTGAAATCTATGTATTAATTTCATGTTGATATATATAATATAAATTACTTATAAATACACGTGTTTCATGCTTCTATTTAAGTGTGATACATGCAAACACAAATAAATGATTTATACACTTATGGATTTTAGGTTTTCCTTCTACTTATGTCACCAAGATGTTATGGGCATCCACCTCTATGATTATGATACTTCCAAGTTACATCACTCTATGGTCACTTTACATTATCATGTTTTGAGCTTATCTATGTACTTACACATGCATTTACCCATTCTTATATTTTATACAATGTACCATATATGCTATGCACTTGACATTTTTTGCTGACACATTGGATCCATTGGCTACTATGATATGTTTATAGTAGTTTCTTCTGATTTAATTTATGCACTTCCTTGAGTTTCTTGCCTTGTTATTGTATTATTTGTTGAGTATTTGAATATGCTCTATTGTTTGCACCCCCCATATTTTTATTTGATTTTTTAAAATTTAATATGTCATTATTTGTTGTATGGATATTTGAATATGCCATTCTTAATTTTATGGACATTGGACTAAGTCATATCCATTTGATTGTATGTGATTTAAAAATACCTTTTATTTGTAGTCTCCTTAGACCATTGTCTTTTGACTTGATTTTGAGTGCTCTTGTGTGTGCGCTTGATTTGATTATTGAGATTGTATTGTTACTATATAGATGTTACCATGATATTTATCATACATCTTAGGCCTTAATGTGATCACATTCTATGAGCTAAAATGATACATTTATCTACACATGTTCTCCTATATGCTACATGGTTCATTCACAGTTATATGGTTATCTTATCCTTTTGAGGTGAGAAAACTACCAATTTCTATTCTTCCCTCATCTCAAAAGGGGGGCATGTCATAGAGGCATGGATTCTACACAGGTTTAAATTTTAGATTCAGTGGGGAGGGGCATGTCATAGAAACATGGCTTCCACACATTCACTATTTTAAATATATAGTGGGGGCATGTTTTGAAAACATGTTATCCACACTTATTAAGTATTCAATATACCTATATTATAGTGGGGGCATGGTTTGGAAACATGTTATCTATATTGGCACTTATATCAATTTTTAGATTTATCCATATATAGTGGGAGCATGTTATGATAACATGTCATATAAACTTGTTAAAACTTCTAAATTGGCCAAAGCACATAGTTATATGATTTAGATACACATTTATGGCAAAATTCTATACATTGGTACCATTTCTATACATAGTTTTAACATGAGACATATCTAAGGTGCATATGCTATATAATGTGTGCCTAATATTGTAAACTAAAAATTAGTTTTAGATTCTAAACACTCTTCGGAACTGTCACCACCCACCAAATCAAACTTTTATGAATTATATTAAGCTAATCTACTGCAATAATTGGTTTGATTTTTGGTATGGTTGAGATGATTAAATTACTCAATCTTTCCAAGATTTCATATTGGACTTGATTTCATCATCCAACCTCACTAGTTTGAGAGCGTGAATTGACTTGGTTAACTCAAACTCACCAAGTTATAAAAATGGCTATGTTTCATGATTGAGATAGTCTCAACTACCATATGGCAATTCATCTTTTCTCCAAGGTTGGGGACATGTTCCCTCACACGTACACACACACATATATATCTCCTTAGATATATGTACATTCTATATTTATATATTTCTCTTAATTTTAGTTTTAGTGATTCATAATGATGAATCTTTCAAATCAAGTTGTCAATTGGTAAGATGGTTACGCCAATACGTAGGTGTAATTCTAAACCTTGCTCTTTCAAAATTTAAATCATTTAAATACTTTCAATTTTAGATTATATGTAATGATTATATATTGTAATATTATCTTGGTTACAGGTTTGTCACTTGCAAGGCACTAAAGTTGGACTCAAGCAAAGACAAGGTGTGTTATACACATCCAAGTACACATTCATTTTTATTTAAACTAGCAATGTCATTAATAAATTAAAGATGGGGGGTATGTAGACACTATTTTTGAATTATATAGCACCTCAATCTTGTCCACTTGGAAAACTCAGGGTTTGGTTATTCTTCTAAGTTATAGACCTTTCATACTTCTGCAAGTATCACATTTACTCTCTATTGTTCCCCTTAACCTATCTCTTAGTTTGAATAATCTTATATTGATGACCCAAGACTATTATCTTGCCAAAGATGCTTAAAACTTGTTTATCTTATGATTTTGCAAGTTCTGAGCTTGTACCTATTTTCCTACTCCCTTGACACTTGCATCTTAGATTAAAAAACTCTGTCAATTCAAGTGTTCTGCTTTAACAAAAGTGTCCTGTGCCTTAAATTCATCTAATTTACAAATGAAACATATCCTAATGGTAAGCCTAAGTGTTTTAATGCGAGTTATTTCTCTAAGATGATTTGTATAAATACAAGATTAACATTCATCCATTCCTCACCTAACACAAACCAATAAAACTTATCAAAGCATTAAATAAAATATTCAATAGAGTAAACCTTCCTTATTTAATCTTATTTCCATATCAATCAAAGGGAAAACATGTACACATGTCTGAAGTATTGAAGGATCAACCTAAGAGCCCAATTTTCCATGTTACAAACTAGGTCATTATTGTACTCACTTTCCACATATTACATGATTCACACACAAGCCAACACGTAGGGGATAACTACAAAAGTCTAAGGCCCTCTTCAGAGTATTGGTTATGTAGGAAATGTTCATTGATAGAGGGGTCTTTGGATATTTTGACACCATGTACACACTAACCCATTTTTACCATAGTCATTATGAGGAGGAAGAAATAGGGATTTGTTATTTAACAAGGTGAGACAATATATGAACCAAATTTGAATGAACCAGAGTGAAGGTGATGAAATACCCATAAACATATAAGTGGTCGCATCTTATTACAATAGGTATTCCATATGGGACACCTATGTCTAACCCAAACACTAGCATTGATGCAGCTGCCTAATGCTGATGCAAGTGTCCAAGATTACAAAGACATAAAATTTAGAATTTGATGACTCTTCTAGAACATCCTTCCTATCTACTTCCTGCTTGTTCCAGATCCAGATTTGTATTAGCATCAAAATCAACTAAGCATTTGTTTTCATTATCATTGCAATACCTAGCATAGATGTAGTTTCTATTTTTATTATATCTCAGTTTAATAAATTTAGTATATGTTCTATCTGAGTTTTAAAAATAATTGTCCTACTATAGATCTATTTCATCACCCTTGTATTTATTCATTTATATATTATTAACCCTAGATATCACAATCTAGATTTTTAGGGTTAAACACATCAATAGCCTCTCTCAAAATATATTATTTAATATGCTCGAGAGTTCTAATAAAGTTAAATGCATTTTGAACTCCTTGAGTAGATGGAATTATGGAACCATGGTCAAGCAATGAACTAACCAGATGTTACATTTTGTGAAAACATATTGCTTGCATCACTTCAGATTTCAATATCAATTACCTCAAATAGTCACCTAGATCCAATAATCTTATAAGTAGACAACCTTGAGAAAAAGGATCTATGTGTCCTTTACTATGAGTTGTGTTCAACTTTTCTCCATTCTTACGGTGCTTTCCAAGATGGAAAGAATCTTGAAATGATATCAAACCTCTACTAGATTCAATACTTTCATGCCCTACATTATAATAACATAGATAGTTAAATTACTTACCCTTAGTTGATATATTTGTGAAATCCACACCTACCTCTACTAAAATACTCTTTTCAAGTGCATGCCTATCAGTATAACCATTCTGTTTAATTCAATATGATATGTTTATTAAATTGGAACATTCCTTTCATAATTTAAACTGACCACATATGAATGATCAAATCTATGATGCCTTTGGTAAATTTGCATTAACTCCATCATTCAGGTGATATAAAAATTTAGGTTTTACCAAAAGATTCTTCTCACTTTTATTTTTACAGCTATCCTATAAATCACCTTCATATGGCATGAACCCAATCTTTGGGAGATTGATGAGTGCCCCTTGAATATGAACATATTTTTTAACTTCCTCTTGTATGGTGGATTCCTACATGGGATGCTTACTCTCAATTTATTGCAACTTTGATTGTTCTTCTTTCATCTTTATCCTTCCACATTTGTTTTCTTTGAATATTTCCAAGAATTATTCAAAGGTGATATACGATTTGTAAATGTCAGACTTATTATGATATTCATCAAAGGCAAGAAGTTTACATTCATCTCTATCACATTGCTCTTTCAACCACATGTTTTGAATAGTGTTGGTTGAATATTTTGTTGATCAGCATACTGATAAACAAAATAGGTCTGATCAGCCAAAGTAGGAAGATTGGTCATCCAAATGTGTAGGTTTACCACATCAAAAAGGGACTAATCTCTCCTCTATTCAAGGGGAGGTTCCTTATGGATATGCTATACATATATATAAACAAAAAATAATACTCAAGGGTAGGACAAACCATCCATCTCTCTTTCTTCAGAGGTGATGTGTGCAAATCAAAGGAAAAACTCAAGGGAAGTGATAGAAAGCACTCCTCTTCTTTTAGAAGTACTATTCAGTAAGCCACAAGAATACTCCTGGTAGTAAAAAAAAATGTAACTAAGGACGTAGTAACCAACAAATTGAGATGTAGCACAAAGTCTCCACCTGAATTTGCCTAAGAGTGAGATATGAAGGACAATGAGGGCACAAAGTCATCTCAAGGTCCTTTACATAGAAATGAAAAGAAAACACACTAAAGGTAATTATGGGGGCACAAAGTCTCTCCACAGTTGACTTCAGGACACCTTCCTGACTACTTTCACTAATTTTACTTGTTGAATTAAAGGAATAGAAAATATATTAAGGAAAAAGACATAAGAACAGTTTTCCCATCAACAAAGATATCATAACACAAAGTTTGAAAAGTCACTTGCTTTCTTATTCCAATAACAAAATATGATCAACAATCTGAGCTCAAAGTCTCAGTAATGCCTTTCAATTTGGGTAGAGTTTTGTTTTTGATTGTCAGAGAGATGTATTTACAATAAAAGAGAGTCCCTTATATAGCCTCTTCAAAAAGGACTCGAGAAAAGTAACACATCATGTTGCATTGAAATTTGTTAAGAAGACATGCTGGAATTTACCCATTTGCTTTTCTCAATGCAGATAAACAAGTCACGCTATTGAAAGTTTACATCTTTCAATGTCCACCTGGTGATCTGATCCTTCTTCATCGTTCCTCATTTTTTGGTTAATTGAATCAGGTCTTTGATTTAATTCGATGTTCTGTTCCTTAGTCACTTTTAGCTGATCTTGGCCTTACTTTGATTACATTTGGGTCTGTAGATTTAAACTTACAAGGATCAATGGCTATTTCATCATCGCAACTTTGACGTCTGCGGGCCCGTCACTTTCCTCAGCAATTCCTTCAATTTTGTCATTTGAGCTTTTCTAGAGGGGACCTGCCTTTTGAGCCTTAAGAAATGATCCACTTTAGGTCGAGAAGATTCCCCCACAAGGGTATCTACCCTTCAGGTGGTCTTCGGATGGCCTTCAGGCTAAGTTTTTTGGCTCTCTTGTTTTGCATCCTTTTGAAGGGAAGGTGATCCTTCAGTTTTGGAAAGTGTCCTTTAAGTTGGCAGCTAAGAGTCCCCCACAAGGACACCTACCCTTCGAGGTCCTTCGGTGAACTTTTGGAATCCTTCGGAGCTTTCTCGTGGGTTTTTTTCTGGACATTTTCCTGTGGACAAAAAGTTCGCGAACATTTTCCCGTAGACAAAAAGTCTGCGGAATTGTTTTGATCACTTTGCCTTCTATTTTTGAAAATTTCTTCAGGCTTTCTTCTCGCAGCTTCTTTCCCAAATTTCGTTGGACTTTTTGTCTGAAGGAATTCCTTCAGACAAAAGTCTGAAAGAATTATTTCTTTCCTTAGTCTTTTTCCCAAAGGAAATCCCTTTGTCTTTCAATTGTCTTAGACAAAATTTTGAAAGATCTTACCTTTGCGACTTCTTTGAAAATGACCCTTTCGAAGGGTGCTTTTGTCAACCAAGTGCCCTCCACAAGGGCACTTATCCTTTGGGAGGCTATTTTGAACTTTTGCTTTGAGCTGCTCCTTTGAACCAACCTGATGAACCAAGCTTTGAACCAAGTTGATGAACCAAGCTTTGAACTAAGCTTTGAACCAAGCTAATGGTTCAAGCTGATGAACCGATTGAGTAAACCGACTGAATGAACTGAAGCATTGAACCAACTATTGAACCAAGCTTTGGTTTAATGGTTTAAACAAAGCCTTTGAACCAAGCTGACGAACCATTTGATTGAACTAAAGTGATGAACTTTTGCCAATTGAACTTTGCAATTGTGTTGAGAGATTTTGAACCTATTGAACCAAATGCATTAAACTTATTGAACCTTGATTAAACTTGCTTGTAGAAGACTTTTGAACCTGACTGTAGAAGTCTTTGAACCTGGAAGCAGTTGAACTCTTGTTGCTGATGCTTACCGATGAACTCTTTTGGTTGAACCTGATCATTGAACCAACTTTGATATTACCTAAGTGTTGAAAGCTTGCTTATTTTTTGTAGAGTCTGTAGAAATCAACCTATGAAGCTCATTGAACTTGGCCTGTAGAGTCTGTAGATTTTCTTTTCCTGTAGAGTCTGTAGATTTAAGCCTGTAGAGTCCATAGATTCAAGCCTGCAGAGTTTGTAGATTTTTGAGAAGCTTGAAAAATGAGGAATTTGAATGCCCAGGACAAATTTCAAAAGGGAAGAGATAATTTTGGTCTGTAGGACCAAAATAGTTCAAATGTTGTCCCAAAAATGAGTGATATTTTCTGGGGGACAACAACTGGCTCCAGTTGGGGAACTTCTATCAATTGCAAAAAGAATTGAAGGGAGTAAAATTTATAATCTCTAGTGTCTTCATGTGTACCATTAGGCTATGGAGTCATGCTACCCAAAAATGAAAGGCATCAAAAAATGGAAACAAACAAAACAAAATAGAATTAAAAACTATACAAATATACATATATATAGAGGCAATGATCTGATACTTCAAGAGTTGAAGTGTTTCAGATGTTGCCCATTGTGAGGCAGAGAAAAGAGTGTGCCATCTTGATATTTCAATACAAATTTGTTTTCACCAATGTGTTGATAAATTATAAATGGGCCTCTCCAAAGGAAGTCAAACTTTCCATGCATCCTCTTTAGTTCTCTCTTTTTGTCCCACATCAGGACTTGATCCCCAATTTGGAAATAATTATTTTTGGCCTTCTGGTCAAAGAGTTTCTTTACTAGACTTTGATGAGCAGCAATTCAATCCACCACCATGGTTCTCTGTTCATCCAGCTCAGTCAGGCACATGATTCTCTTATCAAGAGAACTTTCATATGTCTGATCTTCAATTGCCTTTGCCAATTTCAAGGCTGGCAATTCTAAGGTGATTGGTATCTCAGCATTGATACCATAAAGAAGTTGAAAAGGAGACATACCAATTACCTTCTTTGGTGTGATTCTGTCTGCCCATAGAGCATCAACCAATGCTTTATGCCATGTCTTTTGATTGTCATCTGCTAGCTTCTTGATGATAGTTAACAGGTTCTTATTGCTAGATTTAGCTTGTCCATTCCTTTGTGGAAAATAATCAGAAGAGTGATAGAGTATAATTCCATAATATAAATAGAATTGTGTAATCTCCTGGGAGGTGAAACAAGCTGCATTATTAGTAACAATTATGGTTGGAACTCCAAACTTGAAAATGATATTCTCCTTGAGGAAATTGCATACAACTTCTGAAGTAGCATGCTTAGTTGGGATTGCTTCTACCCACTTGGTGAAATAGTCAGTTGTTGTAATGACATAATCATTTCCAGCACTTGAAGATGGGTTTATAGTTCCAATAAAATCAATCCCCCATTACTGGAAAGGTTCCTCTATGATCAGTGGCTTGAGAGGCATAGCAGCTAACTTGGGTCTTCCAACAAATTGCTGACAAAGTTCACATTTCTTCATCCACTTATGTGCATCTTGGAAAAGAGTTGGCCAGTAATACCTAGCTCGCATAATCTTGTGAGTAGTCATAGGAGCAGAAAGGCTTTATTGCCTATTTATTTACACAGTGGAGGAATACTCCATCTATGCTTCTCTTGTACAAGCCATTATCTCAAAGGACAAAATTGACAGCTTTCAACTTGATAGTCCTCCTTTCTTTATAAGACAAATGAGTTGGACATTCACCATAAGTAAGGAAATGAGCAATACCTGAATACCACTCATTGATAGTGGAGACAAAAAAGACTGTTGGAGTATCTTTCACTTTAGCTTTTTCTTTCTGTGTATCTTTTGGCTTATTGTCAGCAATTAATTGGCATAGACCTTTTCCCCTGACTAGCTTTGTTGGCTTGATGTCTAGATCAAAATCTTGGATATTTGAAATCCAATTGCCTTTTTTTGTGCCAAACTCCTGCCGAGTTAATATGGACTTGACTGTAGTGTCAAGAACTAGGGCAGTAGTGTGTGAATTTAGAATATAGAAGCAAAAATGTTTGACTGCTTTCACCAATGCATAAGCATGCTTCTCTACATTTGAATTCTTCATCTCATGGGTTTTGAGAGGGCAACTCATAAAATAAATAGGAGATTCCATACCTTCTTTGTCTTGTTGAACAAGAATTACTGAAAGCGTGTGTTCAGAAGCATAGTTGTATATGATAAAATCTTTGTTAAAATTTGGACAAACCAAGGTAGGGGCGTGGGCAATGGCAGTCTTGATATCCTGAAATGCTGACTTGCCTTCTTTAGTCCAGATGAAAGTGGTCTTCCCTTTCATCATGTTCACAATGTGTCTAGTCTTCTCAGCAAATTCAGGGATGAACCTTCGTAAGAAATTCACCTTTTCAAAAAAAGAGTGAACATCATTTTTGCTTGTAGGCAAATTAAGCTCTTGAATAGACTTGAATCTATCTGAGTCAATCTTTATGCCTTCTTTAGACACAATGTGTCTGAGGAGTTTCCCTTTTGTTACTCCAAAAATAGACTTCTTGAGATTCAAGGAAATACCATTCTGGCAGCAGTGCTCCAACACTTGTTGTAAGTGGTGTACATGATCATATCGACGCTTTGAAAAGATAGTCAAGTCATCAAGGTATACCACTATGAATTTACCTATTTCATCTTTGAAAGCTAGGTCCATTGCTCTCTGAAAGGTGGCACCAACATTTATCAATCCAAAAGTCATCCTTCTATATGCAAATGTACCCCAAGGTGTGGTGAATGTAGTCTTGTGTTGGTCTGCTTCACCAACTTTGACTTGATTATACCCTGAGAAGCCATCCAGCATTGATAACATCTTTGAACTTGTCACTATTTGAAGCACTTGATCCATAATTGGCAAAAGATAATTATCTTTCAAAGATGCTTGATTCAGATTCTTGAAATCTACATAAATGTGAATTTTGCCATTCTTCTTCCTTACAGGCACTATGTTTGCAATCTATGTGGAATGATGGATTGGGAAGATGATTCTAGCATTTAACATTTTTTGTATCTCAAATAGAATAGTACCTGATATTTTTAGATTGTACTGTCTGGATTTTTGCTTATTGGGCATTGAATCAGCCTTGACAGGAATGCCATGGCAGATTTCATCAGGCTTGAGAGACTTCAGGTCTTCATAAGAATATGCTAAGACATCCATGTATTGATGGAGTAAAGTGGTGAACTTGAATCTTTCTTCAGGGGTGCAACACTTACCAATGTTAACCATCTTGGGATTTTCTTTAGTGGTCATATTTACTTGATTGAATCCCTGAGAGAAACTTGAATCGGTTTGCTATTGTTTGATGAATCTATCATGCTTGTCAAATAGATTCTCAAGAGAAACTAGACCTTTGGGAATTTTATTTCCTTTTAGCTATAAGAATTCTTCATTTATATCTGAACTAGATTTAGAGGCTGATTCATACTTCTGAGGTTCACTGCCTTCAAAACATAGTTGTTCAAAATTGTCTTTTCATTCTAGAAAAGCAATGATTTGATGATCATCATTGAATACTTGCCAATGATCAGCATTGTTAGGGACACTTGGTCTACAGACTAGCTCAATAGTATACCTGTCTTCTTTGAAATCTGAGTGAAGAACTAAAATAGTTCTTAAAACAACAAGTGCATCAGCTCTGTCATTAGACTCTCTAGGTTTGGTAGAAATGTTGAAAGCATCAAAGCTTTTAATTTGGTCTCAAACCAAGTTGCTATAGTGGTGTAATCTTTCATTCTTGGTTTGGTATAGATTTTTCACTTGATAAACCACTAATTCAGTATCCCCTTTAGCATGAAGAAACTTGATGCCTTTTTCTTGAGCAGCCTTCAATCCAAGTAGCAGAGATTCATATTCAGCTGTATTGTTAGTGTTGCTAAATTGTAATTTGTAAGATGAAGGAAACATATCTCCTTGAGGAGATATCAACACAATCCTAGCTCCTGAACTAGTAGAGGAACAACTACCATCGAATTCTAGAGTCCATACACCATCAGATATTGATTTTTCTTTAGACTTTCCTTCATTAGAGAGGGAGGGTCCTTCTTCATTTGTATTGCAACATACTAGTTCTTCTACTATTCTAGTTGAATTGATTTTTGGGTTGACACTTTCAAGAATTTTATCAGATGCTTCATGTACTTCATCTGTAGATAGAAAGTAGTTACCCATACCTACGAATTCAAAAAGAATTTGAGCTTCAGGGGCTGATGTTTGGGTGACCACATATTTTTCCTCCTTTTCAGGGAGCAACCTCTTTATTACACCTTGTACAGGGATGCTTGCCTCAGACAGGTCCATGCTTAGTTCTCTTCCCACGTCCTTGCATAAATTTCATCTAAGCAAAATTTCATAGGATGCTGGGACGTCAGCCACCAAGACAGTCATCTTGATTCTCTTGTCTGGAAAGGCTGCAAATGCAAATTGGGCATCTTTGATTTGCCTTAGCAATGGTACTTGCTATTTCTCCATAGAGAAACATCTCTCAAATGTCTTGGTCAATGTGAGACCCAGATACTTAACTACTTTAGCAGGCATGACATTGTCAGATGCGCTTGAGTCTATAATACAGTTACTCAGCTTGTGACCTTTTATTAACAGGGAAACATAGAAAGGTTCTATTTTTACAAGAGCAGCTAGAGGAGTAATGACAAGATTATTTAGAATGTGAATGTTCTTTGGAGAATCAAGAGTTACCTTTTTGGCTTTTTGTCCTACAGGGATGGTTTGGTTCTTGACACATTGGATCAACTTATCCAATTGATCAAAATTAGACTACAAATATTCAAATTTAGACATTTGTATTTTTGTCTTTTTGACATGATCAATTATGTCAAATCCCTGAATTGAGCTAGGTACAGAGGAAGGTATTTCAACCTTTTGAGTTTTAGAAGGGATGGGAGGAGGGCTGGTTTGTGAAATTAAAGTAGAAGGTGAAGGTGAAATTGATGTACTTGACTTTTGGGTGATCACCAGATCCTTTGACTAAAAAGGTAGAGTGGTTCCACGCTTAGCAATTATAACTGTTGGCTGAGGTTGCTCTTCTATCTTCCCTTTATCAGCTTGCTAGATTGATTGGTTCTTGGACTTGGTAAACACTGCATATGATCCATCAAAATCTTCTCTTTTGCTTCTGGGTTCATCCTGGTAGTTGAAGAAACCAATGTGGGATTTGCCAACTGATTCTTCTTGATTTTCTATAAGGAGATCAACGTCATTTTCTTGATTTAATTTAGGCTAGAAAGAGAACTCTGATTCTGCTTCAAGATATCCCATTGCTGAATTAGTTAGAGGAGCTTTCAGGGCAAGTTTCCCTTGTGAGAGAGAAAGATGATTTTGTTTCCCTTGATTCTTGGCAACATTGCCCTGATATGACTAATTTGGGAATGTCCTTCTTGGCATATCTCTATATGAAGGAGCAGAAGACATTCTTTGCACCATTTGCTTTTTGAGGGCAAGTAACTCATTTGCCAACTTCTGCACCATTAGATCTATGGTGCTTGTAGATGCATATTTAGAAGATGATGAAGGTCTATTTTTATTTGGATCTCTTCTTATCTTCCCTGCTAAGATGAGATCATCTTCTATCTCAGTGGCCTAATGTTGAGCTGCAACAAGATCTATTTGACTAGCACGTCTCAAGAGAAAACTTACTTTAGGTAATTGAGAATTAATGAAGAAAAATTTGAGATTCTCAGTTGTAGGTTGAGCAATTATAGGAATTCTATTTCTCAGTTTATCAAATTTGGCTATGAAGTCTCTCATTGGTTCATGAGGCTCTTTCTTCATCTGTGTAAGTTGAGCCAGAAGTGTATGTGCATCTTCTGCAGGTTTAAATCTAGCTTCAAACTTAGCTTTGATGGTATTCCAATCAGTTACTGACTGAGCTTGTAGATGATAAAACCAATCTACAGCAGCACCTTGTAATGTTTCTACAAATAGCCTGACTCCTACATCTTCAAATTCTACTCCAATTATGCCATAGGCTATGTTGAAGGCTGCAATGTGTTCATCAGGATGAACTTTTCCATCACCATAGAATTTGGGGAAATTCTTCTTTGAACTGTGTGGAAGCTCATGTAGAGGTGGAGTAACATTGAGAGGACCAAAAGCATTACCCCAAGGGCTTTGAATTGCCATTATATGATTATGAAAAGGAGGAATAACAAATCTCAAAGGGGTAATTATTGGCAAAGCTTTATCAACAACAGAAGTGGATCCTTCATCTAGAAATGGAGATCTGATTTTAGTAGGAGGAAAGCTCTTGGTTTATTGGAGATGAGATGGTGAGAAAACAGATCAAAATCACTTTGTTGTAACAACTCGAATACAGGGTCAATGATACCTTTAGCCCTTTGGCTTTGTGTATACCTTGAATCTACTAGATTGTGAAATAAAAATGGAAAAGAATTAACCTTGCTTTAGTTTGAAGCTTGAGGCTTTAAACTATGCGTTCTTTCCCGATTAGTGTGGAGGTGAATGGTAAGGCTATAAATGGATAATGGGTATATCCCCAGCAGAGTCACCAAAAACTGTTGGTTGAATATTTTGTTGATCAGGGTATTGATAAGCAAAATAGGTTTGGTCAGCCAAAGTAGGAAGATTGGTCGTCCAAATGTGTAGGTTTACCACATCAAAAAGGGACTAATTTCTCCTCTCATCAAGGGGAGGTTCCCTATGGATATGCTATACATATATATAAACAGAAAATAATACTCAAGGGTAGGACAAACCATCCATATCTCTTTCTTCAGAGATGATGTGTGCAAATCAAAGGAAAAACTCAAGGGAAATGATAGAAAACACTCCTCTTCTTTTAGAAGTACTATTCAACAAGCCACAAGAATACTCCTGGTAGTAAAAACAAAATGTAACTAAGGACGTAGTAACTAGAAAATTGAGATGTAGCACAAAGTCTCCACCTGAATTTGCCCAAGAGTGAGATACGAAGGACAATAAGGGCACAAAGTTGTCCCAAGATCCTTTACATAGAAATGAAAAGAAAACACACTAAAGGCAATTATGGGGGCACAAAGTCTCTCCACAGTTGACTTTAGGACACCTTCCTGACTACTTTCACTAATTTTGCTTGTTGAATCAAAGGAATATAAAATATATTAAGGAAAAAGACATAAAATAGTTTCCCCAACAACAAAGATATCACATCACAAAGTCTAAAAAGTCACTTGATTTATTATTCCAATAACAAAATATGATCAACAATTTGAGCTCAAAGTCTCAGTAATGCCTTTCAATTTGGGTAGATTTTTATTTCTGATTGTCAGAGAGAGATGTATTTACAATAAAAGAGAGTCCCTTATATAGCCTCTTCAAGAAGGACTCAAGAATAGTAACACATCATGTTGCATTGAAATTTGCTAAGAAGACATGTTAGAATTTACCCATTTGCATTTCTCAATGCAGATAAATAAGTCACGTTATTGAAAGTTTACATCTTTTAATGTCCACCTGGTGATCTGATCTTTCTTCATCGTTCCTCCTTTTCTGGTTAATTGAATTGGGTCCTTGATTCAATTAGATGTTCTTTTCCTTAGTCACTTCTAGTTGATCTTGGCCTTACTTTGATTGCATTGAGGTTCGTAGATTTAAAATTACAAGGATCAATAGCTATTTCATCATCACAACTTTGACGTCTGTGGGCCCGTCACTTTCCTCGACAATTCCTTCAGTTTTGTCATTTGAGCTTTCTCGAAGGGGACCTACCTTTTGAGCCTTAAGAAATGATCCACTTTGGGTCGGGAAGAGCCCCCCATAAGGGTATCTACCCTTCAGGCAGTCTTCGGATGGCCTTCAAGGTAAGTTCTTTGGCTCTCTTGTTTTGCATCCTTTTGAAGGGAAGGTGATCCTTCAGTTTTGGGAAGTGTCCTTTAAGTTGGTAGTCGAGAGTCCCCCGCAAGGGCACCTACCCTTCGGGGTCGTTCGGTGACCTTTCAGCATCCTTCGGAGCTTTCCTGTGGGCTTTTTATGTGGACATTTTCCTGTGGACAAAAAGTCTGCAGACATTTTCCTGTGGACAAAAAGTCTGCGGAATGGTTCCGATCACTTTGCCTTCTATTTTTGAAAATTCCTTCGAGCTTTCTTCTCACAGCTTCTTTCCTGAATTCCTTCAGACTTTTTGTCCGAAGGAATTCCTTTGGACAAAAGTCTGAAAGAATTATTTCTTGCCTTAGTCTTTTTCCCGAAGGAAATCCCTTTGTCTTTTGATTGCCTTAGACAAAATTTTGAAAGATCTTACCTTTGCGGCTTCTTTGAAAATGACCCTTTCGAAGGGTGATTTTGTTGACCAAGTGCCCTCCACAAGGGCACTTGTCCTTTAGGAGGCTCTTTTGAACTTTTGCTTTGAACCACTCCTTTGAACCGCTCCTTTGAACCAACCCGATGAACCAAGCTTTGAACCAAGCCGATGGTTCAAGCCAATGAACCGATTGATCAACCAACTGAATGAACTGAAGCATTGTACCAACTGTTGAACCAAGATTTGGTTCAACGGTTCAAACGAAGCCTTTGAACCAAGCCAACGAACCATTTGATTGAACCAAAGTGATGAACATTTTTTGATTGAACTTCATAGTTGTGTTGAGAGCTTTTGAACCTGTTGAACCAAATGCGTTGAACCTATTGAACCTTGATTGAACTTGCTTGTAGAAGACTTTTGAACCTGACTGTAGAAGTCTTTGAACTTGGAAGCGGTTGAACTCTTGATGCTGATGCTTGCCGATGAACTCTTTTGGTTAAATCTAATCATTGAACCAACTTTGAGATTACTTAAGTGTTGAAAGCTTACTTCTTTCTTGCAGAGTCCATAGAAATCAACCTGTGAAGCCCGTTGAATTTGGCCTGCAGAGTCCGTATATTTTCTCTTCTTGCAGAGTCTGTAGATTTAAGCCTGCAGAGTCCGTAGATTTAATCCTGCAGAGTCCGTAGATTCAGGCCTGCAGACTCCGTAGATTTTTGAGAAGCTTGAAAAATGAGGAATTTGAATGCCCAAGACAAATTTCGAAAATGGAAGCGACAATTTTGGTCGGTATGACCAAAATAGTTCAAATGTTTTCCCAAAAATGAGTGATATTTTTTGGGGGACAACAAATAGGATCTTTATTTCATGCTCTTCTACATGAAGCTAATAGAAAACTTCTCTAATAGTTTATCCTTAAAACTTGGATTCTTCATGTGTGCTTCTTCTCCTTACATAATTTTTTCTTAGAAAGTTTTAGAAGGGGATTTTATTGATATATGCTCATTAGTTGAAGATATTTCTTCTCCTTGATTCACCTTATTCGAATTAATACCATGCATGGATTGGAATAACTCTGTCATGGATTATTTCATTGTCCTCTAGATTTTTATTTCTAGATCTCTCTGACCCCAGCTGATTTTTTCTTGCAAAAACCTCATATCATTTTTAGGAACCCTTTTTTTTCCCTCATGATTTTCCATCTAATCCACTAGCTAGTAAGATCAAGTCTCTAATACCATTTAAATTTCCCTTTTTAGTAATATAAGAATTCTAAAGTTTTCATGAATTTATTTCAATTTACTAGAGCATCAATTAAGTTATAAATAATAATTGCAATAATGAAACACAAAACCCAATGAGAATCTTTATGGCAATAAACCAAAATGCCCCTTTTAGGTAATTTAATGAATTATAATATTTGTGTGATTTTTTGACAATACTAAATTATTAAGAAGATTATAAATAGAAACATACAATAATAAACCCAATTGTAATATTTATTTCAATGAGAACAATGATGATTGAAATCTAACCATTGATATAGTTGATGGTCGGGTCGTATGGTAGTTTGAAGATGATATGACAACAACCAAAGAAATGAAACTAATGGACATTAGTCTACCTAGAGTGTTGTTCTAGGATTTTTGGATGGTATGACAGCTCCAAAATGGTATGATAGGTTTTGAATAGCATGATAGGGAACAACCCTCAATAAAGTGATGATTCATTGCACAACAAAAATTATAATACAACACTATAAAACTTCACAAAATATGGAATTTAGTTGTAACCTTAAACAACACAAAAATATCATTAACCAAATTGAAATTTGGAATTAATCTTGATCTTTTAGTAAAAATGTGATTCCTGAATGGAATCACCACAAAGGATAAGAGATTTTTTACCCTCGGATCCTGTATACCAGAGGGTTTTCATCCTTATATGGATAAGTCGAACATAAAATCTCAAATTCTAGAATAGGGTTTTGTTTTTAATAATAATGAATAATGAATCTATTTGAGACCAACTCTTTTTTACAATTTCCCTTTTTTCAGTTGCCCCAACCATAAAAGTATTTAAAACATTTTTTAATAAATATTACTTTTTGACCCCTTTATAATAATAACACATAAGTTTCATTTTTCCATATTATAAAATAAATTGAATTAGGATAGCATAAAATATTAGTATTAAATTATTTACCTAACTTATCCTTTTCTACAGAAAATAAAGAATAGGCTACGGGTCTTCTAATTAGTTTAATTTTGAAAATGGGACATGACAAGTGTTATTGATGATCAATACTTTTATATATATAAAAAAATCTATGGTTGTCTCTAATGTTCTCTTGCAGATTCAAGTCTAAAATAATAAATTTGCTATAGAGCTCAAACATCTGCACAAATTGCAATATCATTGGGGTGATGCCCCATGCAATATGGCTAGTGTTATGCCCTCCCCACCCATGAATGCTTCATAGTGAGGCAATAGTATCACTCTACGAGGTAAGCATCATCGTAACTATTCTTATCGTTGCTCTCATAGCCAGGTCTAAGGATCTCCTTAGCACTACCATTCTACCCTCCCTCCCCCTCCGCCTCCCAACTTCTTATAGAGGGTGGGGCTCTCCACCTCCACCTCCTCTGTGCATAAATGGTTAGGGTGGGGATATCCACCTCCACCTCCTCCATTCATAAAAGGTTGAGCCTCTCTACCAACTATGGGATAGTAAAGCCCAACTTCCCCTCCTCCACCCATCCCTCATCAACTCCTCGTGCCCTTTGCTGATCTTTTTGATTTGGTTGCTTAGTTTTTTGGTTCCCTTTTTTTAATGTATAGATTTCTTCTAAACGCAACCTAATCTTTTATGATTTGTGATGAGGATTTACCTAGTTTGATGATGTTGGAACATACTTTCATACCACCTCCTTTTTTTATGAATGATCTAATATATTTATTATTTATTCTTAATTTTTTTTTAACATCTCTTACATATATTTACTTTAACAAAATCTAATAATTCTTAATCTTATTTATTAATAAAAATAAAACCCCTCAATCCTTAACACTGCCTATCAAATCAAACCTATTGTTAATAAACTACATGTACTCATAAAACGAAATTTAATCATCTTAAAAGTCAAATATCCAAATTAGACAGAATGCAAACGTATTGTTAATAAACTACATGTACTCATAAAATGAAATTTAATCATCTTAAAAGTCAAATATCCAAATTAGACAGAATGAAAACATAAGCTTAATTTTCATGCCATAGCTACCTATCAAAAGCTCAAAGATAATATTTTGTAATGGTCTTCAACTTCAAAAGTTCAAAAGTCTACAAGTCAAAACTACATATTCACAGCTGTGTGCCGTGTAGAGGAAGGCACATAAAAGGCATTTAGGCCATGTATAATTTTATAATCTAAATTCATTAATTTATACTCTTGCTGTAATGAGATAGTAAATGCATTTGGATTCAATCACTAAACACCCAGTTATGTACAATCTAAATCCATTATATTATTAGTTAATTGTAGTTAAGTAGTACATGCAAACATTAAATCCAAGTTGATAGTTATGATAGCGCTGTAATAAGTCCACCATATAGGGGAAGAAGCTACTTCGCATGCAGATTAGCATTTTACCTAGGAAGGGGATTTCTTAATTATAGATATCCTTGATTCCAGCCTCCTTCCTCTTTTTCCGGAATATATTCTTCCTGCAACACATGTTTTAATGCATGAGAGTAAGTTCGTTACCTGTAAATTGAGGAACATAACCGCATTTTCTCATGACTATCCACAAATTAACATAAATAAATAAATTAAATTAAATTAAAAACAAGAAAACGTAAGAGAGTTTCTTCATGGCCTCCACAAGTAAACCATAATTTTTTTTAAACAGCAGTTATGAATAGATGTTTCAAATCTTGCCAAACCAAACACTAACACAATTATTTCCAAAATAACAATAAAAACCTTTTTTCCGCAGAACAGTGTGCTTTACCTTAGGAATGAAGGTGAGACCCACTTTGATCTGTCCACAATATGTCTTGTCAGGAAGAACAACGTTATAAGGTGAAGGGGGTATGCTTCCTTCCATTAACACTCCCTCCAATGGAATTCTGTCCAAATTATATATGGATTTGCAACATTGTCCTTCATAAAAGAGTAGATTATAAGAAAAATAGTGCAAATAAGATCAGGAAGGCGTACTTACGTTGCTTCTCCAATGAAATCATCAGCACTTAATTTATCCTTGTCCATTAATCTGATAATCAGATCAGAAGTCCCTTCTGATAGATTGAACACAAACTTCTCATTCCATACCGGATTGATTCCCTCTCCTGCAACATATTTACAATGTTAACCCCTAAATCAATCTATTTACAATAAAACTATTAAATAAAATATACTTACTGTACGCAACTTTGCTCTTGTGCTCCTGGGTTTGGCATTTTAGGATGACATAAGGATCCATGTTGCCTGCAGATCAAAATCAAATAAAAAATTCAGTTAAGCAATAGTTATCTTTCTGGTTCACAAAAAAAATCACCATAGATTATAATTTACTCGCAAAAAACATATTTGAAGTAAATTGGGCCCACAGACAGAACAGATCAGTTATCTGTGCACCCAATACAAACTGGATCCTGATTCTGCAATTAAAAAAATAAAAAGGGAAAACTAATAGAATTTAAAATACAAAGAAAAGAAGAAAAAACTGATGAGAAGATTGAATTTACATAGAAAATCAGCATTGTGGAGGCCATGGGCGTTGACCAGGAGCACCTCCAGGGTACCCAATGCTGGCATCTCGATTGTTGCTTTTAAAATCCTTTGTAACTTGTTCCTACCAAGCAGCCAGAAAAGATAGGAGCGCTGAGGAAGGACTGCCAGCCAAATTCGTCGTTAAAAGGACGATTTAATCCCGTCCACCTACTTCCTATGGAGTGGCTCTCCGCGTTGCTCTATTTTTCTGTCTATATTCCAGTTATTTTGTCGCGCCTCTCCACGTTCCTCTATTTTTCTGCCAATATTCCAGTTTGGCCGGCCTGACTAGATACCTCTGACCGATCGCTTTTCGCTCTGTTTTTTAGTGAAAAGCCGGGTAAGGACAGACTCGGGGAAGAAAAAAATTAGTATAGACGAATTCAACGAGAAACTTTCTAAGCATTTATCTCTATATATATGCATTTATCTCTATATATAGTGGAGAAGGCTTTGCTAGCACTCTAAAAACCTGTAATTGACAATCAATTTTGTCTTGGGCAAGATCATTCATCACCGAAGGACCGTCGATTATAGTTTATCGAATGGATTTCACTGTTCTTTGATTTCTCAGGTTCGTGGCAATGTAGGACAAATATTTTACGGGTTTGTCGGACCTAAACGACAGGGGTAGAAGGGTTTGTAGGTTTCTTGGGCTGCCAGCAACACTGTTTTAGGGTTTCTCCGTGGCAACGTAGGGTTATACTGTAGGTTGTACTCGACAGCATACAGCGGCATACTCTTTCGCAATAAACGTGCAGATCTGTTGTGCTGAGGGGAGGGGTGTGCATGTTCCCCTGACAAACGCTGTGAGGTATGTGCAGGCAACAATGAAAGATGTTACATAAGACTATAGAAATTTTTTACTTTAAACAAGTTTCACTCATTAAAAATAAGAGTAACAATTTTTTTCATGAAATCCTTATCTTAATATTAATATTTTTTGCAATGACTTTTTCCAAAAAAAAAATTCAAATCACAAAAGAATTGTAATTTTATTTTTCATTAAGATTCTTAATCTTAAGAGTTCAAAGGCTTGCGTGTTCCTTTGGTCTCTTCTTTTCTGCCCTTTAAGTGGAAAAATATATAAAATCTTAAATTAGGTTCATCCAAAAAAAATATAATCAAAAAAGAATTGTAATTTTATTTTTTGTTAAGATTCTTAATCTTAGGAGTTCAATGGCTTGTGTGTTCTCTTGGTCTCCTCTTTTCTCCCTTTAAGTGGAAAAAATATATAAAATCTCAAATTGGGTTCGTCTTTACAAATTACTTATAAAGCTTATAAATGAAAATTTGTTGAAATTGATAGTTGGAATAGTTAGATTTGTTAAAATCAGGTAACTCATCAAAGTGGATTTTGATAAAGATCATAATTTTTCTTAGATTTGTGTAAAAATTGATACAAAGAAACCCTTGCACTGGTTGTTTACTTTGTCTCTTTTGTTGGATCTTGGATTCATAACCTAGAATTTGAAGGTTTACCCTTTCGTAGCTTCCAATGTAGAAAAAATGGACATAAGGCTTAATGTTGTCTTTGTCAACATGGTAGAAGAAACATGTCAAAATCCATGATATGGAATAAAAAGGACAACTTTCCTAGTTTTAATGTCATTTTGTGGATTCATGGAAAATTTCTTCCATAGCAAGATAAGCATAAACCTCTAGTTGTAACTCAAGTGGGTAAAGGTAACTACAAAGGAGAGATAATGGCTTTAGGTTCTAAATTTATAGAGGTAGATGTTCAAGACACTCATGGGCCTCAGGTTTCTATGGCCATTCCTAGCTCAACTAAGATTTCACCTTCAGCTTTTATTTGTGCGATTGATTTAGAAACTTTACCTTTAGGAAAAATTTCAACAACAAAGGTTTTAAGTTACATAGTTAGTCTCAGGTTCAACAACTATGGTAGATATAGATTCTCTTGGAAATTTGACTTCCCATGAAGCTAAGGGGGTAGGTTTTGCAACTCCATCTTTATATTTCGCAACAACTTCCATAGTGAAGGTTTCAGGAGTTGTGACAAAAGCTAAAACTTATAAATTTCAGGTGATAGATATCACAATAATGGATAGCAAGGTGGGAAAGATATATGGATATGATGATATTGCTTTAGGTTCTATGACAAAGCTAAATTTAAAAGGGAGGAATAAAGATGGGTTGACTGATTTGATAATAAAATAAACAAGAATGGTTGTTGAAGGCTCAAACATTGGGCCTTCCATAGTAAAATAAAGAGATGTTACAACAACTAGGGCCACCATTTTAGCTTTTAATTATGCAGTTAAGGGTCCACCATTGATTCATTATAGTTTGATCAATTATTTGACCGAATGAGGATGCTTTTGAACAATAGATTTCTTCACCTTTTTTTAGATCAAACATGATCAGTCAAACCCCTTTTTCTCCTCCCCCTCTTATTAAAAAGAGGTGTCATAGGAAATCAATGTGAGGAGGCTATAGATTGAAGCTTTGGACGCCATTAAAGATAGGAACCTAAATGACTTTAGAAAACATGTTTTCTAGTTAGGTAGGAGATCCCTAATAGTGTAGTCTAAAATGAATTTGTACCATACCTTAACTTGGCTCTTTGAGTATCTCTATTGTGATTATCATGGCTGGTTGTGTATTTTAGAACCTTAGTTGTTTAATCTTTTAGTCTTCTTTAGCTATTTTTAATTTTTGCTACTAATATATTATAATTTTGTTGTAATATTTTTTTTAATATTAATATAATGGGTGAAGGATCCCACCCCTTTTCTATTGATTAAAAAAATATTTCAATGAGTTAAGCATGAAATGTTTTTGGAGACTATAATAATGATTCAATAATTTATTTTAGAGTCCAAACAATGTGTTTTACTTCTTTTTTGCATATGTTCAATAAAATTTGTTATTGTCTTTTATCAATATGTATTAACATATATCTCTATTAAAAAATGACTACAAACTATTGTCATTTATTTGTTACAATTCTTTAATTATTTTTGTAACAATTCAATGACATTTATATAAATAAAAATTAAATTTATTTAAAAAAAACTCTTTTAAATATAACAATGTTGTAAGTTTCAATATCAATATATTTTTTAATACAATACAAATTATATATTTTTTTCATATATATAATAAATCTTTCAAATAATTTTATATCATATTACTATAGAATTTAACATTATAAATATTTTTGTACAATTTTAATGTAGAAAAGTACATATTATAATACAACATGCATATATATTTCTTTTACATTGCAAGAAATTATAATTTTGATTTATCTTATAAATTTTATCCATTTATTTATTATTATTTTTTTTAATTTTTTAAATTACAACTCCAAACCATTTATGAAAGTAAAAGTAGTCTGTCTCATTATACGAATGGATAATTATAATTTTACTCTTGAATTTATAATGCAAATAAATTAAAAAATTTATAGTATAATAAAAATTATATATGCATAGCACAACATTGTTAAGAGTAACAAATGAACTGATTCACACATAAATCTAATAATTAATTATATTAAGCATTTTTTATTTCAAAAAAAAAAAAAATTAGATATGATGTATAAAATAAACCATATGTACTAAAGTTTGGTATTCTTCTTACATTGGTATTAACAATTATGTGAAGCTATTATTTAAATAATATTTTTAAAAATTGAAATAAAATATTTTATTATTATTTTGATACTTTTTTTTACATATATTTTGTATTGTATAGAGTTTTCTTATTATATTAAATTTAATATAAATTGTCTCAGTTTATAATCAAATTATGATTTTGTAATTCAATCTAATCATAATTTTTATTTAAATGTTTAATTATTACTCTAAATTTATTTAAATTAATATAATTAAAATTAAAAAACCTTTCCAACCAAAATCTAATACTAATAAAATAAATAATATTAGCAATTTATTAAATAAATATATTTAACACTTATCAATACAAATAACAAACATAAAATTAAATTTATTTAACACTCTTCAACTTCTCACTTTATATTTTTTTATCCCTCTCAATCTACACTTTTTAATCCCTCTATATAATATTTATTATTTTTTTCCTACTATACCTTACACTCTCACATGCATTCGCTTCGACTAACCCTGATAATTCTTAGCCTCTACTCGTCAGACCTACTGCTCATAGGCTACATGTACCCATAGAGGAAAATTTCAAGTCCCTTAAGAGTCAAATATTCTAATTAGACACAATCATAATACAGGCTTAATTTTCATGCCATATTTCCCTGTCAAAAGCTGAAAATGAGACTACTAGTCAAAACTACATGTTCACAGCTGCATGCCGTGTAGATGAAGGCTTATGGAAAGAACATAAAAAGCATCAAGTAGGACATGTATAACTTATCTAAATTCATTAATTTATACTCCTCTTAGATAGTGACTGCATTTGGATTCAATCTCTAAACTCCCATTATGTCTAAATTCATAATTTTCAAATTTAATTGTAATTAAATAGAAGCATAGGAAGGGGAATATTTAGTTATAAATATCCTTGATGTAATGACCCTTACTAATAGGATCACTAAAAGGCTGATATTTCACTATGCAATTTCGTCAAATACTTTGAGGAATATCAGGAATTATATTGCATCAGAAATTTTGTCAAACATTTGCATAGAATATTATACTGTAATTCTGTCAAACAGTTTGTAAACAGCCCCAAATAGATCAGCAATAATATTATTAGAATTCTAGAAAAAATTACAAACCTCCTGATAAAATATTTATGGCTTTTACAGCCTTACAAAATTTGTAGAATATATAAAAAAGCCCGAATACAAATATATATGATCAAAAGAAACCTGCTTGCTATCCCAGTCACTATCTAGCCACTACAGGCACAGTTCGTACGGCACCATACGAACGTGATCCGTACAATACGGACCTGTACGGATGGATTGTTTCTGCCCTCAAAAACCTGTGCTTGGGTCTGCTGTGGTGTTACGCTCAGCTAGGCGACCTCCACAAATTTTTCAATAATTAAATCGCCTCCACCTTGAGGCACTGCGCGCCATATAGGTTTTTTGACTACTGTTAGCTGAGGGTACAGATTTGCAGGCTGTTCTTGTATGGAAGAATGGGACGCCTCTCAACAACCTGCTAATATATTTGCCAGCCTGTAGATTTCAACTAACAAATTTTAACCTGAATATTTAGAATGAAATCGCTGGATGCTATCTCCAATGTGCAACCCTTCGAAAGAATCTCTCACTCCCTCAGTTATGCAAATCACTTGAGAGATATCATTCTCAAGGATTAAATCTGAGAATTATGCAGACTTCTAAAGTCTCCAAATGCTCGAGAAGATGCAATGATCAATTAGAATGCACTGGATGCCAATTACATAACCCATAGGGTCTATTTATGCACTTTTTTGGAACTTCCTAGAGTTTTCGTAACACATCACACAAAACTTATTATAATTTTTAAATAAAAGTAATTTTCTAAAAATGAAATTAAAGTGCATTTTAAAATTAAAATATAGCAATTTGGCCTCCATAATTAAATATGCTATCTCCTGCATCATTGTGAGCCATCAAATTGCAAAAATGACCCTCTCACCACCTTTTATCTGCCTACGAGAGTCAGGAATAGGCAAATCCTCGTGAAATGTCGAGTCACCCTAGAGAGGGGACATGACAATCTGCCCCTCCTAAAATTGCTTGACCTCAAGCAATCTCAATGTTGGATGCTATAGAATGACCTCACCCTCCCAAGTAGCACCCTCAACGCGTAAATCCTTCCACTTAATTAGGTACTCTTTGATCACTCGCCTGTGAAGCTGCTTCTCTCTGCTATCCAAGATGGATTCTGGAATTAACTTTCCCTTATTATCCAAGGGAGGTAACACTGCAAGAAACACCACATTCTGACCCAACGCCTTCTTGAGGTGTGATACATGGAATACATTACGCACTCTATCTGGCGGTCTGCCTGGTGGAATCTTGATGTATGCCTTCTTATCAAGATGATATTTAGCCTTGTGTTGTTCCTTATGTGAAGGCATCAAATTAAAAATAGCTACCCATTCTATATCATTATGTTTGGCTAGCCTTTCCATCCTCTTAAGTGTAATAGTCCTATCATCACTATTAAGAATAGCCTTCAGCACTTGTGTCTCAAATAAACACCTACATTGACACATGTGTCTTACTCTGATGCAAGTGTATAGTGCCCAAAAGTCATCTAATTTTAAAATGAAATGTATCTTGATGGTTGGCCTAAGTGCTTTAATGTGTGTGTCATTTATCTAAGAGGATTGGTATAAATAAAAAATCTACTCTCATTCATTCTTCACCTAGCACAAACCAATGTAACTTATCAAAGAATTCAATCAAGCATTCAATAAATAAAATCCTCCCTATTTTATCCTATTTCCATATTAGTCATAGGGACAACACATGGACAAGTATAGATTACTAAAGGATCATCCTAAGATCCCAATTTTCTAAGTTACAAGCTAGGGAACTATTGCTCTTACTTTTCACAAATTGCATAATTCACACATAAGCCAACACATAGGGGAGAACTACATAAGTATTAGGTCCTCTATAGAGTATTGACTATGTAGGAGACACTTATTGATAGAGGGGTTTGGGGTGAATTGACACCGTGCTCCCATTAACTCATTTTTTCTTTAGACACTATGAGGAGGAAGCACAAAGATTTTGATATGTGATAAGGAGTGACAATTCGTAAACTATATTTGAATACACCAAAGTGAAGGTGTTGAAAAAACCTTAAGCATCAAGGTTATTTCATCTTATTATAGTAGGTATTCTTTATGGGATACCTACTTTTAACTTAGACACTAGTGTTGACACAATTGTACAACGCTGACAAGAGTATCTGAAGATATAAAGGCATAAACTTATATAATTTGATGACTATTCTAGAACATTATTCTAGTCTGCTTCCTACATGTTCCAAATATAGAGTTGTATTATTATTAAATTAAACTGAGTACTTGATGTCATTATCATTTTAATATCTAGCATAGTTATACTTTCTATTTTTAACATATATCGGTATAATAAATTCAATATATGTTTTATCTGAGTTTCACAAACAATTGACCTACTATAGATTTATTTCATCACTCTTGTGTGTATTCATTTATATATTATTAACCCTAGATACCCCAATATATATTTTTAAGGTTAAAAATTTGGTGAACCCAATTCATATGAATGCAAACATTTATAGTTCCTAGGATTTTTCAGTCATCTAAGGTTTCAAAATGATGTATTTTTTCATTTCTTACTTATATTATTTTTCATACAACCTAGGTGTAACCCTATATTAGGAGGTGTGCCAATTGAACAGATTTATCTTCCCCTCATTATACATAATATGTATCAAACCATTGAGGAACATAATCCCATGGTCTATGATGACACCCATGTTGAGAATGAGTAGCATGCCGATGAAGTTACCATAGAGGAAGTTTCTGAAAATGAAAACCATGAATCCAATGAAACCAATTAACATTAACAAATAGATTTTAAGCAAGTACAATCTATTGCCTTGTTTCATGAGCATCTTTGTCAAAACCTTTAATATATTGATAAAATCTTAAAACCCACATTAGAAACTAAAAAAAGAAAAATCATATATGACTAAGCAGGTTCATCTATTAATCATGCTATTAGAGTTATGGGTCATCCCCATATACCAACAACCCTTCCATTCAACACATTAAAACTTAATACTTCTAATGGGGTCATGGGATATGCATTTCAACCTTTGATTCCTAAAATCACCATTTTTATATCTACCATGGGACTAACAAATGTTTCAACTCAAATACCAGTTTCAATGCCTATTACTACTCAAACCATGTTCATTTTTCCATTGGAAACTACTCAACTTGATAATTTAAACCCCAATGGGTCTATAGTCCAAACACTCCAATTTATAAATATACTAGAGGACAAGGTTACAAACATTGAACAAAAGGATTTAAAGTCTCCTCATGCTATTAATTCCTAATATGTGTTGCATAACCCTCTTGCACTTGAGATATCTTTGCACCCTTTGCCAACTAGTTTTATTACACCTAAGTTCCCATTTTATGATGTAAAAGGTGATCTTGAGCAGCATATTCAATCTTTCTATGGGGCATGCCTTGATTATGCTTCCAATTATAAACTTTTGACAAAATTATTTCCGAGGAACCTCAAGGATTATGCTTTGATGTGCTTTTATGATTTCCGTTTCCAATTCGTGAAAGCATTCAAACATATTGAAAATAAAATTTTGGCATATTTATCTATTAACATTTCTAAAAAGTTTTTTTATGCGCAAATTATATAAATCAAACAAGGAACTAATGAACCTATCAATGAATATGTCTTGAGGTATAAGACAATGTTAGCTAAAATGACCAATCCTATGGCAAACAAAAAAATTCAAGACATATTCAAGCAAAGTTTGCTTGCTCCTTTGCATGAGTCCATCATTATAAAAAAGTTTAAATCCTTTGATAACTTATACCATGTTGTTTGGGACTGTTAAATGAAACTTATCTTATTGAACAAACTTAAGTATGTAGAAAACACACCAACTACATATACATCTAATGCTAAGTCTACAATCAAACCAAGTTATAAAGTAAAACCACTCAAGCCTAAAAAGGAAACAACCACCATAGTTAATGTAGTTTCACATCAGCCTAATCAACTTGTTTTATCCAATAAACCAAGAATACAATTTAAAAACCTACCTGAACCACATGCTTCATTACTCTCATAGCTAGTGAAGTGTCATCTTATATCTCTCTCTCATCCTATAGAGGTTGATATGAGTCAACCTCTACCCAAAGGATATGATGTGAATGTTTATTATTATTTTCACCAAGGAAATTCTAGAAATATATGTTTTACCTTAAATCATAAGATACAAGACCTTTTTGATGACCAAAAATTACATTTGATGACCCTCCAAAAGAATCAGGTTCACAACTTGGTGATCACCAGAAATAAAAAATATTTAGCAATATTTTGTAAGACCATTCTAAGAAAGAAATAGAAGTACAAATGAAATTTAATGCACATCCTCTTCCATCACATTATGGTCACCCATTATATGGGATTATTGGTACTTATACATGACATATACCTCATATGATTCAAAGACCTTTTATTACCGTTGATGATAATGAGATTAAGGATGATGCTACATATCTTCATTACTTATTTATTTGAATATACCTTTATAAACAACTTATACATAATGTTATGATTGATAATGATGTAAGTGAAAATATTTATACCATGACATTACTTATGCACTTGGGTTATACTCATCATGATTTACATCCTTTTACCAGGTCAGTTAGGGCATTCAATGGGATCTCACGATAGGTTATTGGTAATATTGACTTACCTTTATAGGTGGGTTTCGAACATGTGGTTATTACCTTTTTATTTATAACTTCCATGAGTGTATTCGATATGTTATTAGGATGCCCTTAGATACACACTCTTTAAGCAATACCTTCTATAATGTATGGTTGTGTTAAATATATTCATGTAAATCATGTAATTATAATTTTTAGAATTTAATATGAACATTCATTTGAATAAGAGAAATTTTTACCAAGGAAGTTGATTATCAAGCCTATTAAGGCTAATTCATTACAAAAGGGTAAGCAATAGGCAATTTGCTTTACTAGGTGGCTAGTACTTGAGAGATCATTACATCATAGACATACAATGGATTTCATGTAATCCTCATCTACCATAAAAAATATTTAGATATCCAAAGCACCCACACATGTTCCTCTTATTTTTATTTCAAATAAACCACATAAAAATCAATTATGGGTTCCACGAACCCATACTCTTATTACTCATACGATTTCTCCAAGACCACAGAGTCCTATTTTACATACACATAGGATCAAAAATAATACATTGACATATATTGCAGCTATGGATGCTCCTTAGTAACATCACAAATTTATTACAATAGGTTCAGAATGGAGGAATATCTATGAACACCATTTGGATGGTATCATATGATAGTCTTTTCAATTTCCATATTCCAAAAATACCAAAAAAAATCAAAAAATTCAAAAATTCAAAAATATTTTTGGCAATCTACATATTCTATTGGCTCCTTGGCCTCTATGTGTTAGTTTCATGTTGATAGATAGAATATAAATTACTTATAAATACATGTGTTTCATGCTTCTATTTAAGTGTGATACATGCATACACAAATAAATGATTTATACACTCATGGATTTTAGGCTTTCCCTCTACTTATGTCACCAAGATGTTATGGGCATCCACCTCTATGATTATGATACTTCCAAGTTACATCATTCTATGGTCACTTTACATTATCATGTTTGGAGCTTATATATGTACTTACACATGCCTTTACCCATGCTTATATTTTATACAATGTACCATATATGTTATGCACTTGACATTTTTTGCTAACACATTGGATCCATTGGCTACTATGATATGTTTATGGTAGTTTCTTGTGATTTCATTTATGCACTTCCTTGAGTTTCTTGCCTTGCTATTATATTATTTGTTGAGTATTTGAATATGTTCTATTGTTTGCACCCCCCATATTTTTATTTGCTTTTTTGGAATTTAATATGTCATTATTTGTTGTATGGATATTTGAATATGCCATTCTTGATTTTATGGACATTGGACTAAGTCATATCCATTTGATTGTACGTGATTTGAAAAAACCTTTTATTTGTAGTCTCCTTAGACCATTGTCTTTTGAATTGATTTTGAGTGCTCTTGTGTGTGCGCTTATTTTGATTATTGAGATTGTATTGTTACTATATATATGTTACCATGATATTTA
Source organism: Torreya grandis (assembly GCA_037957365.1). Lineage (NCBI taxonomy): Eukaryota > Viridiplantae > Streptophyta > Pinopsida > Cupressales > Taxaceae > Torreya > Torreya grandis. The sequence continues at coordinate 462,392 of JARHVA010002124.1, read as the reverse complement.
TCATATATCTTAGGCCTTAATGTGATCACATTCTATGAGATAAAATGATACATTTATCTACACATTTTCTCCTATATGCTACATGGTTCATTCACATTTATATGGTTATCTTATCCTTTTGAGGTGAGGAAACTACCAATTTCTATTCTTCCCTCATCTCAAAACGAGGGCATGTCATAGAGGCATAGATTATACACAGGTTAAAATTTTAGATTCAGTGGGGAGGGACATGTCATAGAAACATGGCTTCCACACATTCACTATTTTAAATATATAGTGGGGGCATGTTTTGAAAACATGTTATCCACACTTATTAAGTATTCAACATACCTGTATTATAGTGGGGGCATGTTTTGGAAACATGTTATATATATTGGCACTTATATAAATTTTTAGATTTATCCATATATAGTAGGAGCTTGTTATGGTAACATGTCATATAGACTTGTTAAAACTTCTAAATTGGCTCAAGCAAATAGTTATATGATTCAGATACAAATTTATGGCAAAATTCTATACATTGGTACCATTTCTATACATAGTTTTAACATGAGACATATCTAAGGTGCATATGCTATATAATGTGTGCCTAATATTGTAAAATACAAATCAGTTTTAGATTCTAAACACTCTTAGGAACTATCACCACCCACCAAATCAAACTTTTATGAATTATATTAAGCTAATCTATTGCAATGATTGGTTTGATTTTTGATATGGTTGAGATGATTAAATCACTCAATCTTTCCAAGATTCCACATTGGACTTGATTTCATCATCCAACCTCACTAGTTTGAGAGCGTGAATTGACTTGGTTAACTCAAACTCACCAAGTTATAAAAATGACTATGTTGCATGATTGAGATAGTCTCAACTACCATATGGCAATTCATCTTTTATCCAAGGTTGGGGACATGTTCCCTCACACGTACACACACACACATATATATCTCCTTAGATATATGTACATTCTATATTTATATATTTCTCTTAATTTTAGTTTTAGTGATTCATAATGATGAATCTTTCAAATGAAGTTGTCAATTGGTAAGATGGTTACGTCAATACATAGGTGTAATTCTAAACCTTGCTCTTTCAAAATTTAAATCATTTAAATACTTTCAATTTTAGATTATATGCAATGATTATATGTTGTAATATGATCTTGGTTACAAGTTTGTCACTAGCAAGGCACTAAAGTTGGACTCAAGCAAAGACAAGGTGTGTTATACACATCGAGGTACACATTCATTTTCATTTAAACTAGCAATTTCATTAATAGATTAAATATGGGGGGTATGTAGACACTATTTTTGAATTATATAGCACTTCAATCTTGTCCACTTGGAAAACTTAGGGTTTGGTTATTATTCTAAGTTATAGACCTTTCATACTTCTGCAAGTATCACATTTACTCTCTATTGTTCCCCTTAACCTATCTCTTAGTCTGAATAGTCTTATATTGATGACCCAAGACTTTTATCTTGCCCAAGATGCTTAAAACTTGTTTATCTTATGAGTTTTCAATTTCTGAGCTTGTACCTATTTTCCTACTCCCTTGACACTTGCATCTTAGATAAACAACTCTGTCAATTCAAGTGTCCTGCTTTAAAAAAACTGTCCAGTGCCTTAAATTAATCTAATTTACAAATTAAACATATCCTAATGGTAAGCCTAAGTGTTTTAATGCAAGTTATTTCTCTAAGATGATTGGTATAAATACAAGATTAACTTTCATCCATTCCTCACCTAACACAAACCAATAAAACTTATCAAAGCATTAAATAAAATATTCAATAGAGTAAAGCTTTCTTATTTTATCTTATTTCCATATCAGTCAAAGGGAAAACATGTACACATGTCTGAAGTATTGAAGGATTAACGTAAGAGCCCAATTTTATATGTTACAAACTAGGTCATTATTGTACTCACTTTTCACATATTACATGATTCACACACAAGCCAACATGTAGGGGATAACTACAAAAGTCTAAGGCCCTCTTCAGAGTATTGGTTATGTAGGAAATGTTCATTGATAGAGGGGTATTTTGAGATTTTGACACCATGTACACACTAAACCATTTTTACCATAGTCATTATGAGGAGGAAGAAATAGGGATTTGTTATTTAACAAGGTGAGACAATATATGAACCAAATTTGAATGCACCAGAGTGAAGGTGATGAAATACCCATAAGCATATAAGTGGTCACATCTTATTACAATAGGTATTCCATATGGGACACCTACATCTAACCGAAACACTACCATTGATACAATTGCCTAACGCTGATGCAAGTATCCAAGATTACAAAGACATAAAATTTAGAATTTAATGACTCTTCTAGAACATTCTTGCTATCTACTTCCTGCTTGTTCTAGATCCATATTTGTATTAACATCAAAATCAACTAAGCATTTTTTTTCATTATCATTGCAATACCTAGCATAGATGTAGTTTCTATTTTTATTATATCTCAGTATAATAAATTTAGTATATGTTCTATCTGAGTTTTAAAAATAATTTTCCTACTATAGATCTATTTCATCACCCTTGTATTTATTCATTTCTATATTATTAACCCTAGATATCACAATCTAGATTTTTAGGGTTAAACACATCAATTGCCTCCCTCAAAATATATTATTTAATATGCTCGAGAGTTATAATGAAGTTAAATGCATTTTGAACTCCTTGATTAGATGGAATTATGGAACCATGGACAAGCAATGAATTAACCAGATGTTACATTTTATGAAAACATATTGCTTGCATCACTTCAGATTTCAATATCAATTACCTCAAATAGTCACCTAGATCCAGTAATCTTATAAGTAGACAACCTTGAGCAAAAGGATCTATGTGTCCTTTACTATGAGTTGTGTTATTCAACTTTTCTCCATTCTTATAGTGCTTTGCATGATGGAAAAAATCTTGAAATGATATCAAACCTCTACTAGATTCAATACTTTCATGCCCTACATTATAATAACATAGATAGTTAAATTGCTTACCCTTAGTTGATATACTCTTTTCGAGTGCATGCCTATTAGTATAACCGTTCTGTTTAATTCAATATGATATGTTTATTAAATTGGAACATTCCTTTCATAATTTAAACTGACCACATCTGAACGGTCCAATCTATGATGCCTTTGATAAATTTGCATTAACTCCATCATTCAGGTGATATAAAAATTTAGGTTTTACCAAAAGATTCTTCTCACTTTTATTTTTACTGCTATCCTACAAATCACCTTCATATGGCACGAACCCAATCTTTGGGGGATTGGTGAGTGCCCCTTGAACATTAACATATTTTTTAACTTCCTCTTGTATGGTGGATTCTGACATGGGATGCTTACTCTCAATTTATTGCAACTTTGATTGTTCTTCTTTCATCTTTATCTTTCCACATTTGTTTTCTTTGAATATTTCCAAGAATTATTCAAAGGTGATATAAGATTTGTAAATGTCAGACTTATTATCATATTCATCAAAGGCAAGAAGTTTACATTCATCTCTATCACATTGCTCTTTCAACCACATGTCTTGAATAGGATCTTTATTTCATGCTCTTCTACATGAAGCTAATAGAAAAATTCTCTAATAGTTTAACTTTAAAACTTGGATTCTTCATGTGTGTTTCTTCTACTTACATAATTTTTTCTTATAAAGTTTTAGAAGGGGATTTTATTGATATATGCTCATTAGTTGAAGAGATTTCTTCTACTTGATTCACCTTATTCGAATTAATACCATGCATGGATTGGAATAACTCTGACATGGATTATTTCATTGTCCTCTAGATTTTTATTTCTAGATCTCCCTGACCCCAGCGGATTTTTTCTTGCAAAAACCTCATATCATTTTTAGGAACCCTTTTTTTCCCCTCATGATTTTCCATCTAATCCACTAGCTAGTAAGATCAAGTCTCTAATACCATTTAAATTTCCCTTTTCAGTAATATAAGAATTCTAAAGTTTTCATGAATTTATTTCAATTTACTAGAGCATCAATTAAGTTATAAATAATAATATGCAATAATGAAACACAAAACCCAATGAGAATCTTTATGGTAATAAACCAAAATGTCCCTTTTAGGTAATTTTATGAATTATAATATTTGTGTGATTCTTTGACAATACTAAATTATTAAGAAGATTATAAATAGAAACATACAATAATAAACACAATTGTAATATTTATTTCAATGAGAACAATGATGATTGAAATCTAACCATTGATATAGCTGATGGTCGGGTTGTATGGTAGTTTGAAGATGATACGACATTAACCAAGGCAATGAAATTAATGGACATTAGTCTACGTAGAGTGTTGTTCTAGGATTTTTGGATGGTATATGAGATCCAAAATGGTATGATAGGTTTTGACTAGCATGATAGGGAACAACCCTCAATAAAGTGATGATTAGTTGCACAACAACAATTATAATACAACACTATAAAACTTCACAAAATATGGAATTTAGTTGTAACCTTAAACAACACAAAAATATCATTAACCAAATTGAAATTTGGAATTAATCTTGATCTTTTAGTAAAAATGTGATTCCTGAATGGAATCACCACAAAGGATAAGAGATTTTTTATCCTCGGATCTTGTATAACAGAGGATTTTCATCCTTATATGGATAAGTTGAACATAAAATCTCAAATTCTAGTATAGGGTTTTGTTTTTAATAATAATGAATAATGAATCTATTTGAGACCAACTCTTTTTTATAATTTCCCTTTTTTCAGTTGCCCTAACCATAAAAGTATTTAAAACATTTTTTAATAAATATTACTTTTTGACCCCCGTTATAATAATAACACATAAGTTTCATTTTTCCATATTATAAAATAAATTGAATTAAGATAGCATAAAATATTAGTATTAAATTATTTACCTAACTTATCCTTTAGTCTACAGAAAACAAAGAATAGGCTATGGGTCTTTTGATTAGTTTAATTTTGAAAATAGGACATGACAAGTGTTATTGATGACATATATATATATATATATATATATATATATATATATATATATGGTTGTCTCTAATGATCTCTTGCAGATTCAAGTCTAAAATAATAAATTTACTATAGAGCTCGAACATCTGCACAAACTGGAATATCATTGGGGTGATGTCTCATGCAATATGGCTTGTGTTATGCCCTCCCCACCCATGAATGCTTCACAGTGAGGCAATAGTATCACTCTACGAGGTAAGCATCAGTGTAACTATTCTTATCGTTGCTCTCATAGCCAGCTCTAAGGATCTCCTTAGCACTACTATTCTACCCTCCCTCGCCCTCCGCCTCCCAACTTCTTATAGAGGGTGGGGCTCTCCACCTCCACCTCCTCTGTGCATAAAAGGTTAGGGTGGGGATATCCACCTCTACCTCCTCCATTCATAAAAGGTTGGGCCTCTCTACCAACTATGGGGTAGTAAAGCCCAACTTCCCCTCCTCCACCCATCCCTCATCAACTCCTCGCGCCCTTTGCTGATCTTTTTGATTTGGTTGCTTAGTTTTTTGGTTCCCTTTTTTTAATGTATAGATTTCTTCTAAACCCAAGCTAATCTTTTATGTTTTGTTATGAGGATTTACCTAGTTTGATGATGTTGTAACATACTTTCATACCACCTCCTTTTTTTATGAATGGTCTAATATATTTATTATTTATTCTTAATTTTTTTTTTTAAACATCTCTTACATATATTTACTTTAACAAAATCTAATAATTCTTAATCTTATTTATTAATAAAAATAAAACCCCTTAATCCTTAACACTGCCTATCAAATCAAACCTATTGTTAATAAACTACATGTACTCATAAAATGAAATTTAATCATCTTAAAAGTCAAGTATCCAAATTAGACAGAATCAAAACATAAGCTTAATTTTCATGCCATAGCTTCCTATCAAAAGCTCAAAGATACATATTTTGTAATGGTCTTCAACTTCAAAAGTTCAAAAGTCTACAAGTCAAAACTACATACTGTGTGCCGTGTAGAGGAAGGCACACAAAAAGCATTTAGGCCATGTAAAATTTTATAATCTAAATTCATTAATTTATACTCTTGCTCTAATTAGATAGTAAATGCATTTGGATTCAATCACTAAACACCCAGTTATGTACAATCTAAATCCATTATATTATTAGTTAATTGTAGTTAAGTAGTACATCCAAACATTAAATACAAGTTGATCGTTATGATAGCGCTGTAATAAGTCCACCATATAGGGGAAGAAGCTACTTCGCATGCAGATTAGCATTTTACCTAGGAAGGGGATTTCTTAATTATAGATATCCTTGATTCCAGCCTCCTTCCTCTTTTTCCGGAATATATTCTTCCTGCAACACATGTTTTAATGCATGAGAGTAAGTTCGTTACCTGTAAATTGAGGAACATAACCGCATTTTCTCATGACTATCCACAAATTAACATAAATAAATAAATTAAATTAAATTAAAAACAAGAAAACGTAAGAGAGTTTCTTCATGGCCTCCACAAGTAAACCATAATTTTTTTTAAACAGCAGTTATGAATAGATGTTTCAAATCTTCCCAAACCAAACACTAACACAATTATTTCCAAAATAACAATAAAAACCTTTTTTCCACAGAACAGTGTGCTTTACCTTAGGAATGAAGGTGAGACCCACTTTGATCTGTCCACAATATGTCTTGTCAGGAAGAACAACGTTATAAGGTGAAGGGGGTATGCTTCCTTCCATTAACACTCCCTCCAATGGAATTCTGTCCAAATTATATATGGATTTGCAACATTGTCCTTCATAAAAGAGTAGATTATAAGAAAAATAGTGCAAATAAGATCAGGAAGCCGTACTTACGTTGCTTCTCCAATGAAATCATCAGCACTGAATTTATCCTTGTCCATTAATCTGATAATCAGATCAGAAGTCCCTTCTGATAGATTGAACACAAACTTCTCATTCCATACCGGATTGATTCCCTCTCCTGCAACATATTTACCATGTTAACCCCTAAATCAATCTATTTACAATACAACTATTAAATAAAATATACTTACTGTATGCAACTTTGCTCTTGTGCTCCTGGGTTCGGCATTTTCGGATGACATAAGGATCCATGTTGCCTGCACATCAAAATCAAATAAAAAATTGAGTTAAGCAATAGTTATCTTTCTGGTTCACAAAAAAAATCACCATAGATTATAATTTACTCGCAAAAAACATATTTGAAGTAAATTGGGCCCACAGACAGAACAGATCAGTTATCTGTGCACCCAATACAAACTGGATCCTGATTCTGCAATTAAAAAAATAAAAAGGGAAAACTAATAGAATTTAAAATACAAAGAAAAGAAGAAAAAACTGATGAGAAGATTGAATTTACATAGAAAATCAGCATTGTGGAGGCCATGGGCGTTGACCAGGAGCACCTCCAGGGTACCCAATGCTGGCATCTCGATTGTTGCTTTTAAAATCCTTTGTAACTTGTTCCTACCAAGCAGCCAGAAAAGATAGGAGCGCTGAGGAAGGACTGCCAGCCAAATTCGTCGTTAAAAGGATGATTTAATCCCGTCCACCTACTTCCTATGGAGTGGCTCTCCGCGTTGCTCTATTTTTCTGTCTATATTCCAGTTATTTTGTCGCGCCTCTCCACGTTCCTCTATTTTTCTGCCAATATTCCAGTTTGGCCGGCCTGACTAGATACCTCTGACCGATCGCTTTTCGCTCTGTTTTTTAGTGAAAAGCCGGGTAAGGACAGACTCGGGGAAGAAAAAAATTAGTATAGACGAATTCAACGAGAAACTTTCTAAGCATTTATCTCTATATATATGCCAATAGGCGTTATTTAGAGTGGAGAAGGCTTTGCTACCACTCTAAAAACTTGTAATTGACAATCAATTTTGTCTTGGGCAAGATCATTCATCCCCGAAGGACCGTCGATTATGTGGGGTTTATAGTTTATCGAATGGATTTCACTGTTCTTTGATTTCTCAGGTTCGTGGCAATGTAGGACAAATATTTTACGGGTTTGTCGGACCTAAACGACAGGGGTAGAAGGGTTTGTAGGTTTCTTGGGCTGCCAGCAACACTGTTTTAGGGTTTCTCCGTGGCAACGTAGGGTTATACTGTAGGTTGTACTCGACAGCATACAGCGGCATACTCTTTCGCAATAAACGTGCAGATCTGTTGTGCTGAGGGGAGGGGTGTGCATGTTCCCCTGACAAACGCTGTGAGGTATGTGCAGGCAACAATGAAAGATGTTACATAAGACTGTATAGAATTTTTTTACTTTAAACAAGTTTCACTCATTAACAATAAGAGTAACAATTTTTTTCATGAAATCCTTATCTTAATATTAATATTTTTTCCAATGACTTTTTCCAAAAAAAAAATTCAAATCACAAAAGAATTGTAATTTTATTTTTCATTAAGATTCTTAATCTTAAGAGTTCAAAGGCTTGCGTGTTCCTTTGGTCTCCTCTTTTCTGCCCTTTAAGTGGAAAAATATATAAAATCTTAAATTAGGTTCATCCAAAAAAAATTTAATCAAAAAAGAATTGTAATTTTATTTTTTGTTAAGATTCTTAATCTTAGGAGTTCAATGGCTTGTGTGTTCTCTTGGTCTCCTCTTTTCTCCCTTTAAGTGGAAAAAATATATAAAATCTCAAATTGGGTTCGTCTTTACAAATTACTTATAAAGCTTATAAATGAAAATTTGTTGAAATTGATAGTTGGAATAGTTAGATTTGTTAAAATCAGGGAACTCATCAAAGTGGATTTTGATAAAGATCATAATTTTTCTTAGATTTGTGTAAAAATTGATACAAAGAAACCCTTGCACTGGTTGTTTACTTTGTCTCTTTTGTTGGATCTTGGATTCATAACCTAGAATTTGAAGGTTTACCCTTTCGTAGCTTCCAATGTAGAAAAAATGGACATAAGGCTTAATGTTGTCTTTGTCAACATGGTAGAAGAAACATGTCAAAATCCATGATATGGAATAAAAAGGACAGCTTTCCTAGTTTTAATGTCATTTTGTGGATTCATGGAAAATTTCTTCCATAGCAAGATAAGCATAAACCTCTAGTTGTAACTCAAGTGGGTAAAGGTAACTACAAAGGAGAGATAATGGCTTTAGGTTCTAAATTTATAGAGGTAGATGCTCAAGACACTCATGGGCCTCAGGTTTCTATGGCCATTCCTAGCTCAACTAAGATTTCACCTTCAACTTTTATTTGTGCGATTGATTTAGAAACTTTACCTTTAGGAAAAATTTCAACAAAGGTTTTAAGTTACGTAGTTAGTCTCAGGTTCAACAACTATGGTAGATATAGATTCTCTTGGAAATTTGACTTCCCATGAAGCTAAGGGGGTAGGTTTTGCAACTCCATCTTTATATTTCGCAACAACTTCCATAGTGAAGGTTTCAGGAGTTGTGACAAAAGCTAAAACTTATAAATTTCAGGTGATAGATATCACAATAATGGATAGCAAGGTGGGAAAGATATATGGATATGATGATATTGCTTTAGGTTCTATGACAAAGCTAAATTTAAAAGGGAGGAATAAAGATGGGTTGACTGATTTGATAATAAAATAAACAAGAATGGTTGTTGAAGGCTCAAACATTGGGCCTTCCATAGTAAAATAAAGAGATGTTACAACAACTAGGGCCACCATTTTAGCTTTTAATTATGCAGTTAAGGGTCCACCATTGATTCATTATAGTTTGATCAATTATTTGACCGAATGAGGATGCTTTTGAACAATAGATTTCTTCACCTTTTTTTAGATCAAACATGATCAGTCAAACCCCTTTTTCTCCTCCCCCTCTTATTAAAAAGAGGTGTCATAGGAAATCAATGTGAGGAGGCTATAGATTGAAGCTTTGGATGCCATTAAAGATAGGAACCTAAATGACTTTAGAAAACATGTTTTCTAGTTAGGTAGGAGATCCCTAATAGTGTAGTCTAAAATGAATTTGTACCATACCTTAACTTGGCTCTTTGAGTATCTCTATTGTGATTATCATGGCTGGTTGTGTATTTTGGAACCTTAGTTGTTTAATCTTTTAGTCTTCTTTAGCTATTTTTAATTTTTGCTACTAATATATTATAATTTTGTTGTAATATTTTTTTTAATATTAATATAATGGGTGAAGGATCCCACCCCTTTTCTATTGATTAAAAAAATATTTCAATGAGTTAAGCATGAAATGTTTTTGGAGACTATAATAATGATTCAATAATTTATTTTAGAGTCCAAACAATGTTTTTTACTTTTTTTTTGCATATGTTCAATAAAATTTCTTATTGTCTTTTATCAATATGTATTAACATATATCTCTATTAAAAAATGACTACAAACTATTGTCATTTATTTGTTACAATTCTTTAATTATTTTTGTAACAATTCAATAACATTTATGTAAATAAAAATTAAATTTATTTAAAAAAAACTCTTTTAAATATAACAATGTTGTAAGTTTCAATATCAATATATTTTTTAATACAATACAAATTATATATTTTTTTCATATATATAATAAATCTTTCAAATAATTTTATATCATATTACTATAGAATTTAACATTATAAATATTTTTGTACAATTTTAATGTAGAAAAGTACATATTATAATACAACATGCATATATATTTCTTTTACATTGCAAGAAATTATAATTTTGATTTATCTTATAAATTTTATCCATTTATTTATTTATTATTATTTTTTTTAATTTTTTAAATTACAACTCCAAACCATTTATGAAAGTAAAAGTAGTCTGTCTCATTATACGAATGGATAATTATAATTTTACTCTAAAGTTTGACTTTGAATTTATAATGCAAATAAATTAAAAAATTTATAGTATAATAAAAATTATATATGCATAGCACAACATTGTTAAGAATAACAAATGAACTGATTCACACATAAATCTAATAACTAATTATATTAAGCATTTAAAAAAAAAAAAAAAAATTAGATATGATTTATAAAATAAACCATATGTACTAAAATTTGGTATTCTTCTTACATTGGTATTAACAATTATGTGAAGCTATTATTTAAATAATATTTTTAAAAATTGAAATAAAATATTTTATTATTATTTTAATACTTTTTTTTATATATATTTTGTATTGTATAGAGTTTTCTTATTATATTAAATTTAATATAAATTGTCTCAGTTTATAATCAATTTATGATTTTGTAATTCAATCTAATCATATTTTTTATTTAAATGTTTAATTATTACTCTAAATTTATTTAAATTAATATAATTAAAATTAAGAAACCTTTCCAACCAAAATCTAATACTAATAAAATAAATAATATTAACAATTTATTAAATAAATATATTTAACACTTATCAATACAAATAACAAACATAAAATTAAATTTATTTAACACTCTTCAACTTCTCACTTTATATTTTTTTATCCCTCTCAATCTACACTTTTTAATCCCTCTATATAATATTTATTATTTTTTCCTACTATACCTTACACTCTCACATGCATTCGCTTCGACTAACCTTGATAATTCTTAGCCTCTACTCGTCAGAGCTACTGCTCATAGGGTACATGTACCCATAGAGGAAAATTTCAAGTCCCTTAAGAGTCAAATATTCTAATTAGACACAATCATAATACAAGATTAATTTTCATGCCATATTTCCCTGTCAAAAAGCTGAAAATGAGACTACTAGTCAAAACTACATGTTCACAGCTGCATGCCGTGTAGATGAAGGCTTATGGAAAGAACATAAAAAGCATCAAGTAGGACATGTATAACTTATCTAAATTCATTAATTTATACTCCTCTTAGATAGTGACTGCATTTGGATTCAATCTCTAAACTCCCATTATGTCTAAATTCATAATTTTCAAATTTAATTGTAATTAAATAGAAGCATAGGAAGGGGAATATTTAGTTATAAATATCCTTGATGTAATGACCCTTACTAATAGGATCACTAAAAGGCTGATATTTCACTATGCAATTTCGTCAAATACTTTGAGGAATATCAGGAATTATATTGCATCAGAAATTTTGTCAAACATTTGCATAGAATATTATACTGTAATTCTGTCAAACAGTTTGTAAACAGCCCCAAATAGATCAGCAATAATATTATTAGAATTCTAGAAAAAATTACAAACCTCCTGATAAAATATTTATGGCTTTTACAGCCTTACAAAATTTGTAGAATATATAAAAAAGCCCGAATACAAATATATATGATCAAAAGAAACCTGCTTGCTATCCCAGTCACTATCTAGCCACTACAGGCACAGTTCGTACGGCACCATACGAACGTGATCCGTACAATACGGACCTGTACGGATGGATTGTTTCTGCCCTCAAAAACCTATGCTTGGGTCTGCTGTGGTGTTACGCTCAGCTAGGCGACCTCCACAAATTTTTCAATAATTAAATCGCCTCCACCTTGAGGCACTGCGCGCCATATAGGTTTTTTGACTACTGTTAGCTGAGGGTACAGATTTGCAGGCTGTTCTTGTATGGAAGAATGGGACGCCTCTCAACAACCTGCTAATATATTTGCCAGCCTGTAGATTTCAACTAACAAATTTTAACCTGAATATTTAGAATGAAATCGCTGGATGCTATCTCCAATGTGCAACCCTTCGAAAGAATCTCTCACTCCCTCAGTTATGCAAATCACTTGAGAGATATCATTCTCAAGGATTAAATCTGAGAATTATGCAGACTTCTAAAGTCTCCAAATGCTCGAGAAGATGCAATGATCAATTAGAATGCACTGGATGCCAATTACATAACCCATAGGGTCTATTTATGCACTTTTTTGGAACTTCCTAGAGTTTTCGTAACACATCACACAAAACTTATTATAATTTTTAAATAAAAGTAATTTTCTAAAAATGAAATTAAAGTGCATTTTAAAATTAAAATATAGCAATTTGGCCTCCATAATTAAATATGCTATCTCCTGCATCATTGTGAGCCATCAAATTGCAAAAATGACCCTCTCACCACCTTTTATCTGCCTACGAGAGTCAGGAATAGGCAAATCCTCGTGAAATGTCGAGTCACCCTAGAGAGGGGACATGACAATCTGCCCCTCCTAAAATTGCTTGACCTCAAGCAATCTCAATGTTGGATGCTATAGAATGACCTCACCCTCCCAAGTAGCACCCTCAACGCGTAAATCCTTCCACTTAATTAGGTACTCTTTGATCACTCGCCTGTGAAGCTGCTTCTCTCTGCTATCCAAGATGGATTCTGGAATTAACTTTCCCTTATTATCCAAGGGAGGTAACACTGCAAGAAACACCACATTCTGACCCAACGCCTTCTTGAGGTGTGATACATGGAATACATTACGCACTCTATCTGGCGGTCTGCCTGGTGGAATCTTGATGTATGCCTTCTTATCAAGATGATATTTAGCCTTGTGTTGTTCCTTATGTGAAGGCATCAAATTAAAAATAGCTACCCATTCTATATCATTATGTTTGGCTAGCCTTTCCATCCTCTTAAGTGTAATAGTCCTATCATCACTATTAAGAATAGCCTTCAGCACTTGTGTCTCAAATAAACACCTACATTGACACATGTGTCTTACTCTGATGCAAGTGTATAGTGCCCAAAAGTCATCTAATTTTAAAATGAAATGTATCTTGATGGTTGGCCTAAGTGCTTTAATGTGTGTGTCATTTATCTAAGAGGATTGGTATAAATAAAAAATCTACTCTCATTCATTCTTCACCTAGCACAAACCAATGTAACTTATCAAAGAATTCAATCAAGCATTCAATAAATAAAATCCTCCCTATTTTATCCTATTTCCATATTAGTCATAGGGACAACACATGGACAAGTATAGATTACTAAAGGATCATCCTAAGATCCCAATTTTCTAAGTTACAAGCTAGGGAACTATTGCTCTTACTTTTCACAAATTGCATAATTCACACATAAGCCAACACATAGGGGAGAACTACATAAGTATTAGGTCCTCTATAGAGTATTGACTATGTAGGAGACACTTATTGATAGAGGGGTTTGGGGTGAATTGACACCGTGCTCCCATTAACTCATTTTTTCTTTAGACACTATGAGGAGGAAGCACAAAGATTTTGATATGTGATAAGGAGTGACAATTCGTAAACTATATTTGAATACACCAAAGTGAAGGTGTTGAAAAAACCTTAAGCATCAAGGTTATTTCATCTTATTATAGTAGGTATTCTTTATGGGATACCTACTTTTAACTTAGACACTAGTGTTGACACAATTGTACAACGCTGACAAGAGTATCTGAAGATATAAAGGCATAAACTTATATAATTTGATGACTATTCTAGAACATTATTCTAGTCTGCTTCCTACATGTTCCAAATATAGAGTTGTATTATTATTAAATTAAACTGAGTACTTGATGTCATTATCATTTTAATATCTAGCATAGTTATACTTTCTATTTTTAACATATATCGGTATAATAAATTCAATATATGTTTTATCTGAGTTTCACAAACAATTGACCTACTATAGATTTATTTCATCACTCTTGTGTGTATTCATTTATATATTATTAACCCTAGATACCCCAATATATATTTTTAAGGTTAAAAATTTGGTGAACCCAATTCATATGAATGCAAACATTTATAGTTCCTAGGATTTTTCAGTCATCTAAGGTTTCAAAATGATGTATTTTTTCATTTCTTACTTATATTATTTTTCATACAACCTAGGTGTAACCCTATATTAGGAGGTGTGCCAATTGAACAGATTTATCTTCCCCTCATTCTACATAATATGTATCAAACCAATGAGGAACATAATCCCATGGTCTATGATGACACCCATGTTGAGAATGAGTAGCATGCCGATGAAGTTACCATAGAGGAAGATTCTGAAAATGAAAACCATGAATCCAATGAAACCAATTAACATTAACAAATAGATTTTAATCAAGTACAATCTATTGCCTTGTTTCATGAGCATCTTTGTCAAAACCTTTAATATATTGATAAAATCTTAAAACCCATATTAGAAACTAAAAAAAGAAAAATCATATATGACTAAGCAGGTTCATCTATTAATCATGCTATTAGAGTTATGGGTCATCCCCATATACCAACAACCCTTCCATTCAACACATTAAAACTTAATAATTCTAATGGGGTCATGGGATATGCATTTCAACCTTTGATTCCTAAAATCACCATTTTTATATCTACCATGGGACTAACAAATGTTTCAACTCAAATACCAGTTTCAATGCCTATTACTACTCAAACCATGTTCATTTTTCCATTGGCAACTACTCAACTTGATAATTTAAACCCCAATGGGTCTTTAGTCCAAACACTCCTTCAATTTATAAATAAATTAGAGGACAAGGTTACAAACATTGAACAAAAGGATTTAAAGTTTCCTCATGCTATTAATTCCCAATATGTGTTGCATAACCCTCTTGCACTTGAGATATCTTTGCACCCTTTGCCAACTAGTTTTATTACACCTAAGTTCCCATTTTATGATGTAAAAGGTGATCTTGAGCAGCATATTCAATCTTTCTATGGGGCATGCCTTGATTATGCTTCCAATTATAAACTTTTGACAAAATTATTTCCAAGGAACCTCAAGGATTTTGCTTTGATGTGCTTTTATGATTTCCGTTTCCAATTCGTGAAAGCATTCAAACATCTTGAAAATAAAATTTTGGCATATTTATCTATTAACATTTCTAAAAAGTTTTTTTATGCCCAAATTATATAAATCAAACAAGGAACTAATGAACCTATCAATGAATATGTCTTGAGGTATAAGAGAATGTTAGCTAAAATGACCAATCCTATGGCAAACAAAAAAATTCAAGACATATTCAAGCAAAGTTTGCTTGCTCCTTTGCATGAGTCCATCATTATAAAAAAGTTTAAATCCTTTGATAACTTATACCATGTTGTTTGAGACTGTTAAATGAAACTTATCTTATTGAACAAACTTAAGTATGTAGAAAACACACCAACTACATATACCTCTAATGCCAAGTCTACAATCAAACCAAGTTACAAAGTAAAACCACTCAAGCCTAAAAAGGAAACAACCACCATAGTTAATGTAGTTTCACATCAGCCTAATCAACTTGTTTTATCCAATAAACCAAGAATACAATTTAAAAACCTACCTGAACCACATGCTTCATTACTCTCATAGCTAGTGAAGTGTCATCTTATATCTCTCCCTCATCTTATAGAGGTTGATATGAGTCAACCTCTACCCAAAGGATATGATGTGAATGTTTATTATTATTTTCACCAAGGACATTCTAGAAATATATGTTTTGCCTTAAATCATAAGATACAAGACCTTTTTGATGACCAAAAATTACATTTGATGACCCTCCAAAAGAATCAGGTTCACAACCTGGTGATCACCAGAAATAAAAAATATTTAGCAATATTTTGTAAGACCATTCTAAGAAAGAAATAGAAGTACAAATGAAATTTAATGCACATCCTCTTCCATCACATTATGGTCACCCATTATATGGGATTATTGGTACTTATACATGACATATACCTCATATGATTCAAAGACCTTTTATTACCTTTGATGATAATGAGATTAAGGATGATGCTACATATCTTCATTACTTATTTATTGGAATATACCTTTATAAACAACCTATACATAATGTTATGATTGATAATGATGTAAGTGAAAATATTTATACCATGACATTACTTATGCACTTGGGTTATACTCATCATGATTTACATCCTTTTACCAGGTCAGTTAGGGCATTCAATGGGATCTCACGATAGGTTATTGGTAATATTGACTTACCTTTATAGGTGGGTTTCAAACATGTGGTTATTACCTTTTTATTTATAACTTCCACGAGTGTATTCGATATGTTATTAGGATGCCCTTAGATACACACTCTTTAAGCAATACCTTCTATAATGTATGGTTGTGTTAAATATATTCATGTAAATCATGTAATTATAATTTTTAGAATTTAATATGAACATTCATTTGAATAAGAGAAATTTTTACCAAGGAAGTTGATTATCAAGCCTATTAAGGCTAATTCATTACAAAAGGGTAAGCAATAGGCAATTTGCTTTACTAGGTGGCTAGTACTTGAGAGATCATTACATCATAGACATACAATGGATTTCATGTAATCCTCATCTACCATAAAAAATATTTAGATATCCAAAGCACCCACACATGTTCCTCTTATTTTTATTTCAAATAAACCACATAAAACTCAATTATGGGTTCCACGAACCCATACTCTTATTACTCATACGATTTCTCCAAGACCACAGAGTCCTATTTTACATACACATAGGATCAAAAATAATACATTGACATATATTGCATCTATGGATGCTCCTTAGTAACATCACAAATTTATTACACTAGGTTCAAAATGGAGGACTATCTATGAACACCATTTGGATGGTATCATATGATAGTCTTTTCAATTTCCATATTCCAAAAATACCAAAAAAAATCAAAAAATTCAAAAATTCAAAAATATTTTTGGCAATCTACATATTCTATTGGCTCCTTGGCATCTATGTTTTAGTTTCATGTTGATATATAGAATATAAATTACTTATAAATACACGTGTTTCATGCTTCTATTTAAGTGTGATACATGCATACACAAATAAATGATTTATACACTTATGGATTTTAGGCTTTCCCTCTACTTATGTCACCAAGATGTTATGGGCATCCACCTCTATGATTATGATACTTCCAAGCTACATCATTCTATGGTCACTTTACATTATCATGTTTTGAGCTTATATATGTACTTACACATGCCTTTACCCATGCTTATATTTTATACAATGTACCATATATGTTATGCACTTGACATTTTTTGCTAACACATTGGATCCATTGGCTACTATGATATGTTTATGGTAGTTTCTTGTGATTTCATTTATGCACTTCCTTGAGTTTATTGCCTTGCTATTATATTATTTGTTGAGTATTTGAATATGTTCTATTGTTTGCACCCCCCATATTTTTATTTGCTTTTTTGGAATTTAGTATGTCATTATTTGTTGTATGGATATTTGAATATGCCATTCTTGATTTTATGGACATTGGACTAAGTCATATCCATTTGATTGTACGTGATTTGAAAAAACCTTTTATTTGTAGTCTCCTTAGACCATTGTCTTTTGACTTGATTTTGAGTGCTCTTGTGTGTGCGCTTGATTTGATTAGTGAGATTGTATTGTTACTATATAAATGTTACCATGATATTTATCATATATCTTAGGACTTAATGTGATCACATTCTATGAGATAAAATGATACATTTATCTACACATTTTCTCCTATATGCTACATGGTTCATTCACATTTATATGGTTATCTTATCCTTTTGAGGTGAGGAAACTACCAATTTCTATTCTTCCCTCATCTCAAAAGGAGGGCATGTCATAGAGGCATGGATTATACACAAGTTAAAATTTTAGATTCAGTGGGGAGGGGCATGTCATAGAAACATGGCTTCCACACATTCACTATTTTAAATATATAGTGGGGGCATGTTTTGAAAACATGTTATCCACACTCATTAAGTATTCAACATACCTGTATTATAGTGGGGGCATGTTTTGGAAACATGTTATATATATTGGCACTTATATAAATTTTTAGATTTATCCATATATAGTAGGAGCATGTTATGGTAACATGTCATATAGACTTGTTAAAACTTTTAAATTGGCCAAAGCACATAGTTATATGATTCAGATACACATTTATGGCAAAATTCTATACATTGGTACCATTTCTATACATAGTTTTAACATGAGACATATCTAAGGTGCATATGCTATATAATGTGTGCCTAATATTGTAAAATACAAATCAGTTTTAGATTCTAAACACTCTTAGGAACTATCACCACCCAGCAAATCAAACTTTTATGAATTATATTAAGCTAATCTATTGCAATAATTGGTTTGATTTTTGGTATGGTTGAGATGATTAAATTACTCAACCTTTCCAAGATTTTAGATTGGACTTGATTTCATCATCCAACCTCAGTAGTTTGAGAGCGTGAATTGACTTGGTTAACTCAAACTCACCAAGTTATAAAAATGACTATGTTGCATGATTGAGATAGTCTCAACTACCATATGGCAATTCATCTTTTATCCAAGGTTGGGGACATGTTCCACCACACGTACACACACACATATATATCTCCTTAGATATATGTACATTCTATACTTATATATTTCTCTTAATTTTAGTTTTAGTGATTCATAATGATGAATCTTTCAAATCAAGTTGTCAATTGGTAAGATGGTTACGTCAATACATAGGTGTAATTCTAAACCTTGCTCTTTCAAAATTTAAATCATTTAAATACTTTCAATTTTAGATTATATGCAATGATTATATGTTGTAATATGATCTTGGTTACAAGTTTGTCACTAGCAAGGCACTAAAGTTGGACTCAAGCAAAGACAAGGTGTGTTATACACATCCAGGTACACATTCATTTTCATTTAAACTAGCAATTTCATTAATAGATTAAAGATGGGGGGTATGTAGACACTATTTTTGAATTATATAGCACCTCAATCTTGTCCACTTGGAAAACTTAGGGTTTGGTTATTATTCTAAGTTATAGACCTTTCATACTTCTGCAAGTTTCACATTTACTCTCTATTGTTCCCCTTAACCTATCTCTTAGTCTGAATAGTCTTATATTGATGACCCAAGACTTTTATCTTGCCCAAGATGCTTAAAACTTGTTTATCTTATGATTTTTCAAGTTCTGAGCTTGTACCTATTTTCCTACTCCCTTGACACTTGCATCTTAGATAAACAACTCTGTCAATTCAAGTGTCCTGCTTTAAAAAAACTATCCAGTGCCTTAAATTAATCTAATTTACAAATTAAACATATCCTAATGGTAAGCCTAAGTGTTTTAATGCAAGTTATTTCTATAAGATAATTGGTATAAATACAAGATTAACATTCATCCATTCCTCACCTAACACAAACCAATAAAACTTATCAAAGCATTAAATAAAATATTCAATAGAGTAAAGCTTTCTTATTTTATCTTATTTCCATATCATTCAAAGGGAAAACATGTACACATGTCTGAAGTATTGAAGGATTAACCTAAGAGACCAATTTTATATGTTACAAACTAGGTCATTATTGTACTCACTTTCCACATATTACATGATTCACACACAAGCCAACACGTAGGGGATAACTACAAAAGTCTAAGGCCCTCTTCAAAGTATTGGTTATGTAGGAAATGTTCATTGATAGAGGGGTATTTTGAGATTTTGACACCATGTACACACTAAACCATTTTTACCATAGTCATTATGAGGAGGAAGAAATAGGGATTTGTTATTTAACAAGGTGAGACAATATATGAACCAAATTTGAATGCACCAGAGTGAAGGTGATGAAATACCCATAAGCATATAAGTGGTCACATCTTATTACAATAGGTATTCCATATGGGACACCTACATCTAACCGAAACACTACCATTGATGCAATTGCCTAACGCTGATGCAAGTATCCAAGATTACAAAGACATAAAATTTAGAATTTAATGACTCTTCTAGAACATTCTTGCTATCTACTTCCTGCTTGTTCTAGATCCATATTTGTATTAACATCAAAATCAACTAAGCATTTTTTTTCATTATCATTGCAATACCTAGCATAGATGTAGTTTCTATTTTTATTATATCTCAGTATAATAAATTTAGTATATGTTCTATCTGAGTTTTAAAAATAATTTTCCTACTATAGATCTATTTCATCACCCTTGTATTTATTCATTTCTATATTATTAACCCTAGATATCACAATCTAGATTTTTAGGGTTAAACACATCAATTGCCTCCCTCAAAATATATTATTTAATATGCTCGAGAGTTATAATGAAGTTAAATGCATTTTGAACTCCTTGATTAGATGGAATTATGGAACCATGGACAAGCAATGAACTAACCAGATGTTACATTTTATGAAAACATATTGCTTGCATCACTTCAGATTTCAATATCAATTACCTCAAATAGTCACCTAGATCCAGTAATCTTATAAGTAGACAACCTTGAGCAAAAGGATCTATGTGTCCTTTACTATGAGTTGTGTTCTTCAACTTTTCTCCATTCTTACAGTGCTTTCCATGATGGAGAAAATCTTGAAATGATATCAAACCTCTACTAGATTCAATACTTTCATGCCCTACATTATAATAACATAGATAGTTAAATTGCTTACCCTTAGTTGATATACTCTTTTCGAGTGCATGCCTATTAGTATAACCATTCTGTTTAATTCAATATGATATGTTTATTAAATTGGAACATTCCTTTCATAATTTAAACTGACCACATATGAACGGTCCAATCTATGATGCCTTTGATAAATTTGCATTAACTCCATCATTCAGGTGATATAGAAATTTAGGTTTTACCAAAAGATTCTTCTCACTTTTATTTTTACTGCTATCCTACAAATCACCTTCATATGGCACGAACCCAATCTTTGGGAGATTGGTGAGTGCCCCTTGAACATTAACATATTTTTTAACTTCCTCTTGTATGGTGGATTCCGACATGGGATGTTTACTCTCAATTTATTGCAACTTTGATTGTTCTTCTTTCGTCTTTATCTTTCCACATTTGTTTTCTTTGAATATTTCCAAGAATTATTCAAAGGTGATATAAGATTTGTAAATGTCAGAATTATTATCATATTCATCAAAGGCAAGAAGTTTACATTCATCTCTATCACATTGCTCTTTCAACCACATGTCTTGAATAGGATCTTTATTTCATGCTCTTCTACATGAAGCTAATAGAAAAATTCTCTAATAGTTTAACCTTAAAACTTGGATTCTTCATGTGTGTTTCTTCTCCTTACATAATTTTTTCTTAGAAAGTTTTAGAAGGGGATTTTATTGATATATGCTCATTAGTTGAAGAGATTTCTTCTCCTTGATTCACCTTATTCGAATTAATACCATGCATGGATTGGAATAACTCTGACATGGATTATTTCATTGTCCTCTAGATTTTTATTTCTAGATCTCCCTGACCCCAGCTGATTTTTTCTTGCAAAAACCTCATATCATTTTTAGGAACCCTTTTTTTCCCCTCATGATTTTCCATCTAATCCACTAGCTAGTAAGATCAAGTCTCTAATACCATTTAAATTTCCCTTTTCAGTAATATAAGAATTCTAAAGTTTTCATGAATTTATTTCAATTTACTAGAGCATCAATTAAGTTATAAATAATAATATGCAATAATGAAACACAAAACCCAATGAAAATCTTTATGGTAATAAACCAAAATGTCCCTTTTAGGTAATTTTATGAATTATAATATTTGTGTGATTCTTTGACAATACTAAATTATTAAGAAGATTATAAATAGAAACATACAATAATAAACCCAATTGTAATATTTATTTCAATGAGAACAATGATGATTGAAATCTAACCATTGATATAGCTGATGGTCGGGTCGTATGGTAGTTTGAAGATGATACGACATTAACCAAGGCAATGAAATTAATGGACATTAGTCTACGTAGAGTGTTGTTCTAAGATTTTTGGATGGTATATCAGATCCAAAATGGTATGATAGGTTTTGACTAGCATGATAGGGAACAACCCTCAATAAAGTGATGATTCGTTGCACAACAACAATTATAATACAACACTATAAAACTTCACAAAATATGAAATTTAGTTGTAACCTTAAACAACACAAAAATATCATTAACCAAATTGAAATTTGGAATTAATCTTGATCTTTTAGTAAAAATGTGATTCCTGAATGGAATCACCACAAAGGATAAGAGATTTTTTATCCTCGGATCTTGTATACCAGAGGATTTTCATCCTTATATGGATAAGTTGAACATAAAATCTCAAATTCTAGTATAGGGTTTTGTTTTTAATAATAATGAATAATGAATCTATTTGAGACCAACTCTTTTTTATAATTTCCCTTTTTTCAGTTGCCCTAACCATAAAAGTATTTAAAGCATTTTTTAAAAAATATTACTTTTTGACCCCCTTTATAATAATAACATGTAAGTTTCATTTTTCCATATTATAAAATAAATTGAATTAAGATAGCATAAAATATTAGTATTAAATTATTTACCTAACTTATCCTTTAGTCTACAGAAAACAAAGAATAGGCTATGGGTCTTCTGATTAGTTTAATTTTGAAAATAGGACATGACAAGTGTTATTGATGATATATATATATATATATATATATATATATATATATATATATATATATATATATATATATATATATATATATATATGGTTGTCTCTAATGATCTCTTGTAGATTCAAGTCTAAAATAATAAATTTACTATAGAGCTCGAACATCTGCACAAACTGCAATATCATTGGGGTGATGTCTCATGCAATATGGCTAGTGTTATGCCCTCCCCACCCATGAATGCTTCACAGTGAGGAAATAGTATCACTCTACGAGGTAAGCATCAGTGTAACTATTCTTATCGTTGCTCTCATAGCCAGCTCTAAGGATCTCCTTAGCACTACTATTCTACCCTCCCTCGCCCTCCGCCTCCCAACTTCTTATAGAGGGTGGGGCTCTCCACCTCCACCTCCTCTGTGCATAAAAGGTTAGGGTGGGGATATCCACCTCTACCTCCTCCATTCATAAAAGGTTGGGCCTCTCTACCAACTATGGGGTAGTAAAGCCCAACTTCCCCTCCTCCACCCATCCCTCATCAACTCCTCGCGCCCTTTGCTGATCTTTTTGATTTGGTTGCTTAGTTTTTTGGTTCCCTTTTTTTAATGTATAGATTTCTTCTAAACCCAAGCTAATCTTTTATGTTTTGTTATGAGGATTTACCTAGTTTGATGATGTTGTAACATACTTTCATACCACCTCCTTTTTTTATGAATGGTCTAATATATTTATTATTTATTCTTAATTTTTTTTTTAAACATCTCTTACATATATTTACTTTAACAAAATCTAATAATTCTTAATCTTATTTATTAATAAAAATAAAACCCCTCAATCCTTAACACTGCCTATCAAATCAAACCTATTGTTAATAAACTACATGTACTCATAAAATGAAATTTAATCATCTTAAAAGTCAAGTATCCAAATTAAACAGAATCAAAACATAAGCTTAATTTTCATGCCATAGCTTCCTATCAAAAGCTCAAAGATACATATTTTGTAATGGTCTTCAACTTCAAAAGTTCAAAAGTCTACAAGTCAAAACTACATACTGTGTGCCGTGTAGAGGAAGGCACACAGAAAGCATTTAGGCCATGTAAAATTTTATAATCTAAATTCATTAATTTATACTCTTGCTCTAATTAGATAGTAAATGCTTTTGGATTCAATCACTAAACACCCAGTTATGTACAATCTAAATCCATTATATTATTAGTTAATTGCAGTTAAGTAGTACATCCAAACATTAAATACAAGTTGATCGTTATGATAGCGCTGTAATAAGTCCACCATATAGGGGAAGAAGCTACTTCGCATGCAGATTAGCATTTTACCTAGGAAGGGGATTTCTTAATTATAGATATCCTTGATTCCAGCCTCCTTCCTCTTTTGCCGGAATATATTCTTCCTGCAACACATGTTTTAATGCATGAGAGTAAGTTCGTTACCTGTAAATTGAGGAATATAACCGCATTTTCTCATGACTATCCACAAATTAACATAAATAAATAAATTAAATTAAATTAATAACAAGAAAACGTAAGAGAGTTTCTTCATGGCCTCCACAAGTAAACCATAATTTTTTTTAAACAGCAGTTATGAATAGATGTTTCAAATCTTACCAAACCAAACACTAACACAATTATTTCCAAAATAACAATAGAAACCTTTTTTCCGCAGAACAGTGTGCTTTACCTTAGGAATGAAGGTGAGACCCACTTTGATCTGTCCACAATATGTCTTGTCAGGAAGAACAACGTTATAAGGTGAAGGGGGTATGCTTCCTTCCATTAACACTCCCTCCAATGGAATTCTGTCCAAATTATATATGGATTTGCAACATTGTCCTTCATAAAAGAGTAGATTATAAGAAAAATAGTGCAAATAAGATCAGGAAGCCGTACTTACGTTGCTTCTCCAATGAAATCATCAGCACTGAATTTATCCTTGTCCATTAATCTGATAATCAGATCAGAAGTCCCTTCTGATAGATTGAACACAAACTTCTCATTCCATACCGGATTGATTCCCTCTCCTGCAACATATTTACCATGTTAACCCCTAAATCAATCTATTTACAATACAACTATTAAATAAAATATACTTACTGTACGCAACTTTGCTCTTGTGCTCCTGGGTTCGGCATTTTGGGATGACATAAGGATCCATGTTGCCTGCACATCAAAATCAAATAAAAAATTCAGTTAAGCAATAGTTATCTCTCTGGTTCACAAAAAAAATCACCATAGATTATAATTTACTCGCAAAAAACATATTTGAAGTAAATTGGGCCCACAGACAGAACAGATCAGTTATCTGTGCACCCAATACAAACTGGATCCTGATTCTGCAATTAAAAAAATAAAAAGGGAAAACTAATAGAATTTAAAATACAAAGAAAAGAAGAAAAAACTGATGAGAAGATTGAATTTACATAGAAAATCAGCATTGTGGAGGCCATGGGCGTTGACCAGGAGCACCTCCAGGGTACCCAATGCTGGCATCTCGATTGTTGCTTTTAAAATCCTTTGTAACTTGTTCCTACCAAGCAGCCAGAAAAGATAGGAGCGCTGAGGAAGGACTGCCAGCCAAATTCGTCGTTAAAAGGATGATTTAATCCCGTCCACCTACTTCCTATGGAGTGGCTCTCCGCGTTGCTCTATTTTTCTGTCTATATTCCAGTTATTTTGTCGCGCCTCTCCACGTTCCTCTATTTTTCTGCCAATATTCCAGTTTGGCCGGCCTGACTAGATACCTCTGACCGATCGCTTTTCGCTCTGTTTTTTAGTGAAAAGCCGGGTAAGGACAGACTCGGGGAAGAAAAAAATTAGTATAGACGAATTTCACGAGAAACTTTCTAAGCATTTATCTCTATATATATGCCAATAGGCGTTATTTAGAGTGGAGAAGGCTTTGCTAGCACTCTAAAAACCTGTAATTGACAATCAATTTTGTCTTGGGCAAGATCATTCATCCCCGAAGGACCGTCGATTATGTGGGGTTTATAGTTTATCGAATGGATTTCACTGTTCTTTGATTTCTCAGGTTCGTGGCAATGTAGGACAAATATTTTACGGGTTTGTCGGACCTAAACGACAGGGGTAGCAGGGTTTGTAGGTTTCTTGGGCTGCCAGCAACACTATTTTAGGGTTTCTCCGTGGCAACGTAGGGTTATACTGTAGGTTGTACTCGACAGCATACAGCGGCATACTCTTTCGCAATAAACGTGCAGATCTGTTGTGCTGAGGGGAGGGGTGTGCATGTTCCCCTGACAAACGCTGTGAGGTATGTGCAGGCAACAATGAAAGATGTTACATAAGACTGTATAGAAATTTTTTACTTTAAACAAGTTTCACTCATTAACAATAAGAGTAACAATTTTTTTCATGAAATCCTTATCTTAATATTAATATTTTTTGCAATGACTTTTTCCAAAAAAAAATTCAAATCACAAAAGAATTGTAATTTTATTTTTCATTAAGATTCTTAATCTTAAGAGTTCAAAGGCTTGCGTGTTCCTTTGGTCTCCTCTTTTCTGCCCTTTAAGTGGAAAAATATATAAAATCTTAAATTAGGTTCATCCAAAAAAAATTTAATCAAAAAAGAATTGTAATTTTATTTTTTGTTAAGATTCTTAATCTTAGGAGTTCAATGGCTTGTGTGTTCTCTTGGTCTCCTCTTTTCTCCCTTTAAGTGGAAAAAATATATAAAATCTCAAATTGGGTTCGTCTTTACAAATTACTTATAAAGCTTATAAATGAAAATTTGTTGAAATTGATAGTTGGAATAGTTAGATTTGTTAAAATCAGGGAACTCATCAAAGTGGATTTTGATAAAGATCATAATTTTTCTTAGATTTGTGTAAAAATTGATACAAAGAAACCCTTGCACTGGTTGTTTACTTTGTCTCTTTTGTTGGATCTTGGATTCATAACCTAGAATTTGAAGGTTTACCCTTTCGTAGCTTCCAATGTAGAAAAAATGGACATAAGGCTTAATGTTGTCTTTGTCAACATGGTAGAAGAAACATGTCAAAATCCATGATATGGAATAAAAAGGACAGCTTTCCTAGTTTTAATGTCATTTTGTAGATTCATGGAAAATTTCTTCCATAGCAAGATAAGCATAAACCTCTAGTTGTAACTCAAGTGGGTAAAGGTAACTACAAAGGAGAGATAATGGCTTTAGGTTCTAAATTTATAGAGGTAGATGCTCAAGACACTCATGGGCCTCAGGTTTCTATGGCCATTCCTAGCTCAACTAAGATTTCACCTTCAACATTTATTTGTGCGATTGATTTAGAAACTTTACCTTTAGGAAAAATTTCAACAACAAAGGTTTTAAGTTACGTAGTTAGTCTCAGGTTCAACAACTATGGTAGATATAGATTCTCTTGGAAATTTGACTTCCCATGAAGCTAAGGGGGTAGGTTTTGCAACTCCATCTTTATATTTCGCAACAACTTCCATAGTGAAGTTTTCAGGAGTTGTGACAAAAGCTAAAACTTATAAATTTCAGGTGATAGATATCACAATAATGGATAGCAAGGTGGGAAAGATATATGGATATGTTGATATTGCTTTAGGTTCTATGACAAAGCTAAATTTAAAAGGGAGGAATAAAGATGGGTTGACTGATTTGATAATAAAATAAACAAGAATGGTTGTTGAAGGCTCAAACATTGGGCCTTCCATAGTAAAATAAAGAGATGTTACAACAACTAGGGCCACCATTTTAGCTTTTAATTATGCAGTTAAGGGTCCACCATTGATTCATTATAGTTTGATCAATTATTTGACCGAATGAGGATGCTTTTGAACAATAGATTTCTTCACCTTTTTTTAGATCAAACATGATCAGTCAAACCCCTTTTTCTCCTCCCCCTCTTATTAAAAAGAGGTGTCATAGGAAATCAATGTGAGGAGGCTATAGATTGAAGCTTTGGACGCCATTAAAGATAGGAACCTAAATGACTTTAGAAAACATGTTTTCTAGTTAGGTAGGAGATCCCTAATAGTGTAGTCTAAAATGAATTTGTACCATACCTTAACTTGGCGCTTTGAGTATCTCTGTTGTGATTATCATGGCTGGTTGTGTATTTTAGAACCTTAGTTGTTTAATCTTTTAGTCTTCTTTAGCTATTTTTAATTTTTGCTACTAATATATTATAATTTTGTTGTAATATTTTTTTTAATATTAATATAATGGGTGAAGGATCCCACCCCTTTTTTATTGATTAAAAAAATATTTCAATGAGTTAAGCATGAAATGTTTTTGGAGACTATAATAATGATTCAATAATTTATTTTAGAGTCCAAACAATGTTTTTTACTTTTTTTTTTGCATATGTTCAATAAAATTTGTTATTGTCTTTTATCAATATGTATTAACATATATCTCTATTAAAAAATGACTACAAACTATTGTCATTTATTTGTTACAATTCTTTAATTATTTTTGTAACAATTCAATAACATTTAAGTAAATAAAAATTAAATTTATTTAAAAAAAACTCTTTTAAATATAACAATGTTGTAAGTTTCAATATCAATATATATTTTAATACAATACAAATTATATAATTTTTTCATATATATAATAAATCTTTCAAATAATTTTATATCATATTACTATAGAATTTAACATTATAAATATTTTTGTACAATTTTAATGTAGAAAAGTACATATTATAATACAATATGCATATATATATTTCTTTTACATTGCAAGAAATTATAATTTTGATTTATCTTATAAATTTTATCCATTTATTTATTTATTATTATTATTATTTTTAATTTTTTGAATTACAACTCCAAACCATTTATGAAAGTAAAAGTAGTCTGTCTCATTATACGAATGGATAATTATAATTTTACTCTAAAGTTTGACTTTGAATTTATAATGCAAATAAATTAAAAAATTTATAGCATAATAAAAATTATATATGCATAGCACAACATTGTTAAGAGTAACAAATGAACTGATTCACACATAAATCTAATAATTAATTATATTAAGCATTTTTTATTTTCAAAAAAAAAAAAAAATAGATATGATGTATAAAATAAACCATATGTACTAAAATTTGGTATTCTTCTTACATTGGTATTAACAATTATGTGAAGCTATTATTTAAATAATATTTTTAAAAATTGAAATAAAATATTTTATTATTATTTTAATACTTTTTTTTACATATATTTTGTATTGTATAGAGTTTTCTTATTATATTAAATTCAATATAAATTGTCTCACTTTATAATCAAATTATGATTTTGTAATTCAATCTAATCATATTTTTTATTTAAATGTTTAATTATTACTCTAAATTTATTTAAATTAATATAATTAAAATTAAGAAACCTTTCCAACCAAAATCTAATACTAATAAAAGAAATAATATTAACAATTTATTAAATAAATATATTTAACACTTATCAATACAAATAACAAACATAAAATTAAATTTATTTAACATTCTTCAACTTCTCACTTTATATTTTTTTATCCCTCTCAATCTACACTTTTTAATCCCTCTATATAATATTTATTATTTTTTTCCTACTATACCTTACACTCTCACATGCATTCGCTTCGACTAACCTTGATAATTCTTAGCCTCTACTCGTCAGACCTACTGCTCATAGGCTACATGTACCCATAGAGGAAAATTTCAAGTCCCTTAAGAGTCAAATATTCTAATTAGACACAATCATAATACAAGCTTAATTTTCATGCCATATTTCCCTGTCAAAAGCTGAAAATGAGACTACTAGTCAAAACTACATGTTCACAGCTGCATGCCGTGTAGATGAAGGCTTATGGAAAGAACATAAAAAGCATCAAGTAGGACATGTATAACTTATCTAAATTCATTAACTTATACTCCTCTTAGATAGTGACTGCATTTGGATTCAATCTCTAAACTCCCATTATGTATAAATTCATAATTTTCCAATTTAATTGTAATTAAATACAAGCATAGGAAGGGGATTATTTAGTTATAAATATCCTTGATGTAATGACCCTTAATAATAGGATCACTAAAAGGCTAATATTTCACTATGCAATTTCGTCAAATACTTTGAGGAATATCAGGAATTATATTGCATCAAAAATTTTGTCAAACATTTGCATAGAATATTATATTGTAATTTTGTCAAACAGTTTGTAAACAGCCCCAAATAGATTAGCAATAATATTATTAGAATTCTAGAAAAAATTACAAACCTCCTGATAAAATATTTATGGCTTTTACAGCCTTACAAAATTTGTAAAATATATAAAAAAGCCCTGATACAAATATATATATGATCAAAAGAAACCTGCTTGATGTCCCAGTCACTGTCCAGCCACTGCAGGCACAGTCTGTACGGCGTCGTCCGGACGTGATCCATATAGTACAGACCTGTACAGATGGACTATTTCTACCCTCAAAAACCTGTGCCTGGGTCTGATGTGGTGTTGCACTCAGCTGGGTGACATCCACGAATTTTTCAATAATTAAATCGCCTCCACCTTGAGGCACTGCGCGCCATATAGGTTTTCTGACTGCTGTTAACTGAGGGTACAGATTTGCAGGCTGTACCTATACGGAAGAATGGGATGCCTCTCAATAACCTGCTAATATATTTGCCAGCCTGTAGATTTCAACTAACAAATTTTAACCTGAATATTTAGCATGAAATCGCTGGATGCTATCTCCAATGTGCAACCCTTCGGAAGAATCTCTCACTCCCTCAGTTATGCAAATCGCTTGAGAGGTATCATTCTCAAGGATTAAATCTGAGAATTATGCAGACTTTTGAAGTCTCCAAATGCTCGAGAAGATGCAATGATCAATTAGAATGCACTGGATGCCAATGACATAACCCATAGGGTCTATTTATGCACTTTTTTGGAACTTCCTAGAGTTTTCGTAATACATCACACAAAACTTATTATACTTTTTAAATAAAAGTAATTTTATAAAAATAAAATTAAAGTGCATTTTAAAATTAAAATATAGCAATTTGGCCTCCATAATTAAATATGCTATCTCCTGCATCATCGTGAGCCATCAAATTGCAAAAATGACCCTCTCATCACCTTTTATCTACCTACGAGAGTCAGGAATAGGCAAATCCTCATGAAATGTTGAGTCGCCCTAGAGAGGGGACATGACAATCTGCCCCTCCTGAAATTGCTTGACCTCAAGCAATCTCAATGCTAGATGTTGCAAAATGACCTCACCCTCCCAAGTAGCACCCTCAACGCGTAAATCCTTCCACTTAATCAGGTACTCTTTGATCACTCGCTTGTGAAGCTTCTTCTCTCTGCTATCCAAGATGGATTCTGGAATTAAATTTCCCTTATTATCCAAGGTAGGTAACACTGCAAAAAACACCACATTCTGACCCAACGCCTTCTTGAGGCGTGATACATGGAATACATTACGCACTCTATCTGTCGGTCTGCCTGGTGGAATCTTGATGTATGCCTTCTTATCAAGATAATATTTAGCCTTGTGTTGTTCCTTATGTGAAGGCATCAAAGTACAAATAGCTACCCGTTCTATATCATTATGCTTGGCTAGCCTTTCCATCCTCTTAAGTGTAATAGTCCTATCATCACTATTACGAATAGCCTTCAGCACTTGTGTCTCAAATAAACACCTACATCGACACATGTGTCTTACTCTGATGCAAGTGTATAGTGCCCAAAAGTCATCTAATTTTAAAATGAAACGTATCTTGATGGTTGGCCTAAGTGCTTTAATGTGTGTGTCATTTATCTAAGAGGATTGGTATAAATAAAAAATCTACTCTCATTCATTCTTCACCTAGCACAAACCAATGTAACTTATCAAAGAATTCAATCAAGCATTCAATAAATAAAATCCTCCCTATTTTATCCTATTTCCATATTAGTCATAGGGACAACACATGGACAAGTATAGATTATTAAAGGATCATCCTAAGATCCCAATTTTCTAAGTTACAAGCTAGGGAACTATTGCTCTTACTTTTCACAAATTGCATAATTCACACATAAGCCAACACATAGGGGAGAACTACATAAGTATTAGGTCCTCTATAGAGTACTGACTATGTAGGAAACACTTATTGATAGAGGGGTTTGGGGTAAATTGACACCGTGCTCCCATTAACTCATTTTTTCTATAGACACTATGAGGAGGAAGCACAAAGATTTTGATATGTGATAAGGAGTGACAATTCATAAACTATATTTGAATACACCAAAGTGAAGGTGTTGAAAAAACCATAAGCATCAAGGTTATTTCATCTTATTATAGTAGGTATTCTTTATGGGATACCTACTTTTAACTTAGACACTAGTGTTGACACAATTGTACAAGGCTGACAAGAGTATCTGAAGATATAAAGGCATAAACTTATATAATTTGATGACTATTCTAGAACATTATTCTAGTCTGCTTCCTACATGTTCCAAATATAGAGTTGTATTATTATAAAATTAAACTAAGTACTTGATATCATTATCATTTTAATATCTAGCATAGTTATACTTTCTATTATTAACATATATCGGTATAATAAATTCAATATATGTTTTATCTGAGTTTCACAAACAATTGACCTACTATAGATTTATT
Organism: Torreya grandis; assembly: GCA_037957365.1. Taxonomy (NCBI): domain Eukaryota; kingdom Viridiplantae; phylum Streptophyta; class Pinopsida; order Cupressales; family Taxaceae; genus Torreya; species Torreya grandis. The sequence goes on along the minus strand of JARHVA010002124.1, from coordinate 429,486 downwards.
TCATCACTCTTGTGTGTATTCATTTATATATTATTAACCCTAGATACCCCAATATATATTTTTAAGGTTAAAAATTTGGTGAACCCAATTCATATGAATGCAAACATTTATAGTTCCTAGGATTTTTCAGTCATCTAAGGTTTCAGAATGATGTATTTTTTCATTTCTTACTTATATTATTTTTGATACAACCTAGGTGTAACCCTATATTAGGAGGTGTGCCAATTGAACACATTTATCTTCCCCTCATTCTACATAATATGTATCAAACCAATGAGGAACATAATCCCATGGTCTATGATGACACCCATGTTGAGAATGAGTAGCATGCCGATGAAGTTACCATAGAGGAAGATTCTGAAAATGAAAACCATGAATCCAATGAAACCAATTAACATTAACAAATAGATTTTAAGCAAGTACAATCTATTGCCTTGTTTCATGAGCATCTTTGTCAAAACCTTTAATATATTGATAAAATCTTAAAACCTATATTAGAAACTAAAAAAACAAAAATCATATATGACTAAGCAGGTTCATCTATTAATCATGCTATTAGAGTTATGGGTCATCCCCATATACCAAAAACCCTTCCATTCAACACATTAAAACTTAATACTTCTAATGGGGTCATGGGATATGCATTTCAACCTTTGATTCCTAAAATCACCATTTTTACATCTACCATGGGACTAACAAATGTTTCAACTCAAATACCAGTTTCAATGCCTATTACTACTCAAACCATGTTCATTTTTCCATTGGAAACTACTCAACTTGATAATTTAAACCCCAATGGGTCTATAGTCCAAACACTCCTTCAATTTATAAATATATTAGAGGACAAGGTTACAAACATTGAACCAAAGGATTTAAAGTCTCCTCATGCTATTAATTCCCAATATGTGTTGCATAACCCTCTTGCACTTGAGATATCTTTGCACCCTTTGCCAACTAGTTTTGTTACACCTAAGTTCCCATTTTATGATGTAAAAGGTGATCTTGAGCAGCATATTCAATCTTTCTATGGGGCATGCCTTGATTATGATTCCAATTATAAACTTTTGACAAAATTATTTCCAAGGAACCTCAAGGATTATGCTTTGATGTGCTTTTATGATTTCCGTTTCCAATTCGTGAAAGCATTCAAACATCTTGAAAATAAAATTTTGGCATATTTATCTATTAACATTTCTAAAAAGGTTTTCTATGCCCAAATTATAGAAATCAAACAAGGAACTAATGAACCTATCAAAGAATATGTCTTGAGGTATAAGACAATGTTAGCTAAAATGACCAATCCTATAGCAAACAAAAAAATTCAAGACATATTCAAGCAAAGTTTGCTTGCTCCTTTGCATGAGTCCATCATTATAAAAAAGTTTAAATCCTTTGATAACTTATACCATGTTGTTTGGGACTGTTAAATGAAACTTATCTTATTGAACAAACTTAAATATGTAGAAAACACACCAACTACATATACATCTAATGCCAAGTCTACAATCAAACCAAGTTATAAAGTAAAACCACTCAAGCCTAAAAAGGAAACAACCACCATAGTTAATGTAGTTTCACATCAGCCTAATCAACTTGTTTTATCCAATAAACCAAGAACACAATTTAAAAACCTACCTGAACCACATGCTTCATTACTCTCATAGCTAGTGAAGTGTCATCTTATATCTCTCCCTCATCCTATAGAGGTTGATATGAGTCAACCTCTACCCAATGGATATGATGTGAATATTTATTATGATTTTCACCAAGGACATTCTAGAAATAGATGTTTTACCTTAAATCATAAGATACAAGACCTTTTTGATGACCAAAAATTACATTTGATGACCCTCCAAAAGAATCAGGTTCACAACTTGGTGATCACCAGAAATAAAAAATATTTAGCAATATTTTGTAAGACCATTCTGAGAAAGAAATAGAAGTACAAATGAAATTTAATGCACATCCTCTTCCATCACAATATGGTCACCCATTATATGGGATTATTGGTACTTATACATGACATATACCTCATATGATTCAAAGACCTTTTATTACCTTTGATGATAATGAGATTAAGGATGATGCTACATATCTTCATTAATTATTTATTTGAATATACCTTTATAAACAACCTATACATAATGTTATGATTGATAATGATGTAAGTGAAAATATTTATACCATGACATTACTTATGCACTTGGGTTATACTCATCATGATTTACATCCTTTTACCAGGTCAGTTAGGGCATTCAATGGGACCTCACAATAGGTTATTGGTAATATTGACTTACCTTTATAGGTGGGTTTCGAACATGTGGTTATTACCTTTTTATTTATAACTTCCACGAGTGTATTCGATATGTTATTAGGATGCCCTTAGATACACACTCTTTAAGCAATACCTTCTATAATGTATGTTTGTGTTAAATATATTCATGTAAATCATGTAATTATAATTTTTAGAATTTAATATGAACATTCATTTGAATAAGAGAAATTTTTACCAAGGAAGTTGATTATCAAGCCTATTAAGGCTAATTCATTACAAAAGGGTAAGCAATAGGAAATTTGCTTTACTAGGTGGCTAGTACTTGAGAGATCATTACATCATAGACATACAATGGATTTCATGTAATCCTCATCTACCATAAAAAATATTTAGATATCCAAAGCACCCACACATGTTCCTCTTATTTTTATTTCAAATAAACCACATAAAACTCAATTATGGGTTCCACGAACCCATACTCTTATTACTCATACGATTTCTCCAAGATCACAGAGTCCTATTTTACATACACATAGGATCAAAAATAATACATTGACATATATTGCATCAATGGATGCTCCTTAGTAACATCACAAATTTATTACACTAGGTTCAGAATGGAGGAATATCTATGAACACCATTTGGATGGTATCATATGATAGTCTTTTCAATTTCCATATTCCAAAAATACCAAAAAAAATTAAAAAATTCAAAAATTCAAAAATATTTTTGGCAATCTACATATTCTATTGGCTCCTTGGCATCTATGTGTTAGTTTCATGTTGATAGATAGAATATAAATTACTTATAAATACATGTGTTTCATGCTTCTATTTAAGTGTGATACATGCATACACAAATAAATGATTTATACACTCATGTATTTTAGGCTTTCCCTCTACTTATGTCACCAAGATGTTATGGGCATCCACCTCTATGATTATGATACTTCCAAGTTACATCATTCTATGGTCACTTTACATTATCATGTTTTGCGCTTATATATGTACTTACACATGCCTTTACCCATGCTTATATTTTATACAATGTACCATATATGTTATGCACTTGACATTTTTTGCTAACACATTGGATCCATTGGCTACTATGATATGTTTGTGGTAGTTTCTTGTGATTTCATCTATGCACTTCCTTGAGTTTCTTGCCTTGCTATTATATTATTTGTTGAGTATTTGAATATGTTCTATTGTTTGCACCCCCCATATTTTTATTTGCTTTTTTGGAATTTAATATGTCGTTATTTGTTGTATGGATATTTGAATATGCCATTCTTGATTTTATGGACATTAGACTAAGTCATATCCATTTGATTGTACGTGATTTGAAAAAACCTTTTATTTGTAGTCTCCTTAGACCATTGTCTTTTGACTTGATTTTGAGTGCTCTTGTGTGTGCGCTTGATTTGATTATTGAGATTGTATTGTTACTATATAGATGTTACCATGATATTTATCATATATCTTAGGCCTTAATGTGATCACATTTTATGAGATAAAATGATACATTTATCTACACATTTTCTCCTATATGCTACATGGTTCATTCACATTTATATGGTTATCTTATCCTTTTGAGGTGAGGAAACTACCAATTTATATTCTTCCCTCATCTCAAAAGGAGGGCATGTCATAGAGGCATGGATTATACACAGGTTAAAATTTTAGATTCAGTGGGGAGGGGCATGTCATAGAAACATGGCTTCCACAAATTCACTATTTTAAATATATAGTGGGGGCATGTTTTGAAAACATGTTATCCACACTTATTAAGTATTCAACATACCTGTATTATAGTGGGGGCATGTTTTGGAAACATGTTATATATATTGGCACTTATATAAATTTTTAGATTTATCCATATATAGTAGGAGCTTGTTATGGTAACATGTCATATAGACTTGTTAAAACTTCTAAATTGGCCAAAGCACATAGTTATATGATTCAGATACACATTTATGGCAAAATTCTATACATTGGTACCATTTCTATACATAGTTTTAACATGAGACATATCTAAGGTGCATATGCTATATAATGTGTGCCTAATATTGTAAAATACAAATCAGTTTTAGATTCTAAACACTCTTAGGAACTATCACCACCCACCAAATCAAACTTTTATGAATTATATTAAGCTAATCTATTGCAATGATTGGTTTGATTTTTGATATGGTTGAGATGATTAAATCACTCAATCTTTCCAAGATTCCACATTGGACTTGATTTCATCATCCAACCTCACTAGTTTGAGAGCGTGAATTGACTTGGTTAACTCAAACTCACCAAGTTATAAAAATGACTATGTTGCATGATTGAGATAGTCTCAACTACCATATGGCAATTCATCTTTTATCCAAGGTTGGGGACATGTTCCCACACACGTACACACACACACATATATATCTCCTTAGATATATGTACATTCTATATTTATATATTTCTCTTAATTTTAATTTTAGTGATTCATAATGATGAATCTTTCAAATGAAGTTGTCAATTGGTAAGATGGTTACGTCAATACATAGGTGTAATTCTAAACCTTGCTCTTTCAAAATTTAAATCATTTAAATACTTTCAATTTTAGATTATATGCAATGATTATATGTTGTAATATGATCTTGGTTACAAGTTTGTCACTAGCAAGGCACTAAAGTTGGACTCAAGCAAAGACAAGGTGTGTTGTACACATCCAGGTACACATTCATTTTCATTTAAACTAGCAATTTCATTAATAGATTAAATATGAGGGGTATGTAGACACTATTTTTGAATTATATAGCACTTCAATCTTGTCCACTTGGAAAACTTAGGGTTTGGTTATTATTCTAAGTTATAGACCTTTCATACTTCTGCAAGTATCACATTTACTCTCTATTATTCCCCTTAACCTATCTCTTAGTCTGAATAGTCTTATATTGATGACCCAAGACTTTTATCTTGCCCAAGATGCTTAAAACTTGTTTATCTTATGATTTTTCAATTTCTGAGCTTGTACCTATTTTCCTACTCCCTTGACACTTGCATCTTAGATAAACAACTCTGTCAATTCAAGTGTCCTGCTTTAAAAAAACTGTCCAGTGCCTTAAATTAATCTAATTTACAAATTAAACATATCCTAATGGTAAGCCTAAGTGTTTTAATGCAAGTTATTTCTCTAAGATGATTGGTATAAATACAAGATTAACTTTCATCCATTCCTCACCTAACACAAACCAATAAAACTTATCAAAGCATTAAATAAAATATTCAATAGAGTAAAGCTTTCTTATTTTATCTTATTTCCATATCAGTCAAAGGGAAAACATGTACACATGTCTGAAGTATTGAAGGATTAACGTAAGAGCCCAATTTTATATGTTACAAACTAGGTCATTATTGTACTCACTTTTCACATATTACATGATTCACACACAAGCCAACACGTAGGGGATAACTACAAAAGTCTAAGGCCCTCTTCAGAGTATTGGTTATGTAGGAAATGTTCATTGATAGAGGGGTATTTTGAGATTTTGACACCATGTACACACTAAACCATTTTTACCATAGTCATTATGAGGAGGAAGAAATAGGGATTTGTTATTTAACAAGGTGAGACAATATATGAACCAAATTTGAATGCACCAGAGTGAAGGTGATGAAATACCCATAAGCATATAAGTGGTCACATCTTATTACAATAGGTATTCCATATGGGACACCTACATCTAACCGAAACACTACCATTGATGCAATTGCCTAACGCTGATGCAAGTATCCAAGATTACAAAGACATAAAATTTAGAATTTAATGACTCTTCTAGAACATTCTTGCTATCTACTTCCTGCTTGTTCTAGATCCATATTTGTATTAACATCAAAATCAACTAAGCATTTTTTTTCATTATAATTGCAATACCTAGCATAGATGTAGTTTCTATTTTTATTATATCTCAGTATAATAAATTTAGTATATGTTCTATCTGAGTTTTAAAAATAATTTTCCTACTATAGATCTATTTCATCACCCTTGTATTTATTCATTTCTATATTATTAACCCTAGATATCACAATCTAGATTTTTAGGGTTAAACACATCAATTGCCTCCCTCAAAATATATTATTTAATATGCTCGAGAGTTATAATGAAGTTAAATGCATTTTGAACTCCTTGATTAGATGGAATTATGGAACCATGGACAAGCAATGAACTAACCGGATGTTACATTTTATGAAAAAATATTGCTTGCATCACTTCAGATTTCAATATCAATTACCTCAAATAGTCACCTAGATCCAGTAATCTTATAAGTAGACAACCTTGAGCAAAAGGATCTATGTGTCCTTTACTATGAGTTGTGTTATTCAACTTTTCTCCATTCTTATAGTGCTTTCCATGATGGAAAAAATCTTGAAATGATATCAAACCTCTACTAGATTCAATACTTTCATGCCCTACATTATAATAACATAGATAGTTAAATTGCTTACCCTTAGTTGATATACTCTTTTCGAGTGCATGCCTATTAGTATAACCGTTCTGTTTAATTCAATATGATATGTTTATTAATTTGGAACATTCCTTTCATAATTTAAACTGACCACATCTGAACGGTCCAATCTATGATGCCTTTGATAAATTTGCATTAACTCCATCATTCAGGTGATATAAAAATTTAGGTTTTACCAAAAGATTCTTCTCACTTTTATTTTTACTGCTATCCTACAAATCACCTTCATATGGCACGAACCCAATCTTTGGGAGATTGGTGAGTGCCCCTTGAACATTAACATATTTTTTAACTTCCTCTTGTATGGTGGATTCTGACATGGGATGCTTACTCTCAATTTATTGCAACTTTGATTGTTCTTCTTTCATCTTTATCTTTCCACATTTGTTTTCTTTGAATATTTCCAAGAATTATTCAAAGGTGATATAAGATTTGTAAATGTCAGACTTATTATCATATTCATCAAAGGCAAGAAGTTTACATTCATCTCTATCACATTGCTCTTTCAACCACATGTCTTGAATAGGATCTTTATTTCATGCTCTTCTACATGAAGCTAATAGAAAAATTCTCTAATAGTTTAACCTTAAAACTTGGATTCTTCATGTGTGTTTCTTCTGCTTACATAATTTTTTCTTAGAAAGTTTTAGAAGGGGATTTTATTGATATATGCTCATTAGTTGAAGAGATTTCTTCTACTTGATTCACCTTATTCGAATTAATACCATGCATGGATTGGAATAACTCTGACATGGATTATTTCATTGTCCTCTAGATTTTTATTTCTAGATCTCCCTGACCCCAGCTGATTTTTTCTTGCAAAAACCTCATATCATTTTTAGGAACCCTTTTTTTACCCTCATGATTTTCCATCTAATCCACTAGCTAGTAAGATCAAGTCTCTAATACCATTTAAATTTCCCTTTTCAGTAATATAAGAATTCTAAAGTTTTCATGAATTTATTTCAATTTACTAGAGCATCAATTAAGTTATAAATAATAATATGCAATAATGAAACACAAAACCCAATGAGAATCTTTATGGTAATAAACCAAAATGTCCCTTTTAGGTAATTTTATGAATTATAATATTTGTGTGATTCTTTGACAATACTAAATTATTAAGAAGATTATAAATAGAAACATACAATAATAAACCCAATTGTAATATTTATTTCAATGAGAACAATGATGATTGAAATCTAACCATTGATATAGCTGATGGTCGGGTCGTATGGTAGTTTGAAGATGATACGACATTAACCAAGGCAATGAAATTAATGGACATTAGTCTACGTAGAGTGTTGTTCTAGGATTTTTGGATGGTATATTAGATCCAAAATGGTATGATAGGTTTTGACTAGCATGATAGGGAACAACCCTCAATAAAGTGATGATTCGTTGCACAACAACAATTATAATACAACACTATAAAACTTCACAAAATATGGAATTTAGTTGTAACCTTAAACAACACAAAAATATCATTAACCAAATTGAAATTTGGAATTAATCTTGATCTTTTAGTAAAAATGTGATTCCTGAATGGAATCACCACAAAGGATAAGAGATTTTTTATCCTCGGATCTTGTATACCAGAGGATTTTCATCCTTATATGGATAAGTTGAACATAAAATCTCAAATTCTAGTATAGGGTTTTGTTTTTAATAATAATGAATAATGAATCTATTTGAGACCAACTCTTTTTTATAATTTCCCTTTTTTCAGTTGCCCTAACCATAAAAGTATTTAAAACATTTTTTAATAAATATTACTTTTTGACCCCCTTTATAATAATAACACATAAGTTTCATTTTTACATATTATAAAATAAATTGAATTAAGATAGCATAAAATATTAGTATTAAATTATTTACCTAACTTATCCTTTAGTCTACAGAAAACAAAGAATAGGCTATGGGTCTTCTGATTAGTTTAATTTTGAAAATAGGACACGACAAGTGTTATTGATGACATATATATATATATATATATATATATATATATATATATATATATATATATATATATATATATATATATATATATATATATATATGGTTGTCTCTAATGATCTCTTGCAGATTCAAGTCTAAAATAATAAATTTACTATAGAGCTCGAACATCTGCACAAACTACCCAAGTGATATTGCAGTTTGTGCAGATGTTCGAGCTCTATAGTAAATTTATTATTTTAGACTTGAATCTGCAAGAGATCATTAGAGACAACCATATATATATATGGTTGTCTCTAATGATCTCTTGCAGATTCAAGTCTAAAATAATAAATTTACTATAGAGCTCGAACATCTGCACAAACTGCAATATCATTGGGGTGATGTCTCATGCAATATGGCTAGTGTTATGCCCTCCCCACCCATGAATGCTTCACAGTGAGGCAATAGTATCACTCTACGAGGTAAGCATCAGTGTAACTATTCTTATCATTGCTCTCATAGCCAGCTCTAAGGATCTCCTTAGCACTACTATTCTACCCTCCCTCGCCCTCCGCCTCCCAACTTCTTATAGAGGGTGGGGCTCTCCACCTCCACCTCCTCTGTGCATAAAAGGTTATGGTGGGGATATCCACCTCTACCTCCTCCATTCATAAAAGGTTGGGCCTCTCTACCAACTATGGGGTAGTAAAGCCCAACTTCCCCTCCTCCACCCATCCCTCATCAACTCCTCGCGCCCTTTGCTGATCTTTTTGATTTGGTTGCTTAGTTTTTTGGTTCCCTTTTTTTAATGTATAGATTTCTTCTAAACCCAAGCTATTCTTTTATGTTTTGTTATGAGGATTTACCTAGTTTGATGATGTTGTAACATACTTTCATACCACCTCCTTTTTTTATGAATGGTCTAATATATTTATTATTTATTCTTATTTTTTTTTTTTAAACATCTCTTACATATATTTACTTTAACAAAATCTAATAATTCTTAATCTTATTTATTAATAAAAATAAAACCCCTCAATCCTTAACACTGCCTATCAAATCAAACCTAATGTTAATAAACTACATGTACTCATAAAATGAAATTTAATCATCTTAAAAGTCAAGTATCCAAATTAGACAGAATCAAAACATAAGCTTAATTTTCATGCCATAGCTTCCTATCAAAAGCTCAAAGATACATATTTTGTAATGGTCTTCAACTTCAAAAGTTCAAAAGTCTACAAGTCAAAACTACATACTGTGTGCCGTGTAGAGGAAGGCACACAAAAAGCATTTAGGCCATGTAAAATTTTATAATCTAAATTCATTAATTTATACTCTAGCTCTAATTAGATAGTAAATGCATTTGGATTCAATCACTAAACACCCAGTTATGTACAATCTAAATCCATTATATTATTAGTTAATTGTAGTTAAGTAGTACATCCAAACATTAAATACAAGTTGATCGTTATGATAGCGCTGTAATAAGTCCACCATATAGGGGAAGAAGCTACTTCGCATGCAGATTAGCATTTTATCTAGGAAGGGGATTTCTTAATTATAGATATCCTTGATTCCAGCCTCCTTCCTCTTTTGCCGGAATATATTCTTCCTGCAACACATGTTTTAATGCATGAGAGTAAGTTCGTTACCTGTAAATTGAGGAATATAACCGCATTTTCTCATGACTATCCACAAATTAACATAAATAAATAAATTAAATTAATTTAAAAACAAGAAAACGTAAGAGAGTTTCTTCATGGCCTCTACAAGTAAACCATAATTTTTTTTAAACAGCAGTTATGAATAGATGTTTCAAATCTTACCAAACCAAACACTAACACAATTATTTCCAAAATAACAATAAAAACCTTTTTTCCGCAGAACAGTGTGCTTTACCTTAGGAATGAAGGTGAGACCCACTTTGATCTGTCCACAATATGTCTTGTCAGGAAGAACAACGTTATAAGGTGAAGGGGGTATGCTTCCTTCCATTAACACTCCCTCCAATGGAATTCTGTCCAAATTATATATGGATTTGCAACATTGTCCTTCATAAAAGAGTAGATTATAAGAAAAATAGTGCAAATAAGATCAGGAAGCCGTACTTACGTTGCTTCTCCAATGAAATCATCAGCACTGAATTTATCCTTGTCCATTAATCTGATAATCAGATCAGAAGTCCCTTCTGATAGATTGAACACAAACTTCTCATTCCATACCGGATTGATTCCCTCTCCTGCAACATATTTACCATGTTAACCCCTAAATCAATCTATTTACAATAAAACTATTAAATAAAATATACTTACTGTACGCAACTTTGCTCTTGTGCTCCTGGGTTCGGCATTTTGGGATGACATAAGGATCCATGTTGCCTGCACATCAAAATCAAATAAAAAATTCAGTTAAGCAATAGTTATCTTTCTGGTTCACAAAAAAAATCACCATAGATTATAATTTACTCGCAAAAAACATATTTGAAGTAAATTGGGCCCACAGACAGAACAGATCAGTTATCTGTGCACCCAATACAAACTGGATCCTGATTCTGCAATTAAAAAAATAAAAAGGGAAAACTAATAGAATTTAAAATACAAAGAAAAGAAGAAAAAACTGATGAGAAGATTGAATTTACATAGAAAATCAGCATTGTGGAGGCCATGGGCGTTGACCAGGAGCACCTCCAGGGTACCCAATGCTGGCATCTCGATTGTTGCTTTTAAAATCCTTTGTAACTTGTTCCTACCAAGCAGCCAGAAAAGATAGGAGCGCTGAGGAAGGACTGCCAGCCAAATTCGTCGTTAAAAGGATGATTTAATCCCGTCCACCTACTTCCTATGGAGTGGCTCTCCGCGTTGCTCTATTTTTCTGTCTATATTCCAGTTATTTTGTCGCGCCTCTCCACGTTCCTCTATTTTTCTGCCAATATTCCAGTTTGGCCGGCCTGACTAGATACCTCTGACCGATCGCTTTTCGCTCTGTTTTTTAGTGAAAAGCGGGTAAGGACAGACTCGGGGAAGAAAAAAATTAGTATAGACGAATTCAACGAGAAACTTTCTAAGCATTTATCTCTATATATATGCCAATAGGCGTTATTTAGAGTGGAGAAGGCTTTGCTAGCACTCTAAAAACCTGTAATTGGCAATCAATTTTGTCTTGGGCAAGATCATTCATCACCGAAGGACCGTCGATTATGTGGGGTTTATAGTTTATCGAATGGATTTCACTGTTCTTTGATTTCTCAGGTTCGTGGCAATGTAGGACAAATATTTTACGGGTTTGTCAGACCTAAACGACAGGGGTAGAAGGGTTTGTAGGTTTCTTGGGCTGCCAGCAACACTGTTTTAGGGTTTCTCCGTGGCAACGTAGGGTTATACTGTAGGTTGTACTCGACAGCATACAGCGGCATACTCTTTCGCAATAAACGTGCAGATCTGTTGTGCTGAGGGGAGGGGTGTGCATGTTCCCCTGACAAACGCTGTGAGGTATGTGCAGGCAACAATGAAAGATGTTACATAAGACTCTATAGAAATTTTTTACTTTAAACAAGTTTCACTCATTAAAAATAAGAGTAACAATTTTTTTCGTGAAATCCTTATCTTAATATTAATATTTTTTGCAATGACTTTTTCCAAAAAAAAATTCAAATCACAAAAGAATTGTAATTTTATTTTTCATTAAGATTCTTAATCTTAAGAGTTCAAAGGCTTGCGTGTTCCTTTGGTCTCCTCTTTTCTGCCCTTTAAGTGGAAAAATATATAAAATCTTAAATTAGGTTCATCCAAAAAAAATATAATAAAAAAAGAATTGTAATTTTATTTTTTGTTAAGATTCTTAATCCTAGGAGTTCAATGGCTTGTGTGTTCTCTTGGTCTCCTATTTTCTCCCTTTAAGTGGAAAAAATATATAAAATCTCAAATTGGGTTCGTCTTTACAAATTACTTATAAAGCTTATAAATGAAAATTTGTTGAAATTGATAGTTGGAATAGTTAGATTTGTTAAAATCAGGTAACTCATCAAAGTGGATTTTGATAAAGATCATAATTTTTCTTAGATTTGTGTAAAAATTGATACAAAGAAACCCTTGCACTGGTTGTTTACTTTGTCTCTTTTGTTGGATCTTGGATTCATAACCTAGAATTTGAAGGTTTACCCTTTCGTAGCTTCCAATGTAGAAAAAATGGACATAAGGCTTAATGTTGTCTTTGTCAACATGGTAGAAGAAACATGTCAAAATCCATGATATGGAATAAAAAGGACAGCTTTCCTAGTTTTAATGTTATTTTGTGGATTCATGGAAAATTTCTTCCATAGCAAGATAAGCATAAACCTCTAGTTGTAACTCAAGTGGGTAAAGGTAACTACAAAGGAGAGATAATGGCTTTAGGTTCTAAATTTATAGAGGTAGATGCTCAAGACACTCATGGGCCTCAGGTTTCTATGGCCATTCCTAGCTCAACTAAGATTTCACCTTCAACTTTTATTTGTGCGATTGATTTAGAAACTTTACCTTTAGGAAAAATTTCAACAACAAAGGTTTTAAGTTACGTAGTTAGTCTCAGGTTCAACAACTATGGTAGATATAGATTCTCTTGGAAATTTGACTTCCCATGAAGCTAAGGGGGTAGGTTTTGCAACTCCATCTTTATATTTCGCAACAACTTCCATAGTGAAGGTTTCAGGAGTTGTGACAAAAGCTAAAACTTATAAATTTCAGGTGATAGATATCACAATAACGGATAGCAAGGTGGGAAAGATATATGGATATGATGATATTGCTTTAGGTTCTATGACAAAGCTAAATTTGAAAGGGAGGAATAAAGATGGGTTGACTGATTTGATAATAAAATAAACAAGAATGGTTGTTGAAGGCTCAAACATTGGGCCTTCCATAGTAAAATAAAGAGATGTTACAACAACTAGGGCCACCATTTTAGCTTTTAATTATGCAGTTAAGGGTCCACCATTGATTCATTATAGTTTGATCAATTATTTGACCGAATGAGGATGCTTTTGAACAATAGATTTCTTCACCTTTTTTTAGATCAAACATGATCAGTCAAACCCCTTTTTCTCCTCCCCCTCTTATTAAAAAGAGGTGTCATAGGAAATCAATTTGAGGAGGCTATAGATTGAAGCTTTGGACGCCATTAAAGATAGGAACCTAAATGACTTTAGAAAACATGTTTTCTAGTTAGGTAGGAGATCCCTAATAGTGTAGTCTAAAATGAATTTGTACCATACCTTAACTTGGCTCTTTGAGTATCTCTATTGTGATTATCATGGTTGGTTGTGTATTTTAGAACCTTAGTTGTTTAATCTTTTAGTCTTCTTTAGCTATTTTTAATTTTTGCTACTAATATATTATAATTTTGTTGCAATATTTTTTTTAATATTAATATAATGGGTGAAGGATCCCACCCCTTTTTTATTGATTAAAAAAAATATTTCAATGAGTTAAGCATGAAATGTTTTTGGAGACTATAATAATGATTCAATAATTTATTTTAGAGTCCAAACAATGTTTTTTACTTTTTTTTTTTGCATATGTTCAATAAAATTTGTTATTGTCTTTTATCAATAGGTATTAACATATATCTCTATTAAAAAATGACTACAAACTATTGTCATTTATTTGTTACAATTCTTTAATTATTTTTGTAACAATTCAATAACATTTATGTAAATAAAAATTAAATTTATTTAAAAAAAACTCTTTTAAATATAACAATGTTGTAAGTTTCAATATCAATATATTTTTTAATACAATACAAATTATATATTTTTTTCATATATATAATAAATGTTTCAAATAATTTTATATCATATTACTATAGAATTTAACATTATAAATATTTTTGTACAATTTTAATGTAGAAAAGTACATATTATAATACAACATGCATATATATTTCTTTTACATTGCAAGAAATTATAATTTTGATTTATCTTATAAATTTTATCCATTTATTTATTTATTATTATTATTATTATTATTATTATTATTATTATTATTTTAAATTACAACTCCAAACCATTTATGAAAGTAAAAGTAGTCTGTCTCATTATACGAATGGATAATTATAATTTTACTCTAAAGTTTGACTTTGAATTTATAATGCAAATATATTAAAAAATTTATAGTATAATAAAAATTATATATGCATAGCACAACATTGTTAAGAGTAACAAATGAACTGATTCACACATAAATCTAATAATTAATTATATTAAGCATTTTTTATTTTCAAAAAAATAAAATAAAATAGATATGATGTATAAAATAAACCATATGTACTAAAATTTGGTATTCTTCTTACATTGGTATTAACAATTATGTGAAGCTATTATTTAAATAATATTTTTAAAAATTGAAATAAAATATTTTATTATTATTTTAATACTTTTTTTTACATATATTTTGTATTGTATAGAGTTTTCTTATTATATTAAATTTAATATAAATTGTCTCACTTTATAATCAAATTATGATTTTGTAATTCAATCTAATCATATTTTTTATTTAAATGTTTAATTATTACTCTAAATTTATTTAAATTAATATAATTAAAATTAAAAAACCTTTCCAACCAAAATCTAATACTAATAAAATAAATAATATTAACAATTTATTAAATAAATATATTTAACACTTACCAATACAAATAACAAACATAAAATTAAATTTATTTAACACTCTTCAACTTCTCACTTTATATTTTTTTATCCCTCTCAATCTACACTTTTTAATCCCTCTATATAATATTTATTATTTTTTCCTACTATACCTTACACTCTCACATGCATTCGCTTCGACTAACCTTGATAATTCTTAGCCTCTACTCGTCAGACCTATTGCTCATAGGCTACATGTACCCATAGAGGAAAATTTCAAGTCCCTTAAGAGTAAAATATTCTAATTAGACACAATCATAATACAAGCTTAATTTTCATGCCATATTTCCCTGTCAAAAGCTGAAAATGAGACTACTAGTCAAAACTACATGTTCACAGCTACATGTCGTGTAGATGAAGGCTTATGGAAAGAACATAAAAAGCATCAAGTAGGACATGTATAACTTATCTAAATTCATTAATTTATACTCCTCTTAGATAGTGACTGCATTTGGATTCAATCTCTAAACTCCCATTATGTCTAAATTCATAATTTTCCAATTTAGTTGTAATTAAATACAAGCATAGGAAGGGGATTATTTAGTTATAAATATCCTTGATGTAATGACCCTTACTAATAGGATCACTAAAAGGCTGATATTTCACTATGCAATTTCGTCAAATACTTTGAGGAATATCAGGAATTATATTGCATCAAAAATTTTGTCAAACATTTGCATAGAATATTATACTGTAATTTTGTCAAACAGTTTGTAAACAGCCCCAAATAGATCAGCAATAATATTATTAGAATTCTAGAAAAAATTACAAACCTCCTGATAAAATATTTATGGCTTTTACAGCCTTACAAAATTTGCAGAATATATAAAAAAGCCCTGATACAAATATATATGATCAAAAGAAACCTGCTTGCTGTCCCAGTCACTGTCTAGCCACTGTAGGTACAGTCCATACAGTGCCGTACGGACGCGATCCGTACAGTACGGACATGTACGGATGGACTGTTTCTGCCCTCAAAAACCTTTGCCCGGGTTTGCTGTGGTGTTGTGCTCAGCTGGGTGACCTCCATGAATTTTTCAATAATTAAATCGCCTCCACCTTGAGGCACTGCACGCCATATAGGTTTTCTGACTGTTGTTAGCTGAGGGTACAGATTTGCAGGCTGTACCTGTACAAAAGAATGGGATGCCTCTCAATAACCTGCTAATATATTTGCCAGCCTGTAGATTTCAACTAACAAATTTTAACCTGAATATTTAGCATGAAATTGCTGGATGCTATCTCCAATGTGCAACCCTTCGGAAGAATCTCTCACTCCCTCAGTTATGCAAATCGCTTGAGAGGTATCATTCTCAAGGATTAAATCTGAGAATTATGCAGACTTCTGAAGTCTCTAAATGCTCGAGAAGATGCAATGATCAATTAGAATGCACTGGATGCCAATTACATAACCCATAGGGTCTATTTATGCACTTTTTTGGAACTTCCTAGATTTTTCATAATACATCACACAAAACTTATTATACTTTTTAAATAAAAGTAATTTTATAAAAATAAAATTAAAGTGCATTTTAAAGTTAAAATATAGAAATTTGGCCTCCATAATTAAATATGCTATCTCCCGCATCATTGTGAGCCATCGAATTGCAAAAATGACCCTCTCACCACCTTTTATCTGCGTACGAGAGTCAGGAATAGGCAAATCTTCGTGAAATGTCAAGTCTCCCTAGAGAGGGGACATGACAATCCGCCCCTCCTGAAATTGCTTGACCTCAAGCAATCTCAATGCTGGATGCTGCAGAATGACCTCACCCTCCCAAGTAGCACCCTCAACGAGTAAATCTTTCCACTTAATCAGGTACTCTTTGATCACTCGCCTATGAAGCTGCTTCTCTCTACTATCCAAGATGGATTATGGAATTAACTTTCCCTTATTATCCAAGGGAGGTAACACTGCAAAAAACACCACATTCTGACCCAACGCCTTCTTGAGGCATGATACATGGAATACATTACGCACTCTATCTGGCCGTCTGCCTGGTGGAATCTTGATGTATGCCTTCTTATCAAGATGATATTTAGCCTTGTGTTGGTCCTTATGTGAAGGCATCAAAGTACAAATAGCTACCCATTCTATATCATTATGCTTGGCTAGCCTTTCGATCCTCTTAAGTGTAATAGTCCTATCATCACTATTACGAATAGCCTTCAGCACATGTGTTCCTGCCACCTACCTCAAACCGCATCTCCATATCCTTAAGTCTCAGGGTAATCTCCTCCAACGAATGTAGCCACTGCATCCCAAGCACTATATCCATGTCACCCATATTGACCACATAATAAACTGCGTTGAACTCATAGTTGTTCAGGCGTAGAGGTAGATCACGTACCATCCTGTCACATCGAAGAGTATATCCATCAGCGACCTTAACTTTCAGTCTCTCAAACTCCTCAGTGGTGAGTCCACGCCTCTCAGCGAAGCGTGCATCAATAAAGTTATGCGTGGCACCAGTATCCATGAGTGTAATAACCTTTTATCCAACCAAGACACCTCTAATTCTGAAAGCACCCTCTCTCTGAATACTAGATAAACGTGCCTCTTGTAAATGTAACTCCAGTTCCCCCTTTTGTTCTACCTCCTGTTCCTGCTTTGCATCATCAGGATCATGGTACTCTGAGCTGTCTGAGTCTGAACATTTGTAATAAACCCACATCATCTTGTTGGCCTTTCCCTTAGGCCTCATAGGGCAATCATGTCCAAACTCATAGGGATCCTTGCAATAGAAGCATAACTTCTTTTTATGCAGGTCATTAAGCATTTCCTTATTCAAAGGTGCAGCTGACTTGTCTTTCGTATCTTCATCCTTCTCTTTACCTTTATTGAAATCCTCTTTATTATCTTTGTTCGATGAAGAGCCTTTTGAACCGAACTTGTTTGCTGACGCTGCAAGTTCCATACTGTGGCTTTTCTTCATGGCTTCCTAGAATGTGGGAGGATTAAAGGCCTTGACCCACCCTTTGAGCGGTTCAGTCAACCCTTCTGTAAATAACATGATTATCCTTCGCTCTGAGATGTTAGGTACCATTGCCGCTAATTTTTGGAAGTCATTAATATAATTATCAAGTGAACCATGCTGTTTTAATTGTGCTAGTTCACAGAAATTTACCTCAGAATCTTTGACATCGAACCTTTCGATCAATCTGTTGGTAAATTCTTCATAGGTAGTGATGTGGTTGTGTCCCAGAGTGACCAAACCATGATACCACCATTCGTGAGTAGCTCCTTTAAGGTGCAATGTAGCAAATCTTATGGCATCCTCCTCAGGCATTGGTCTTAGAGAAAGATAATTATCTAGTTTTTGAATCCAAGACCTAGCTGTACACCTGTTACTTCCATCATAGTTAGGCATGGAAATCTTACCAAGTGCTTGTCGATAATCATTCCTTGGCACATGGTGATCATTTCTTCCTCCTCTCTTATTCTTCTGAGTCATGAACTGGTCAAATGTCCATATTTGACGCATATCAGGAGGGAGAGCGGTATACTCTAAGTAGGCTTGTCTAGCCTCCTTACCAAATGGAGTAGCTAGAGCAACATGTAACTGTTCTTCCCTAGGTGTGAAGGTGAGAAAAAGAGGTCTAGACACTGATCCTCTAGTGTTTCCAGCATGTTGTACGGATCTTTCCTCATTGAGTCCACTATGCTCCGCTGTGTGCTGATGACTTTGATCGGGAATGGCTTGCTGGTCCATTCTGGCCAATAAACGTGACATCATATCAAGCATGTTGTCAAATTTTCTTTCAGCACTTCTCTCTCTGTCTTCTTCTGCCATATTTTGAATTGATTTGTCGGTGTCCCTCAACGCTTCTGGCAATGTATCTTCTATTATTTGAGGACTCTGATGAGGTTGCCTCCGCTGCTCCCGGCTATAATATCTGATTTATCTATCGCTCATCGGCTATTTAGCAGACCACAAGATGGCAGGATGATGGCTCTGATACCACTGTAATGACCCTTACTAATAGGATCACTAAAAGGCTGATATTTCACTATGCAATTTTGTCAAATACTTTGAGGAATATCAGGAATTATATTGCATCAGAAATTTTGTCAAACATTTGCATAGAATATTATACTGTAATTTTGTCAAATAGTTTGTAAACAGCCCCAAATAGCTCAGCAATAATATTATTAGAATTCTGGAAAAAATTACAAACCTCCTGATAAAATATTTATGGCTTTTACAGCCTTACAAAATTTGCAAAATATATAAAAAAGACCTGATACAAATATATATGATCAAAAGAAACCTATTTGCTGTCCCAATCACTGTCCAGCCACTGCAGGTACAGTCCATATGGCACTGTACGGACGTGATCCGTACAGTACAGACATGTACGGATGGACTATTTCTGCCCTCAAAAACTTGCGCCTGGGTCTGCTGTGGTGTTGCGCTTAGCTGGGCGACCTCCACGAATTTTTCAATAATTAAATCACCTCCTCCTTGAGGCACTGCGTGCCATATAGGTTTTCTGACTGCTGTTAGCTGAGGGTACAAATTTGCAGGCTGTACCTGTACGAAAGAATGGGACCCGTCTCAATAACCTGCTAATATATTTGCCCACCTGTATATTTCAACTAGAAAATATTAACCTGAATATTTAGCATGAAATAGCTGGATGCTATCTCCAATGTGCAACCCTTCGGAAGAATCTCTCACTCCCTCAGTTATGCAAATCGCTTGAGAGGTATCATTCTCAAGGATTAAATCTGAGAATTATGCAAACTTCTGAAGTCTCCAAATGCTCGAGAAGATGCAATGATCAATTAGAATGAACTGGATGCCAATTACATAACCCATAGGGTCTATTTATACACTTTTTCGGAACTTCCAAGAGTTTCCGTAATACTTCACACAAAACTTATTATACTTTTTAAATAAAAGTAATTTTATAAAAATAAAACTAAAGTGCATTTTAAAATTAAAATATAGCAATTTGGCCTCCATAATTAAATATGCTATCTCCCGCATCATCGTGAGCCATCGAATTGCAAAAATGACCCTCTCACCACCTTTTATCTGCCTACGAGAGTCAGGAATAGGCAAATCCTCGTGAAATGTCGAGTCTCCCTAGAGAGGGGACATGACACTTGATTCCAGCCTCCCTCCTCTTCTTCCGGAATATATTGTTCCTGCAACACATATATCAATGCATGAGACTAGGTTACCTGTTAATTGAGGAATTAAGTAGGATCTTCTAATCGACTACTTACGGACTAACATAAATAAACACTGGGAAAAAAAAAAAAAAAAGTGTCAATACATTGACAAGCTAGTTTCTTCCTTATCAATCATGTCCTCAGATTGTTTTTTCCTTATCAATTATGTTCTTAAAGTGCATATATATATATATATATATATATATATATATATATATATATATATATACTTTCACAGGATCAATTAACCCTTACATTTATGCATGCAATCGACTAAATAGTTATAAGAGAATTAATCTTATACAAATTAGAATTGTATAAACCCCAAATCACTAAATATTATTAATAATGGTGATAATGAAAACCTCATTTCCCCAGAAAAGTGCACTTTACCTTAAGAATAAAGGTGAGACCCACTTTGATCTATCCACAGTATGTCTTGTCAGGAAGAACAACGTTGTAAGGTGAAGGGGGTATGCTTCCTTCCATTAACACTCCTTCCAATGGAATTCTGTGTAAATTATATATGGATTTACCACGTTGTCCTTCAAACAAAAAGTTAGATTATAAGAAAAATTGTGCAAATAAGATCAGGAAGCCGCACTTACGTTGCTTCTCCAAGGAAATCATCAGCACTGAATTTATCCTTGTCCATTAATCTGATAATCAGATCAGAAGTCCCTTCTGATAGATCTAACACAAACTTCTCATTCCACACCGGATTGCTTCCCTCTCCTGCAACATATTTACCATGTTAACCCCTAAATCAATCTATTTACAATAATTACTATTAATTAAAATATACTTACTGTATGCAACTTTGCTTGTGTGCTCCTGGGTTCGGCATTTTAGGATGACATAAGGATCCATGTTGCCTGCACATCAAAATCAAATAGGAAATTATGTAATGGTTATCTTTCTGGTTCACAAAAATATTCACTATAGATTATAATTTACTCAGAAAAAACATATGTAAGGGCTAAGGCCAAATTCAAATCCCAAGTAAATTGGGCCCAAAGTCAGAACAGATCAGTTATCTGTGCACCCAATACAAACTGGATCCTCATTCTGCAATTTAATCGAAAAATGGAAAACTAATAGAATTTTAAATACAAGGAAAAGAAAAGAAATTGATGAGAAGATTGAATTTACATAGAAAATCAGCATCGTGGAGGCCATGGGCGTTGACCAGGAGCACCTCCAGGGTACCCAATGGCGGCATCTCGATTCCTGCTTTTTAAATCCTTTGTAACTTGTTTCTACCAAGCAGCCAGAAAAGATAACAGAGCTGAGGAAGGACCGCCAGCCAAATTCGTTGTTGAGTAACACCAACGGAAAAAGATGACTTAATACCGCCCACCTACTTCCTTTGGAGTGACTCTCCGCGTTGCTCTATCTCTCTGCTTATATTCCAGTTGTTTTGTCGCGCCTCTCCGCATTTTTATGCCTATATTGCAGTTTGGCCGATCTGACTAGATACCTTTGACCGATCGCTTCTGTTATGCTTTTTCTGAACACCCGGGGGAGGAAAGACCCGGGGAAGAAAAATATTAGTATTGACGGAGAACTTTCCAAGCATTTAGTATTAGTCCTATTAGTCCGGAAGGGTAGACTATTGCCCACGGTATGTTTTCTTGAATATAAGAATCATGATATATTGATTTGTATGTTGGAAGATATATAAATATTTTGGATAGGTAAATTGTAAGGTTTTTAATTGATTATATAAAATAATATAATTTTTTTTTGTTTATTTATAGGTTGAAAGTTTTGAATGTTATTTTTATTGTCTAAATTAAGGTATTTACATTATTTTGTTATATCAAAATTGTTGTTATAATAATAGATTATCAGGTCACAATCATGATCACAAGCATGGTAGATTATTGCAATATTTCAATTGTTGCATTTTTTATGTGAATCAATGTAAGAAAAACTATATTGTATCGCTTTTAATTGTAGTCATGATGGCTTGATTTAAACGTTGTCAATCATATCTCCCTCAGATGCCAAAGTAAGACAGGGACATGCTTCCAAGTATACTCCTCGATCGATAGTTGGAAGGTCTTGTCCCCTAGACTAGCTAGTCAGGTCAATTGTCTCGAATGCTTTGCTTGTTAAAACAGAGAAAGTTTAGCAGTGGTGAGGAGGGATTTGTTCTAGGCTCTAGGCAAAGCTCTTTGTAAATGCTTTGCCACAAAACTAAAGTTTTAGATTCTTTGATGTATGGATTACCAAATAGAGGGCCTATGGTAGATGGGTAAGAATAAGATTCTTTGTATCTAGATTAGCTTGGTGTTCCTTCCTTTTATTTTTCGGTATTTACACTTTTGCACTCCACATTGTTGTTGTTGGTAGAGTCCCTATTCACAAGCATGCAGAAAGAGGGCACAAAAAATACCATTTTATGCATCATTTGATTCTAAAATATCAATTGTAATATGGAGGACCAATTGATACCCACTTGAGAGCCTTCCACTTATCTTGGATCTCTTTTTGCACCTATTTTCTCTCCACATTCACTGCTCCATCACTCATACCAATCATTAGAGACAATGTCAATCTTGCCAAACATGACATAAGCAATGCAAGCATAGCATATTGGGAAAAAGGGTATGGTAAGTTATCAAAAGACATTTTAAAAAGCATTTTCCCTCTTCACAGGTCTTATGCTGCTTATTTGTCCTTAATTTATTTGCGTAAATTTCATCTTTTGAATTTTAGATGGAAATACGAATGGTTTTACATGTTAAAAATCTATGGAGTAATTATTTTATGAAGTATATGCTCTTGTATTTAAGGAATGAGATTTATATAACTTTAGAGTACCCATTTAAATGAGCTTGTCTTACTCCTGAGTCAAGTCAACAACAAAGTCATCTAAGGATGACATAGTCCATGTAGCTCCAAGGGCACACTTGGTGGCATGGAAGGTAGAAATGAAGACAAAATAATTAGATTCCAACTTGGCAAGGATGAAAAGAATCAATTTATCATCCTTTTTATCAATGCTGCACAATTTCAACTGTAACTTGAGTGTTTTGAACTTCATGAATACATCTTGTACCATATCAAAATTGCTTGGGGTTAAAGTAGTGAGCTTGTTATCCAACTCATGACTTCTCATTATGTCTCGATTTTCAAAGAGGTTTTCCAATATGGACTTGACTTCATTATGAGTAGTGGTAGATTCACTATGAAAGAGCAGGTCGAGAGACATAGACAGGTATAAAATACCATAAGTTTCATCACTACTGTTGTACCACTTTACCTTCTCTGACTCAAGTTTTAGTTATTTTTTTATAACCATCATGATTCAGTGTAAGAATTTGCTCCTTAAGAGGATTCTCACTTTGACTTTCCACTCATTATAGTTGAATGGTGTAAGAATTGGAATAGAACTTAGATCCATGTTGCAGAAAGGAAGTATGTGCTGAACTGCATGTGCTGAAGACTAGGAATATAAAACCCCATAAATATAAAAAAAATTAAATTTATAAGGCAAAATAATTTCACCAATGCGTAGATATCAAAAAAAATCACATTTAAAAAAAATGGCATCTCAAAAAGAGCAGCGAGCTGAAAGTTATGCATGTTTGAAGTTCTAGATGACAAGGGCAATCTCCACTTTACAAAATTTGATTTTTTAGGTGCGTAAAAGTTTGTTTGATTTTTTTTGGAATCAAATTCCCACAAAAAAAAATTATTCCCTTTTGGAGAAAAAGTTAAACAATTTTGGATTGGAAATTACCTAGGGGTTTACCTCCCATGTGACCAAGGGCTAAGACCTATTTTGGGTGATCCCCTTTACTTTAATTGATGTGATTGATGGGAAGTGGAATCATCTAAAAAAATACCTTCATTTTGAAAATGAATATTGTCAATATCCATTATCTTAAATTTGATGGTCTCTCGCATGTTGCAACGTACAAATTAGGCAGCTAAGATTTAACTATGTTTAGACAGGGGTTGAGTTCGACTGGTTTATGTGTAGAGGCATAGGAGCCTATTGAGGGTTCCTACACGTTTCTCAGAGTCTTTTGGGGTTAATAGTATGATTGATGGTTTTTTTTAGGGTATGCAAGTAAGGTCATCAAATTCTGATAGGGTTACGTGCAAGGTTATTAGGTTCCAATGAGGTTACAAGTAAGGCCATCAGGTTCTGATAGAGTTGCATACAAGGCTATCAAGGTTTGTAGGGTTTCCTAATAGAGGTCATGGGATTTGTTGATGCTATAGGTAGGGTCATCAAGATCCGATGAGTGTGTGCACAAAGACCCAAAATTTTTCCAACCACTAAAATTCCCTGTGAGGGGTTGAAATCCTATCGAGTTGAAAAAACTCCAAAAAATAATTATGTATAGTTTCTCCAAAATCTGAAATAGACCCACTTGGTTTCTTGACAAAACCATAAAAAATCAAAAATTGTTTTTCTTCAAAGTCACCAAAAACTATGGATTTTTTCAAAATTCAAAAAATGGCCTTGACACCCAAAAAAATAGATAAAAATGGAATGTCATGAAACTAGATCATGTTTACAATCGTTCCTAGGATTTTGACACCTTATAAATTATATGGTGCTATCCATTTTTTACTTAGATACTCTGTGTATTAATATTTACATGGATTTTTATGAAACCCCAACAGAGCCAACAAAACTAGAATCAATGAAAATATAGAACAAGAAAGAATGCAATATCTCACAACAAAATCAATGGATTCATCTACTTGCATAGCTCTAATACCTTATTGGAGTGGGATACAATCGAAGATCAGTTGGATAGGGTCGATTGCATGAGGCTGAACTTGTATGGAGTAGTGAAATTTGAAAAACAACTCACAAGAGGAAGAAGCTTGTCTTCACAACAAAAAAGTTGTATTAACATTCATTCATTAGTCAAAAATACATTATATAGTGAGGAATTAGGTCACTCAAAAAGGTAATTAACTCAACTCATAATTAAAAAATGACTTAAAGTACATTTACCTTAATGACCTATTATTAACCTAATCAAGCTAATTAGAATGTGTAGGTAAAACCACATAGTGAGAAAAAGCCTACACTAACACTATTCTATTTATATGAATTATTTTGGATCAATGAAAGTGTGAGGGATCCATTATCCTTATTTTTAATTGATAAAAAACAACATATATATCATCACTCCTAAGAATATGTAAGATTTTTAAACCATCCATATTATTTTAAAAATGAATGTAATATAAAAATATGATCTACCCATGTGAGAAGAGAAGAAACATAAGATACCAATGGAAATTAGACCAAATATAAGTAAATCCAACATTATTTGGGCTAGGGAATCCTTGAGATGAGGCATAAACAAATAAAGAGTTTTGATGAAGCCCTAAAACAAATTAGAACTAAAAAAAACAATAAAATCATACCCTAGATGG
The DNA here is from genome assembly GCA_037957365.1 of Torreya grandis. NCBI lineage: Eukaryota > Viridiplantae > Streptophyta > Pinopsida > Cupressales > Taxaceae > Torreya > Torreya grandis. The sequence continues at coordinate 403,486 of JARHVA010002124.1, read as the reverse complement.
AGAGGGTTACGAACCCTAGATGGAGAGGGTTACGAACCCTAGGTTGGATGATTTTTAGGATTAGGTTTGTGAAAAAATTAACTATTTATTGTTTAAGGATAAATATCACATGCATAATAAGATGAAATGAAGGTACAATTTATATCTATGATAATACATTTATAAAGAATATTTAGATCTAAACTATGCATAAAATGTGGATAAATAGTATGAATATATGTTTAAACAAGAAACAATAATAAAATGAGAGAGAGAGAGAGAGAGAGAGAGAGAGAGAGAGAGAGAGAGAGAGAGAGAGAGAGAGAGAGAGAGAGAGAGAGAGAGAGAGAGAGAGAGAGAGAGAGAGAGAGAGAGAGAATGATACAAACTAACATGCATGGTGATGTAAAGTGATTTTGGAACTGGTATAAGCTTATATAAAATGATTTTCCTACAAACCTAAAAATATGATTATAAACTATTGCTAGGAAAAAGTCAACGTAGGCCTTTTTGTCCAAGTTAAAATTGACAAAGAATTGATTCTATCCCTCTACGATTGATCTTATCCTCGATGAATTTTTAGGTTTTTAACTATCTAATAATGTGCACAAGTTGATGATGAATGGTGGTGTACCTTATTTTAACCAAATTTGTTTCTAAAATGTCTTGATTTGGATTATCCTTCTTTTTCAACTAATTGACCACAATTTTTATAATAGGAGTAACAAGATGTAAGGTTATTTTTCCTAGGAAACATGTTGAATATTTTTAGATACATATCAATAATGTTTGAAATTAAGGCTTAATGTAGTTCTTGTGTGTGTGAGTAAAATACCAATCCAATTGAGAGATATGACTTCACCTTCTCTCCCTCGATAATCAAGTGTAACTACATGAACATTCACCTAATGAAACTATATGAAACTTCTTATAAATAGATTAAAGCAATATTAAAATACAAAGAAAGTGTTTTTAAAATGAAATGGAATATAAATAATTGCATTAAAAGAGAGCAAAGTTGTATTATAATATCATATGCCTCATTGAGGGGAAAACCTTCTTTGAGCAAGCTCAATACAATATTTATGAATGCATTTACACTAGTCTATGCTCCTAATTTATATTAATTTTATGTTAACTAACTATTACTTCACATTCATGTCAGATTGTCCTAAATATCTCAAGGGATGAATTACAAAGTATATGTATTCATAGATTTTATTAATAACAATGATTATAAAGAAAAGAGTAAGAAGAGCAAGTCTTAACATGTCCCCCTAAATTTTTTTCCCTCAAATATAAAGATTAGGAAACTTCTATTGACTTTGGAGAAGAGGATCCCAAGTTGAATCTGATTGTTGCATCCTTTGTCCACTCAACTAGAATCTCAGTGATGGATTGGTTGCGAAGCTAGTGTGAATGCTTATCCAAAATAGATTTAGACTAAAAAGTGATAGATCCTTCAACATCGATCTTGGGAAGTACTGTATGATTTGTGACATGTTTTCCAATGAATTTTTTCAAATAAGAGAAATGAAAAATAATCCAGCTTAAAAAAATTATGGAAGTTCTAACATGTAGGCTATAGGGCCAATCGATTGAAGAACCTTATAAGGCCCATATAACTTTAGAGATAGTTTCAAGTGAACCTTCAGTTTAAATTTGGATTTTTTATAAATATGTAATATAAGGAAAACCATATCTATTGGTTGGAAAGAATGTTCCAAGCGTTACTAATCAACCTATTGTTTCATGCGCTTCTGAGCTAGGTTGAGATTTTACTAAAAGACTCAAATAAAATTCCTCCAAACATTGAGGGTAGTGTAAAATACTTACACATTCGAACTATCGAGAACGTAAGAGAGGAGAGAGGGTGGATTCTAACCATAGATTAATTTGTAAGCAAACATTTTGGTGTCCATGTGATATGTGGTGTTGTACCACCATTTAGAAATTGGTAACCGCTTGATCCAGTAATGTTATTGGTTAGAGGAGAAACATTGGAGATATGTTTGTAATAATTTGTTGATATTTTCAATTTAGACACATATCTTTAAGTGATATCTTGAGCTTATTTTCAGTTATGTTCCTGTACTATTGAATAATTATTACTATAAATGGCTAGTAAAATCTAGTCATCACAAGTAATAGAAGCAAGAATGCAATGGAGATTATAATTTTTATCAAAGAAGGTTTGGGCGATGGTCAAAGAGGTGTAGGCATGGTCCAAGGCACATAAATGGGTGTATTCATAAATAAAATCCACCACCACTAGTATGATTAATTTACCCCCAAAGTTTAGAAGGCCCTTAATTAGATCCATTAAAAAATATATCTAAATCCATGTAAAAATGGGTAATGGTTGTAGAAATACTAGATTTACCATTTTTTCTCCTTTGTGACTCTGATAGGTATAAAATTTTTCAAAAAATATCTTGGTGTCTTGCTTAATTCCATATCAAAATAAATTTTGATGAATCCATTCACATGTTTCAAAAAACCCAAATGACTAGTTGAGGGTGATGCATGCAGTTTGAACATAATCTTGTTTACAAAACCGAACTTAGGAATTAAAATAATGTGTCTTTTGTACTATAATAAATTTTCCCAAGCATAGTGGGTTTGATGTAAGGTCAATGAGTAATTTTTTAATGTGTTGTGTATGAGTGTCCCAGTGCCACTCCTGCTAGATGTCATGCATTGATTCTATAATGGGTATAGTTAATACACATATAATTTTTAATTATTCATATTTATGAGAGAGTTTATCTATAACCACATTATATTTTCCATTCTTATATGTTGTTTTTTAATCATACCCCATTAGTTTGGTGACCTATTTTTGTTGATCTAGTGAGTAGTCTCTTTGTTCTAATAAGTATTTTAGCCCACAATTTTTTTTTTCGTTTCATAAATATCATCCTACCAAGTATGTCTACCACATTTTTATTGCATGTAGCATGGCCATGATTTTCATTTCATATGTATAATGTACCATATTTAACCCAGTGAGATCCTTGTTGATAAATGTGATGGTTCATACTTCCTATATGAGGATGGCATTGTGTCTATTGCCACATACACCAATTTAAATGATGAAGGTCTTAGAAAAATATATAATTATTAAAATAGGTGTACTATACATGTTTCAATACATCAAAATATTATTCTATCACCTCTAACTAAACAAAGTCCTTTTTTAGTATATCAATTAGTGGGGTGATTATTTTTCCATAGTCCTTGACAAAATTTATGTAGTATTTGATGAGGCCAAAAAATATGTGAAGGATTTTGAGCATCTTCAACTTTTGCCAAATTTTCATGGATTTAATTTTCTTGAGGTAAACTTTGACTATTGATACTAAAATAATATGCCTAAGGTACTCCATTTCATGCAGACCAAAAGAGCACCTGGATCATTTTGCACATAATCAATGGTCAGAGAGAAGTTTTAATAGTTTCTATAGGAAGGGATGAAATATTTTATTTATAAATCCTTCAAATGTTAATAGTGCTTTGATAAGATTGAAGGGCATGACTAGATATGCATAGTGGTCATCATGATTATGTAAAGTTGTTTCTAGAATATATTATTATTCTATGCATATCTAGTGATATATTGACCATAAATATAGTTTGAAGAAGAATTTGGTGCTATGAAACTCATCTAAGATTTCATCAATCACTAGGATATGGAATATGTCCTTAATAGTAGGTATGTTTAGTTTATGGAAATTGATGCATAGTTTCCAAGACCCATATTTTTTTCAAATGATCAAAATGGATAAGAGTGTGCAATTGTGATTGGGTGAATTAATCCTACCTTTAGTATCTCTTGGACCAAAATTTCAATTTCTATTTTTTAAATAAACAGGTAGCAATACAACCAAATATTTAGGGGTACTCTCCCTAGAAGTAGCTGAATGAGATGGTCCTTAGGATGTCAAGGTACTAATCATTTTGGCTACTTAAATACTATCACATGTTTGACTAAAATATTTTTAAAATCATTAGGCTAGCTAGAATTAAGAAATATACCAAATTGAATGAAATAAAGTTAAGCAATGATCCCATGGGAGTCCTTCTTAAGGATTTTCTCCATATAGTGTGAGCTTATGGCACTGGTTGATCCCAATAAGAGGCCATTTAATGTGTATTTTTACCCATTATTATATAACTTCCTCAATTTTTTTGAAAAGTCACAAAAAATTGGTCTAATTATGCATAGCCATTAAACCCCAATAACTACATCACATCCTCTTGAGAAATAATAAGTATGTTCAATTTGAGATTATAGTCACCCACTAAAGTACAAACATTATCGTATTTTATTTTATAAATAAACATTCGTCCATTTGAAATCTTAACTTCAATCTTGAATAGGGGGTATACTAAATAGTCCTTATGTTTGGCTAGTTTAGGGTCAATGAAATTATGTGTGCTTATTGAGTCAATGAGAATAGTGAGGGTATGTTTATTGAAATACCCTTTTACCTTCATAGTTTGAGGAGTGGTTACACCCGCAAAAGCATGTACTAAAATTTATGGTTCAAAATTTTTATGGATGGGGTCTTCCACTTCCTTTTCATTTTATTAGGACTCTTGAGAATCTTTCCATTCATTCATATTAGGAGGTGATTTGACATCGAGTAAGTACAAGTTATATTCAACACATGTATGACCCTATGTGAAAATTTTAACATAGTTATAACTCTACCATGTTTCTTGATGAGCTCACATTTTAGCCTCTATGAGGAATTTAATGGGGGTTATTTTTAGAGGTGGGTTTGTTATGTTGCATTGTGATGTGGATGGTTTGAATATTTTTTTTGAATAACAACATTTGGATATGAGATTATATTTACCTAACTTGGCCAACATAAGAGCTTCCATAATATGCTCAGGCTTGAACATTTTTGCCTCAAAGTAAAGTTCATATTTTATGTCACTTATGAAGAAACTATTGAAAACATCATCAGATAAACCTCCAATTTGATTTTCCAATTTTTGATATTCAATTTTTTAGTCTTAAACTGTTATATTGATGTGTGTTTTATGCACATCTGATAATAATCATGAGGTAACCTCTAAAATTGTGGGATCTTGGTAAATATTGACTTCAATCCAGGGCACAAGTTATAGGTATTGGGTCTTGTAGTGACCAGTGGTGGAATGACCAAGAATGAAACAACTGTTAACTGAGATGGTTTAAATATGGATATGAATCCTATATTCACTTGGGTTGAATGGAATGGATATCAATTTAACTAAAGTGGGAAATATTTAAAGAAACCAAAAATAAAGGGAAGGGTATGGAAAGAAAGAGGATATGTAAATAGAGAGCATTAATTCTTTCTAACCAACTTTAGAACAAGGACAAATGTCAAAGGATGAATGCTTTCAACTTGTTACTTTAACACACAAAAATGAAAAACATGGTAAATAGGTCTGAGGAATACAATGCAATTAACTCCTATTTATAAAATAAAGGTTGTTTTTATTAAGACTAATGTAACATTTATTAATATAAAATTATATCTAATACTAAATATCACCTTTGAATGGCTATAACTCAATCTAAAAAGTTGCATCAAATGATGTTTCTACACATAAGATCTATCAACCTAAAATTATTGTTGCACATTTTCAATTAATAAAAACTTTACTAACTTATAAAAATCTACTTGAAACTACTATATCATATATCATAAAACTAAGCTACTAGTTAGATTAAAATGCATAAAAAACTATAATGTAGACGTGAAAGAGAAAGCTATGCAACGCATATTTTTTAGAACAACTAGAAAGGTATCTATCTATATTGAATAAAAAAAATCTCCTCCCTTTGAAATGTGGGAGATATATGTATATATAGGATTGGGATGGGGATGTCTCATCGACAAAGGATTTTTTCTCAGGTGTGGTGGGTAAGTGGTAGGGGAATTTAAAACATTCTTTGGATGCTCTATTATTATTATTATTATTATTATTATTATTATTATTATTATTATTATTATTATTATTATTATTATTATTATTATTATTATTATTATTAGTTTTTATTTCTTTGATTAAATTTTTGGAATGGCTATAATGGGTTTTTCATGTCATATGTTTGATAAAATGTATCACTATGTATTAATGTCCCCTGAGCATGGATTTATGAGTAATACTATTCTAGGGGGTAAAATGTATGTACTTTCCTTTGTTATCTCTTCAAAATTGATATTCACTTTGTTAATTAAAAAAATTTGCATTGTAATTTCTTATATTTGTTTAGCCCCTATTGCTCATTTTATTCTCATTCCTTGTAATAAATGGTAACCTATATTGGAAAAAACTAGGTGGCAATAAAAAGTCTTAGATTAAGTCAAACAAGGGTACAAATGTGTTGTATGAGTAAGAACATACAAGGATATCCAAGAAAGGTGTAACATTTTGGCCTTGATCCAACTTCACCATTTAATTAACTCTAGTTTTATTCTATCCACTCTTCAAATATATTTTACAAGATATTTCAAGATATATAGCTAATCATGAGAATAAAAAGATGAATCTTATCTCTTACTATCACTTTATTAAGAATCTGATAGTCCATGCACATGCTATTATATTGTCCTCATGTATACCCTTGTTTTAATTATCTCCAAGATTGATAATTATAAGAAGTTTGAGAGTTAGGGCTCAAATTTGAAATGGTGATCCTCTATAGTAGAAGGGAATTGCTTGTTAGTAGAACAAGGGAATACATATAAAATAATTCATAAATAGAACGTCGATCTAAAGGCTTGTAAGTATTGGGTGAAACACTGTGATCATAGTAAAAAATTATGAATTTGACTATAATTTTGTCTCAAATGTTAGTAAAGGAAGTGATTAGTTTATGTATTTCATCTTGTGTCCTTGAGAGATTAAGAGTGAGATGAAACTACCACAAAGGATTGAGGCAACCATTCAATTGGCCCCCTAATTCCTATTTTCACTATAACCTCTTCAATCCCAAATTCCTCTTCAAGGACCCTAAAGTTGGGATGAAAATTTTCCACATGGACCAATATCTCGTGTTCTTATTCTTTCCATTCATTCACTACTTATAATATTTTTTCTTCGATCTTTGGAATACACACTACAGTGTATTTTTGTTCATCTAGTGGTTATTTGATTTTTAAGCCATTACATTTGACGAGTAGGTGGCTTGATAATGGTTATTATCTCAACATGTTGCTTAAAATATTATGAGGTATTTTATTCATTACAACTACTCAAAGGATTATATAGGTTAACTACCAATCACTAGGATTAATGCCATATCTAAGCCATGATTTGAGTATTTTTGGATTGATTAGTGAGAAATTAATGCCCATATATATATGCAATGATTTTACATAATGAATACTAAAATTTAATGCTTCTGATTATTTTTATAAAATTAATATGAGGGGAAAACCTAGAAATATACCTAAAACATATTAATTTAGTTGTGTCAACAAATGTTAAGATCCAATGACCAATTGGACTTTGAAATCAACTTTTAATGACTTCATATAATTAGGTACATTCCAAATGTATTATAGGTGTAGGTTATGGATGGAAAATAAAATTAAATGTATCATGAATTATGATACATAATATTTTTGTTGTGTGATCAAAATAATTACGTAATTTATTTGCACTTATTGATCAAATCAAAATATCCATAATTTTTTCAAGCAGAAATACAATATCTATTTTATGCTAGTATATTTTTCTAGCATAATGTTGAAAGTAAAAATAATGAAATGGAGGCATTGAATCATTTTAGTTAAAACAATCCTTCAATTTCACTTAACATCCATGAAGCATTCATTCACATACATACATTAACCAGTGCATACACAAACAACTATGAAATTAAATAACATGAGAGCATAGGATATATGTGGAAAAACTTCTTGGAGATTAAAACCCACTAATGAAAATATTGGAATACAATAATATAAATAATTAATAAAACTTTTAGTGAGGCACCAACCCCACAAGGAGTACCAACCCCTCATTAGTCAAGCACCAACTCAACTAGTCCTTTAGCAAGCACCAACTTGCAAGGAGGCTCCAACCCCCTAGGTAACTCAGCACCAACTTAGATACCTTGAAAATATAATCACCTTATAATACCTATTTATCACTCAAATAAATATTACCTCCTTATTTTTCTCTTATCACTCTATTATCTTTATCAAAATAGCCTATTAGGCCTTCTTGCTCAACTAGCCCTTTCCTTGGCAGAATTAGGTCAAATTGCCTTGCTCTTCAACTATATAAACATAGTTAGATATTCATGGAATATTAATCACACATATATTATAATATTAAATCCCTTTACCTAATTTCCAAAATTCTATATCATTTGTTCATATACTCAATATTCTAACTAGTCAAATTAGGCCTATTGGACCTTCTCTTTATACTTGACTCTTGTTCTTACCCATATAGGCCAGACAAGAACCTAACCATGATTTTATAAACATTGGAATATATCAAAAAACACTTTTCATAAGTGTAAAAACCATTACATAGGTCGGTCATTACCCTTAAGGGCCAAAACCACCATTAGGTGCAATAAAGACCTAATGTAATTAGGCCTTCTTGGAACACCTTTAGCCTCCAAAAATGGATTAAAAACTTAATATATGATTTAGTTATACCATTTATAATATAAAATTATGTCCCCAAAACCATTTATCTCATTTCACTCTTTGAACCACATAATTAGGTCTACTCGCCAATAAGCCTTCTTAATGTCAGAAAGTTTGTCTTACAAATCTGAATCATATACTCAAATTTTCCACATAAGCATACTAAAAAATCACATGTATAGAATATATATGACCTATGTTTAAACATAATGTCCATTATAATCCATCATATAGATCAAAATGCCTCTAACTGATCAACTTCATATGCTTACTCAAAACTATATACATGGCTTAAGAACCCAATCAAAATCCTTTGACTTTTCACACCTTCATAGAAGTTTATCATGCATAAAATGTGTAAAATTAACCTATGAGACATAAAATAAATTTTAATTTTAATTTTATTCATCAAATCTATGAAAAAATACTTAGGAACAACATTCTCACTCATGCATAAAAAATTGTCTGTAGCACCAAAAACACAGTCAAGAAGATCAAATCTTAAAACAGCTATGGGAACACTTTTATGATATTAAAATGGATTTTAATTATACGTAATCATACTTATAACATATATATATATATATATATATATATATATATATATATATATATATATATATATATATTACAATTTTCAATATCAATATTGGTCTTACATACCAATCTCACATCTTCACCCTACATAGACTTCACTATGTTAGATAGATCACTTTGAGAACTTTTAGCATGTTTGTGTGCATCACAAAAACTTCTAAGCAAAGGGGATATGAGGTATATATATTGAGAAATGACCTAATGCATTTTTATCCAACCCTAATCCTCTACAACCAATCCCTAATATCTTTCTCACTACTACCTAGTTTTCTCATTTTCTTATTCATTAGGCCTTTTTAGCAATATGATAAATTCCATGACCAATTTAGTAGATTTTAGGTCTAAAATATACTCAAAAAATTACATGGGTATAAAATACATGTCTCACACATCATCCTCCATACATTTTCATGATTTTACTTGGTCAATCTTGCTTGATACATTAAAATTCTAAGAAACAAGGGGTTTTCTATAGCTTCTACTCACTCTTATGACAAACCAAAACCACTTAAGTCAATCTTGCCTACTACATTAAAATTATGAGAAACAAGGGGTTTCTTGTAGCTTCTACTCATTCTTATGAAAAACTAAAACCACTTATAGAAACATGGAAGAAGCATTTATATGTTCCAAACATAAAAATAGATCAACAAAACCATTTTGAGCCATAACTGACAAAATCTTTCCCATCAGGGCATTATGAGGGTTTTAGGAGGGTTTTGACTTGTTTTCCTTCTTAAAAATCCTTCATAAAGGATTTCCACTCATATAAAAAATTAATCATAAGAAATTCAATTTAATAAATTTCCCAACTTACATGAACTACTCAGGATCTCATTCAAAGGTTTCACGTGCCAATGAGCATAAGAAAATTCTTCTTTAGTTTGCAACACCCCATTTTGTGCACACAAAAAACCTTAACACCAATTTTCATGATTTTTAATTTAGGCCATGACCTCAAAATTGGTAAACACACTTAACACAACCTCTCACACCTCTTTCTATTATCTTAAGATATTTGACACCTTGGTAAATGATCTTAACCCCTCATTAGGCCATACTAGATCTCTTTGATCATTGGGCCTTGAACTGCCAATCACACTTAGACCAAGATCACACCTTGAAACCTCAGGTACTATTCTCAAAACCTCATTGTCATGTAAAGTTACCTCATACCTTTATCATAAATTTCCATCCATCAACTCCCAAGTTTCATACTGCTTACCTCATCATGATACCAAGCTTGTGCCTCCACACTAGGTCTCTCAAGTACATGACTTATGAAATCAACATCAAGAAAAACAATGACAAATCAAAATGACATCAATGAAACTTTCATGACATCAATGAAGAATTCAAACATACCTTAGAACACATTCTCAACAGTCTCCCCATTTGTCATTGATGGCACCCACTTGGAGAAGCTTCTCTTATTAGGATACATCTCCCCAACACAAATTAATCTCCCCCATTGACATTAATGACAAAGCACTACCTATAAAAACACTTCAATTTATAAGAATGAAAGATCATATCAACAAGATCCCCTATCTTATTGCATACCTTAGACATATTTTTCTTGATAAATTGATATGACTCCCCCTTTGGTCTCATAACTTGTGCACTTATTTCCTACTCTTTGGAGCTAAATCACCTCCTTATTATCACCCCTTATCTATAGAGAATTTTTGACATTACCAAGACTTTGAATTGGTTTTATCAAGTCATCATACGAACTCTTTTTGACCTATTTCTTGTCATCACTCCTATAACAAACTCTTGACTGAACCTTGAATTTAAATGTCATCAACAAACACAACACTCCCCCTATGACCGAGCATCCTTAATACTTCTTGCTTACAAGTTAAGTGCCTACATGAATCTTAATGGAGTCACCTCTGCTATAGGAAACTAGAACAACATAAACTCAGGAAATTCCTAGATCTCCATGTAGTTACTAGACTAACTTTCCTTCATGATCCTTTTAGGCTTGAATAGTCATTTTGGCTTGACCTCTTAAATATTCTTTTAAAAAATACTCTGACTTGGTCTATTGGTATTGACTCTTTCATCAAAAAACTGAGCTGATAAAGAGAATTCTTGGCATTCCTTTACATCTTGACTATGCTTCACCATGGCAAATAGTCCACTTGGACTTGCATACTGGTCATCAACCTTAACTACCTTGGGTTCCCACTCATTGTATTTTCTTCTTTCTTGTACTCTTGGAACCTCAACTTTCTTATTTTTTCTTTAGAAACCATGCTTATAGTATTTTTCATTATGACCAACCTTTTGATAGTTTAAACATACTATTAATTTTAGTGGAAACACACCATGGCCCATACCTCTTGAAGAATGACTCTTCTTATAGTTTCATACATATTCATTCTTATAGGGCCTTCTACAATGCCTTTCTCTATGTCCAAATTGGTTACATGAATAGCAATATTCATTGAAAGAGTTAGCATACCTTATATTATTAGGCTACTTGATAGCATTAGATTTTATTCTTCTAGTACCCTCATTCTTTGATTAATTATTGACCTTATTAATCACATTAGCATTCTTCTTTTGGTCTCTATTGAAACCAAGGCCTATTTTATCATTAGTAGTCTTTTGACTACTTAGAATGTTATCTAGATCATAAGTACTCTTTTTAAACCTCACAAAGTACTTAACTTTACTTGATGTCTGATCCAACTCAAATCTCAAGGACTCCACTTCAGTTACATACCTTGCACATGCTTCTTCTTTGGTCTTTATACAAGCAGTCACAATCTCAAGCTGAGTCTCTACCTGTTTGACTATTTCATCTTGTTCCTTAGAATCATTTCTTAGCCTAGCTTCAAATAAGTTGATTTGATCCTCATAGTATTTGATAAGATACCTCATCATATTATTATTCTTCTTTACCATCTTTAGTTCTTTTAGACTATTAATCAACTGAGCCTCAAAGTCTACCTCATCATCTTCTTCATATGAATCACCAACATCACCTCTAATCCATATGGACTCTTCTTGATTTGAACATATTTCTTCCTCATCCATGAAGAGAAATTAATTGAAATTAGGTCCATCACCTTCATGGTCACTCTTAGAATCACTTCTCTCACTCTCATTAGATGAGATGTAATCTTCCTTACTGTATAAACTTCTTTTATTCTTGAAAAACTTCTTCTTGTCATCATACCTTCTAAAGATTTTCTTCCTCTTATCAGACCTATAAGACATTTTATCATCATCATGACCTTAATTATGCTCTTCATCATCCTTTACCTTATTCTTATGAGGGAACTTGTTAGAAAAGTGTCTAATCTTCCTATAATTAAAACATTTAAAGGGAAGTTTTCCCTTGTATTTACCTGAGACTATCTTCAACTTTATTGTTAACATAGATATCAACTCATCATCATCAAAATCAGATTCATCATTATCTTTAACTTTATTACCTTGTGTCTTCTTCTCTTTTATATTATTAATTTTCCTTGAATGCACCTTCCTTCTTTGTAGGTCTTCCTTCACTTGTCCTCATCTTATAGGGTATTAGGGTGCCATGAAGTCCATCCATCTCTAGCTTGTCTAAATCTTACATCTATTCAACAATAGATACCTTAAAATCAAATTTAGGAGTTAGAGATCTCAAAACCTTGTGAAAAATAGTAGACTCTTTCAAATCTTCACCTATACCTCTTAGATGTTGACCACTTCATCAACCCTCAATAAGTAGGTTGCAATGGTCTCATCTTTATTCATTTTTAGGCTTTAAAGTTATCTTCTATGGGTTTGCAACTTGGCCAATTTGACCTTGGAGTATCCCTCATGAATAGTATTAAAATTGTACCAAATTAATTTGGTAGACATATAGTGCATCAAATTCATAAGTTCTACCTCTAATAGGCCACACATAATACCATTCATTGCTTTTGAGTATTTTCACTACCCTTCTTTCTTGCTGTATCTATAAGAAGAATAGGGGGTGCAACATATCCATCTAAGACTAAATTAAAAACATCATGACCTTGAGAAATTAAATATATACTCATCTTTACACTCCAAAAAACATAATTAGATCCATTAAAAAATGAATCCTTGATTTTAGAAAAAACACCTTGTGTTTGACTAGTCATCTTTACTTGCTTAGAATCTCCTTTAGGTTATTAGACCTCCTTGAAAGGACATAATATAATACCAAATGTTGGAAGTAAAATTATTGATATGGGGGATGAATTAGTTTCCTTAAAACAATCCTTCAATTTCACTTAACATCCATGAAGCATTCATTCATATATATACATTAACCAATGCATACACAAGCAACTATGAAAGTAAACAACATAATAACATAGGATATATGTGGGAAAACCTCTTGGAGAATAAAAAACATTGATGCAAAAATTGGAATATAGTCATATAAGTATTGAATCAAAATTTTAGTGAGGTACCAACCCCACAAGGAAAACCAATCATTCACTAGTCAAGCACCAACTTAACTAGTCCTTTAGCAAGAACCAACTTACAAGGAGACTCCAACCCCCTAGGTAACTCAAAACCAAATAAAATACCTTGAAAATTTGATCACCTTAGAACACATGTTTATCACTCAATTAAATATGACCTCCTTTTTCTCTTCTCACTCTATTATCTTTCTCAAAATAGCCTATTAGACCTTCTTTCTCAACTAGCCCTTTCCTTGGCAGAATTAGGTCAAATGACCTTGCACTTCACCTATAAAAACATATTTATATATTCATGTCATATTAATCACACCTATATGATAATATTTAATCCCTTTACCTCGTTTCCAAAACTCTATATCATTCGATCATATGCTCAATATTCTAACTAGTCAAGTTAGGCCTTTTAGACCTTCTCTTTATACTTGACTCTTGCTCTTACCCATCTAGGTTGGCCAAGAATATCAACATACTTTTATTACCCTTGGAATAAATAAAAAACATGTTTCATAAGTGGAACAACATTGCATAGGTTGATAATACCCTTAAGGGCCAAAACCATCATTAGGCCTTATAGATACCTAATGTAATTAGGCCTTCTCTAAGCACACATTTCACTTAGGCCTTCTTGGAACACCTTGATCCTACATAAAAAATTAAACACTTCATACATTATTAAATTATAACCATACTAAGCTCACCTTATGTACCCAACACCATTTAACTCATTTCAATCTTTGAACCACACAATTAGGTCTACTCACCAATAAGTCTTCTTATTGTCAGAAAGTTTGTCTTGAAAATATGAATCATATACTAAACTTTACCACATAACCATAATAAAAATTCACATAGATATAATCTCTATGAACTTAGGTTAAACATAATTTTCATTAGAATCCATCAAATAGAGTAAAAGGCCTTTAACTGATAAACTTCATATGCTTAATTAGAACTACATATAAGGATTAAGAACCCAATCAAAATCCTATTGGAAGCACAAAAATTGAGATGGGGGGTGAATCAGTGTGAAAACATTTCATTAAATTCCATTCATCATTATTTAACCATTAAAACTCGAATAGAGATATATAAATGCATAGAAGAGTAATCACATAAGCATGAAGTAAGATATCAACACATGAACACCAAATCTATGTGAAAAAATCTCATGGAGGATTAAAAAAAATATCAAAACACTTGTAATACTACCCTATAATCAATGAAACAACATTTAGTGAGGCACCAACCCCACAAGGAACACCAAGCCCTCCCTAGTTAGGTACCAACCCAACTAGTCTTTTAACATGCTCCAACTTACAAGGAGGATACAACCCCCTAAGTTACTTGGAACCAACACATCCAATTCAAGGACACTTATTCAAGCTCAAAATTTCAATGCATCTCCAAATATCTATTGACCAAGAACCAACCCATCTAAGGTAAGTTTAATCACCTCAAGATACCTTGTTATTCTCTCAATTGATGGTGACTTATTCTTCATCTCTCTCTCTTCTATATCTACATTCCATTCTCTATCATACACTTATTAAAATCATTTAATGAATATACTTATGGTATCTCACCTCATTCAACTCACTTCAACCTTATACCCCTCTTAGATAGCCTCCTAGGCTTACTTGCTTAACATGCCTCTTCTAGGACTATTAGGTCCACTAACCTAGTTATCCACTTGTAAAATCTATTATAAATTCAACATGATTTATATATTATTTTTATGGAACTCAATTACCTAATTATTCTCCTTTAAGGTCTATTTCCTTCACTTCTATCCACACTCCTCTAACTAGCTCAAATAGGTCGATTAGGCCTTGCTTTTATACTCAACACTTATTCTTACCCATCTTGGTCAGCCAAGGACCTTACCACACTTTATCACTATTTAAATATGTCATCAAACACATTAAACACAAGAAAAAATAACTCCATAGGTTAGTCATACCCCTTAAGGGCCAAAACCTCCATTAGGCCTAAAGGAGACCTAATGTAATTAGGTCGGTCTTAAGCACATGTTACACTAGAGTCACTTGGAACACATTTAGCCTCCACTAATGATTTAAAAACTTCAAAAAATTATAATATATACCCATGATGACATGAATTTATTTCCACACCACCTGTACATCCAAGTCACCACTTGAACCATGCTATTATGCTTACTCGCCATTAGCCCTTTATACACAAGAAAAGTCTATCTGATAAAATTGAAGAATTAAATCAACTTTCTCAAACAACATACTCAAAAAATTACATTAATAGAGTAAAAATTAACTCATGGTCTCTACCATGTACATTTGACATCACCAAATAGGTCAAATGACCCCAAATTGATTCATTTCACAAGCTCACTCAGAACTATATGTAGGCTACACAAACCCAACTAAATGCTTTTGACTTTTCAAACCTGAATAAGGAATTCTCATGAGTATAAAATAATTATAATTAACCTTTTAGAATTTTATACTATCTTAATATACATTGGATTCTCCTACTTATTCCAAATCACTTCAAACTTACCTTTGCAGTATGATTGCTCAAAAATGCCAACAGGTCTGTCAACACAGTCTTGTAGAAGTTTGTCTTTAAAACTTATAAGAGTGATTCCAAGACATATCATGCACATTAATAGATCCTTTATATATATATATATATATATATATATATATATATATATATATATATATATATATATATATATATATATATAATTATCTAATATTTATATCTCAAAATCTAGTGACAATCATTGGCGTTACAAACCAATCTCTCAAGCCACTCTCTCACAGTCCTTACACAATCTGGTAAGCCATTTTGGTTTCCATATATTAATAACTTAGAGTAACTCACAACATTAAATTAGGATTTTATAGTTTATTTAAGTCTCAAACAACATAAAAATGTTCATTATAAATAATTAATCTTGTCATAGAGTCTCAAACCCTTCACTTCACCTAGCACACTTGGAATAATCAATCTGTCTTAAGAACTAGTCATGATGATCATGACTCTTAAAACCTGTAGGATTAATTAATTAAACTTAAAATTAATTTTTATGATAATAAGACATACTTATAAAAATTTAAAATAAAAATTTATAGATTTATAATGGAATATATGGATCAAATAGATCAAACTCTGAAACTTACTATTTCACTATCCATCTCCACTTAGACAAGCCATCTTGAGAACACTTTATTACCTATATGTGAAAATATCAAGAATTTATAAACCAGTGGAAAATGAGGTATAGGTATTAAAAAAATAACCCCAACAATTTTATTCATCCCTAATCATCTAAAACCAATCCCTAATCTCTTTCTCACTATGAATGTTTTTTCTCACTATTTTCACTCTTTGCTAGTTTAGTGATATGTCAATTATGTGAGAAAATTAGTTGAAAACAAAGGTATATACTGTAAAAAAATACCATGGACATAAATAAAGAGTCTTAACCTTCAACCTCTATTTATTTTCATGCATTGACCTAGTCAACCCTACTTGTAGTATCAAATTCTTTAGAAACAAGCATATTTTTGTAGCTTCCACTCACTGCCGTAAAAAAATAATACCACATAAATATTAATTATAGATTAATATAAAACATAAAAATATCAAAAAATACTTACCAATAAATTATAGGACATTATCAACAAGATTTCTCTAATTAGGTCACTATAAGGGTTTTGAGAGGGTTTTAGACCAGTTCTGGTATTAACGATTATTCATACAATATTGCTCCTCATATGCCAAAATAACACTTATATATTTAATACAATACCATTCCCCATATCTCATAAA
Organism: Torreya grandis; assembly: GCA_037957365.1. Classification (NCBI taxonomy): domain Eukaryota; kingdom Viridiplantae; phylum Streptophyta; class Pinopsida; order Cupressales; family Taxaceae; genus Torreya; species Torreya grandis. The sequence goes on along the minus strand of JARHVA010002124.1, from coordinate 385,959 downwards.
ATAATCATCTCCCCATGCAATTATCATATGTGCCAATGAATATTGGAATTTCCTTCTTAGGTCTATAATTCTTCACTTTACATGCTCAAGAGACCTTAAAGCCAAATTTCATGCTTCCTTCTTCAATACATGACATCATACTTGGTAAACACCCTTTAAATAACCTTTAAAAACTTAATCCATGCTCACATGTGCTTAAACACCTTGGAAACTCTTCTTGATCCTTCATTAGGCCATACTAGGTCTCCATGCACGTTAGGCCTTGAACTGCTAGTTATGCTTGGATCTTGAAAACACTTGTAAACCTCTTGCACTAATATAAAAATTTCATCCACATGTAAGATGAAATTATAAAAATATCAAATTATTCCAACCTTTTTCACACAATTCTTATACTGTTTGCCTCATCAAGTTACCAAGCTTGTGCCTTCTTATTAGGTCTTTCCATGTAGGAGCTAAACCTCAATGCCTGACCTTGGAGTTATTATAAAGGTTTATTTGAATTATACAAATGTTTTCAAATTTTAAACATATTATAATATTCCATAACAATTATTTTCACAATTTAAAGCTCATACATATCTATGCCATCATCACCATGCCTCACAATGCTTCATGCCTATATCAAGACAAGACTAGGTTTCTCAATACATGATGTGTAAATAGAATTGTTACCATGAAATTGGTCAGTAATGACCTTATCACAACAATAATGTCAATACACATAATCACTCTCTTTCAAATTATATATTTAAATTAAATATTGCTCATAATCTTGTCAAAACACAACCTTGTTCCAAGACTTTATGTAGAACATAAAGACCTACTAGATCATGCTTAATTCATCAAGAATACTTACCATGTGTATTGAAAAGAGAACCTCTATGACATAAATTAAATTTGATTACCTTTTAAATCAATGAAAACCTTAATTCCATAAACACACCAATAGGAACATACCTCGATAATCTCCCCCTTTGTCATTGATGTCAAACACTCTAACACAGTAGACCATTCTCATTCATCCTTAAGATGGATCTCCCCATAAAGTATTTTTAACCCTTAAAAATTAATTAAAAATATCATATACACTCTCAAAAGGTCATCTACACACAATACATTTATTCTAGGACCTGATTATTTCACTGAATAAGCAAGCTCCCCCTTTGTCCATGCATACTTCTCAAGCCATATGAGTTAGCTACCCCTAACTCCATGTTCCACGTAGATCATGCGATATAAAACCACAACCCAAGTATAAACATATCTCATTTGATTACCTTCAAATAGAATTCTCAAGTCATTATGGCTTGACTCAACTCTTAACACCTTCAAAAAATCATCTCAACCAACTAGGCCTGCATACAACTTTATAAGCATTGTTTTTGTAAGAACAATATGAATTATTTATCTGAACATACTCTTCAATAGGTATATTGAATTAAAATATATTATTTATGGTTAATCAAACCATCATAGTTTGGATAAGCTGATAACACCCTTCTTGGTACACTCTACTTACTGGGTTAACCACTCACTGTGTAGAACTACTATGATATTTTTCCTAACACATACAACTCATCATATCACTCTTAAAACACCAAAAAGACATTGGAATATCTGAGAAAATAGTCTCTACCTTTTATGGCATTGGTCTTGTAGACCAATCTTCAAATATTACTTTATTAGTACTGTCTTTGCTTTTTAGACAACACCTTAGGCTCATATCTACTGAAGTAGACAAATTTAAAGACACAAAGGTCCTTACTTTAACAAAGCATCTTCTTGAAAACATATTCAATTTGATCTTATAGAGACTTATACACACTAGGCCTATCTACAAATAATATCATTGTTCTAAAGAATAATCTTAGTAGTCTAAACACATGTCATAACAATAGACTCTTTATGCAAGTAGTCTTAATCCCTTTATGTTTCACAAGCCATCATGGGTCAGACCATCTCAAAATGAATCCCACCTAGTAAGAAGTCAGTTAGGTATTATATGACCTCAATCTCTATGGCATACCTTCATCAAATATTGTTCACATGCTTTGACATTCACCAAGATCACTTGAATCCCCATGGTAATGATTCAAATAAATCAATTTTGCAGTCATCTTACATTTACTACCTTATCATTATTTCACTATCCCATGAAGTCTTGAAAACCTCATTCATGCTTGTCATGTCAAAAGTTTAAAACAACTGCATCATTATCCAAAATGACCTTGTTGATAATTGACTATGCTTATAAGGTACAATCATCTTTTTAGATCTTCATATCCTCATTGGTCTTGTAGACCAATCTATAACTCATATGTTAGGAATAAATACAAAAATTGACGCAAAACAATTTCTTAGAATCACAATAATAATAATAATAAATAAAGATGTAGAAAGAACATAATTAAACATGCATTATAAGAAGACTAGATTTAATATGGTTCACCCAATGTGGGCTACATCCACCAAGAAATACTTACTCAAATTTTATTACAAGCCATGAGAGTATAAACCACTCTTAGATCAATCTTCTCACAATTACAATGTACAAATATAGTTTGGATCTATGCTCAACAAACCCTCCTAAATTCACACCCAAATTCACACACTCTATTCTTCCTTCTCAAACCCTTGTTCACAATGATGTATTAAATACAAAAATATCCATATATAATATTACATTAACAAAGCAATATTACAAAGAAATGGGTAGCAAAACCATGGGCGTACTCAACCCAAAATGGCTTCCCATTAAAGGGGTCCAATTTTTTTTTGGGGGGATACCACACTTGAACCCCTGTTTATAAGGGGCTAAAGCCTTTGAACCCTTGCTTGGGGACTACCACCCCTAAACCCCCACTTTTCAAGGGCTGCCACCCCCAAATCCCCACTCAAGGCTGACCTGGCCCCAAACCTTAATGAGAAAAACATATAGAGTGTATAGTATATTTAAATGTACACTATTTGAAATACAATGTAATTTAGAAATAGGCTCCACAACACAACAATCTCCCACTTAGAGACTGATTTCCACTGAGCAAGCTTCTCAACCCTTCACTATCATCTATGAAGCCCAACCAAAACTAAACATAGATTCATTTTCTCCCTTGTGACCACCTTGGTCATCATATCTATAGGATTCTGACTAGTATGAATCTTATATAGCTTTAACTTATCTTCCTCCAAAGATATCCTTATGAAATCATACCTTAACTGTATATGCTTCATCCTAAAGTGGAAAGTGAAGTTCTTCACTAGATGTATAACACTATGGCTATCACTGTATAGCTTCCCTTCCTCCTGCTTATGTCTTAACTCTTAAGGAAATTATTGTAACCAAATAATTTATTTTCTTGCCTATGTGGCAACAACATACTTAGCCTCTATGGTTGACAAAGCCACAAGTTTTTATAGTCATGAAATCTAACTCACTATTGTGTCACCTATAGTGGAAAGTGAAGTTCTTCACTAGATGTATAACACTATGACTTTCACTGTATAACTTCCATTCCTCTTGCTTATGCCTTAACTCTTAAATAAATTATTGTAACCAAATCATTTCTTTGCTTGCCTCTGTGATAACAACATACTTAGCCTCTATGGTTGACAAAGCCACAAGTTTTTATAGTCATGAAATCTAACTCACTGTTGTGTCACCTATAGTAAATACATATCCTATTGTACTCCTCTTACTATCTAAATCCCTATTCATTTTTGAATCTACATAACCATGCAAATTGGTGTCCAATCTACCATATCTTAAAACTATCCCCATGGTCCCTCTTAAATACCAAAGGATCCACTTTACTGCATTCTAGTGTTCTCTACCTAGATCACTCACGTACCTATTTACTGCTCCTATTACATGGGAAATATCTAGCCTAGTACACACCATGGCATACATCAAACTACCAATAGTTGATGAGTATGGTACATGTGACATATGGATTCTCTCTTCCTCTATCTTGGGATAATGCTCCTTTGATAACTTGAAATGACCTACCAAAGGAGTCCCAACTGGTTTAGCATCCTACATATTGAACCTCTCTAAGACCTTTTCGATGCACTCTTCCTGGGATAAATTCAGATTTTATTTCTTCCTATCTTGATATATTCTCATACCAAGAATTTGTTTTGCTGCTCCTAAATCCTTCATAGCAAAAAAATTACTAAGTTGTTATTTTAGTACCTTTATTTCCTGCATGTTCTTACTTGTAACTAAAATGTCATCAACATACAAATAAAGAATAATGCACTCACCATCATCAAACTTCTTGATATATACACAATGGTCTAAGTGACACCTGAAGTATTGTTGCTCCATCATAAAACTATCAAATTTCTTATACTATTGTTGTGGAGCTTGTTTCAGGCCATACAAGCTCTTCTTCAATTTGCACACCATTTTATTCTTTCTTATGGCCTCATATCCTTGTGGCTTCTCCATATACAAGTCCTCCTCCAAATCACCATGAAAGAATGCAGTCTTCACATCTAGCTACTCTAAGTGCAATTTTTTTGCTGCCACTATCCCAAGAACAATCGTAATAGAAGTCATTTTTAGCACTAGGGAAAATATTTCATCAAAATCAATTCCCTTCTTTTGTGCAAAACCCTTTACCACAAATAAATCCTTGTACCTTTTCTTGCCTCCATCATCTTATTTAAATCTATACACCCACTTGTTCTATAATACTCTCTTACCTTCAGGTGGGATTACCAAATCCCAAGTTTGATTTTTAATGAGAGACTGATGCTCCTCATCCATAACTTGCTCCCACTTCTTCCTGACATATACCTAAATTGATTCTTCAAAACATTCTGTCTCTCCATTATTAGTGAGTAGTAAATAATTAAGAGATAGAGAAAAAAATTTAGGTTCCCTTCTTACCCTAGAATACCTTCTCACCACAGGAGTTTGGGGTTCTTATGGAGTAGGTGCATGAACTAGTTGTTTGGACACTGTAACATCTACATTATCTTTTAGTACTATGTACTCTTTTCTAGAATCCTCTTTTTGATCCTGTAACTACTATTTATACATGACTTTCTCATTAAAGAAAACATCCCTAGACCTAAAGATTTTATTGTCTTTAAGACTCCAAATCAAAAAATCAAAGTCATCCTCCCCATAACCAATAAAGGTGATTTTTTTAGATTTAGCCTCTAACTTGGTGTTATCATCCTAATCAATATGAATGAATGCTTCACAACCAAATATTTTAAGAAATGAATAATCAATCTTCTTACTAGACCGAGCTTCCTTAGGTATGCCTCCATCCAAAGCAGATGAAGGACCTCTATATATCAAATATACAATTATGTTTACTATTTCTACCCAAAATTGAAGAGGCAGTCCTGCATGTAACTTCATGCTCCTAGCACACTCCATGATAGTCCTGTTCATCCTTTCTAACACTCCATTCTACTATGGAGTTCTTGGAACCATCCTCTATCTATGAATTCCATTCTTTGAATAGTAATAAAAAAATGCATTGCTGCAATATTCCCCACCATTGTCTGACCTAAGACATTTTAACTTGAGACCTATTTCATTCTCAACCAAGGCTTTCCATCTTTTAAATGCATCAAACACATCATATTTTCTCTTAATGTCATACACCCAAACTTTCCTAGTTGCATCATCAATAAATGTGACATAATAAGATGACTCACCAATAGAAGATACCTAAGTCAGCCCCCATACATCTGAATGAACCAACTCTAACTTATTCTCCTTTCTCATGGGTCCAACCTTGAGAAACTTTACCCTTTTATGTTTTCCATACACACAATCTTCATAAAAATATAAATTAGATCCTTTCAATCTAGGTAACTAATCCTTCAAAATTTTCATATCCTTTTGGCTCATGTGACTGAGCCTATTATGCCACAAAGTTACATCTACATCTGTAGTAGATAAATTATAATAATTAGCACTACTTGATAAATACAGGGTACCAACATTTTCACCTCTTACTACCACAAGAGCACCCTTTGTCACCTTCAAAGAATCTACTGTAAATGTTACCATACAACCTTCACTATCTAATTGTCCTACAGATATCAAATTCCATCTCAACTTAGGCACATGCCTAACATCCTTTAGTAGCTAAGTGTTTCCATTCTGCATCTTGATCTGAACACTTCATTTTCCTAATATGTTATAAGGATCATCATCACCAAGGTAAACATGTCCAAAATCCCCTTGAACATAATCAATAAAATAATGCCTATATGGTATAGCATAAAAAGAAGCCCCTAAATCTAAAACCTAATATTCAACAATATTATCAACAGAGAGAATTAATGCATCCTGACAAACATTGTTGCCACATTCACCTCCTTGGTGTCTTCATAATTTTTTTTCTTATTTTGAAGAGACCAACAATCCTTCTTCGTATACCCAGTCTTTCCACAATGCCAACATATCATCTTGGCCTTAATTTTGACCTTCTAGGACCATTTGAGTTTCCACGCTTTCCTTTTCCTCTAAACTTTTATCTCCCTCTACTCTCCATCACCAAAACATCACCTAAAGTTGAAGTCTCCCTAGAGCTTTTCCTTTGTATTTCCTCACTAAGGATTACTCCTATGACATCTTCAAACTTCAACATGGCATTATTAGAGATCAAGTTGCTCGCAACCATTACCAGGGTATTCCAACTCTCTAATAAGGAACACAAAATAAGAAAAGCCCTAACTTCATCATTAGAATATATTCTTACATAATTCAACATACTCAAAACCATATTTAATTCATTTATATGATCATCAACTAAACCATTTTCAAATATTTTCATATTAAATAACATTTTTATTAAAAATATTTTATTGAAAGCAGAGGGTTTCTCATATAACTTCCCTAATGAATTCATGAGACCTACTATGGTTTTATCCTATGATATATTTAATGTGACTGAAGATGCAAGGCATAACGTAATGGCCCCAAGTTCTTTTTTATCAAGTAGCTCCCAAACCTCTTCTGTCATACTCTCTAGTTTCTTTACTTTTCCTCTTAGTGGAGCATGGGGATACTTTTGATAGAGGTAATCCTCCATCTGCATCTTCCATATACCAAAGTTATATCCATTAAATTTTTTAAACTTTGATCTATGATCATCATCCATAGCTCTCAATTAAACTAATAACCTTCCTATAATTCAACACTTCAAGAAATACAACCTGAAGCTCTGATACCAATTATTAGGAATAAATATAGAAATCCATGCGAAACAATTTCTCAAAATCATAATAATAATAAATAGAGATGTAAAAAGAATATAATTAAACATGCATAATAATAAGAAAATATTTAATGTGGTTCACCTAATGTGGGCTACATCCACCAAGAAACACTTGCTCAAATTTTATTACAAGCCACGAGAGTACAAACCACTCTCAAATTAGTCTTCTCATAATAATGCACAAATATAGTTTGGAGCTATGCTCACCAAATCCTCCTAAATTTTCACCTAAATTCACACACTATTCTTCCTTCTCAAACCCTTTTTCACAATGATGTAATAACTAAGAAAATATCCATATATAATAATGCATTAATGATGTGGTATTACAAAATAATGGGTACCAAAACCATGGGTTGACTCAACCCAAAATGGTTTTCCATTAAAGGGGTCTAGAAATTTTTAGAGTGTACAGTACATATAAATGTAAAATATTTGAAATACACTATAATTTAGAAGTAGGATCCATAACACAACATCATATGCCTTCTTAGAACTCCTCTATTGGATCTTGTTACTATTGTCTCCAAATCTTGCACCCTAGAAGAGTTTGTTCAATCCTCTTCAGGATTTGGCCAACATGGGAATATTTCAAGGTGTGTGGGGAACCTTTAGTGGAAGTAGACCTCTAGATTTTAAGGGCTAGCTCCCTAGATATGATTTGATGTGCTTATGCTACTAAAACTGCCTATTATGGGTAAAAAGGGAGAGAAAGATACATAAATCAAACCTAAACTAGGAGGTGATACACCAAGATTTTCTTCCATTCATACACTTAGAATTTCATAATGAACTAAGACAACCAAACTAGCCTCAACACCATTAATGGAGTTCCCTAGAATTAGTGTTTCTCATGAAGGCAAATAACAACTCAAAAAATGAAGGCAAATGAAGGGAAGATCAGATATGAAACTATTAAATAATACATACTTCAAGAGTCTATTATAGCAGCATAACTTCATGAAACCTATTAGGAGAGAAGGCATTTACATCAACACATTTAAGGATTGCATGAAAATTAGATGAACTCAATCTATACTTGACATTCAATATGGATAACTTTGACATGTAGTGCAAATTGACTTAGAGTATAACCATCTTGCTTCTCATTAGCTTAAGTACAAATAAAGTTATAATTTTTGTGGGACTTTACCATACCAAGAGTTGGAATCCTTTACAATGGCCAAAATGGCTCAATTTATAGAACTTGGGAGAAGAGAGAGAGAAGAAAAATTGAAGAGGCACAAGGACAAGTACCCAATTGTGAGAATCCATTAAAATAAATTTAGATGAGGTGTAAGAGAGGTCAAGAAAATGATGTGGACATGTGTCCATCTTAAACCAAACAACTCCCTCACATGTGGCATAGGAACTCTTCCACTTTCCTTTGAAAACTACCTTCATCATTGGCCCCTCTTGAACATTCCAAGGAAGATTAGGGACAAGTGTAACATGTGAACTAAGAAGAGGAGGTTACAAGGAATCCTCTACCTACATTGGAAGTTTTCCAAATCATTTGTATTCTCTTACACAAGAAGAATCCTCATCTGTTACTATGATCACTCCTTTTTAGACCTTTCTTGACACTTGACCTTAGCATCTCCTTATTATCTCTAACTGATACATACCAGGGGTCTTAGGACACATGTTAGGACACCTTATATGCTCAACTCCATCCAAAACACCTTAAAAGTCCTCCAAATTTGAGTTTCCACTCTTTCCACTATGTGATCACTCTTCTCACTCTAGACTAGCTAAAATGAGACGCCTAATAGAGACACTTAGGACAATTTATTATTTTTGAAAATGATTTGAGGAGTTGATTCAGGTCTCAAGCTTTCTATCAAAGTGATTTTCATCATTTAAATCCTTTAATAACCTATAGGAAACACCAATTATGTGTTAAAAACTACCTCTGTACCTTGTCTATATGGAATCCATACAATTAAAGTAAATTATAAAAAACTTGAGGATGTCTTATATAACTTTAATTTTATACCTTTGGCTGCATTCTTTTATCTTGGTGTCTTACCAGCTCAATTCCTCCAAATAGGTCATTGTAGGCTTCTTAGGAGGGTTTGAAGGTTTCTAACCATCTTAAAGATGGTTCATGAAGTTTTGGCATTATATTTATGAAAAAAAACCCAAAATTTATTTTTTATTACCCCATTTAACCTCCTATAACTTTTTGGAATCCCATATAAAGCCTCCAGGTAGGTATGAGCATTTGAAGTGATCTTCTCAATCGCACCCCTTCTCTTTGCATACCCTGTTTTGACATTGGGTCCAAAAATGGTCAATTTTGGGTCTCTTATTCATTATAATAACTCAAAAAATTCAAATTATTCCCCATGGGTCTATCCCATTCCATTTCATCCACTTACTATCACTCTAAATGGTTTTGAGCTCCATTTAGGACAACATCTCTCCAATAGGCCTAGTGGCTTTGGATACTCTTTCATGGATTTATCACACCTAGGATTTTTAAAACACTTTATGAGCCTTAATTAATGTTTTTAAATTATTACCAAATATTTCCCTAACTTTTTTCATATCTACTTCAACCCTAGCCTTCAATTTCCACCATTTTCTCTCTCTACAAGTTTTAAGCCCTAAAAGTGGCATATCTCTGAGGCAAAATAGAGAGTATTGGCCCTACTTGTTCATAAATTTTTAATACATGGAAGGTTTTATTAGGTCTTGAGGATCCCCTGTACCAAATTTAATTTCTTAACTCCTCTATTTACCCCTCCAACTGGCATGAAACTCAAAACTAACTTTTAAAGCTGAGGGTGAAATTGGCCTGCAAGTTGAGGGTGAAATTGGCCTTTTTGACCTCATAAGTGGAGAAATTTGATAGTTTTGAATTTTTTTATAATTTCCTCATGTTTTTTTAGGTTTATATCATCATATTAAATCCTTGTATATTCTCACTTGTCCTTGTGGAGGCACTTGATCCTCCAATTATCTTCATCCCACTTGTAGTTGTGTGTGTTCTTGACACTTTGAAGGTTAGTTGTAGGTTATTTTTTGCATGTTTTAATATGGAAATATGGTAGGTAATACATCCTTAATATCTTATGGAAAGTTACCAACTTGTTTTATTAGGAATTTGAACTTGTTTACTCATTTAGATAGCATTAGCACTATTAAAAGCATGATTCCCCACCTACTGCATGTCTTAGTCCGTACAGGCCTATAGGTCATTTTGAGCTTGGTTGATACTTTAGGAACACAAAAAAATTCCATATGATGTTATAAAACTCATAAAAGTGGTGCTTCATCATTTTTATAATGATAAAATCCATTCCTTACACCCATGCATCTTTCATTCCCAAGATTAGGCTCTGCTCATGAAGGACTAAGACTTCTTATAGGTCTAGGTTCAAGCTTTGTTTGATGTTTTTGGACCTCTTCTTCATGTTTATTAGGTCATATGACCATCCTAATGATTCAATTTCATTATAATCCTTAAAATAATACATCGATTCATACTTAGATCCTCATTAGGATGCCCCCTTCCTTGACTGGACTGAGACCATTTATCATGAATGTAGGTTAATTTAGCTTTGTCCACACTTGTATTAGGTGTATTTAGGTTTAATATGAGCTACCTAAGGTAACATTTCATTCATATAATCCAAATCCACAAATAAAAACTCATTTGGTAAAAGGAAGACCCTACCTTTAACTCACTATTTACCTCAGTTGTATGTTGCAATGCATAGGCCTGTAGGTTGTTTTAAGCCATTTAGAACATGTTCAAGGTGTGGTAGAATCCATTAAAATTTCATTTGGACTCAAATTACTTGATTTGAACCAAAATTTTCAACTTTAAACCTTCAAAACACCATGTAAAATTCAAATTAGATCACTGTCTAATATGTTGGCTATAGATGTTTGTTCTAGCACCGTTGTATAGATAAAGGGTTGCTTAGGAGGTCTCAAAACATCAAGATCTACCTTGTCTTTGTCATGTTAGCTCAGGGTTTCTATTTGAGATATTTTGGATTGATATACCTTGATGGCATATCTTAGGATCATGAAATTGAAGTGCAAAGTCACTTTTCCATTAACACCTTGTAGGTGTTCACTGCCCCTTTTTAGTGGGTTTTTGACAACTTTGAGGATCTCAATGACCATCTTCCACTTACTCTTTTCCCCTCAAAATTGGCATGGGAATATTATGTGAATATGGATACTAAACAAAATAACCAAGGAAATTGGAAAGTCCTTAGTCATGGCATACATTATTTCAAAAAATCTCAAGGATCTTTGTTTATAACTTTCAGGGACAAAGGGACTAACATAGTCAACTCATCCTTTTGAAGGAAAACTCCAAATTGCATAGCATCTTAACTTTCATAACATAAAAACCATGAATCTTGGGTATGATATAACCTCAAACATACATTTCACTATGTTTTTCACCCTTCCACCTCCATATAAACCTCTTGGATCTCAAGTAAGATGATTGTGAACTGACTAGGCAATGAACAAGAAAAATTGAACAACTTGCTTTGAAAGAGTGGTAACTTGATTTATCATAAGATAATTCAATGGAGGAATTTTTAAAAATTGAATCAAAGCATACTAAAATCACCATGGAGCCCCTTTCACATTGAGAAAACTCAGATTACACACCTATGGCAACTAACTTGAGAAACAAACAAACATGGAAATCTCCTTCAAGGGAAATGAGAGAGGAAGTGTTGGATGATGATAACACCATGGACAAGGATTTATTCCCACTTTAAGACACTTAATCAAGATCATATAGCTCCATGGATTCCTAAAAATAAGAAATAGATGCACAACCATACCCCTCTTGAATGTAATTTCATAAAAAGATGCTTAGAGTGTAATTGATTATCCATGGAAGAGGAAACACAAATATAATATTTATTATTATGGATGTGAAGTGCACTTCAATTAATATCCACCTATAGAATCATTCTTCTTGACTCCACTTGTATGGTCCATAACAAGTGTTTGAAACCACTTCTCTTAAGCTTGCCAAGTGAAAATGAAGGAAATAAAGATATAAATGATTTTTTTAATGAAATATCTATAATAAAAATTTGTGAATGACCTATGTGGAGGTGAAGAGTCACACCACCACATTTTTATCTACAAGGGAACTTGAGAAGTCTATATAAGTGTTAGAAATGGCTTATTTTAAGTAAAAACTACCATTTAACTAATGAAATTGACTTGTAACTACCACCTAACTGAATATTACATGATTTTAACTTATCCACGTTCTCATACACCTTAGTGACAAATATTTTAACTTGAAAGTCCTTAAAATTCATTTAATTGAGCTAAAAAGGTGGCCAAATGACCCTTTTTGCACATGAGATCTAACAAGTGGCCAATTTATGACTTGTGAACACATTGAAACCTATCCAAGAAAATTTTAGGACATTTAAAAAATAAATTGAGCCTTTGACTAAGTTTTACCATGGTTGACCAATGTTGACTTTGGCTAACTAGGTCAGTACAAGGGATGTGAGCTTCAACAGGGACTAGGGGAAGGGTAAGTGGACATATAGACAATAGGAGACCCCATATGACATATGAAACCTTATTCAAAAGTTAAAAATAGTAAGGATTGACCCAAATTTGACTTTGGGTCAAATTTGTTCAACATTTACCTCAAAGTATACATGTTTAATTACCATACAAATACAATCAAGGATATATACATTCATACCCTTATACATCATGAAGGATCAAATAGACCTCAAATAGGTCTTAACAACATACTAAAGTTTTTAACAAAACCTCTGCTCATCTATGATGGTTTCATAAACTCAACTCAGCTTCTCTAGTTTGATGATCGACTCATAACATCTTGATGGAAGTATAAGGTTAAACATACCTTATTTATAAGGCCAAAATCAAGATTCTAAAAGACACCTTGATGCCTTGACTTATACCTTTCTCTCAACATGTCTTCAGAGACCCTTTGGATTATCAATCTTGGGTTTGATCTTTGACTTAACTTCTACATAGTCCTTTTGAGATTCTCAATGGTACCTTTGACATTATTTCAATTTTGACTGATGTCCTACAACACATAACTTACCTTGGTTTAAGTGTTGATCCATCATCATCTTGACATCCTTATTCTCTTTAGACAAATCTACCAATACCACCATTCTTTGATAGACCATCACTCCACATAAGATGAGCATTGTCATCATCACACTTTGTGCTTCTTAGGATCACCTATAGGCTATCAAGCCTCCTCCAAAGGACCTAATTTGATACCAATTATTGAAATCATGACCAATGAGAGGGCAAGGTGAATCAATGTGCAAAAATTTCATTCAATTCCATTCATTATTCTTTAACCATTCAAACTAGCATAGAGATACATCAATTCATAGAAGAATAATCACATAATCATGAAGTAAGATATCAACACATGAAAAAAAAAAATATGTGGGAAAACCTCATGGTGGATAAAACCCACTATAGCACCACTTGGACTAATGTCCTATAAGAAATTAAACAACATTTAGTGATGTATCAAACCCACAAGGAGTGTTAATCCCTTACTAGTTAGGCACCAAACTAACTAGTCCTTTAGAAATCTTCAACTCAAAATAAGGATATAATCCCATAAGTGACTTGGAGCCAACTCAAAAACTTCAAGGACACTTCTACAAACTCCAACATGAAAGGCAGCTCTAACTCCTCTTGACCAAGTACCAATCCAACCAAGGTAAGTTTAATCACCTGAAGACACCTTATTACTTTCTCAACTGATGCTAACTTCTTATTCATCTCTCTCTCTTATCTATCTACATTAAATTTTATATAATACACATGGAAAACTCATATAATGAATCTAATTATGGTATCTTAATTCATTCATCTCACTTAAACCTTTTACCCCTCCCAAACAACCTCCTAGGCTTACTCGCTCAACATGCCTCTTCTAGGCTCATTAAGTCCACTAACTTGGTTATCCACCTATATCATATATTATATATTCAACATGGTTTATATCTTATTTTTATTTTCCTTAATGACCTACTTATTATCCTTCAAGATATCTTTCTTTTGCTTCTATCCACATTCCTCTAACTAGATCAAATTTGCCAATTAGGCCTTGCTTTTATACTCAACACTTGCTCTTATCCATATTGTTCAACCAAAAACCTTACCACACTTAGATAAATATTGAAATATGTCCTCATACATTTTTCACATAATAAAAAGTCATTCCATAGGTTGGCCATACCCCTTAAGGGCCAAAACCTCAATTAGGCCTAAAGGAGACCTAATGCAATTAGGTCTGTCTTAAACACACGTTACACTTGGGTCACATGGAACACCTTTAGCCTCAAAAAATGATTAAAACACTTTAAATAATTATTAAATATACCCATTATGACATAAATTTATGTCCACACCATGTGTACATCCAATTCACTACTTGAACCATGCTATTATGCGTATTCGCCATTAGCCCTTTGTACACAGGAAAAGTCTATCTCATAAAATTGAAGCATTCAATCAACTTTATCAAACAACCTACTCAAAAAATTACATTAATAGAGTCTCCATGAACTCATGTTTAAAACCATGTACATTGGACATCACCAAATATGGCAAATGACCCCAAACTGATCTATTTCAAATCTCACTCAGCACTATATGCAAGTTCAAAACAATAGTCAAATGCTTTTGAAATTTCACACCTAAACAAGGAATTATCATGACTATAAACTAATTATATATTATAGGTAAAATAACTAAGATGGGGGGGGTGAATTAGTGATGCAATAAATTTAATTCTAATTCAAAAACTTCAAACTCTTAACCAATTAACCAAATCATTCATGAAGCATATAAACAAGTTATTGTAAAGAACAAAGGAAACTATGCAAGATCAACACCAATAACACATGGATTATGTGGGAAAACCTCATGGGTGATAAAATCCACTCTCAATTATGAAAACAAGTGGACTATAGTCCTATAATATATTTTCAAACAAGAGACTTTAGTGAAGTACCCACTTCACAAGGAGCACCAACCCCTAAGCATGAACAAGCACCCACTTGTCCTAGATATTGAGCACCCACACAACACATTATAATATAAAAACCTTCATAAATATAATTTTATTTCAATATGATGGATAAAAATTTAATTAAAACTCTCTTCAACCCTTCACACTCTGTCAAGCCTACACACACAAGTAATGTATCCAAAACAACATTTTGGACCACTCTACACCTCTTTGTTCATCCTCAATCTTTAAACCTACAAGACCACTATTATAAAATAAAAAATATGATATTTATGTCACATACATATCCATCACACTTCTATTTTCTTTAATATATCCACCAATCATGCTCACCCTTCTTCATTATTCGCTTGCCAACTCTAGAAACCTTCATCTTTGTCTATGCTCTTTATAGAGCCTTCATTATCACCATCTACTTGGTCAACCATAAGACATACCTTAACCCTTAATGATTATATAAAACTTATAATAAGATAAATTTCACCAACATATGTTTTAAATATCTTTTATAGATCACCCTTAAGCAACATCACCTTTCAATTAGGTCTTAAGAAGCCCTTATAGGTCTATGGAGACATATTCATCCTTTTAGCACTTTACTGAGTAAAACTAGGAACACAAGATCACTTCAAAGCACATAGATCATTTCCATATGACCCTTAAGACATAATAAAGTGATTAAATTTCATAAATATACACCTATTAATATGAAAAACCTATCAATAATTTTACTTGTATATGAAAACACCATGAACGAACCAAAAGTCAACTTGTAAGCAATTGTTCATACTGAAGATGGATTGGTCAATCCTCAAAAATCCATATAGATGATCCTCAGGGAGAATAAAAACTCTCAAAAATATAATTCACCTTGAAACATTTAAACACCATCAATAAAACCTCAAACATCCTTCTTGGGTCACTTGTAGAAGATAGTCAAACCCTTAGTCAACTTTGAACCAAAATAAATGCAAGTGTCCGACTAGTCAAACCTACAAATCATTTTTTATAGATTTACCTTTAAGTTATATACCAATTTTATCTTTATACCATCATAAAATTAGTACATAATAAAAAAATTATTAACTAAATAATATAGACTGGTTTTCCTTTGTAAATTCAAATATTTGAATTCGAACAATCACTTCTTAATGCAAATTTGACTATGGAAACTAGTGAAATTTGCCTCAAAGACCAAATTTTAACTGCCATAACCTTTGATAAACATAATTTCAAGACCTAAATTTTTTAAAAAATTATCTAGACTCAAATATGAGCAAACCCATTTGACCAATTTCTTCTAACACCTTCACACGTGTGAATATTGACATCATCAAATTGCTTACTTAGGAATTTCTGCCAAGATGACTAGGAGAACCTAGACCTTCACCAGACTATTAAAATGAATTAATTTCACTTACAAAAGTATAAAAATAACTCTTGAATCCTCATATTACCCTTCAAACATGTTCAACTCATTACCAACATCCATCAACTTACCTAACCAAGCAAACACTACAAGGTCCATGCATGATCACTAAGGCACACTTTGTCATTTAGAACCATGCATACAAATCAAATCATGGAAAATCTTGGAAAAATTATGTACATAACTTAAAACACCTAAAAAATATCCCCCTTTTTCATTGATGTCAACACTTGTAAATATTTTCAAAGCCAACAACAAAATTGTGGACAAACTCTTTCTCCTTTTACAAACTCTTTCTCCCCCTTTGACAAAAATTAAAAGTGGGATTACTTGCTGATCCTAAAGGCCTATAAAAATTTTAAAAGATAAAATAATGAAGGTATCTCATCTGAGATATGATATAAACCCTCATATCAATGTGCATACCATTTCTTATCATGACTACCTCAAACCTGCTCATTGGCAACACTCTGCTTTGACCATGCACTGCTCTATGAAGAATAAATGAACAATATGAAGAAAATAAGAGTGATAACACCTTGATAACACTAAGAGGGAATTTCCCTAAGTCATATGAACTTGGACACCCCTTGATCACCTTCAGACCATCTCCAACCATGATGAAATTTCATAGTTGCCTTCAAATTTTCTCTCACAAGCCACCCATAGAATGAAGAGAAGATATTAAATATCTTTATCAAACATATATTATGCATAAATATAATTTAGAAACATATTTAGGGACATCAATACCTTTGTATTTTGAATAAAAAGACCAAAAATCACTCTTCTTCACACTAGCCTTGCCTAGAGGCCTAATAGCCTACCTAAACCTTAAAGAGCCCATAAATTTATGTGTATATATCCTCATGAATTTAAATTTCAAATATAGAGTACAATCATATGCCCCATCATGCATGCCAAGAATAATAATCCAAATATTCCTTTTCACCATATCTCCTTCACAAATTGAACTGCTAATTAACCCTCTAATTTCACAAAAGCTCAACCATAGGTCAACATATATACTTTAAAATTACTATAAAGAAATTTTTGAGCACCCATTTGGCCATTTCAATATATTAGGTAGCCTAAGATCTCAAATCCTTTGAGAAGGTTACTAACTCATATGGTGCAAAACCTAGGGCATTAAAAGGACAAAAGGTCAACTCACCACCTTCAAGTCAATTATATCTCTTGAAAATTATCTCAAACCTGAAGGTAAATAATAAACACTTTTATACCAATTTTTGAGGTTTGACTCCTTTTATAACCCACATAACCATAAAATGGTTTTTGACCTGCTAGCCCTTAAGCAAGAATTGTTATACCTGAGAACCTTAAAAAATCTTCAACTTGACCTCAAAATATCTTCAATCCCTATAAAATCCTAGATAACACCTACTTTATATGAAAAAAATTCACTTTTAACACTCACCAATATTCATTTAACACATGGAACCCGTCAAACTATGCATGTTGACCTTGTATACATAACAATCACTATGCCAAAACACCTTAGAATGATCATGAAATCCTTCTGGCATTTAATAAACACTTTTTTCATATGGACACATAAAATATAACTATAATGTACCCTTGGTTAGCTTCATATACCATAAATGCATCACTTTTACAAGATGAACACACACTAGGTAGTGTATATTGAACATATGGTCAAATTAAACAAATGGTCATGAATGACTCTTTTGACTAGGTGAGCACATCAAAACCCATGAAATACACTTAAACAATTCCAATACAAACTCTATATCAACCTTACTTTAATTATTCATGATTTGACCTTCTAAAGTAAGCATAAATAATTGACTAAAACATGCTTTTAGGACCAATGTCCCTGAACAGATTTATTGAAGCTTTTCATTACAAACCTATGGAGCAAGCTCATGAACTTGTTGATCCTGCCTTAACCAATGACATTATAATTATTTATAGATAAGGGTATGAATCCTAAAATTTATCTTAGATATTCAAATGTTTCTTTTGTCAATGGTTTAGTCATAATATCTACAAGTTATTTTTTGTAAGCATGTACTCCAACTTAACACTTTGATTACTCACTTGTTCTCTCAATAATGATATATAATAGGAATGTGATTAGTTTTTGAGTGCATAACAAGATTATTAGAGATACTAAATGAACTAGTGTTGGCCATTTTGGCCCACACACCAAGCTTTTGCCTTATTTAAATAGATGAATAGGGTCCCATTTGATGAATAGATTAGGTGACTTCTAAGCAGGCTCAACATTGCAAGTGAAGGAATCCAAGCAGGTTTTCAAGGTATTAAGTAGTTATAAGAGCAATTCCAATAAAATCCTAGGTTACACCTCTTTGACTTTTGGCCAAGTATAGTATTTATATTTCCTTCAGAGGAAGTGTTCCACACAAATCCTATAACAAATGTACAAGGCTTAATTCTTTTAAGGGTTTATCCCACTTTATTTGGCTAAATGTTAGAATTCTTTTGGGACTTTTGTTTCAAGATTTTTTTTTAAGTGTCAATAATTATTTCAGATATTTTATTCTAAATAATTTCCTTGAAGGGTCAATTTTTATAGAGGGTATTTTTTCAAAAAATTTAAAGGGTACTTTTGAAGCCAAGTATCCAAACACTTTACCTAAAGGATCATTCTTTGAGAAAGTGGACCTTTACAAAAAGCTCGAAGGATATATTTTCAGGAGTTAGTCCTTTTCAAAAGTCCCAAAGGGCACTTTCTAAAGAAAGTGTCCCAAATAATTTCCCTGAAGGGTACTTTTATCATGAAAATGGTCTAGTGCAAGAATTTTGAAGGATATATTTCTCATGGAAATGGTTCACTTCAAGGTTTTCAAAGGGTATCTTTTTACAACAAGGTGGACCAAGTCAAAGTTTCAAAGGGTAGTTTTTAGAGGGAAAAGGACCAATACAAGAATTATTTCAAACATTTTGTGTGAAATAATTGTTCAAGGTAAAGATAAGGCAAGTGAATTACTTCAAAAAAAGTGTCCCACATAGAACCCGAAAGAATTATCTAAAAGGTCTGAAAGAAATAACCATTTGATTTAAAAAAGTCTAGGACAACCTAACATAAGTCAAGTTTAATCCCTTGTAAATATCCATTTGGATTTTAAAATCCAAATACATTTACATAAATATCAAAATAAATCTCAGGAAAAAAACTATCTATGTTTAAATTTGACAGTCTGTGGGACGTTAGTCACATTCTGTAGAATGTCAAATGATGGTTGACGAGACGTCAAATTTAAAGATAAGTAAGATAAATCCTATTAAGATTAAATTTTATGGTTTCATAACCATAAATGATAGTCTCACAAACATCATTTTATGAGAATAAGGACATCAATTTTAGGATCATGAACTAGCCATTGGCTTTCAAATGATGGGCCTAGATCAGATCAACGACACACATTCAATCATGGATTCTAGATCAATGCCATATAAACAAGTCAAAGAATCAATGAATCTCAAGAGCAAACATGAGATTGAGAAGTGTAATAAGCACATGAGTACAAGTTAAGGATCGATAGATCATATTCATTCTCTTTTGGTAGATTTAGCGATGAGAGTTAAGGATCAGATTTAGTTTTCAACATCAAAACAAAAGAGAGCCCAAATGTCTTAGATGGAGGTTAAAAGGTTAGTTTTTAAACAAGGCAAGAAAACTTGATGGAGCCAAGCTCAAACATGATGCATATTGGTCTAATAGTGGATATTTTGGGATTAAACAATATATTGGAAGCCTATAGAGGTAGACACAGACTTCATTGGCCATCACCAAAGCCAGCTACATGAAAATGACTTTTCTCCCCACTTGGGAATGCATCAAAAAACTAGTCATGAGTAGTTTCACTTTAGGAGAAAATGAAACAGACTTTATCCCACCATTATAGCCACCATGGGACATCACATAAAAGATATTGTAATGATGCAATCGACTGGCATGACCTGGATCAATCAGGAATGGTTTGAGTGATCTTGATTTGTGGTGGTAGTTGTAACAACTTTTCAAATGGATTTGAATTCATTTGATTCCATTTTTGGGCACCAAGACTCCCCCTCTCTTACTTCCTTTTTTATATAAATATAGACTTTCAGATATTATTTTATATCCCTCAGACTGGTATGACTAGACTCTACCAGAATTGTCTTTAGCACCTCTTGGAGTAGTGAATAGAGTATTTTTACAATCATTGCTAGTATATATTTATTTTTATGTGTTTATTTAATGTGCAAATGTGAATGTCACTTTCCTTTTGTATGTCCAAACTCAACCTAAGTGTTGATTGATTTACTTACAGGTCCTATAGTGTGTGTCAACATTGATCTCTCAAAGACATAATGGATAGCTAAATTTAAAGTGTCTTTAACCAGACCTTATTTTCATTACTCCCTAGTCTAAGTGTATCAAATATACATGTATATGAAATAATTTTGCATAGAAACTATAGTAATCATTGCATTAACTTCTGTCATGTTCATTAGTGTGTTAAGGAGTCCAAGCTTAAGAGTGTATCTGATAAATTCTTGGTGCATCACCACATCTTAGAATAGATTTTAATTAATCCAACTTCTTAACTATTTCCACCCCCAACTAGTATTTGATTTATAATTAAAGGTCAAAATCATAGAATTTGAGTAGCTAGCCTAATAAAAATCCTAGAGGTTTGGTCTAGATATTGGAAACCCACGACCTTAAACCATTCCCATGTTAGTCCAGGTATGGGTCACACTTGAACAAATTTATCCTCTATTAGGGTACTATCTGTATAGATAATAGTCCTAACATGCCCAATAGAACCACTTTCAAGTGCCTTAAAGTATACTTTGAAAACATTGGAGGGAATTTGGAAGCTAAAGGCATCAACAACATCATCTACAGTCATCTTAGGCAAAGTCAAGCATATTTGGAAGGTTTGTAACCAAGATTAAGTTTAGAGATATCATTGGTTTCATGGTTGTATAGGTAAGAAGGCATTGTCATGGTTTTGATTCAATTCACATATTTCATAAGGATTCATGGCATCTTATGAGGAAATTTTTTGCTCTCCACTCCTATATCCACCTTACCATAACCTAGATGGCCCATATAATCCAAATCCTCCATATTACTAAGACCCTCCACCATAAATTCATCCCCCTCCACCTCCATGGTAGCCTCCTCATCCTCATGGATAGTATTATTATCAACCTTTTCCCCCTTGAAAGCCATATGCACCGAACACTGACTATTTGCATTCAAAAAATGAGAGATTAAGAAAAGAAAGAGATAGGTTGTAGGAGAGATTTAGGTAGCAAAAAAGGGGAGAATGCCAAACTCTTATCCACCATCAAAATACTCTTAAAAAATAGTGACAGTTAGCTAAATTAATTACCCCATCTCCCTTTCTTGCCTCTTTGGTTGTAAGAGATTTCTTGGTTCATAATTCTCACTTAATGACAAGGGAAATATCTCCATTATTCCTAAACTAGTAACAAATATTTTGAATCTGAGGTATGAACCTATACTTGAGGTTGATTTAAAATGGAATGAATCTCCCATGAAAGTATTTGGCATTGTTAGAAACCTCCAACTCACTTTTCATGCCTACCCCAAACTTTCAGTTGTAAAGAACCTTTTTGTAGCAGATGTATTGCCTCATTTTTACTTATTTTTAGGTAATGACTTCATGACTAAGGTTGAAGGGTAATTTTTAAAAGAATTATCTCATATGGTATGCAAGATTGAACATGGTGTGGAGGTGAAAATCAAGTCTAGGCCACTCTCTAAATTCCACATTCAACATTTTCCCCTAACCACCCAAAAGGTAGATTACCTACACCTTCCTTCTCCAAATAAATCCACTTGTGCTCAAGATTCTATACCTAATAAAGAGCTTGAGGTGATACCCACATGGAATCCTTCATGTTTCATGGATCCTAATTCATCATTCCCACCCTTGACAAGGAGGATAAAAAAGGAAAAGTATGTGTAAAATCTATTATTGGTCCTTCATCTACTGTTACTTAAACATATTTTCCCCATTTTTACATCTCTCCTCAATCCCAAGAGCTTCCCAAAAGATCATTCAAGATACCTTTTTGGAAAAATACCCTTTCCAACATCAAGTATCTTGATGTTATCTACTGCCCAACCACTCTCTCCTCTCTTCAGCAGCAATTAAGTACACCAAAATCAAAATTGGACCATTCTAACAAACTATCCAAGTTGGTTGAATAAGGGTCAATCATTCAAAAGATTGATAATGTCATGGTTGTAATTGAACCTCAAGATCATGTCGGAGAAGACACTTTTAGTTTCTATGAAGAAGAAATTTAGATTGGGACCCCGTGCACTCCAATAGATTAGAAGGTAAGCATGAGTAGGATTTGAGTGATAAAGGGAAACTACAATGTCTTAATGATGTAGCTAAGGAAAGTGAAACACAAGTTGATATTTTCATAAGAGATCAATTAGATGGAAGCATTCATAATAATTCTATTGATACTAAATTAAATAATCTATTGGAAGACCAGTGGCAACATTTGTGTTTGGAATTCTTGGGTGAGATTGAACAACTGAGTGTGGTAGATTTGAGTGATGAAATTGAACATCATGATAATGTTTCAGATGAGGAAAGCCATGTAAATTTAGAGCTTCCAATTTAGGAAGAGCTTAGGCTTGAGTGGACTAATGATTTATCACCCCTCTAGATTGATGAAGAGGATGATAAAAACTTAGTTGATCATGAGGCTTGTGATGACCTTATCCAAGAGAAAGATGTGGGTAATCAGCCTAATTTATTGAAAGTAGATGACAGAAGTAGCAAATGATCTTATAATTTATACATTGACCAAGATGATATATCATTTTGGGAAGACTTAGATGACTTTTTCCTAAACCTAGATGCCTCACCACTACAATAACCAAAGCTTGAAGAGAAAGAGCTCATCAAGGATGTTTTGATAGTTGGCCACTTGAAGTCTAAGGAAGAAAATCAATTGTAGCCCTTGAATGAAGAGGAAATGAATCTCACGATGTAATAAAAAGGAGTTTGGGAAGAATATGATTAGGTCTGGGATCCATATCTTCAATCCCTACATATAATAATGGAAAGAAGAAGCCCAGTTGCATCATCAAGAAGACATAAGCATCCATTTTCTCCCATCTACAAGAAGATACCATCAAGGAAAAACAATCATGTTTCAAAGATCTATGCTACATCAAATAAATTTCCATTTGACCATGGAGGAAATCTCATTACCTTAGGTTAGATGTTTTAGGCTTGTATTGTTTCAATAAGTGAGAAATAAAGGTAATAGTCTACCCTGCTTTTCTTTGTTTTTTTTGTAGATTAGTGGTCCTCATGTTGTTAGTTTAGGTTGTGCTTCTTTTTTATTTTATTCCTTTTGGTCTTTATTTATTTTAAGAGGTTAGAGAAAGAATTGGTAATAAGGTTTGGGTTCCATGACTAGTAAGTTGGTCAAGCCAATTGATTCACCAAATTTATTTTCCATTTTAGCCCACACACCAAGCTTTTGCCTAGTTTAAATAGATGAGCAGGGTCCTAATTGATGAATGGATCTGGTGACTTCCAATAAGGCTAAACATTACAAGTGAAGGAATATAAGTAGGTTTTCAAGGTATTGAGTAGTTTTAGGAGAAAGTACAGGCAAAGACTAAGATACACTTCTTTGAATTGGCCAAGTATAGTATTCATACTTCCTTCGGAGGAAGTGTTCCACACAAAACTTGGAACATATGTACAAGGCTTAATTATTTTTGGGGTTTTATCCCACTTTATGTTAAGCATGAGATATACTGAGAGGGGGAGTTAATTATTATATCATATGTTTATAAAACTTTTACTTAATCAAACTCTACTTAACCATACATTCAAGATATGTAATACAACTGAAACAATAACATGCATAACACTAGAGAGAGAGACACCAGATTTTTACATAGAAACCCAATGTGGGAAAAACCATGGAGAATAATCTCAATGTATATTAATGAACACTAACTCAAATTAGAAAGTTTACAAGCACTAACTTGCAAGAGAACCAACCCATTTATCAAGCACCAACACAAAAACTATTTGTGAGCACCAACCCCTTTTATGTAAAACACAACTATCTTTTAATGTTGATTTCTCAAAAAATTATAGAACTCTTATATATCCCTTTCTATTCTCTCCTATTTTCTTAAAATAAAACAATTTCAAACCATGCTCTCTTGCCTATTTCAATTGGCTCCCCAAGCCTCCTTTTATAGCTTTCAAAATTACCTTTGGCATTCACCCTTTGTGACCCTTCAATCCACATGGAAAATGGCACCAAACTTGCACGAACCTTCAATTTTTTTCATTTGAAAAGTCACATGGTGAACCTTCATAAGCAAATGCATCATTTCTCCTTTTATCCTTATTTAGTGACTCTTAAAATTCCTTAAGGTGACTCTTCTTGGAAAAATGTGCCCTTTCCTCTTTTGTCTTCACTTGGTAACTCTTTGAATTCCTCAAGGTGAACCTTCATGAAAAATGCATCATTTCCCTCTTTTGTCTTTATCTCATGACTCTTTAAATTCTTCATGGGCCCTCTTTTGACTTTATGCAACCAAAAATATATTCATTAATATTTAATTAATATCAAAACACTTTATTCAAATTATGAACATTAAATTCACCTTTAGATATTAAATGCTATGGGGATGGGGTCTTTGTCACCAATAATGCTAGACCTTTGACATCAATGACTATATTTCTAACAATCTCTCCCTTTTTCATTGATGGCAACCTCAAACTGAAACTATCACATCTTAAAACCTATACTGCACATGCCAACCTACACATACTACCAATTGACAAAAAACATATAGTAACTCCCCCTTACTATAGCATCCTATACCTTTTTTTATACCCATTCTTGTACCTATTCTTGTACCTATTTCTATACTTCTCCCCCTTTGACATCAATGGAAAAGGGTCTATTTTGGAGCTAACACTTAGCTCCCCCTCAACTGATATTGATCCTCAATGGTAGAAGTAAAATAAATTACTCCCAACTTCTTTTGTAGATACTTCAATGTGTCCTTTGGTAGTACCTTTGTGAAAACATCTGCAATCTATTTTATAGTAATGATATATTCCAACTTAACTTATTGATTTACAACATACTCTCTCAAGAAGTGAAATATGATAAGAGTATGTTTTGTTCTTGAATGCATCACTAGATTCTTAGAAATATTAATAACACTTGTGTTGTCACAAAAAAATAGAGATAGATCATATTTTACCTTGATGTCTTCTAAAGTTTGCTTCATCCAAAGCACTTGAGTACAACATAACATTACTACAATATATTTTGATTTAGTTATAGAAAGTGATACTGAGTTCTGCTTCTTACTTAGCCATGATACTAAGCTATCATTGAGAAAGAAAGTTCCTTCACTTGTACTTCCAAATAACCTACCCAATTTAAAATTGTATAAGTAACCAAAGTGAAATCTCTACTTGTGAGATACCACAATCTATAATCTAATGTCCCATTGACATATCTAAATATTCTATTTACCAACTGAACATTACTCTCCTTCAAGGCTACCTGATATCTCAAAACCATGCCTATTGTATGCATGATGTTTGGCCTTGATTCTGTCAAATATAAAAGACTACCAATCATACATTTATACAAATATTGATTTGTAATAGGTGAATTTCTATCCTTACCTTGTTCCTTGTACCTATTGGTGTACCAACTGGTGCACAATCCTCAAAACCATTTTTTTTCAACATTTATTTAACATATTTACTTTGAGATATGAAAATTCCTTTATCTGACTAAAATATTTGCAACCTTAAGAAAAATGATAATTCTCCAAGCATAGACATCTCAAATTCTTTTTGCATATTATCAGTTTATTCTTTTATCATATTTTCAATGTCACCTCAAAATATTATGTCATCAACATATACCACAACAATCAATTAATGCTCACCTTCTATTTTGATGTAGAGATTACTATCAACAAAATCTCTCTTGAAACCTTGATCTTGCAAGTACTTATCAAGCCTTACATACTAAGCTATGGGAGATTGTTTCAATCTATATATTGATTTTTTCAATCTACATACATGGTTACTATCATTTGAGAGAAAAAATCCTTCAGGATGCTCAATGTAGAATTCCTCTTATAGCTTCTCATTCAAAAAAGTAGACTTGACATACATATGAAACACTTCAAAATTTTTAAACACTGCATATGTAAGAAACATTATAATAGCCTCTAGCCTTGCCACTAGTGAAAAATTTCTTCAAAATCTATTCCCTTAATCTGAGCATATCCTTTACATACTAACTTTTCTTTATTTATATTAACTTCACCATCTTTATTCAACTTATTTTTGTATACCCATTTTATTCCTATCACATTTTGATCTTTTGATCTAGGCACTAATTCCCAAGTATCATTCTTTTCTATCTAATTTAATTCTTCATCCATTGTTTTAACCCAATGTTCAGCATGTCTAGCTTCTAAAAAAGTTCTAGGTTAAATTTTGGATAACAAAGAAAAATTAACTAGCTCAGATGCACTTACCATCATTCTTCTAGTGCAAACTCCTTCAATTATGTTCTTGATGATGTCACTTTCATTATGATTTCTATGGATATATTTGGATGGGGTTTTGGTGTCCATTTTCTCCTTCTTATCATCTTCCTCTGATTCTTCAAAATCTTCTTATTCAATGATTTTAGGAGTGTCTACTGGATCACTATCTCTTTGTGCTACATCTTCATCTACCCTGACACTTGAACTTCAACTATCTTCTCAGTTATTTTGTTATAAAATTTATAAGCTTTAATTTTGTAAGAATATTCAATAAATATAACTTCATCTATTTTAGATTCAAACTTACCTAATTTTTTATCGATTCTCTTTATGAATTATCTACTACCGAAAACTTAGAAATAATCAATAGTAGATGGTTTATCTTTTCATAACTCATAGGGACTCTTGTCGCTATTGAATCTCAACAATGCTTTATTATAGATATGCAATATTGTGCCTAGTACCTCTCTCCAATATTTATCTGGTATCTTGGATTCATTTAACATTGTTCTTGCCATATCCTAAACTATTCTATTTTTCTGCTCAACTACTCCATTTTTTTGTAGAGTTTTGGTTGATAAATAATGTCTCTTTATCCCATGATATTCAAAATACTCAATAAACTTATCTAACATGAATTTTCCTCCTTGATCTGATCTTAGGCAATTGATCTTCAACAGTTTCATTCTCAACTAAAGCCTTGAATGCTTTGAAGTGGCTGAAAGCTCTTGATTTTTCAAAAACATCACCCAAGTCATAAAATTAAAATCATCAATAAGCAACATGAAGTATTTCTCACCTTGAGTACTTTGAGTTTTGGTAGGTCCATATAGATCAGTGTAAATAAGCTCTAACATCTGAGTAGTCGAGTATTATTTTATCTTGAACTATCTTCTAACCTGCTTCCCATATTGATACGGTTCACAAAGTGTGTTAGAAGGTTTTGTAATCTTTGAAAGATCTTTAACTACTCACTTCTTGTTGATATTGATAAGATTGCCAAAATGTATGTGTATCATTTTCCTGTGCCATAACCAACTTTCTTCAACTTAACTCAAACAACATCTTTGACCTTTGATATAAGATAACATGTATAAACTATTGCCTATCCTCTGAGCATCTACAATCAACACATCTAATTTTTTTTTCCTAATTTCACTACCTTCTACATAAAAATTTAATGTGTGTCCCTGATCACACATTTGACTTACACTCAATAGATTATGCTTAATAACTTTTACATATAAAACATTTTCAATCTTAGTTATACTCTTATCCAAACTTAATGTACCTTTTATGACTATTTTGGTAGTGGTATTGTCTCTAAATTTCACTGTGCCACCATTGATCTTCTTTAGATTTATGAACTTACTCTTGTATCTTGTCATGTGCCTTGAACATCCCTTATCAATGAACCATGGATTTTCTTCATTTATTGCATGCAAAGTTTTCTAGACTAACATAAACTTTTTAGGTTGTTTCTTCTATCATGAACTTGTCCAAACTTTTTTCTTAATGAATGGAGCCTTGAAACTTTGGTCCTTCTTAACTGACTCTAACATGCTTCTACAATGTCGAGTTATGTGTCTAAAATTGTTGCACTTGTAACATAGTATGGCATCTTCATCAAATCCTGATAGAGGAGCAAAAGAATTGAGGCTTCTACTTGACTCTGCATAAGTTTCCTTCTCCTTATTTTTGAAATTGTTAGCTCTTTTCTGATAGTCTATTTTCTTATGACCATAACCATTGCAATAAAAATAATAACCATGAAAATAGAACCTCTTCTGATTTGTGTATCTTTGACCTAGTTATTTTTTGTAGCTCTGTTCCTTCCAACCTTCTTTGTTTGAGCTATCTTCTACATTTTTAACTTCTTCCCCTATTATTTCCTTTTTTGTAAGAGCTTCATCATAGCTCTTTTCATTTTTAAATCTTATACTTGTCTTATTTGATATTGATTTTTAAATTTCTAGTATCTTACTCAACATGTTAGTGTTATTCTCAAGTTTTAAATCATTTACTACACTATCATTGACTGATTTATTGGTTTTCTCAATATCTTATTTTAAAGAGGCAATTTCAACAACATACACTTCACATTCTTGACTTACTTTTTACAATTGAGCTATTAGATCTTCTTCAATCTTTTTGGCTTCTTTAATGTGTGCTTGTAGATCTTCAATTATTTCCTTTGACTCCTTTTTATTTTTTTCAATTTGGAGCTTCAATATTTGATTCTTATTCTCAAGATATTTTAATTATTCTAGGCAAAAATGAGTTCTTCTAGATTCACCTCAAGTTCATCATGTTCTTCTTCTTGATCATCTATACTTTTTCTTATAGATGCATCTTCATGTAGGGTCAAAAATAGAATCTCTTCTTCATTTGAGTCACTAACTCTACTGTCTTCAGCTGAGCTAGGATCTTTATAATATAAACTCTTCTTCTTGAATCCCTTCTTGTATTTGCCTTTTAATTTCTTCTTGTATATAGACTTTCCTTCTTCATTTTCACCATTATTCTTATCTGGATACTTAGCTAAAAAATGTCTAATATTACCACATTTAAAACATTTAAATAGTAACTTTCCTTGATATTTAATTGTGCCCTTTTTAGTCTTACAGATGAATAGAGATATATTTTCATATTCCTCATCACTAGAGCTATCACTTGATTCTTAAATCTCAGCCTTGTATTTATTTGATGTCTTAAAATTAACTTCCCTCTTTGAGGGTTTCTCTTGTTTAGTCCTCATCTCATATGTCATAAGAATACCATGTAGTTCATCCATATTTAGCTTGGATAGATCCTTCATATCCTCAATTGTTGATACATTTGCATCATATCTCAATGGTAAAGATCTTAAAACCTTTTGTAGCATTGCTGACTCTTCCAATTTTTCTCCAAGGCCTTGAATTTGATTAACTATTTGATCAACCTACAAAAGGTAACTTGCTATATTTTCTTTCTCTTTCATCTTCAAACTTTAAAACTATCTTCTAAAAGTCTAAATCTTAGCTTGCTAAGCCTTTCCGTCACCTTTGTAAAAATTCTCAAGCTTTACCCAAGTCTCATGAGCAGATTTACATTGCATAAATTTAACAAATTCTAATTGACATAAACCACATAAAATAGCATTTAAAGATTTATAATTATTTTCACTTGCCTTCTTTTTTGTAGGAGTAGTTACAAGTGTATGTGGCTCTTCTTATTCCTCCATCACTGCTTGGTAAATGTCGAATCCAAGGGCCATCAAGTAAGTCATCATCCTTTTTCTACAAAATGCATAATTTGTCCCATCAAACAAAGGTGCCTTATTTATCTAAAAATCTTCATGTGATCCAGCTATCATGCTTTCCTCGATCTACATTCAAGTTGTTAAACTCTTTCCAAAGGAACCTACTCTAATACCAATTATTAAGCACAATATATATTGAGAGGTGGGGTGAATCAATATATCATGTCTTATAAAACTTTTACTTAATCAACCTTCACTTAACCATACATTCAAGATATGAAATAAAACTAAAACAATAACATGCACAACACAAGAAAGAGAGAGAGACACTCGATTTTTATGTGGAAAACCAATGTGGGGAAAACTATGGAGAACAATCTCAAGTATATGAATGAGCACCAACTCAAATTACAAAGTTTGCAAGTACCAACTTGAAGGAACACCAACCCTTTTGTCAATCACCAACATAACTATTTGTGAGAACCAACCCATAGGATCACCAACCCCTCTTATGTAAAATAAAACTATATTTCAATGTTTCTTTCTCAACAAATGATATAACTCTACTATATCTCTTTCTATTCTCTCCTCTTTTCTTAAAATAAAACAATTTCAAACCATGCTCTCTTGTGTATTGTAAATGGCTTCCCAAGCCTCCTTTTATAGCTTTCTAAATGACATTTGGCACTCACTCTTTATGACCCTTCAATCCACATGGAAAATGGCACCAAACTTGCATGACCATTCAAATCCTTTCATTTGAAAAGTCACGTAGTGACCCTTCATAAGCGAATGCATTCTTTCCCTTTTTGTCCTTATTTGGTGACTCTTCTTGGAAAAATGTGCCCTTTCCTCTTTTGTCTTCACTTCGTGACTCTTTGAATTCCTAATGGTGACCCTTCATGAAAAATGTATCCTTTCCCTCTTTTGTATTTATCTTGTGACTCTTTAACTTCTTCATGGGCCCTCTTTTGACTTTATGCAACCAAAAATATATTCATTAATATTTAATTAAAATCAACACACTTTATTCAAAATATGAACATTAGAAACACCTATAATGCTATACCTTTGACATCAATGACAATATTTCCAACACTTTATTTGGCCAAGTGTTGGAATTATTTCAATAATTTTATTTTAGGATTTTTATTTAAGTGTCAGGAAGTGTTTCAGACATTTTGTCCAAAACAATATTCCCAAAGGGTCACTTTTTCTAGAGGGTCCTTTTCAGAAATTCTAAATGGCACTTTTGAAGCCAAGTGTCCAAACACTTTGCCCGAAGGATCATTCTTTGAGAAAGTG
This sequence comes from Torreya grandis, assembly GCA_037957365.1. NCBI lineage: Eukaryota > Viridiplantae > Streptophyta > Pinopsida > Cupressales > Taxaceae > Torreya > Torreya grandis. Next base: position 354,069 of record JARHVA010002124.1, on the reverse strand, counting down.
GAAATTTGCAAAAAACCTAAAGGATATATTTTTAGGAGTTGGTCCTTTACAAAATTCATAAAGGGAACTTTCTCAACTAAGTATCCCAAACAATGTCCTTGAAGGGTAATTTTATTGGGGAAATGGTCTAGTGTAGAAATTTTGAAGGATATGTTTCTTTGGGAAATAGTCCACTTTAAGGTTTTTGAAGGGTATCTTTTTCCATCAAGGTGGACCAAGTAAAAATTACAAAGGGCACTTTTTAAAGGGCAAAGGACCAAGATAATAATTTTTTTGGACATTTTATTTGAAAGAATTATTCAAGGAAAAGATAAGCCAAGTGAATTCCTTTGGAAAAAGTGCCCCACATAAATCCTGAAAGAATTATCCAAAAGGTTTGAAAGAAATAACCATTTGAACTCAAAAAGTCTAGGATGACCCCACAGACATCAAGTTTAATCCCTTATAAATATCCATTTGGATTTTAAAATACAAAAATGTTCATGAAAATTTCAAAATGGAGCTCAAGCAAAAATCTATTCATGTTTAAATTTGACAGTCCATGAGATGTCAGTCACACTCTACGAAAAATCAAATGATAGTCAGTAGGATGTCAACTTTAAATATAAAGTAAGATAAATCATATTAATCTTAAATTTAATAGTATCATGACCATCAATGATAGTCTCACAAACATCATTTGATAGGAGCGAAGATGTCAAATATAGGATCATGAACTAGCCATTAGATTTAAAATCATAGGCCCAAACCAGATCAATGGTGTACATTCAATCTTGGATTTTAGATCAATGACATGCAATCAGGTTAAAGAGTCAACAAATATAAATAGTAAAGACATGATAAACAAGTAACATAAGTGCATGATTCCAAGTGAAGGATCGATGGATCATGTTCATTCACCTTTAGTAGATCTGATGGTGAGAGTCAAGGATTTGAGTCAGTTTTTGATGACCAATCAGAACAAAGGAGATCCTAAATGTCTTAGATGAAGGTCAAAGGGTTGGTTTTCAACCAAGGCTAAAAAAAATGATTGAGACATACTCAAACATGATCTAGATTGGTCTAGAAGTGGATATTTTAAGATCAAATGACACCATTAGGATCTTATAAAGGTAGATACATAAACTCAATGACTGTCACCAAAGCTAGCTATATGAAAATGACCTTTCTCCCTACTTGGGCATATATCAAAAAACTAGTCATGAGCAGTTTCACATTAGGACAAAATGAAATCAAATTTATACTACTACTGTAGCCACTATAGGGGATCACATAGAAGATATTGTAATGATGCAATGGATTGGCATGACCTGGATCAATGAGGAAGGTTTTGAATGAGCTTGATTTGTGGTGTTAGTTGTAATAAAATTTCAAATGGATTTGAATTCATTTGATTCCCTTTTTGGGTGCCAAAAATCCCCCTCTCTTGCTTCCTTTATGCTATAAATATATCCTTCAAGATATTATTTTTCATCCCTCAAGCTGGTATGACTAGACTCTACCATAATTGTCTTCAACACCTCTTGGAGTAGTGAATAGAGTATTTTTGCAGTCATTGCTAATCTATATTTAGTGTTCTATGTTTGTTTATTGTGAAAATGTGAACTTAAGTTTCCTTTTGTATGTCCAAACTCAACATATGTGTTGAAGGCTTTCTTTGTAGGTCTTATAGTGTGTCTCAACATTGATCTCTCAAAGACATAGTGGAAAATTGAATTTAAAGTGTCTTTAACTAGATCTTATTTTCATTACTCCCTAGTTTGAGTGTATTAAATAGACCTATATATGAAATACTATTGCATAGAATCTAATGTAAGCATTTGATTAGCTTATGTCATAGTTCATTAGTGTGTTAAAGAGTCCAAGCTTAAGAGTGAATTTGAGAAATTCTTGGTGCATCACCACATATTAGAATAGGCTTTACATAATACAACTTCCTTACTCTTTCCACCCCAACTAGTCTTAGATCTAGAATTAAGGGTCTAAATCATAAAATCTGAGGAGCTAGCCTCATAAAAAATCTTAGAGATCTGGTCTAGATATAGGCAACCCATGGCCTTAGACCATTCCCATGTTAGTCTAGGTATGGGTCAAAATTGAACAAATATGACCTCTATTATGGTGTTATATGGATAGCTAACAACTAGTATTGTCATAATAGATAGGACAAGGTCCATTTTGTCTTACGTTATAGTCTTCTAAAGTTTGCTTCATCCACATTATCAAGTATAAGATGAATTAGTAGCTATATACTCATCTTCTAAAATTGATCAAGATACAAAGTCTTACTTCTTGCTTAGCCAAGACACCATGCATTTATCCATGAAGAAAACACCACACTGGTACTCCTCTTATCATCCATACATCCTACTTAATCTGCATCAATGTATGTTTTTAGATTGAATCCTTTACTCCTAGGGTACCATAAACCATATTCTATGGTGATCTTGAGATATCTCAAGATCCTTTTGATTGATTTCAAGTGAGATTCTATATGATCAGCTTAAAACCTACCTCCAAGGCCTACTTATTTCTTGATATTAGGCCTAGAAGTAGTAGAGTACAAAAGAATCCCAATCATGGATCTATACAAGGTTTGATCAACCTTTATTGAGTTATCTTATTTACTTAACTTGCATCTTGTGATCATTAGAGTATTCATTGGATTACATTCCAACCTTTAAAACTTATTTAGCATATCCTTGATGTATGTTCCCTATGAAATGAATATCCCTGCATCAAGTTGGTTAATTTTTAATCCCAAGAATAAAGAAAGTTCTCCCAACATTGACATTTCAAACTCAATTTTTATATCATCTACAAACTCTCTATTCATGTTATCATTATTGGATCTAAAAACTATGTCATTAACATGGACTACCACAAGTAATTGATGAGTTAAATCTATCTTAATGTATAAATTACTATCAACTACCCCTCTTTTGAAACCTTGGCTCAATAGATGCTTGTCTAATATATCATACCAAGCTCTAGGAGCTTGTTTAAGACCATATAAGCCTTTTAGTTTACAAATATAGTCTTGATTACTTGTCATGGAAAACCCTTCAAGTATCTCAATATAGACCTCTTCATCTAAGTTTCCATTCAAAAATGTAGATTTCACATCCATTTGGTAAACTTTGAAACCTTTGAAGATGGAATATGATAATAAGAGTTTAATAGCTTCCATTCTTATCACAGGATCAAATGTCTCATCAAAATCTATCCCTTAAACTTGAGCATATCATTTACACACTAGTCTAGCCTTATTTCTTGTGACCTCTACTTTCTCATTCATCTTGTTTATGAATACCCATTTAGTTCCTATTACATTTTTATCTTTTGTCCTAGGTACCAAATCCCATGTTTCATTCTTTACTATTTGATCAAGTACCTCATCCATTACACAGGTCCAATTTTCATCTTTGATAGATTTCAAGAATGTTTTAGGTTCAACCTTAGATAATAGAGTTGTGTATTATTGATTTTGATTGATCAACATTCTCCTTCTAGTTTATAGACTAGTATTCACATCTCCAATTACCTAGAAAACTAGGTGATCCTTCTATACTATTATAGATGGAGCTTTATTGTCTTATCTTACCTCTTCCTCTTTATCATCATATTAATTAGATATGCATTCATTATTTGAATTAAGGTTATTTGTAGTTTCATTTATCTGCAAGTTATGCTTCTTGATTTTACCTACCTCTTCAACTCTTACATTAGACCTTTCAACAACCTTGTGGAGTCTCTTATCAAAACATATGTAAGTAGAATTTATGGAGGAATAACCCAAGAGTATTCCCTTATAATACCTTGAGTCAAATTTACCAAGATTTTATTCATCCCTCTTGATAAAACACTTGCTCCCAAATAATTTAAAATGTTTGACATTAGCTTCCCTATTTTTCCATATCTCATATGGAGTCTTATCACCATTTAATCTAAATTGGAATCTATTTAAGATGTGTAATAATGTGTTATCAACCTTTCCCAATAACCATTTCATAATTTAGAATATTTAAGCATGGTTCTACTCATCTCTTACTACCCCATTTTGTTGTGGTGTCCTAACAGCATAATATGGTTTTCTAATCCCTTGATCTTCATAAAAAGTATCGAAATCATAAGACCAAAATTCACCTCCTCTATCTGATCCCACACACTTAATTTATGATTCTTTTTCATTTTCAACAAGAGCTTTGAATGCCTTAAACTTTGAAAAATATTATGATTTCTCTTTAAGGAAATATATCGAAGTCATCCTAGAAAAGTCATTAATTAAAAGTATAAAATAGCTATTACCTTGAATACATTGAGTTATTTTAGGTACACATAGATTAGTGTGGATAAATTTCAATGTTATTATGGTGAAATTTTCCTTAGATTTTTAGCTTCTCTTGGTTTGCTTCCCATGAAGGCATGCCTTGCAAAGAGTATGAGGAATCTTAGTGATTTTAGGCATATTCCTCACTAATAATTTCAAATTGATCCTCACCAAATTTTCAAAATTCAGATGTCCAAGTCTTCTATGCCAAATCTAGATTTCCTCTAATTGATTCATATAACATTCCTCTATGTTGGATTCATTAAACACATACAAGTTGTTATCTACCTTGTGAATATTTATGACTAATTTTCTAGACCTATCTTTTCTCACTTCACATCCTTCATCATGAAAAGTCAGAACACTTCCTTGCTTACAAATTTGGTTAACACTCAAAAGATTGTGTTTCAAACCTTATACATGTAAAACATTTTTATTTCTAGTATGATTATTATCAAAGTTACAGACCCTTTGCCAACTATGGTAGCAAAATTTTTATCACCAAATCTTACTAAACCTAAATTATTGTTTTTGAGAGAGATAAACTTGCTCTTGTCTCCTATCATATGACTTGAGATTCAAATATCTATGTACCATTTATTTTTTTCATCCTCTTGGGCATGCAAGGTAGTTTGAACAAACATTGACTCTTCCTTTAGTGTACTACCTAAATTTTGCTTCATTTTTTTAATCTTATGTTTGTCTTCCTTGAACTATTTGATGGCATCAATGACTTATATGTCCTTTTTATAGTAGGCCCTCTTGCAGTATTTAGCTATATGTCCTTATTGGTTGTAGTTGTAGTATATAACCTCATTTATATTATTTGAAGATAAATTAAAATTCCTATATCGATGACCATATTGATTATAAGTGTAACATTACCATTTAAAAACATAACTATAGTTATTCATGTTAGACATTCCTTTTACTTAACCATCTAAAACATAAGAATTTTCATCTGTAGGTTCTTTATTAGAGTAGGATTATACTTGTCCTTAGATATAAATAAATCTATATATGTCATATATTTACCTTGAAAATGATCCAATCTTTGATTTAGACTATTATCCATCATGTTCTGCAAATTCTTGAGTAGTGTTGATAGTTTATATATTTTTGTCTTCACACCATCAATGATTGCATTAATCTCAAAATATATTGAATAAGTCAAATCTAAAATTTTTATTCCCTTTTTGTTCTTCAATATTTCATTATCTTCCTCTAGATGTTTGATCTCTGATAAGGCACATACTATTTTGCCTTGAAGATATGTCTCAGCCTCTTTGCCATCCATTGGACCTATGATTACCTTCAAGTGGTTAAACTTACAAATAAGGTATGGATCTAATTTTTTTTTTAGAGGTACAATAACTAAGAGGTTGAGGGGGGGGGGGGTTAATTAGTGATGAAATTAATTCAATTTCAATTCCAAAACTTCAAACTCTTAACCAATAAACAAAACCATTCATGAAGCATATAAACCAGTTATTAGAAAGAACAAAGGAAGCTATGCAAAATCAACACCCATAACACATAGATTATGTGAGAAACCCTAATGGGGGATAAAAATCAATCTCAAGTTTGTAAACAAGTGGAATTAAATCCTATAATATATTTATGAATAATATACTTTAGTGAAGCACCCACTTCACAAGCAATACCAACCCCTAAGCATGAACAAACACCCACTTGTCCTAGATGTTTAACATGCAAAAATAATACATTATAATATAAACACCTCCATAGCTCTGATTTAATTTCAATATGATGGATAAAGAATGAATATAAACTCTCTTAAACCCTGTACACTCTCTCAAACCTTCACATACAAGCAATGTATCCAAAATAACTATTTGGATCACTCTATACCTATTCGCTCATCCTCAATCTTCATAATTACAAGAACACTCTTATAACATTAGAAATATGAATTATAGGTCACACACATATCCATCACACTTATATTATCTTAAATATATCCACAAAGCATGCTCACCCTTCTCTATTCTTTGCTTGTCAACTCTAGAAACCTTCATCTTTATTTATGCTCTTTATAGAGCCTTCATGTTCAACATCTACTTGGTTAGCCATAAGAAATACCTTAACATTTAAGGCTTATATCACAATTAGAATAATATTAATGTCACCTACATAGTTCATCCATAGATTTGATATATCACCCTTAAGAAACATCACATTTCAATTAGGCCTTAAGAAGCCCTTATAGGTCTATGGAGACCTATTTATCCTTTTAACACTTCACCGAGCAAAAATAAGAACTTAATACCACTTAAAAGCACATAGGTCACTACCATATGACCCCTTAGACACTCTCAAGTGATTATATTCATCACTAAATGTCTATGAATATGCAAAACCTATCAATCATTTGCCTTGTACATGAAAACACCATGAACAAACGAAAAGTTAGCTTGTAAGCAATTGTTCATATTGAAGATGGATTGGTCAAACCTAAAAAATACATAAATATTATCCTTAGGGAGTATAAAATACTCTCCAATAGATAATTAACCTTAAAACATCCAAACACCACCAATAAAAAATCAAAAATCTTTTTTGGGTCACTTTCAAAAGATAGTCAAACCTCTAGTCAACTTTGAACCACAATAAATGTAAGTGTATGACCAATCAAACCTCCAAATCATTTTTTATGGATTTCCCTTGAAATTATATATCACTATAATTTTATACCACCATAAAATTCATCCATAATCAGAAGTTATTAACAAAATAATTCAGACTAGGTTTCCTTTATAAATTCAAATATTTGAATTCCAATTATCACTTTTTAAAGCAAATTTTATTATGAAAACTAGTGAAATCTGCTTGAGAGACCAAATTTTCACTACCATAAATTTTACTAGACATAATGTCAAGAATGAAATTTTAAACACATGATATAGGAAAAAATATGAAGAAACCCATGTGACCACTTTCTTTTGACACCTTCACACATGTGAATGCTGATGTCATCAAACTTCTTACTTAGAAAGTTTTGCCAAGATGACTAGGAGAACCTAGACCTTCACAAGACTATTCCAATGATTTTCATTCACTTACACAAGTAAAAAAATAACTCTTGACCCCTAATATTACCCCTAAAACATGTTCAGCTCATTACCAACATCTATCAACTTGCCTAACCAAGCAAACACTGTAAGGTCCATGCATGATCATTAAGGTACACTTTGTCATTGAGAACCATGGATAAAAATCAAATCATGGACATTATTTAACACCTTAGGGACATAATTTCAAACACCTAATCATATCCAACTTTTTCATTTATGTCAAAACTTGTAAATGTTTTCAAATCCAACAATAAAACTATGCACAAACTCTTTCTCCCTTTACACACACTTTCTCCCCCTTTGACACAATGAAAAATTGGGATTAACTACTAATCTTGAGGACCTATAAATGTTTTAAAATATAAAATCATAAAGTTATATCCTATTATAGATGATATAAACCTTCTTATCACTATGCATACCATTTATTATCATGACTACCTCAAACCTTCTCATTGGCAACAGTCTGATTTGACCATGCATTGCTCTATGAATAAGAAATGAACAATAGGAAGAAAATAAGAGTGATAAAACCTTGATAAAACTGATAAGGACTCCCCCAATTCATCTAAACTTGGTCACCCCTTGACCATCTTCAGACCATCTCCAACCATGATGAAATTTCAGTTTCCTTCAAATCTTCTCTCACAAGCCACCCATAGAATGAAGAGTGGGCATTCAAGATCTTTATAAAACATATATGATGGATAAATAAAATTGATAAAAATATTTAGGGACACCATACCTTTTTATTTTGATTAAAATGACCAAAAATCACTCCTTCACTCTAGCCTTCCCTAGAGGCCTTGTAGCCCTACCTAAACCTTGCAGAGCTAATATCATTTTCTGTATGCATCCTCATGGCTTGAAATTTAATATATAGAGTAAAATAATATTAAACCTCATGCATGCCAAGAATAATCATCCAACTCTTCCTCTACACCATAGCTCCTTCACAAACTGACCTACCAATTCACCCTCCATTTGCATAAAAGATCAACTATAGGTCAACATATACACTTTAAGATGACTATAAATAAAATTTTGAGCACCCATTTGGCCATTTGAATATATTAAGTAGCCTCAGATCTCAACTCCTTTGGGAAGTGTACTAACCCATACAGTGCAAAACCTAGGGCATGAAAAAAACACAAGGTTAACTCACCACTTTTTGGTAAACAATAGTTATTGAAACTTATATAACACTTGAAGGTAAATAATAAACAAAATTAGATCAAGTTTTGAGGTTTTACTCCTTTGGGAACCCATAAAACCATGAAATAGTTTTTTACCTGCTAGTCCTTGAGCAAGAACTATCATCCCTAAGAGATTTCAAAAATATTCAACATGCCCTAAAAATATATTCAAACCTTGAAGCCTCCTAAATCACTCATATATGAGGTCAAGACAGCTTTATATGCCACAAATTTAATTTGAACACTCAACAATCTTGATTTGACACCTAAAACTAGATAAACTATGCATGCATACCCTTTGTACATAGTAGTCACTATGTCAAAACACATTATAATGATCATGAAAGCCTTATGACATCTCATAAACACTATTTTAACATGGACACATCAAATCCAATTGGTCTCTACCATTGGTTAGCTTCATAGACCATACATGCATCAATTTTTCAAGATGAACACACACTAGGAACTGAATACGAAAAAAAATGGTAAAATTAAACAAATGGTCATGAATGACTCTTTTGACTAGTTGAGAACATCAAAACCCATGAAATACACTTAGATAATTCCTCTCCACACTAAATATAAATCTTACCTTCATTCTTCATGATTTGACCTTTTAAATCAAGCATAAAAATTTGACTAAAACATGCTTGTAAGACCTATTGTCACTTAAACTTGCACCTTTGAGGATATGAAAAGTCTCTCCTGATTAAAGTGGAACAATGGAACCAAATTATGGATATGGGTCACCAAATGTGAGGTGGATCTCTAGATTAGGGACTAGTTCCCCTTGATGTATCACTATAACTCAATCCTACTACTAACACTTAGGGGAATGAAAAGGGATAAGAATAGCTAAAAGTAAATCTAATCAATGGGAGGTGATACAACAAATATATGATCTACTCATACCCTTTGACATGTACTTAGAACCAAGAATAAGTCTACACATACACTTCATTCAATGACAATCTTCTCTTTCACATCAATGTTTCAAGCATGGGGTCTTGAAGAGAGACTAGGTTAGGAGGACTTATAAAATAGGCCTTCTAAAAACAATATTGAATAGACTACTAACTACACCTAAAATCCCATCAGACACTTCTTTCTAACCTACAAAAGAGAGATTACAAAACACACAAAGCACTAAGAAGAGTGACATGTGAAGGTAAACAAAACTACACTTACATAAGACCAAAAACCATTGTGTACAATTAGTGAAATATTAAATGAAGTAAAAATAAATATCTTTATTATCTCAAGGAAAAAATTTGGTAGGGCTTCACTATACCAAGGTTGAGATATAAATATAATAGAAAAAAGGCTAGAATTTATAGAAAATGTGAGAAGAGAGAGAGAGAAAGAGAAGTTTAAGAGTCATAGAGATACTTGTCAAGAAATGAGGAGTTAAATAATCATATAATCATGTATGAGCTAGGTATTGGATAGAATCAAGGACAAATGTCCCTAAAACTTACTCAACTCCTCCACATGCATCGTAGATTATTATGTGCTTACATAAGAAACTACCCTCATCATTTTCCTTCATAAAATTACTTCATATCTACATAGGGTCAGGTTTGATGATGGATCTGAGTGGAGTGGGTTACAATTAATCCCTCACATGAGTTGGATCAGTTTCTAATCAACCATATTCTTTTGGCCATGCACAATCATTCATTATAGTCCCAAAATGACCTCTCTCCATGCACCTCTCACACGTGGCACCCAAAACCTTCCCAATTCTACAATCTAATCCATGTAAAAGGAGGGATGAAATGTTTCAAGGGTGCCCAAGTCATTAGGGTCAATAAATAATACTTAATTGGCTTCCTAAATGGAGTTTCACCACTTTTCCTAAGTGTTCATTGCCCATTCACTGTGACTATCTAAAATGAAAGAGATGGTAGGCACACTTAGGAGCTTAGATACCTCATAAAATGTCTATGGATACTTAGAATGAGTCTCAATCTACTTATCAAAAGTGATTTGATCATTTGAAACCATTTCACACCTATAAAACACATGAATTAGTCAAAAAGATCCCTATTTTATACCATCTATATAAGTGTAGTATGCCCCAGTCACATGTGTCAAGTCTCCAGAGACTCCTCTACAACTTCAAGTTAGTTTCATGTATTTCCATTGCATTTTGATGCTTCAATTTCCTCATCTCTCCAATCGCATCCTTATGGAGGTTTTGTAAGGGTTTTAGAGTGGTATCTAGTATTAATGTTTGTTTATAGAGAAAAAAAATTAGAATTATCTCCCAATGCCACTGAGAGATTCTTAAGGATCCTCTCCATCATCTCCAAATACCCTGAGGTCCCATGCAAATAGTCATGAAAGTTCTAAACATTCAAACTAGTCACTTGTTTCCTTTTCCTGTAATTCTATGAGGGTTTATGTGTTTTCAATCCCAAAATGACTTATTGATTGATTCTCATACATATTAAAATATTTAACACATTAGTTTTACCTATATTGACATGATCCAATCATTAGGATAGCTCACCAAAAGCTATAAATGAGAATGACTACCCTTTAGAAACTAGGCCTAGACCTTGTCTAAAGGGTCTACTTATAACTCAAGACTCATATCGACTCTCCAATGGACTCACCTACAAGGTGATGGTTTAAATAATTCATTTATACCCTCATGATCAAAACATTTTAAAGCTTTTAAGGAGATGAAATTAGAAAAGACCCCCTATTTGAAGTTAGGTTTGCATGTTGTCTCCCTAGGTCTACCTATAGACCTCCTTGTCTAGACCACCCTGTTTGACCTTCAACCCTCTAGCAAGGTTTCCCATGTTTTTTTAGGTGTGATCCAACTTTAAAAATTATTTTTTAGAGTCTCCTTAACTTTTGGTTAGTCTTATTTTTTTCATTCGAAAGTTGTAGGGTTTGGACACTTGAGGAAGTGCCACTTGTCTAAGATAAAATAGGGGGCACTTCACCTATTTATCCCGCCAAAAAACTATTGTAAAATCTCATAAAACTCGTAAGGGTGCCTTGTACAAGATTTTAACTCTTGGTGATGAGTCTAGACCCTTGAACTTTCCAAATTTCCAAGGTAGACCTTTTCAAGATAGTATACACAGGCTATTTGTGGGAATGGACTGTGTTTGCTTTCTTATACTCCATTTATTTCATGGATTTAAATGTAAAAAGGCCTTGATTATTAGCATGACATGTTATGGTGTCTCTAAATTCCCACTTAATACATTGATCATTCAAGGACCCTATATGTGTGATCTAGGAATTTGACTCAAGAGAGGATGGTTAGTATGGTGTTAGTTCCAAAATGACAAACAAAATGAAATAAACACACTAATAGCATAACATCTCTAGGCCTAGACACTAGGGAGAGCTTAGTTAAAAAAATAAAATGAAAAAAATAAATTAAAAATCAAGGAATCAAATACAATAATTCCTTCACCTTCCTTGGATGCTCCAAATGCCTTTGTAGTGTTGGCTTGCTTGGCTTGTGCTCATGAAGTCTTCATAAAAAAGGCTTGGATATCTCCTCTTCTCCTTGGCACCTTTGGCTTGTGGCTTGGATTGGCTTGGCAAGTACTTGAAGATATTTGAGCATAATAAATTTTCACCAAAATATCTTAGAAATGATGTGGTGAGGCCTCCTATTTATATATATTTTAAAATATCTAGAATCAACCTAAACCGTCCATCTCAAGATTGAGATGTGTGGTTGAGGATTAATCCAATTTTTGGAATTAAGTTTTTAATTATCTTCATTATGACATTGGAAGAAAGGGCAATTAAGAGGCATGGAGGGCATCATGGAAGGCATTGATGAGGCATGGAGGGTATGAATCTTGATATTTGTGGCATTTATGGCCTAGGGATTCCTTTTAAAGAAATGAGGTCACCTAATAATATAGATATTTAATATTCATTTCAAAAAATAAATATTCAACAAGTTTCTAGGAATTTTTTATTAGGCCTTGATTTGGGTTAATTAGCTCTTAAGCATTATTAAGCATTTTATGCACAAATCACTCAAATTGATCATAATGCCTAGTTATTGGTCAAAAATTCAATTGGATTAGAATTATAAGGCAATGTCAGATGCATTGGAACTATATTCCTATTTATAATGTTACCAAAAAAATAATGAAGGCACACATCTTTTGCAGAAGATTTGATAGGAAAGAGCAATCCAGAGCACATAGGGGCAAAATTATCATTTTGACTCAGAATGATCTGATCAAAGTTAGCTAGCCCATAAATTGCATTGCCCTATTTAGGGATGCCCTAGCCAAAATCAGCACTTGAATATGTTAGTTTCACATCATTTAGCATGTTTTAGTGTCTTTAAGACAAATTATGCATTTTGGGTGGAAATTGGCCAAAACCCTGATTGGAGGTTATTGATGGCCAGATTTAGGTGTCTACAATTCACCCCTATTTTGGAAGGCATTGCAAGCTATAAGCATAGTAATGTCTTATCAAATAATTAAAAGGTCATGTATGCCTACATCTGCAATGATGATAAACTAATTGTATGATTCCCCCTATGCCTAAACATTAGGGAGAGCTTAGTTAACAAAAATAAATGATAAACACAACTAAAAAGTAAGGAATCAAACATAATAATTCTTTCACCTTCCTTGGATGCTCCAAATGCATTTGTAGTGGTGGCTTGCTTAGCTTGTGCTCATGAAATCCTTGTAAATGAAAGCTTGGCTACCTCCATCTCTCCTTGGCACCTCGGGGCTTATAGCTTGGCTTGGATTTGAATCAATTTAGAATTATAACTTTGAATTATCAAGTCCTTTGAAGATATTTGAGCATAATAACTTTACACCAAAATAGCTTAGAAATGATGTGGTGAGGCATCCTATTTATAGATTTTTAAGAATGTCTATAATCAACCTGCACCATCCATCTCAAGATTGAGATGTGAGGTTGAGGATTAATCCAATTTTTAAAATTAAGTTTGTAATTATCCTCATCATGACATTAGAAGAAGGGGAAATTAAGAGGCATGGAGGGAATCATGGAAGGCATTGATGAAGCATGGAGGGCATGAATCCTTATATTTGTGGCATTTATGGCCTAGAGATGCCTTCCCAAGAAATGAGGTCACCTAATGTTGTAGATATTTAATATTCATTTAAAAAATAAGTATTCAACAATTTTCTACAGAGTTTTTGATTAGGCCTTGATTTGGGTTAATTAGCTCTTAAGCATGATTAAGCATTTTATGCACAAATCACTCAAATTGATTATAATGCCTTGTTATTGGTCTAAAATTTGACTGGATTAAAATTAGAAGGCAATGTCAGATGCATTAGAACTATATTCCCATTTAGGATGTTACCAACAACAAATAACAAAGGCATGCATCTTGTGTAGAAAATTTGATAAGAAAGAACAATCCAGAGCACCTAGGTGCAAAATTCTCATTTTGACTGAGAATGATCTGATCAAAGTTAGCTAGCCCATAAATTGCATTGCCGCATTTAGGGATACCCTAGCCAAAATTGGCACTTTAATATGTTAGTTTCACATCATTTAGCATATTTTAGTGTTTTAAAGCCAAATTGTGTGTTTTGGATGGAAATTAGCCAAAAGTCTGATTAGAGATTATCGGTGGCTAGATTTAGGTGTCTATAGTTTGCCCTTATTTGGGAAGGTGTTGCAAGTTATAAGCATAGTAACATCTTATCAAAGAATAAAAAGGTCATGTATGCCTACAACTACAATGATGCTAAAATAACTATATGATGCCCCCTCGAGGGAATGGTTGGCACAAGTAGTCAAAACATGATCCCTTGAAAAGAAATAAGCAAAATGAGGGGACCAAAAAAAGGAAAGATGATGGGGGGATACACAATAATATTGAAAAAGTAGTCAAAATCATTGAGAATGCAAGTGGGATGGTATATAATGGTTTTCCCAAAGGTAGTTATAAGTATTGTACCCCGATAGTGGCAACGTGGTATGATAACATAATAATTTGTCCAAAGGTAGTTATAATCATTGAGAAGATGGATCTGTCCTAGTTAGGATAGACAAACAAGAGAAGAACATGCCCCTATATAGGCAAAAAAAGTAAAGTGGTGACAACACAATGATTTTACCAAAGGCAGTTATAATCATTGATAAATGCAGGTGGGATGGTGTGCAATGATTTGCCCATAGGCGATTATAATCATTGGACCCTGATTATGGCAAACATGAAAAACTTGGCTGAGGATGATGATAACTTGACACAAAGGGTAATGATGAATTTGAAAAACCTAATTGTAGAGAGATGCTCATTCAAACTAAGAAAGGTTGAAATTCTTTTATATTTAATTAATCTATTTGGGATATGATTAGGATTGAATCGAGATATTGGTGCTGAAGAGATGTTGCCATTGTTGAATAGATTTATTGAAGCTTAGGTTTGTTATAGCAGTTGTCGATAGGCTTCCTGATAAAACACCATAAAGACTTAGCCAAAATATGAATGAGGACTGACTCACATAATCCAACAGTCAATAGAAAATAATACACCGATGCTAGAAACCTTGATGACAATGTAAACATATGAATATGGATGGATTTGAGTATAAGTGTGGATAAGGAATCACCCAATGAACACACATAAATTGAATCAAGGCAATAGTGCTGAAAGAAAACAAACAGATAGACAAATAAATTAAATAAGCAGAAATAAACAAACAAATAATGCAATAACAACCCTACAAACATTGCCCCTAAAAAATAGGTGACAACTTAACAAATGAACAAAATGGTGGAATAGAGAAAAGGAAGGGGGTGGTTGAGTTGTCTGCATATGCACTAGGCAAGTGGACACTGCCTACATAGTTCCATATATGTATTATCCAATAAAAAACTTTAGACTAAATGTAGTTCTCCTAGGGAATGGAAAGAATGTGATAACTAAGGAAAATAAATAGAATAGATGTGATAGAAGAATATGAATGGTCTTGTAAAATGATAAGTGCGTAAGATAAAATGGCCAAAAAATATGGGGAAAATAAATGACAAATGATTTGACTGTAACTTAGTAAGGGTTCCTAGAATCCTTAAGGCAAAGAAGTGGTCAATGTTTTTATTCTTTTCTAATGATTTTTCAAATGTTTTTATAATTGTTTTGGAGTGTCACAACTTGATCAAGAATGATGAGACACTAAATGGTTCAATATCACAAAATGGTGAGAGTGTGACTTAAGTTGCTCATAAAATGATGAGAGCATGACTTAAGTTATTCATAAAATAACAAGAGTGTGGCTTAAGTTTCTCATAAAATGGTGAGAGCATGGCTTAGATTGCTCACAAAATAGTGAGTGTGGCTTAGGTTACTCACAAAATGGTGAGAGCGTGACTTAGGTTGCTCATAAAATGGTGAGAGCATGGCTTAGGTTGCTCTCAAAATGGTGAGAGAGTGACTTAGGTTACTCACAAAATGGTGAGATCATGGCTTAGGTTACTCACAAAATGGTGAGAGTATGGATTAGGGTGCTCATAAAATGGTGAGAGTGTGGCTTAGGTTGCTCATAAAATGGTGAGAGCATGGCTTAGGTAGCTTGTAAAATAATGAGAGTGTGGCTTAGGTTACAAAATGGTGAGAGTATGGCTTAGGGTGACTGAGTTGACCTCAAAAACTATTAAGCACTACCTACATGGTCCAATAATAGAACCTCAAGTAGCTGTAGTTCCACCCTTATAGTGGAAGAATTCAACTAGTGTAGTAGTCAATTCAAACAAAACATACACCGTTGGTAAAAAGGCATAATATGACATAAGAATTGGCAAGTTGGTATGTCAAGGCTTAATATTGCCCCTAGTTTTCCCATAAGTGGTTATAAATAGGACATAATGACATAGATCAATGGTACTAATTTTTCCAAAGGTGGTTATAATTAGTAGTAAAATCGGTGGTAAGAAAGAAATAACAAATGAAGGATACAACTACCAAAACTTCTATCATACTACTCCAAAATATGATCTCTATCTAAAGTACTTGAACCAACTAATGAAATTGATCAGATACCTTGATGTTGAAAATGCATAATGAATGACAAAGACCAAGTCAAATGGGCTAGGCTTTAGAACACACTGGGTTGATAGGTCAGAAGTAGAAAGTGGATAGTGAAGAAAATAGATAAGGATGATATATGTATAAATAAAAATAGTGATAAAATGGCATAACTAAAATGGTCCTGATAGATATTACACCTTATCACTTAAGCATAGTACTGCTTGAGATGAATAATATTCATTGGCTCTGAAATTTAATCTTCATTTGGTGTGGTGAGCCTGTATGCCCCTGATCCATAATCTACAGTGATGATGAAAGGCCCTATCCAGTTGGGTTTAAACTTCCATTTATGTTTATTCTCAACCATGGTATTATTTTGGTTTTATTTAAGAACAAGATCAACAAGTTCAAATGTTCTATACTTAACACATTGATTATAGTGGCCTTTGAGTTGGTTCTGATATGTTTGAATATTGTTAAGCATAAATTTGCATTTATCATCAAGTAAGTCTAGCTCTTGTAGGTGAGCTACTCGATAGTCATGATCATCTAGGACATGCTTGAAAGAGATGTGTAGTGAAGACAATTTGACCTCAATGGAAAGGATGGCTTCAATACCATAATCAAGTGAATATGGGGTGGCTCTTATGGGGGTATGATGATTGGTACGGTATGTCCAAAGGGTAGGGAATATTTTGAGGTGCCAATCATGACCAATATCATTAACAATCTTTTTGAGGATATTGATAATGGTTTTTTTGGATGCCTCAACTTGGGCATCACCTTGAGGGTAATATGCTTTAAAGCAATGTTGTGTGATGTTATATTTAGTACATAGTTGATCTACATCTTTGTTTTTGAATGATCCTCCATTATCAGATATAATGTTAGAGGGGATATTGTAGTGACAAATGAGATGGTTAAAAATGAATTTGGAAATTTGCTTTCCAATCACATGAGGGGTATAGATTCAACCCACTTAGTGAAATACTAAGTGGTGATGAGGATATGTTTATGGTCATCAAATGAAGAGGAGTTGATCTTACCAATGAGGTCAAGTCCCCATGTAGAAAATGGCCATGGTGTCAACATTAGTTTTAGAGTTTTTGCTAGGGCATGAATTAGATTAGCATTTTATTGACATTTATCACACTTTTTTACATATGTAGTGGTATCTGCATCCATTATAGGCCAATAATAACTAGTACATAAAAGCTTTTAAAATAGGACTACCCTGCTAGAATGAGTGCCACATACTCCTTTGTGAACTTTTATTAATGCTAGTGTAGACTCTATCGAAGTTAAATAATGAAGCAAAGTTCTATCAAAACTACAACGATAAAGGGTGGATCCAAGTAAAGTATAATGAGTGGAATGATGAATGAAGGCTTGGTTTGTTTTTGACATAGGTTAGGTGGTATAAATTGGTCATGAAGGTAGTTGTAAAGGTCTAAGTACTAGATAGAATTAGGAACAAAAATATCACAAATCATGGCAATAGTTGAAGGTTCATGAGCTGGTGCTGACAAATTCAATACTCTCTAGCTTTATCTATTTTTTGAATTAGAGAGCCAATAGTATCCATGAAATTTGTAGTTTTATTACTATCCCTTGGTATATGCTCAAACTGAATGTTGACAATTTATTGTTTAAGAGTGTCGACCATGGTTTTATATGGGACCAGCTTATCAACTTTAGTCTAAAAATAATCTGTGACCTAATTGATGATTAACTGAGAATCACCATAAAATTAGAGATGAGATATATTCCAATGCACTACTTGTTGAAGTCCTACAACAAGTGATTCATACTCATCCATGTTATTTGTACAAGAAAAGATGATTCTAAATGATTTAGGGAATAGATCCCTTTGTGGTGTAATAAACAATACACCTACCCCTAATCCATGTGTAATAAATGAACCATCAAAATATAGTTTCTAGGGCTACTTCTCAAGGGGTGTGTCAATGATGGTCATGATAGATTCATCAAGAGATTGAAATGTGAGTGGTTGTATGTCTATGAGAGGTGCTTTAATAAGTTGATCTACAAGATCTTATCCCTTAATTGCCTTCTAATTGACATACTTAATGTCAAAATCACTAAGAAGAATGATATATTTATCCATTCTTCCTTTCATAGATATTTATATAGTATATACTTGAGTGAATCTAACTTTGAAATGATTATGGTCTTATTATTCAACATGTAATGGCACAATTTTTGAGTTGTGAAGACCATGGCTAGACAAACTTTTTTTAATAGGTGCATAGTTATGTTCATATGTAACCAAGGTATGGCTTAGGTATTATATGGCATGCTCCTTTCCTTTATCATCATGTTGAGCCAAGAGTGCCCCCAGAGCATGATCGTTAGCTGATAGGTATAAAAAGAATGGTTTTCTTGGCATAGGAGGTAATAAAATAGGTAGATTAACAAGATAGTCTTTGAGTTGTTGAAAAAATGTTTGGAAGTGATCATCCCAGTGAAATGCAACTCCTTTGTTCAAAAGGTGTGTAAGTGGATGGAACTTGTTTGCTAATTGAGAGATGAAGCATCAGATTGATTGAATCTTACCCTATAAAATACAAAGTTGCTTTAAATTGGTTGGTGGTGACATCTTGGCTATAATAAGGACTTTAGACATATCAACTTCAATACCTCTCTGAGACACAATAAAGCCAAGTAATTTTCTTGAAGTTACACCAAATAAAAATTTATTTGGATTGAGTTTGAATTTGTACTCCCATAATCTTTCAAATATCTTATGCAGCACTACTAGATGGTCAGCCCTAGTTTTGGATTTTCCTAATATGTCATCGACATAGTTTTCAACAATATCATGCATCATATCATGGAATATGATATTCATGGCCCTTTGATACATAGATCCAACATTATTAAGGCCAAATGGGATCACCTAATAACAAAATGTTCCCCATGGAGTGGTGAACACTATTTTATGTTGAACTTCTAGTGTGATTCTAATCTGGTTATATCTTAAAAAGCAATCCATGAGTGAAAGAATTTCATAACCTATCATGGATTTGATGATCATGTCAATATTAGGCAAGGGAAAATAATCTTTAGGATAAGCTTTGTTGATGTCTCAAAAATTAGTACAAATTCTAATCTCTTCAGCCTTTTCACTAATAGGTATAATATTAGAGATCCATTCTGAGTAGTCAATGGATCAGATACATTATACTTCTAAGATTTTTTCCAATTCTTTCTTTACAAATACAACAATGTGAGGATGCATCTTACGTAAATTTTTATTTACTAGTTTGGCATCAAGATTAACCACAAGATGGTGCATAACCATGGTGGGGTCTAACCTAGCATGTCAGAATAGGCTCATGAAAATATAACTACAAATTCTCTCAACAGAGCTGTAAAGACGTCACATTCCTCCTCAGTGAGGGATGCTCTTAATTTTATCCATTTTAGGCTTGAATGAGTCTTGTAATTTACCTCTATTTTATCTTTGACTAGAAGGGTCAAACCATCTTCTAGGATAGTAGGTAGTGACTTGAACTATTGAATTATGTTAGGGTCCTTTGTTAGGACTTGGTCTTCAACTTCTCCTAGGCATGATGAATCTAAGTCCCCTAATAGGATATCTAGCCATGTGACAAAAAGAATAAAAAAATCTTGGAAAAATTGATCAAATACTTGTTGTTGCTCAAAGCTAAACTCGGATCCATAGGCAAGTTCATCGTTGGTGGTCTCCTAGTCTAAATTCAAAGAAGATTGAATACCCCCATCTAATGGTGCCTAAAATAGGTTTTCACCACTAGATTGGCCTTTATCTTTACTTTTTCCCTGGTTAGAAAGTGCCTAAAATAGGTTTCAATTTTGGGACCTCAATGTTTTACTTATTTGTTTCTGGTTAAGGGTGTTCACTCGCTCTTTAAAATAGGCAGTAGGATCCAATGTGATTGAGAATCTTGATTTGTGATCTCCCAACAAAACATTATTTCTTAGGCTTAAGAAATAATATAATGCCTCATCATTATAGAACTCATCAATCAATAGACTAGATTCTTTTTGGTCCCAATCTATCAGTTGGGGATAATATAATGGTAAAGGGTTATGATGAATGGCTAAGGTAAGGGTACAAATGGCATTGTTATCAAATAGGTTGGTTTTATCTAGGTTATCAAAGGTGAGGCTTTTATTGGACTCTGCTTCATTGTCGACATCATCATTACTATTCATCGATGATGGAGTTTGAATAAGATATGTGGGATCACCCTCAGGTGATTTAAATCCAAGTTCATAAGGTCTTTCATACTTAGTCATGGAAATTGGCTCGATGGTTCCTTGTTGATTCAGTCTGAGACTTCTTACTTCATAATTGTGATGCTCCATGATCATATTAGGAATATGATACTTTGAATTTTTATAACAATCAACTTGGTTGTCATTATATAACTATGATTCATCCCCTTCAAGAAGGTCAAGTCCTAGGCTAGATGATGGTAAAAATGTGATAGGTCCATTATATTTGTTCTTTTGTTGCCAATGAATATGTGGGATGACTTTAGGTCACCCAAAGATTTTCATATTTTGAAGAAGATTGACAATATGAAATATATCATGGGTCACATATTCTCTCGGTCCATTCTCTGAAATGGTAAAATGATTGGAAGCTTTAGGAGGTGGCATGTGGGAAAGGAAATCCAAGGTATTATGATCTATGCAATTATTTAGTGAAGGATAAATAAGTATAGCCTTTCCTTTATCCTACTTGGAACTTGGATTCATGTTGTACAGATAATTATAGCTTTGAAATTTGGCCTCAAGATGATTATAGTGTTCATATGGGTGTAAATCTCTTGAAATATTCACTTCCATCTCTGAGTGGGAAAACTTGATAGATTGGTGTAGCGTTGATGGGACTACATGAATCTCATGTAACCAAGGCCTAACTAAAAGCATATTGTATGATAACTCAAGATCAAGCATGTGGCAAAGTATATCATGGGTTAAAGGCCCAATGATAACTAGAAAACTAATGGTGCCTTATGACTCTCTTTCTTGATTATCATAGGCTTTAATAGTTATTATTTTTGGCTGGAGATCTGCCATTATGTACCCAAGAAGCTTGATGAGTTTTAGAGACACTATGTTGAGGCCAGGTCCATTGTCTATAAGGACATGTTTCAATTTATGTCATCTTATATAAAATTTTATGTATAATGAATTATCATGGAGTGGGCCAAGGGAAGACATCGCTTTGGTTGAATGTGACTTGTTGGGCAAGAACTAGGTGTCTAACCAAAGCTTGAAATTTATCAGGGGATATGTCATTAGCAATAGTGGATTTGGTCGAAAACTCAATCAAGATGTTCTTGTGGATTATTGACATTCATAAAAAATCTAAAATAAAAATTTGTACTGGTGTCTTCTATAATTGTTCCACAATATCAAATTTCTTGTCTTGTTTAGTGTTGACAATATGGATTGTACCCTTCAAAAGAAGGCTCAACTTCTTTTTTCCATGTGACATAATGGAGGCATTCCTCTTGTTATGGGCTTCACAAAATTTAGGAACAAATATCTAGATATGAGCTAGCTTCCCATAATGCATCTTTGAGGTACTTACTATTATTGTTAATAATGGGGGGGGGGGGGGGGGGGGAGGGTGAAAAGAGAATGATCTGGGCAACAATTTAGATGACAATTCGGGTGATGGGTCCACCCCAATTGATGATGAAACTTTCAGGAGCCATAACTTTTGTACCGTAGCTCTAATTGACTCACCGTTTGAACCGTTAGAAAGATAATAATGAGGGGAACATCATGAGATGGAATTGAGATCTACTCAATGAATTTTGACTCCATAAAACCCAATGGAAGTGTCCCGAATTTCAATCTTAATAGTGCAGTCTAAAAATAGTAAGTTTCTAAAAATAGTAATTCCTCGAATTCTATATTGTTGTAAATCATGGAAGTCAAACCAATTCATCTCCCTCAAGATTGGTGACCTTACACATCCTACCCACACCTTAAAAACATGTATAAATGAATATGTAACCTGAAATGGAAATTAGACATCTCTTCTCAGAGATAAACATATATTTGGGTCTGCAAATTTGATCAATAAAACATCTCTTCTCAGAGATAGCATTATTTGAATTGTTTTGTTCTTTTTTCTTGAATTATATTTCAACCAAAGCTTTTGAGTTTTGGATCATTGGTATCAGAGCAATTTGTCTTTAAAGTGTATGATCCCAAGAATGAGGTCAGATTATAGCAAGCTTGGGTGGAAAATTGAACCAGCAGACTATCCACATATTCACTCCAAATGACTTCAAATGGCAGAAAACACTGAGACATCTGATCCTTTCAAGGAAATGGTGAATGAAGCCCTATAACAATAGCAAGTGTAGATGCTACAACAATTCACTCAAATTCTCCAACAAATCTCAATTGGAAATTCTGGCTCCTCATTTGCACCTGCACATCATTTCAGTGCCCCAACACCCTTCAAGGTTTAGGTGAATTTTGATATTCCTACTTTTAAAGGAAAAATAAATGTTGATGTAGTAGAAAATTGGTTGGATCAATTATCATCTTATTTTTTTGTAAATAAATTCACCGATAAAGAGAAGATTACTTTTGCTCTTCTGAAAGCATCATTGCCTATCAAAAATTGGTGGGAAGTGTACAAAAGAGATTCAGTGTAGATGATATTGGCCTTGAGATAAAACCTACTTGGGATGATTTCATAGAAGCTGTGAAGGAAGAATACTACCCCATTAGAGAATATGATGATCTGTATATAGAGTGGCAACAACTTTGCCAAGGTAAGGAACAATTTGTTCAAGATTACACTGATATTTTTCATTCTCTATCTGCAAGATTGGGCATCCAAGAAAGTGAGAAACATAAGGTTCTCAAATATCATGGTGGACTATAATGGTACATATGGGGAGAAATGAAACTCTTCAATTTGGAAACCCTTGGTGAGGTGTATAAGTTCACAGTGAAGATTGAGTAGAAGCATGGAAGAATGAATATCAAGAATCAGCCTTCAAAATGGAGAAGTGCCAAAGAAGGTCAAACACGAGGCCAAAATTGGAATAAAAAAGAAGGAAAGGCTAGGAAATGGTGTGATTATCACAAATCTGGAACTCACTCCAAAGAATAATGTCAAGCCATCAAGTCCCTACTTTTTGAGTCACAATCCTCAACATCTACTACTCTGCCTCATATAGACCCTGTAGTTGAAGAGGTTGAAGAAGAGATTATAGATGCTGAGCTTGAAGCCATTGTTGCTTCATCACATACTCATGAGGAGAGGTTAGATGACAAGGAAATGTTATTTCACTCTAAGTTATGGGTGAAAGGTAAGCCTCTGCATTTCATTCTTGATAGTGGAAGTCAAAAGAATTTAATCTCTGCTAATGTTATGAAAAGCCTAAATCTATCCATGAAGCCTCACCAAAGCCATATAGTATTGTATGGTTAAGTCCAAGGAGAAACCTTCGTGTCACCCACCAATGTCTTCTCTCATATGCAATAAAACCTTTCCAAGATGAGGTTTTATGTGATGTGGTAAATCTAGAT
The DNA here is from genome assembly GCA_037957365.1 of Torreya grandis. Classification (NCBI taxonomy): domain Eukaryota; kingdom Viridiplantae; phylum Streptophyta; class Pinopsida; order Cupressales; family Taxaceae; genus Torreya; species Torreya grandis. The sequence continues at coordinate 329,847 of JARHVA010002124.1, read as the reverse complement.
GTTTGTGATGTACTCTTTGGTCAGCCATTCATGTATGATCGACATGGAATATATGAATCAAGAAATCAAAGGATCACTCTCACTCTTAGAACATAGTGCTACAGGGTACCAGAGGTACCACCTTCTACATTTATCTCTCTGCTTAGTGCCAAGAAATTTGTTCTCATGGTGGTCAAGCTACAAGAATCCAAAAGGGTTGATGTTACATCCCTAACTACACAAACAACACAACAATAGAAGAAAATAGATACCAAGCTGAAGAAGTTTATGGCCTTCCATCCACAGATTGATGGTCAGATAGAGATGGTGAACAATTGGGCCCTGCACAGTTTTATAAATCACAGTCCCTTCCAAGTATGAATTAGGAATAAAATTGAAGCAAAAATACCACACTTGATGATAAATATTAATGAAATGGGGACCATTGCTTCTCAAGGAGGGAGGAATGATCTGGGCAACAATTCAGATGACAATTCAGGTGATGGGTCCACCCCAATTGATGACAGAACTTCTGGGAGCCATAACTTTTGCATCGTAGCTCCAATTGACTCACCGTTTGAACCTTTGGAAAGTTAATAATGAGGGGAAAATTGTGAGATGACATAGAGATTTTTTTAATGAAGTTTGACCCCCTAAAACCCAATGAAAGTGTCCCAAATTTCAATTTTAGTAGTTTAGTCTAAAAATAGTAAGTTTCTAAAAATAGTAATTCCTTAAGTTTTGTATTATTTTAAATCATGGAAGTCAAACCAATTCATCTCCCTCGAGATTGGTGACCTTCCAAATCCTCCCCTCACCTTCAAAACATGTATAAATGAAGATGTAAACTAAAATGGAAATCAGACATATCTTCTCAGAGATAAGCATATATTTTGGTCTGCAAATTTGATCAATAAAACATCTCTTCTCAGAGATAGCATTATTTGAATTATTGTGTTCTTGTTTCTTGAATTATTTTTCAACCAAATATTTCAAATTTTGGATCAAGGAAGGATATCACAAAAGTAAAACCTATCTAAAATGGTGATGTACCAAATAATCTGACCTACTTAGCTTATATCAACACTTTACATTAAAAGAGTGAACAAATACTTCATTTAGACAAAATACCAGACTATATGGACATTTTAACAAGGGGAATAATGGAGATACAAAGAAAAGGAACCTACCATAGGTACTCGAGAATCATACTATTAGATAACTGCTCTTCTATCTCTATGCTCCAACTTGGGCACTTCTTATTAACCTAAAGAAATAGTCTTAGATATACTAGATATGTTGGTGTCGACCTATGGCATAAAGATGAAATAAATAAACACAAAGTCGATACAAAAACATATTCAAAATTATCACTAGTCAGATAGAGACAAAACATGTAGTTTTGATTCAAAGATAAAATTTGGTAGGGCTTCACCTTACACAAGTGAGAGATATCTCTTTTCAAGCTGAGAGGTTATAATATATAACATTAAGAGAAAGACTATGGTCCCTCCAAGAAAAGGTGACCCATACTGTATTAAACATCTAAGAGAGAGGAATCCACTCATGCTACTATCATCCTTCCATAAATGGCCTAAAAGAACCATGATGTAGATGTCATAGGTATTGACTTTGCTGCTCAAATCATATTAAATGTTCTTGTTAAAGCATGGGTCACTTTGTTTTCTGAATGACCAAGCCATCTCTCTATGAAGCTTATGTAACTGTTTGCTCATTAATGCTAAATGAAGAAAAATGGGCTACTTTATTGAATGATTGCACTCCCTTTGATGACTACTTGGTGGAGACTATTTCATCTGTAGCAATAACTTCTCCTGTTGACACCCCTTGTGCCACCTAGACCATTCTATTCATTCCTAAGCTTGGCTTATATGTGCATGGCCATGCTTTCACTATTCTCTATCTCTTTCCTTGCTACTTATTATCTTTTCTTGGCAACTCGGATATTGAGCTATTATTTGTCTCCTTTTTTTGGGATCCTCTCTTGGTGGGTCACTAAGTTTCCTTTTGGCCTTATGCTTTTGAATTCCTTCAAGCCTACACTCATGAGTTCTTTTAGGCAAAATGTCTGAAATAAATCTTTCGGCTGCTTATCTAAAAGAGTTTGTTCTTTGGATTTTCCTCAATGACTAATGCATCCCTTTAAAATTGACATCTAAGAGACTGTCACCATTCGAAAACCAATAACTATTCAACTATCTTGAATTTGACATTCATGGGGACGTCACCAGACATTTTGAATCTCCAATGGCTAGTTCACCATGTCAAAGTTGACATTCTTGGGCCTATCATCATCCTTTAGCAATTCTTTCAGCTTTTGCATAATGAACCTTCCTGAAGGGAAGGTGCCACTTAAAAAAAGGAAAATGCCCCCTTTTTGATAGCTAAGAGCCCTCCATAAGGGCACTTGCCCTTTAGGCTCCTTTGTCTTCACAATTCCTTTAGACAAAATGTCTGAAGGAATTCCTTTGGACATTTTTCTTGAGGGAAATCTTGCCTTTAAAGTCTCAGCCTTTTCTTGGTAAATTTCTTTATACAAAAGTCTAAAGTAAATCCTTCGAACATTTATTCGAAGGAGTTTACCTTGGGTTTCTCAATGGATTTTCTTTAGACAAAAAGTCTAAAGAAATCCTTTGTCTTTCCTTGTCACTTTTTCCCAAAGAAAACTTCCCTTTCAACCTTCTCTTTGATCTCTTTCAAATGTGTTCTCTACCCTCTGCAAGGGCACCTTGGGTCCAAAGTTGTCCTTCAAAGCTTGCTTGAATGGTCCCATTTTTCACCTTCCTGCCCTCCGTAAGGGCACTTGACCTTTAGAGCTTTGTGAAAGACTTGCATCTATTTGAAATTGGTCCATTCCTTTATCAAAAAAGGCTTGTCCAAGGTAATTTCTTAAAGTGAAATAAGCCCTAGATCAACCCAAAAACCTACAAGACTCAAATCACTTGGCTTTTTCATAGAATAGGCCTATTATAAAGGGAAAAAATGACAATTGCAGTAAGTTGAAGACATTAGAGAATGACTAATTAGGACAATAAGGAAAGGAATGGGATATTGATTTTTGACCTATAGGACCAAAAATGGTCAACATATTTTAATGATTCACAAGGGAAGCATGCCTACTATGCTTTAAGAAAACTAGTGGCTTACAAGTCTGTTGGGTATAGAGTCAAAATACAACCTGAAAGGATGACAATAACCTTGAGAGACTAAAGAATCAACATGAAGCTTTTACCCCAATTGGTAAGTAAAACACACACAAGGCTTAAAAATTATGAACATGCATAAAAGCACTTAGAGGAAACAAGGAAAATAAAATAGGGAAAATATGTACATAATAAGAGAAGGCTCAGTGACAATGCTTAAGATGCATCCCATTAACTGGGATATGTAGTTCTGCACCATCTAACCTGGAGAGTTAGAATGTGTTATGTTGCTTGCACTAAGTGATGACATATGGACCACTCCATAAGGCATCAAACTTCATGTGTTTCCCAGGTTTAGCTCAGTCTTCATCCCATTTTAAGATAATATCACCTTTTAAGAAGCCTTTATATGAGGATTTCTTTTATAAAAATGCTTCTTTATTTTCTACTGACGACTGGTCATGGAAACCATGACTTGGTCCCTTGCCTCCTGAAACTCCATTAATTCACAAAGTCTAACCTCCATGCTGTCACTTTCTTCCAATTATAGATGGTGGGCAAGATCCAGGGCTAGAAATTCAAGTGAAATAAGAAGTCTAGCTTCTTTTCCATACACAAGTGTGTATGGTGAATTACCAACTACTCTTTTTGGAGTAACTCTGTCTGCCCACAGGGTTATTTTTAGCTTGGTGTGCCAAGTTCACTAAATTTTCTCCATTGTCCTTCTAATGATCCTAATAAAATTCTTATTGGTGGACTCGGCTAGCCCATTTCCCTAAAGATAGTAATTGGAAGAAGTAATAAGGTAGATGTCGTATCCTAACATCTACTCACTTGTTTTGGTTCCTAAGAAATCCAATGCATTATCTGAGATGATGGTAGCTGGGACTCCAAATCTTGTCACCAGGCCTTCATAAAAATCTAGGACTACACTTTCATTGGCTTCCTTCAAAGCAACAGCTTCTACCCATCTTGTGAAGTAATATGTAGCAGTCAAGACCCACTTGTGGCCAACACTAGAAGGAGGATTGATCATTTTTATGAAGTCCAGGCCCCATTACATGAATGAAAATTCTACTTGAATAGGTTGTAGAGGCATTGTAGCCAACTATTACTTTCCATCAAAGAGAGCACATTTCTAGCAATTTTGAACCTAGGCATGAGTATCTCTAAACAAAGTGGGCCAAAAGTAACCAACCCTCATAATTCTTGTAGCTATGGCTTAGGTGCAAAGTGACCACCAGCTACCCCATCATGAAATTTAAATAGCACCCTATTGACCTAATTTGAGTCTATGCATCTCAAGAGTACCTGTAAAAAATAATTTCTAAATAAAACCCCATCAAACAGGACATAAGGAAGTGACTAGAGCTTGAAATACCTCCTCTTAGTCCTATCAAGGACCTATGGGAATTCACTAGTAAGAAGGAAATGAGTCATGTCTTGTGCCCAGTCCTTTATGACTGTAGGTTCCTCTGCTACAGATTCATCATGGAGTATCAAAATGCTCTCTTTCTATTGTTTAAGGTCAGTAGAGAGGTGTTCACATAGCCTTCTTCCCCTTACCAACTTGGTGGTTTTGATATCCACATCATATTCTATTACCTTGGTGATCTATCCTACTTTCTTTTCATTTAGATCAAGGCTAATCAAGAAATCTTTAACACTGGGATGTGGCACCATGACATGAACCTTGTTTTTTGACAACATATGTTTGAATTTCTTTAAGCTTCGTATGACCACAAACACTTGATTTTTAACATATGTGTACCTAATTTCAAAACCTTTTAGACCTTGGATAACGAATGTGAGAGGATATTCAAGGTTTTCCTCATTTTCTTGAGTAAGCATGGCATAGATTACCTCTTCATTTTCAAAGGTGTAAAGGTTGAAATCCTTAGAGAAGTTAGGATTGATCAAGGTGGGAGCCTAGGAAATAGCTTGCTTAATCCCTTAAAAATTATTCTTCCTTTATGTTGTCCATGAAAAATTCTCATCTTTCTTCCGCATGGAAGTTAGTGGCTTGACTATCTTAGAAAAATTAGGGATAAATTTCCTAATAAAATTTATTCTGCCAAAGAAGCTTTATAAACCCTTCTTTTGCTTAGGTAAGGGCAACGTTAGGATGGTGTGTACTCTTTCTAGATCAATGGTCAAGCCCCATTTTGAAAAAAAATGACCAAGGAGTTTGCCTTCATGGAAAATGAACAGACATTTCTTTGGGTTGAGAGAGATACCAAACTCTCTACACCTCTCAAAGATTTGCCTCAAGTGTTTCAGATGTTGTCCTGCATCCTTAGAAAAAACTATCATGTCGTCAAGATAGACTAGTATAATATTATTTATTAGACCTTGGAAATCCATGTCCATGGCTCACTGAAATGTGGCTCCAGCATTTGATAGTCAAAATAGCATCTTCCTATAAGCAAAATTTCCCCACTTGGTAGTGAAGGCCATCTTGTACTAATCATAGTCTTGCACTAGAATTTGATTGTACCCTGAATACCCATCCAGGAGGGAGAAATGTTCACTGCTTGCCACCATTTGGAGGATTTGCTCAATACTTGGGAGGGGATAGTAATATTTTAATGAGACTTTATTGAGGTCTCTAAAATCCACACATAGTCTGATCTCCCTATTCTTTTTCCTAACAAGGACTAGATTAACCAGCCAAGAGGAGTGTTTGATAGGAAAAATGATTCTAGATTCAATCAACTTGGTGAGTTCCTTCTGCATGAGAGGCTTAATCTTTAGATTGATAGGCCTTTATTTTTATTTGATGGGTTTGGAACCTTCCTCTAGTTCAATGGTATGTTGGGCCAAGCTTGGGTCAAAACCCTTCAGGTTGCTATACTCCCAAGCAAAAACATCAGCAAACTCTTGGCATAATAAAATGAAAGAATGCCTTTTCTCATTTGTACATACCTTCCCAAGTGCAAGCAGCCTATCCTTAAATATTTCAATTCCTTCATAATTTTATTTCTTGGTCATGATGCTTAATTTATAATTTTTTAGTTGATCATCCTCATTGAAGATGATTTTGACAGTGACCAAACCTTTGGGAATTTTTTTGTTCTTTAGCTGAACAATTTGGCCATTGTACTGCTACTGTAACTTGGATTGATTCCTAAAAGCAAAATTAGCCTCCTCTTATAAGAAGAGTGTTATATATTAATCACTATCAAATACTTGCCAATTGGTGACATTATTAGGTATAGAGGGTCTTATTATCAATTTTAAATGGTGCAAACTATTGTCCCGACCTATTCCCTTGGGAATGTCAAATTGAGTGCCAATTGCTGCTAGTCTGTCTACTTGCTTATTTTGTTATCTTAGAATGGAAATAATGTTGAAATCTAAAAAAAATCTATTAGGTCCCACACCCTATGTTTTTAAGACTTAAGTAAGGAATTCTTGGTCAAATTTTGACCTCTCACCTGGTTTACAATTAACTCACCGTCTCTAAAAACTTGCAATTCTTTTATTCCCCTTTTTCTTTCCCACTCTAAACCATGAATGAGAGACTCATATTTTGAAACATTGAAAGTTTATGATAATTAGAACTTAAAAGTTGAAAAGTATCTCTCCTTTGAGGGTGAAATTAACACTACTCCACCACCAGCTCCTAATTTGCTTCTTGATCCATCGAAGAAGAGTTGCCATAGACAAGAGCTCTCTTGGTTTGTCTTCATCAAATTTAGCATGAAAGTACCTTCTTCATGAATGTAATAAACTTCAAGACTTACCTCTTCGATGATCTTGTATGGGTCATGTTCAAAATTGTCACTTCCCCATTCATCTAAGAGTAAGTTATTAACTCCTTCAAGGGAAGAGGGTGGAGATTGGTCCATTTGAAATTCTTCTTCATCAATGATGGCATAGCTGACATTTGCTACCTTGAGTGAGTATGGATCCAAATGATCTCTATGGATTGAATCTAACTCAATATTTACTTTAGTTCCATATTTGGTTTTAAAAACCATGTAAGACCAATTTGCTGCTAAGTACCCACCTATCTTGGATGTGAAATCCTTAGATAAGCAGAGAGCAAAGAAGGGATGAACATCCACCACTACCACATCATGGGGAATGAATAAGGTTGGATAGGCATGAAGAATTAGATTCAAGCCTCTTACCACTCATAATGTTTTAGTTGGTGATCCATCAAACTGTAAGACTCCCTTGGTTATTTCCTCATACTTGAGCCCCAGCTTATTTGCTATGCATTTGGGCATTATTGAGGTGCTTGCTCCACTATCAACAATGCAATTGTGAACCAAGAAATATATAATAAATAAGGATATATAGAAAGGAGGAACCTTTTCATCCTTCTTTTATTGACCAATTATGGTAGGGTGCCCATTCATAATCAACATGTTATCAGCCTTTGTTAGGATAGCTTGTTCATTCAGCTTGTGTAATTCCTTTTGGAGTATATCTTTTTGTCTTGAAATTGCTAAGGAATCCCACAATGAGATATTCATGTGAAACTTATTCATCTAGTCCACCACATTAATCTAAGGGTTACTCCCTTTTGAATTATCTTTGAGGGTACTTGCAACCTGAGGTGTAAGTTGAGGAGCTGAGGGTGTAACTGGTAGCTTGTAATTTGGTAACTTCTAATTCATTTATGATGAAAAAGATGCTGCAAAAGCTTGAGTAACTACGTGAGCTTACTCCATTACTCTCTTTTTGGACTTGGTATTGGTTGAAACATAATCACCCTGGTTACTCATACTCCCCACATAATTTATTGCATAGAATTCTCCTTCTAGTTGGTTCATGAGAGTGGAATCAAACTGAGCCTGCCTGTTGTCCATCCTAGGTTGTATTGATGCCTCAAAACTTGGGAATTGGGTTGTTTTATTATCTTAATTATTCATATATTCATTTAGAAACTCATTATTATACACAACTTATTCTTGACCATACCCTAGGGGTGGGCAATTAGGCTATTCCTATACCAAGTTATTTTGAGTGGGAAAAAGAGCTTTGGACGATGAAGGGGCAACTAGATTATAAACATGATATGGCCTAGCTTGGATAATCTGACCCTATCTTTGGTTATAATTTTGGAAAGGAGGTCTATTAATTTGTTCTAACTATTGGTATCCTTGATTCGACTGATAGCTTTGAGCCTATTGCCTCTTGAGAGCCACTAATTCATTGGTTACACTTTGTAACAAACTCTTAACTTTATGGAGTTCATTTGGTGAGGTAGCAGTCAACTTATCTACACCAGTCAAAGGATCTAAGGTGGGTATAGTATTCTAAATAGGGGGTGGTAATTTGGGAAAGTGCAGCATATGAGGTCTAGGGGCTATCTTTCCTACTTGCACCAAACAATTTTTAGCAACTATGGCTATTTCATAGGTAGCAAGTAATACTTGTCCTCCCATAGACTGTATCATGATAGCAATGTCATTGTTTAAAGTCTTTAATTAGTAAAGGAAAACATAGCTTAGGGTTAGCCTCACTAAAATGGGGATTATATCCCAAGTCTTTTGGAACTTTGCATTAAAATGTTGTATAAATTCATGCAGAGCTCTTTTCATGGTGGTCAATTGCTCAACAAGAGAGAGATGATCACTCTTCTCCCCAAATCTATTTGTCAAGAGGGTGCCTAATTCATTCCATGAGTTGAATAAGTTCATAGGTAAGGTCCCATACTTGTCTAGAACTTTACCCTTAAAAGACAACACCAATAACCTGATGGCTATGTTCTCTTTGGTGACATTATGAATGTTGCAGAGATTGGCTATATTCTTGATATGCTCAATAGCAGTAATAGGCCCCTCTAAATTAAAAGGAGGAACACTCTTAAGGGCTATCCCTAAGATTGGGTCATAATGTAGAAGGTTTAAAGGGCTCTAACCATGGAAGGCTACAAAAGGTAAAGCCATGGTGATGATAGGGTTAAACTGAGGTCTTCTCATGTAGGTAAATATTATGGTAGGTCTGGGAAATTGATTTGCTATATAGGGATGAGTCCTTGAAAACCTCAACTAATTTTCTAAGTTTAAGGGAAACTCAATGAATTCAAAAGGGACACCCTTGGTAGAATATCTTGTGGTGACCTTAGGCATGGGATTCCAGGACGATCTCTGACTAGAGACCGAATTCTTAAAGATGGAGTCACTAGGTGCTGGGTTAATTTGCTCACTCTTGTAGTAATAAGACTATCACCAATCCTATAACTTATCTGATCATCAAAATTTGTCCCATTGGGCACGCCAAAAATTATTGACACTATGGATTGCACCCTTCAAAAGAAGGCTCATCTTCTTTTTTCCATGTGGTAAAATGGAGACGTTTCTCTTATTGTGGGCTTGGCAAAATTGAGGAACTAATATCTAGATATGGGCTAACTCCCCATAATGCATCTTTGAGGTCCTTACTATTATTTTTAATAATTGGGTGGGGAGGTGAAAAGAGAGAAGGATATCATAAAAGTAAAACCTATCTAAAATGGTGATGCAGCAAATGATCTGACCTACTCAGCGTATATCAACACTTTACATCAAAAGAGTGAACACACACTTCATCTGGATAGAAGAATAGACTAAATGGTAATTTTAATAGGGGGATTAATGGAGATATAAAGAAAAATAACCTACCATAGGTGCTCCAAAAGCACACTATCAGATAACTACTCTTCTATCTCTATGCTCCAACTTGGGCACTTCCTGTTAACCTGTAGAAATAGTCTTGGATATACTAGATATGTTGGTGTCAACCTATGAAAGCATCAAGATGAAATGAATAAACACAAATTCAATACACATACATATTCAAAAGTATCACTAGTCAAATAGAGGTAAAATGCATTCTTTTGATTCAAAGGTCAAATTTGGCAGGGCTTTGCCTTACACAAGTGAGAGATATTTCTTTTCAATATGAGAGGTTATAATATATAGCATTAAGAGCAAGACTATGGTCCCTCCAAGAAAATGCAAACCATACTATATTAAACACTTAAGAGAGAGGAATCCACTCATGATGCTATCATCCTTCCATAAATGGTCTGAAAGAACCATGCTATAGATATCACATGTATTGACTTTGCCACTCAAACTGTATTAAATGTTCCTACTAAAGCATGGGTTACTTTTTTTTCTAAATGACCAAGCTACCTCTCTATGAAGCTTACACAATTGTCTACTCATTAATGCTAAATGAAAAAAAATGGGTTTCTCTATTGAATGCTTGCGCTCCCTTTGATGACTGCTGGGTGGAGACTATTTCATCTATAACAATAACTTCTCTTGTTGATGCCCCTTATGCCACTTGAACTATTCTATTCATTCCTATGCTTGGCTTATATGTGCATGGCCATGATTTCACTATTCTCTATCTCTTTCCTTGCTACTTCTTGTCTTTTCCTGGCAACTCAGCTCTTGGGCTATTGTTTATCTCCTTTTTTTAGGCTTCTCTCTCAATGGGTCACTGAGTTTCCTTTTGGCCTAATACTTTTGAATTCCTTTGGGCCTACTATCATGAGTTATTTTAGGCAAATTTTTTGAAAGAAATATTTTAGCTACTTGTCTAAAAGAGTTTTTTCTTTGGATTTTCCTCAATAGCTAACGCATCCCATTAAAATTGACGTCTGTGGGCCTATCACCATTCGAAAACTAATGGCTATTTCACTGTCTTGAATTTGAAATTCATGGGGATGTCACCAGATGTTTTGAGCCTCCAATAACTAGTTCACCATGTCAAAGTTGATGTTCTCAGGCCCATCATCATCATCTAGTAATTCTTTTAGGTTTTTTAGAATGAACCTTCTCGAAGGGAAGGTGCCCCTATAGAAAAAATGGAAAAGGCCCCCTTTTTGATAGCCAAGAGCCCTCCGCAAGGGAACTTGCCCTTTGGGATCCTTTGTCTTCACATTTATTTAGACAAAATGTCCGAAGGAATTCCTTTAGACATTTTTCCCAAAGGAAATCTTGCCTTCAAAGTCTCGGTCTTTTCTTGGTAAATTTATTTAGACAAAAGTCCAAAGGAAATCCTTCGGGTATTTGTCTGAAGGAATTTACCTTGGGTTTCTCCATGGATTTTATTTAGATAAAAAGTTTGAATAAATCCTTTGTCTTGCCTTGTCACTTTTTCTTGAAGAAAACTTCCCTTTCAGCCTTCCGTTTGATCTTTTTCAAATGTGTTCTCTACCCTCCACAAGGGCACCTTGGATCCAAAGTTTTCCTTCAGAGATTGCTTGAATGGTCCCATTTGTCCCATGTTTACCCTCTATAAGGGCACTTGATCTTCAGAGCTTTATGAAAGACTTGCATCTTTTTGAAACTGGCCCATTCCTTTATCAAAAAAGACTTGTCCAAGGTAATTACTTAAAGCGAAATAAGCCCCAGATCAACTTGAAAACCTATAGGACTCAAATCACTCGACTTTTTCATGGAGCATGCCTATTATAAATGGAAAAAATGATAATTGTAGTAAAGTGAAGACATTAGAGACTGAAAAATTAGGATAGCAAGGAAAGGAATGGGAGACCAATTTTTGGTTTGTAGGAACAACAATGGTCAACAATCAGTAATGAATGGTTTATTTTGAGGATCAATAATTGGTTGGATGATAGGTAAAGTGGTAGATGGTTATAGGCCTAGGATAATAATCTTTGACCTTTGAGTTGTGATTGCATAATCAAGACTAAATACTAGACCATTATCGCTAACTGATGTTGGAAATGGTGTGGGACTAGACATGACAAGTCTCGATTATCGATGTACTTACATGTGGTCATGTGACAAGAATGAGTTGTTGATATACCATCCAAAAGGGGAGGTCTTAGTTTGCTGGTTTGTCTATATGCATTCCCAGGTCAAAAAAGGATTATCCATGTAATTTTACTGAATGGGGTTGTTTAGCAATGGTCTAGGCTAATTAGTGCTTGGTCTAGGATTAATGGAGATGGTATTAATACTACCCCCTATGATATGACCTACAACCCTATTGTAGTCATGTGAAAATACATGGTAGGTTTGTTGGTTGTTACCATTCTAACCTTGGTTTTGTCCATTATTATATCATTATGGATTATATTATTTATTTTATTAATTCTACTAGTTTGGCCTTTGATTTTGATATTGTTGATTTTGTTGCTGCACTGGTTGTTACTATTATTATTGTCGATTATTTTGTTATTATTGATTGTTATATTAGGGAAAGGGGTTTTGATAAATACTAAGAGTTTGATTGGAAGTGGAAGCACCATTATCTAATATTATCTCCCCATTCTCTAAGATATTCTCAATTAAATGCTTAATTTGGACACATCTTCATGGATTATGCCCGTTGACCTAATGATAGTCATAGAATATATTTTTTGGGTATTAATTAGGATAAATAATGCCTTACAAATAATGATTTAGTATCATCCAACTAATTAGATTAACAATAGTAAGCTTGTGAAATATAGACTCGATATGTTTTCCTAGGTCACTAAAGACACGACGTGCAGGCATGGTTCTTCTAGGAGGAGGGGTTTATAATGGTAATGACTACTGTACTTATGTAGGTTTTGGTTATGCTTGTAGCATTAGTTGAGTAGGAGTAAGCTGAAAAGGTAGTATAGATAATGTTTTCACCATTTAGACATGATGGAACTCAGTTACTCCATTTCCCACAACATTCTTATTACAGTTAAATTGCTTCAGTCTTTCATGGTTATTGGCTTGTGTCAGTTACGATGCTGGTGCTTGAATGGGATGTTGGTCATTTCCTTGATTGGTACCTTGATTTTAATTAGTTAAATTAAGTTTGACGAGTCCTTTATTGATGAGTTCTCACTCAATCAACAAGCCTTTGTCAATGATCTCCTTGAAAGTATGTGCACATTGTAGTTTCAAATGGTAAGCTATCTCACTATGCAAATTTTTGGTAAATATAATGGCTAATTATTTATCTAGTAAATTATGGGTGAAATGGCTTGCAAGGGCTCTCCATCGATGTAAATAACTTGCAAAACTCTCACCAAATTTTTTATTTGTTTGCATTAAGTCCACTAATGAAATCTCATGCTTTAGATTATAGGAAAAGTGTTGCACAAGCTTATCAAAAAGATCATCAAAATCCATTACTAAATTTTTGGGAAACTTAAAAAACCAATCCAAGGCTTATCTAACCAAGCTCCTTAGAAAAAATAGCAAAATGTATATGTCACTATATACCACTGGTTGACATGAGATAAAAAAATTGGTCAAATAAGCCTTAGGGTCACCTTTCCCTTTGTATTTATCATATTCCGGTGGTTTGTATCTTGGAGGAAATGGTATCTATAGATACTCCATGTTGAATGGATAGGAACATATGTCATCTAATTTGAAATAGTTTATTTCCTCACTTGAATAGTAGCAATTGCATCCTTCATCTGTTGCAATTCTTGGGATAGGAAACAAGAAGGAATATTGGTTTGAGGGAGAATTTGGGTAGATGGCTGGGAGGTCACAAGTGGGACACTTTGACGAGGGTATGATGGGGATGCCTATTGGGGTATATTGGTTTGGTTGGGGAATGGACCAAGAATATACATAGATGGATTATGATGTACATGAAATTACATATTTAGTTACATGATATTCTAGTTTGGGTTGGTGATAAAGGTTTGAATTGGAGGATTTTGTGGTTGGGATGGAGGGATATAACTATAATGTGCCTACTATGGTTGAAAAGGGACATGTTGTTGACTAATCAAACCTTGCTATTGAGTGATAAATTGTAGACCAAGACCCTATCTTTGGATTTGTGGCACATTTTGAACCAATGGTTGTCTAGTAGGTACTTGAGAAATATGGGGACCTCCTTATTGCATGAATCCTTGTGAGGAAGTGAAATTAGGTTATAGATTTAGCATCTGTTGTTGACCCATATTAGCACATTGTTGACTAGTCATTGTTTGGTTTTAGGTTTGCATATTAGTCTTTGATTGAAGAGGTATGTTCATCATTACCTAACAAGGTATACTATTAGTTGCTCCTAAATGAAGTGGTAATGTATTTGTCCTCTATTGCGTTGAAACACTAGATTGGGCTAGTTGTTGTGGAATACTACTCATTACCTATTGAGGAGGAGTAAGCTTCATAACATTCTATCATTGAGGCATGACATTGGCCATTGTTTGATTACCTAATCCCATAGGTTGTACACTTGAGGAAGTAGCTGGTTGAGGTTGGGGTGTAGAAAATCCTACTCCTTGGTATGATGACCTATACATAAGATTAACTACAGGGACATGTTGTTGGCTAATTATTTTCACATTAGTACCACTTTGATCAAGATTGGATGTTATTTGCTCATTGTCTACTATGTTTGGCTCACTATTTTGTGTAGAGGCTAAATACATTTATTTAATAACTAGAATATGCATCAAGTTATCTATCGAAGTGATTTGTATGAATGGGTTGGAACTCATATTCTCTTGTCTAGTTAACTCTATCAACACTCCTATTGAAGGAACTAGGTCAATAAGAGGCTTACTTGCCATGTTCATCTAATTGAAATCATGTGCTAGATTCAGGTAGGTTTGATATATTGTTTGCATTTGGTTATAGTGATTTTCCATGATGTTTTTGCCTCGATCAGATATATTAAGATCCTGATACATTGTTTGGACTAGAGCCAAAGGATTGCTAGAAGAAGCTTGTTGATCGTAAATGATATTGTGGGGCACTCTTACTAGACTTAGTAAATTTTAATGGGGTAAATCTGCTAGAAAATTGGCCCCTACTTCTATGTCTCTAACCAAAATCTCATCTTTGTTCTATAACAAATGTCATTCAGACAAAAATGGATCATACATGGAAGCCGTATTAGTAGAATATGACTATTGAAGTACTGGTTCATCCACTTCAGGTATTATAGCTAGGTATTGCATGGTTTACTCTTAGTCTTATTTTGAATAAGGTGGTGTGTTAACCAGATAGTTAGCTAATGAATCTTGGATTTGGGCTCCTGATTGAATATTATAAGAGGGATAAGAATCCATCTCATAAGAAATATTATCTGCATAGGGGTCTTGCACCATTTCTTCCTATGCAACCACATTTCTAATCCCTAGATTGTACATGAGTCCACTATGAGTGTAGGAATACATGTTGGGATCCATAGTCAATGCTTTTGTGATAAAATGTCAAAGAGTTCTACAAACTCTAAAAAGGATAATGTCTAAAATAGATGATGTCTCAACTTGGTCTAGATTTTACAAAAGGATCAAAAGTTTTAAGCAAAGTTTTGTGAGGAAATAAGCTAGGGCGAAGTATCTAAAATTTCACTATTCACACAAAGATAAGTAAGTAAATGGAACAAAAATAAAAAATGCCAAAATCTAAGGTCAAATTATTTAAAATCATTCTAATCTAGGAATTTAAAAGTTACTAGGTCTTTTGGCCAAATACGGCATCAAAAGCTAGGCTCAAATAAGGCATGTGCTAGGACTCTTAGGCATTTGATTTTTGGTTATGAACTTGATCAACTAAGTATAAGGTATGAAACAAAAGGCGCTTTTAGAAATAGTTTATTTTCTCACAAAAAATGGTATAAAACATGGTTTTTTTGATAAACAAGCTAGACAAAGGTGAACAGTATAATTGTGTTTTAGATAAAAGATCACAAAAGTACACTCAGATTTAGTCTAAAAATGTAGGAACAAATTTGAAATCTATGTAAGAGGGTTTATGAAACAATATTTGAAATTTTTTGGGTAGCGTAATGATGTTATACTACCCAAAAGGTGTAACAAAAAGGTTTGTTTCAAAAACTCTCTAAGGCAAAAGATGTTTTCCTATAATTTTGACAACATAACACTACTTTTCTTGATTCAAAATGTTATGGTACATAGACTTAAAGTGTAAGTGTTTAGCACAAAATGGCTCAAGTCTATCAAATGATGACAATGTTTATGAGTCTTAAATGGCCTTCATCCTAATTTGAAATTAAACCTAAGTTCTCTCAAGTTTAGTGCAAATGACAAACCCACTTAACACACCAACCCTATGAACTTGTAAAGGTGCAATTCAAAATTTAGATTATAAGTGAAGGACTTAAACAACTTTGGTTTAGGTCTAGACTCAATTGGGCAGCATAATTGCACCAAAATGGATGATATGACTCTCAAGATTTTAATGAATTTTTGAACAAGAAAAATTTATGATCTCATGCGAACAACATAATGCCTCTTTGTTTAAAGGAAAATTTGGACTAAGTGTTTGGTTTTGATTGTCTGTTTACACCAAGTTTTGACTCAAAAAAAAACAAGACTTTAAACTAAGATAAGACCAACTAATTAATCATTCTTAGATCCTAAACTGACAAGGTTTCTTGGCATTGTTGGAATCCATAAATATACATCATTTGAGAGGATTTTAAGTGTTCATACAAAAATAAATGCACATTATATGGTAGGGTTTTTACACCGCCCTCTCTCAAATGATAGTACGGTGACATGGACCTTGAGGTGCACCTTGTACCAACAATACTTCCATGGCAAGTGGGGATTTGTCTAAATTCTAACAAGTTTCTAAATGATCTAAGGGAATCAATTGCTTGACTTTCATGCCAAATAATGTAAAAAAAATCACAAATTTTGGGTCTGTATCACTTGGCTTGTTAAAAAAAGGTCTAGTCCTTTTTGCAATCACTACATCCTGTTACTCACTTAGTGTAGTGTGATTTCCAAAGTGCCACTAGGTCCCATGTGTAACTCCAAAGGAGCCAAATGAAGCCAATGTCAGGAGATGAAACCCCAAGTCAAAGCTTCCCTAAAGAAATTGTGGGAGGTGATGAAGTCCCCCTCGCAAGCCAAGTTTGTATAAAATAAAGAAAGAATGAAATAAAAAGACTTTAGGGTCATTTTTAAGGTCACCAAAACTTTGACAAGTTTTTAGGGAGTGCTTTAGATGACTTTATTTCTAACCTTGGACTAGGAATTTTGCTATAGGAATGGTGCTTTTGATTCCAAGAGTTCTTTATAGGGGACAAATGGAAGAGTATACATGCAACATTCCTCTTTTTTCCAAACAAAAATTTGATTAGACAACTACTACAAACAAAAATTGACAAGTGCATTCAATTTTAAACCCAAAATGAAAGATTTGGTGGTATTAATTTGACCCCTTGGTCTTAGCTGAAAACTTTGAAAACATTCACCAAAACATCTAAATTCTTTGTTAAACACCAAAGCAAGGTTCCTAATTTATTTTTAAGCATTTAAAGGTGATTTAAACATGTTTTGATCAAATATCAAACTTGGTCTTGCAACAAAAATGTTATCATGTCTTTTAGCTTTGAAGCTCTTTTTAGATTGAAATAATAAACTTTGGAAAATAGCTCTTGAGTCTATGTTTTTGGAAACACACAGTGACCAACATCGGTTATTACAACTGACGATGTTCACTTTTGCTTAACTGATGTTGGTTACCCAATCAACATCGATTAAGCTATGCAATCAAAGTTGATATTACCTACTGATGTCAGTTACTATGTAAAACCGTTGCAAACAAAAGTGGCAAAATAAAGTTAGAAAATCAATTTACAAGAGTTTTAAATGTCTAAATAAATATTTTAGAGTTGAAAAATGATCTTATTTAGGTGTGAGATGTGTCTATTCCCACTGGGCATGCCATAATGTGATCTAGGAATTTGACTCAAGAGAGGATAGTATGGTGTTAATTCCAAAATGAAAATAAAATGAAATAAACACACTAATAGCATAACATCTCTAGGCCTAGACACTAGGGAGAGCTTAGTTAACAAAAACAAATGATAAATAAAAATAAAAAGCAAGGAATCAAACATAATAATTCCTTCACCTTCCTTGGATGCTCCAAATGTCTTTGTAGTGGTGGCTTGCTTAGCTTGTAAGTCCTTGGCAATGGAAGCTTGGCTATCTCTATCTCTCCTTGGCACCTTGGGGCTTGTAGCTTGGCTTGGCTTGGAATCAATTTGGCATTATAACTTTACATTATCAAGTCCTTTGAAGATATTTGATCATGATAACTTTTCACTAAAATAGCTTGGAAATGATGTGGTGAGGCCTCCTATTTATAGATTTTTGAGAATGTCTAGAATTAACTTGAACCATCCATCTCAAGATTGAGATGTGTGGTTGAGGATTAATCCAATTTTTGGAATTAAGTTTGTAATTATCCTCATCATGACATTGGAAGAAGGTGAAATTGAAAGGCATGGTGGGCATCATGGAAAGCATTGATGAGGCATGGAGGGCATGAATCTTAATATTTATGCATTTATGGCATAGGGATTCCTTCCCAAGAAATAAGGTCACATGATGATGTAGATATTCAATATTCATTTCCAAAAATATATATTCAACAAGTTTCCATGGAATTTTTTATTAGTGTTAGGATCCTGTAGCTCACTCTGATACCAAATGTTAGTACCTTAGAGCTCAATTGATTACTATTGTATAAGCAACTAAACACGGAATTAAACCAGAAGTAATAAGTAACTAGAATTCAGAAATAACAAAGAATAGATGATATGAGAAACAATACAATCTGTATTAACACTCTTTTAGAAGGAAATACAATGAAGAAATTTCACTCTTCCCACACCTCTTAGGCATACAATAATTCTCCCTCAAGAGTTCTCTCTCTCTCAATCAATTACAACCAACTCAATAACCGAGTTGTTCCCTCTAGTGACAATCAACCCAATGGTTATTGTTGCCTACTCTGATTGTGACAATCAACCCAATTGTTGTTGCCTCCAATACCCCATAGACCTTCTTGATCTTGCACCCTGTAGATCTAATTAGTCTTGCTTACATTATAATACAGCCCCATGGGTCTCTTAAATAGATCCCAAATCAAACAAGAATTAAAAATGTAGACTCAAGACTAAAATTAGTCTTTACATGCAAACTCACTATTTGTCTAAAATTAGAATAGTTTTGGAACACATAGATGACTGACGTCAGTCTCTGTCTATTTGGAGATGACCGACGTCAGTTCTTATCTGACTGATGCTGGCCAACACCTAACTGATGCCGGTTGCTGTGTAACTAAATATGACCGACGTTGGTTGGCCTGACTGATGTCAGTTACTATGACACTCAGCAACCTCCACCATTTGCATAATAGTGAAGCTTTTAGCTCCACAAATTAACAATCTCCCACTTAGAGATAAATAGCTACACTTGTACCTGTACCTATACATCCTCTAATTTGTTTCTAGCTTGTATCCCCTCTTCAAGTTCAATCTTGAAGATCAACCACCAACAGTGAACACATATCCTCTAGTGCTTCTCCTATCATCCAAGTAACCTACCATATCTGAATCTACATACCCATGTAGAGAAGTGCTTGACTCTGCATAGCATAAATACCTGCTACTGGTCCCTCTCAGATATTTGAGAATCCACTGAACTACTTTTTAGTGCTTTTTTCCTGGATTGGCCATAAACTTACTGACAACTCCCACTGCTTGGGCAATATCAGGTCTAGTACATACCATGTACTCAACCTCATCTTGTGATTTAGGACACTGTTCATAACTCAACTTAAACTATCCAACCATAGGTGTGCTAATCAGTTTTGCATTCTACAAATTGAACCTCTCCACTACCTTATTCACATAATCCTCTTGAGACAAAATCAACCTGTAATTTTTCCTATCTCTAGAAATACTCATGCCAAGGATTTTCTTTGCTCCTCCTAAATCTTTCCTAGCACATGTCTGAGCTACTTTTACCTTTAGCTCAGCAATTCACTACATGTGTGACCCTGAAACAAGCATATACACTACATACAGTAACAAGATAATGTAGCTATCATTATCTAACCTGGTAAAATAAACACAATGGTCACATTGACATTGACTAAAGCCATGATTTGTCATAAACCTATCAAATCTCAAATACTACTGTTCTGGAGCTTGCTCAAGACCATATAACCTATCCTTCTGTCTCACCTGTCCATTCTCTCCTTTTTTTAACCTATGAATCCATTCATATTTTAGTGCTTTCCTTCTAGCTGGCAACTTAAACCAAATCCCACATTTGGTTCTTTTCCAAGGAATCAATTTACTCATTCATGCCATGCTCCCACTGTTTCCTAGATTCTACCTGCATTGCCTCTTCAAAACTTCCTAGACCATTAGTGAGCAACAAGTAGTATAAAGAAAGGAAATAATGAATTTGAGGCTTACTTACCCTTTTAGACCTCCTCATGGGTGTTTGAGACTCATTGACAGCTTGCTGTCCTCCCAAATTTCATTCTAATAGTGACCGATCCCAGTCATCTCTTAGTATACACCTGACCAATGTTAGTTCCATGTGACTGACCTAATTGACATCAGTTCTTACCTAACTGATGTCAGTTTCCACCTTCCTAACATCACTAAATTTGGTCTCCACCAGACTGACATTGATTCCTGCCTGATCGATGTCAGCTCTCACTTGATTGACATTGGTAACTATGTTTTCTTGTGAGTGATGATTTTTACCTGTGAGCTCATTTTGGATCATAACCTTGTCTAAATTGCCCTTCTCATAATTATTCAGCCTCTTGAGCTGATCTCTATCCATCATCTTCTCCTTGAAAACCAAGGCTTTCCACGTCTTAAATGTGTCAAAAACATCAGATTTCCACTTTATGCAATAAACCCATACCTTTCTTGTAGCATCATTAATGAAATAAACATAATACTGTGATCCTCCAATAGAAGCTCCCTGAGCTGGTCCCCACACCTTTGTGTGAACAAGCTCTAACATGTGCTTCTTCTTTGTTGACCCAATTTTCAGAAACCTCACTTTCTCCTATTTCCCAAACATACAATGCTCACAAAAATCTAGATCTATCAAATCTGAAAGCATACCTTTTGAGTTAAGAACATCCATTCCCTTCTCACTCATGTGACCAAGCCTACAAAGCCACATCTTTGCATCTACATCTGAAGTAGATAAAATAGAAGGAGAATTAGTAATACAAGTAGATAGATAAAGTGTACCTACTTTCTTACCTCTTTTTTAATACAAGTGCACCCTTGGAAACTTTCCAAGATTCCATTGTGATATTTACTATGCAACACTCATCACCCAACTTCCCTACAGAAATCAAATTCCTCTTTAGGATGGGTACATGCATGACATCCTTCAACACCCATATGTTGCCAGTCTACAATTTTAGCTACACTTTCCCTTTGCCAACCATTTGACAAGGCTCACCATCCCTAAATAAACTTTTCCAAAGTCTCCATGGACATAATCATGAAAAAATTCTCTATTTAGAGTTTCATGGAAAGAAGTACCATAATCTAAAACCCATGATTCTACTTGACTATCCAAAGAAAATATGAGAGCATCCTGTGTAACAATACTTGCATCTTTTTCTTCTTCATTACCTTCATGCTGATCTTCTTTCAACCAACAATCTTTCTTTGCATGTCCTTTCTTTCCACAATTCCAGCAGGTTATACTTCCATTTCTGGATTTGGATCTACTACCTATCTTTGACCTTGATTTCCCTTGCTTGCCCTTCTCTCTTTGCCATCCCTTGCTTTCAACACTTAAAGCATTACATGATGTTTCCCCTATACTTTTCCTACAAATTTCTTCATTCAAGATTACACTAACAACATCATCAACTTTTAAGATATTTGAAGCAAATGTAGTATTACTAACTACCATTACCAGGCTATGCTAGCTTTTAGGTAAAGAGCATAAGATTAAGAGAGACTTAATTTCATCATCAAAAACTAGTTTGATTGAAGTTAACTGATTTATAATTCCATGGAAATCATTAAGATGACTATATACAAATCCACCTTCCAGCATTTGCAAATTAAATAATTGCTTCATAAGAAATACTTTATTCAAAGCTGAGGGTTTTTCATATAAATTTTCAAAAGATTCGATTAACTCTACCATTGTCCTTGCCTGAGATAAGTTTGAAAACACAGAAGCTGCCAGGGTCAACCTTATAGCTCCAAGAGCCTTTATGTCAAGAACCTTCCATTCTTCATCATGCATATATGTGGGCTTACTTGAAACTCCACCCAATGGTAAGTATAGATCTTTCTAATACAGATAATCCTCTATCTTCATCCTCCATAATTGATAATTCTTGCCATTGAATTTCTCCATTCTTAGCTTACTTTTTTTTGCCATTGCTTTACTCCCACTCAATCGAAAACCCCTGAGAGTGAACTTGTAATAAAAAAACACTAACCTTCTCTGATACCACCTTTAGGATCTTATAGCTCACTTTGATACCATATTTTAGTATCTTAGAGCTCAATTGATTACTATTGTATAAGCAACTAAACATAGAATTAAACCAGAAGTAATAAATAACTAGAATTCAAAAATAGCAAAGAATAGATGATACGAGAAACAATACAATCTGTATTAACACTCTTCCAGAAGGAAATACAATGAAGAAATCTTACTCTTCCCACACCTCTTAGGCATACAGTAATTCTCCCTCCAGAGTTCTCTCTCTCAATCAATTACAACCAACTCAATAATCGAGTTGTTCCCTCCAGTGACAATCAACCCAATGGTTGTTGTTGCCTACTCTGATTGTGACAATCAACCCAATTGTTGTTGCCTCCAATACCCCATAGACCTTCTTGATCTTGCACCCTGTAGATCTAATTGGTCTTGCTTACATTACAATACAGCCCCATGGGTCTCTTAAATAGATCCCAAACCAAACAATAATTAGAAACATAGACTCAAGACTAAAATTAGTCTGTACATGCAAACTCATTGTTCAACTAAAATTAAAATAGTTTTGGAATGCATAGACGACCGACATTGGTCTTTGTCTGTCTGGAGATGACCGACGTCAGTTCCTGTCTGACTAATGCCGGCTGACACCTAACTGATGCTGGTTGCTGTGTAACTGAATATGACCGGTGTCAATTGGCCTGACCAACGTCGGTTACTGTGACACTCAGAAACCTCCACCATTTGCATAACAGTGAAGCTTTTAGCTCCACAACTTAACAATTAGACCTTTATTTGGGTTAATTATCTCTTAAGCATGATTAAGCACTTTATGCACAAATAACTCAAATTGATCAATATGCCTTGTTATTGATCCAGAATTTGACTAGATTGGAATTAGAAGGCAATGTTAAATGCATTGGAACCGTATTCCCATTCAATATGTTACCAACAACAAATAATGAAGGCATGCATCTTGTGCATAATATTTGATAGGAAAGAACAATCTACAACACCTACGTGGAAAATTATCATTTTGACTCAGAATGATCTGATTAAAGTTAGCTGGCCCATAAATTGCATTGCCCTATTTAGGGATACCCTATCCAAAATTAGCACTTGAATATGTCAATTTCACATCATTTAGCATGTTTTATTGTTTTTAAGCCAAATTGTGCATTTTGGATGGAAATTGGCCAAAAAACTAATTGGTAGTTATCGGTGGCCAGATTTAGGTGTCTACAATATGCTCTCACTCTACATCTTTTAGTCACATGATTATGACTGCAACAACCTACTTAACCCTATCTGTGGGTGCAACCTATGACTTTATTCTAGTTTTAGGGATGATGTATGTATCCTTTATTGCATCTTTTTATACCATTAAACTCTACTCATTATTTTTCCCTTATTCTTGAAACATGAAAGGCATCAGGATTATCCCATCTTCTACTCTACTGGACTCAGACAAAATCTTCATCATTCCCTATTTGTAGGTTGTATTAGGGATGATCCTGGTTTAAAAAACCTCCTTGAACCTCTTCATATCATAACATTGATGTTTGACCTTGATCTCATCCATGTATGTCTCATTTAGGCTCAAATAGTGCCTTTTCTTGGGACTAGGATACCTTTTCATTGAGACCCTACTATACTAAGACAAAATAGGGATTTCTAGGTCAATAAAAGTGTTTAGAACATTATTCAAATTGTAGGGAACTCTTTGAGATTATTTGAAATCTCACTATGAATGTTTGACCTTGCATTCACCTTTAGATACCTTAGAACTAACTTGAAAATCATGTTAACCTTTGACTGAGATGCCCTTGCCTGACTATTGTAGGTTACCTTGTCTCAGTGTACAGACTTACAAGATGCCTTGGGAGTGGAAACATGATTTATGAACTTCTTTTATTACTATTGGATTATAAACAACTCTTTCAACTATTTGAGACTTTTATAACCATGTAAAGGAAGTCAAGCTACAACTTTAATGGAAAAATAAAATTGTGACTAACTCAGGCCTATAGGTGTTATTGATTAGTTTCAATGTGTTTTATGGTAAGTTTGAGACCTTCACTAACACACTTTCTCTCATTGTCTACCTTTCACACTTGGCATGGACCTAGTCTATACTAGGAGCTATTAAGAAAAATAGTTAAGAAGCATGAAAAGGTCATTGAGACTATGGCATGCATCATTTTCAAAACCTAAAGGGCCTCTATTTTTCCATTTTAGAGACAAAGGATTTGAACATACAGTCTTTTCCATGTTGTGATTCCTCAGCCCTTAGTAGGTTGCCAAAGGTCACTAGCATGATCCTCAACGTATCAATCTATTTCATAGACCATCATGAATATTCAAATCTATCATTTTACTTCTCTACAAGCCTTTATAGCTTTACAAATGACACTTGAAGGTATGCATTTGACTATATGTGAGACAAAGAGGGGAAATTAGGTAGTGATATGTTTGTTAAAGGTCTTTTAACATCCCAAATGGATTTATCAATCCTTAAAATAATTTTTCAATCACCAAGATCACTTGAAATCAACTTCAAACACTCTCTACGTGGACACCACCTACATGAAAGTGAAAAGGGTGGGTAGAGAAGGAGAATGTGAATAAGATGTATGGTTTCAAGGTTCTAAATGAGTTTAGAACCTATCCAAACAACTTAAAAGCATAATCACACCATCAAAGATATGAAACAAGTGAAATAATCTCTTTTAAACATGAATTCCACTTCTAAAGGCATCTAAGATAACTTTATTAACAACATGGACTAGTCTGCAAGCATATACAAGCTTAGAAGAGGCTTATTAAGCTCATGAAACTAAAAAACCAAGTAGCTAATGGGAAAAAATGTGGAGAGGCATTAGACAACATATGAAACCATAAATTTTTTTGAAAAAAAACAAACTATCCTAAAACTATCTAAAATAGGGACCCCTCTTAGATTAAAGTGCATAAAAAGATATTTGGAGTCTAAGTGATGGTTCATAAAGGAGAAGCCATGATACTGAGTACTCTTTCCATGAATATGAATTTGACTCAGATTAATTTCAACCACTAAGATAATTCCTCCTAACTCTACCTATACAGATCAAACCATGCATTTGAAAATGACCTTTCTGATGGGGAACCAAGAACATAAATGCTCTGATTCCAACTGTCAGGATCTTATGATTACTTTGTATTAGCAACTAAACACAGAATTATACCAGAATGAATAAGTAACTAGAATTCACAAATAGCACAGAATATGAGAGACAATACACAAGCTTGTATTAATAGTCATCTAAAAAGAAAAATACAATAAAGAAGATGCCACTTCTTCTCCACACCTCTCAGAGGCTTCCCACACCTCAAGTGTACATTAATTCTCAATCAAGAGTTCACTCTCCTACCAAAAATGGTCCCAACACACAACTCAAACATAGAGTTGGTGTTCACCTCCAACCATTCAGTAATAACCCTGTCAGTACACAAGTACTCAAAGTACTTCAAGTAGATCTCCCATGAACTTGCAACAACCTGCAATTCAAATGATCTTACTTACCATGTAGATCTCCCTAATCTTGCAACAACCTACAAATCAATGATCTTACACTTGGAAGGAACTTCCTTGCCTTCCTCTATTTGCACTAATTATAATACATGCCAATGGGTCTATAAATAGATCCCATACTAAACAATAACTTAGACTTCTAATTTACAATAATTAGACACGTAGCTCAAGACTCAAAATAGCCTTTACATGCAAATAGTCAGTTCAACAAACTAACTATTTGTGCAATGAACAGTTCTGGAACTACACAGGTGACTGACATCGGTCCCTGTCTAACTGGAGGTGACCGATGTTGGCCGATTCTTGCTAATGTCGATTGCCCTTCTGTACTGTAGATGATTGATGTCAGTTTCCCTACCGACATCGGTATCCCTGGAACTCAGCAACCTCCTCCATGTCTGCAAATAGTGAATCTTTTAGCTCCACAACCTAACAATCTCCCACTTGGAGATAAATAGCTACAACTGTACCTATACTTATACATCATCTAGTTTGTTTCTTGGCATTATATCCCTCTTCAAGATCACTCTTGAATACCAACGACCACAAATCCTATGGTGCACCTCCTATCATCCAAATCACCTACCACATCCGCATCTACAAACCATGTAGAAAAGAACTTGACCCTGCATAGCATGTGCACCTGCTGCTGGTCCCTCTTAGATGCCTGAGAATCCACTGAACTACCCTCCAGTGCTTCTTTCTTAGATTGGCTCCAAACTCGCAGATAACTCCCACTACTTGGGAAAACTCAGGTCTAGTACACATGTACTTAACCTCATTATGTGAATCAAGACATTGTTCATAGAACTGTCCAACCATCGGCATGCTAACCGGTTTCACACAATCATCTGGAGACAAAATCAACCTGTGACCTTCCATGTCCCTAGAACACACTCATGCCAAAGAATCTTGCTGCTCCTAGATTCCTCATGATACACCTCTGAACTAACTTTACCTTTAGTTTAGTCAACTCCCTATATGTGTAACCCTGCAATAAGCACATAATATAATAACAGGATAATGTAGCTAATATTATCCAACCTAGTAAAGAGAAAACACAATGGTCAAACCTCCATTGTCTTGCAGCTTACTCAAGACCATATACCCTAGCCTTCCATCTCACGTGTCCATTCCCCCTTTTCTTTATCTTAAAAATCCATTCATCTCTTAGTGCTTTCTTCCAGCTAGCAACTCCACCAAAAACTCCCATTTGGTTCTCCTCCAAGGAATCACATTCCTCATCCATGCCAAGCTCCCACTATTTCCTGGATTTTACCTATTCTACTTCTTTAATAACTTCCTAGTTCTTGACCATCATTGAGTAACAAGTAGTGTAAAGAAGGGAAATGATGAATTTGAGGCTTAATTACCCTTTCAGTCCTCCATATGGGCACTTGAGACTCCTTGACAGCTTGTTGTCCACCCAAAATCCATCTTAGTGACCGATGTCAGTCACATCTCAGTCTACACCCGACCGACATTGATTCCATGTGACTACCTCCTTGCCGACATTGGTTTCCCTGGCTGATGCTAGTTTTTACCTATTTGGAGTTACTGACATCAGTCTACACATAGCCAACATTGGTCCCTATCTAGACGTCGACGTCAGTTTTCTAATCGACGTCGGTCTCTGTGTTTTACTTGTGAGCGATGACTTTTACCTATGAGCTCCTTTTGGATCAAAACCATGTCCAAATCAACCTTGCTTTACTCAGAATTCCTCAGACCCTTGAACTGATCTCTATCTGTCATCTTCTCCTTGAAAACCAAGGCTTTTCTGTTCTTGTCATGAACATCAGATTACTCAAGAAATGTCACTTTCTTCTTCTGCATATAGAAATCATGATCCATGCTTTTCAAATTTGAAAGCATACCCTTTGACTCAAGAACATGCATCCCATTCTTGTTCATGTGACCAAGCCTATTAAGCCACATCTTCGAATCTATAGCTAAAGTAGATAAACCAGAAGGAGAATCAGTAATACAAGTAGGTAGATAAAGTGTACCTACTTTCTTACCTCTTGCTACAACAAGTGCACCCTTGGAAACTTTCCAAGAATTCACTGTGAGAGTTATTGTGCAACCCTCATCACTCAACTTTCCAATAGAAATCAAATTTCGCTTTAGGACTGAGACATGCATGACCTCCTTCAACACCCATGTGTTGCCCGTCTGCAATTTCAGCTTCACTTTCCCTTTGCCAACCATTTGACAAGGCTTACCATCCCCTAAATAAATTTCTCCAAAGTCTCCCTAGACATACTCATGAAAAAATTCCCTATTTGGGGATGCATGAAAAGAGGCACCATAATCTAAAACCCAAGATTCTACTTTATCCAAGGAACATACCAGAGCATCCTGTACAACATAATCTACAACATCTGCTTCTTCATGTCCTTCATGCTGATCTTTAATTGACCTACAATCTCTCTTTAAGTGCCCTTACTTTCCACAATTCTAGTAGGTTACTCTGCCATACCTAGACTTGGATCTCCTGCCTATCTTTGACCTTTATCTCCCATGCTCAATCTTCTCTCTTTGCCTTCCCCTACATTCAACACTCAAAGCATTCCCTGATGATTCACCTATGTTTTTCCTACGAATCTCTTCATTCAAGATTACACTCATAACATCATCAAATTTTAAGATCTTAGAAGCAGACACAATATTACTAACTGCCATTACCAAACTCTCCCAACTTTTAGGTAATGAGCACAAGATTAAGAGATCCTTAATTTCATCATCAAAAACAATATTGACTGAACTTAACTGGTTTACCAAACCATGGAAATCACTAAGATGACTATGTACAAATCCACCATCCAACATTTGCAAATTAAATAATTGCTTTATAAGAAATACCTTATTTGAAGCTGAGGGTTTTTCATATAAATTTGCCAAAGATTCCATCAAATCTACCATTGTCTTAGCCTGTGATAAGTTGGAAATCATAGACAATGCAATACTCAACCTTATAGATCCCAGAGCCTTCTGATCAAGAACATTCCATTCTTCATACTTCATATCTATGGGCTTGTATGCAACCCCACCCAATGATAAGTATAAATCATTTTGATATAGATAATCTTCTATCTGCATCCTCCATAATTGATAGTTATTGCCATAAAACTTCTCCATTCATAGCTTACTTTCTTCTGCCATTGCTATACTCCCACTCAAATAGAAACCCCTGTGAGTAAGTTGTAATCAACACACACTAACTAGATCTGATACAACCTGTTAGTAAACCCAACCAAAAGCTCTGATACCAGTTGATGGGGAACCAAGAACATAAATGCTCTAATTCCAACTGTCAAGATCTTATGATTACTTTGTATTAGCAACTAAACATAGAATTATACCAGAATGAACAAGTAACTAGAATTCACAAATAACATAGAATATGAGAGACAATACACAAGCTTGTATTAATACTCATCCAAAAAGAAAAATACAATAAATAAGATGCCACTTCTCCACACCTCTCAGAGGCTTCCCACACCTCAAGTGTATAGTAATTCTCAATCAAGAGTTCACTCTCCTACCAAAAATAGTCTCAACACACAACTCAAACACAGAGTTGGTGTTCACCTCCAACCAGTCAGTAATAACCCTGCCAGTACACAAGTACTCAAAGTACTTCAAGTAGATCTCGCATGAACTTGCAACAACCTACAATTCAAATGATCTTACTTACCATGTAGATCTCCCTGATCTTGCAACAACCTACAAATAAATGATCTTACACTTGGAAGGAACTTCCTTGCCTTCCTCTATTTGCACTAATTACAATACATGCCAATGAGTCTATAAATATATCCCATACTAAACAATAACTTAGACTTTTAATTTACAATAATTAGACACGTAGCTCAAGACTCGAAATAGCCTTTACATGCAAATAGTCAGTTCAACAAACTAACTGTTCGTGTAATGAATAGTTTTGGAACCGCACAGGGGACCGACGTCGGTCCCTGTCTGACTAGAGGTGACCGATGTCGGCTGATTCCTATCGATGTTGATTGCCCTTCTACACTGTAGATGACTGATGTTGGTTTCCCTGTCGATGCCGGTATCCCTGGAACTCAGCAACCTCCTCCATGTCTGTAAATAGTGAAGCTTTTAGCTCCACAACCTAACACTTTCTTGGATTGTAAGGAAAATAAGGAAGTAATAGAATCAAAAATTTAACTTTTTGATGAAATATTTGTACACCAAGCATGGAAATGACTATAGGGAGGTGAAGAGACTTTTTCCCACATTTTTTTGCTAAAGATGGACTTCCCAAGTCTGTATAAATGCCAAAAGGGCCTAAAATCAAGGAGAAACTCCCTCTTTCTACAAATAAATACATCTTATACTGACCTTTGACTGATCTTGACCTCCTCCACATTGAAATATCTCTTGGTGATCAATTTACTCCTTTAAAAGTTTGTACAAGTCATTTATTATGCTAGAAATATGCCAAAATGACACTTTTTGCATATAAGACATGGTAAAGGATAAATTAATGACTTAAAGACACCATAAAACATATAAAAGATCATATTATGACATATCCAACATAATTTTAACCTTTGACCAAGTTTTATTAGAGTTGACCAAGGTTGACATTGGTTGACTAGACTAGTACAAGGAAGATGGACTTAAACCAAGGATGGAACAAAGATAAGTAAGATGATAGAACAACATGACACACCCATAGGACATATGGAAACCTATAAATTTTTTATAAATGTATGGGTTGACCTAATTTTATTAAAAATCAAATTTGGTCAACACTTTTAGCAATTTCTAGGGGTAATATGCTTGCCTATGTTAAGGACCAGTAGCCTTATCCTATCCATTGGGAAAAGGGAGTCAAAATTCACTTGTAAATAGTAGGACCAGACTTTTACTTGAATAAAAAATAAATTTTTTACCCCAAAACACAAAAATGAAATAGCAACACACAAAAATACCAAGCAAACACATAAAGTAAAGATAACATGCTAGTAAGCACTTAGGGAAACACAAGACCCAAAAATAAGAAAAATAATTATATACATTAAAATTAAAAATTCCCCCCTTCTTAGATCAAAATGGAAGTACCTTGAGTCTCCTTTCTCATTAGATGAATGAGGATGCCAAGCATGCTTTCTTTTAGATGTGGTGTTAGATGACTCATGTTTCCTTTTTTCTACTTGGCTTGGAATGCCATCTAATAGTTTCATCTCCCACAAGTCTCCAAGGTATATGGAGTCCTCTTGAACTTGGAAACATGCCTCATACTACTATCCTCATAACTCCTCATGATATATTTGCATAACCATGAATGTGATGGCTTATTGCAAACCTATGTCTTCTTCAAGGATCCCATTGTACTTCTCATTAATTATAGCCTCTTCAAAGTCTTCAAGAAGTGTTGTGTCATATCTTTTTATTATTGTTTCTTGCTCAAAATCTTCCTTTATTTTGGTGGGAGTAACTTCATATGTGGTTCTAGGATGCGATTTTGAACCATCCTCAAAAGGCCCAAGATCATCATAGATTGTTCCATCATGAGATAGACTCTCTTGATGATGATGTTCCTCAATATATGTCTGCTCCTAAATAGCTTGGGTTTGTCCTATTAGGAGTATTTTCTTCTCATTATCTTTATACTCTTTGAACATTTTCATATATGTGTGCCATATGTCTTCTTTATAAAAGACATCATCTTGTTTACCATGGCTTGTAGTTAGCTCCAAAGGACTTGTAGGCATTTTAAGACCTTAAAATTCATTCCAAATGTCCTCAAATATCTAACATAAGTCATCATCCTTCTCTTTATTATCATTATGAAGTGGAAGAATAAGAGAAAAATCTTCCTCCTCTTCTTTGGAATCGAAAATAACTCCTTCCAAGGTATCTTCTTCAGCACAAGGAATGTCATCTTCACAAGGAGTCAACTCTTCCTCATCATTAACCCAATCTAAAATATCTATTTCCTCCTCCCTCTTAGTGATGTCAATACTAAGCATCTCAAAAACATTAAGTTTATCCAAATAAGGCACCCAAAAAGTAATGTAATCTTCACCATTAAAAGGTCAAGATGGATCAGCTAGAGGAGGTGGAAATATGGGTTCAATGGCTTCTTGAGGAGGGGTGGGATGGAGTTGAGTATTTTTAATTTTCTCTCCACTTTCAACTTATTCACTTAAACATCTCTTGTTTTTGTTTCCATAAGCTACCACTACCTCTTTCCATCTTGGGAAACTATGCTTAGAGGATTCTTCATGAGACTAAGGTACAAATGGAGGGGTGAATGATATGCTTACAAAACTTAGGGTTTAATTAGGCTTGGTATCTTGTCTCCTACTTGGGAAATTAGGTTTAAGAATATCTCCATTTTATTCTACCATGATGGATTTCCTTAAAATTTTATTGGCCAACTCAATCTTCTTGTCAATATGGGCTTTAAAAATCAAACCTCCTTTCTCAAAACCTTCTCCACATAAATCAACCTACTCAACAGTGATGTCCTCCTTCCTTTGGCTGCTCTCTTGAATGGAATTACAAGAAGGGAAACTTTGGGAATGAATGAGGGACTTGGGGAATTTTTAATCATGATTAGATTATAATATTATGTTGGCAAAGTTGACACACTTGAAGGTTGATATGGGGTATATTGGGGTTGCCAAGGCTGAGCTAGTTCATGAACTCTCAACCTCTCCTCTAGGTGGAAAATTAGGACACAAACATCAATCATATCATTAGTAATACCTTGCCAATTATCTCTCTCTATAGGCATCCATGCTTTATTGACTTACTCCAAAGCATCCCTCACACTCTTGATACAATCACTAGGGATGACTTGACCACAACCATTCCTAATGTCAAGGTCTAACATGTAGTCATTATAGCCAATGAGAGTTTTCTTGAAACTTGAAATGGAATGAATTGGAGAGGAACTAGGTGGACTAGGTGAAGAAAAATATTGATAAGGATAGTCATAGGAAACATTTTATTGATAGGGATCATGACAAGATTGGCCAAAGACTTGTTCATATTGAGGAGGAATAGGCAAAGAAGGATATGTCTCCCTAAATTGTGTTAGGATAAAGTCAACACCACAATAGTTCATGAAAAATTATGAGAGTGTGAAAAAAAATAAAACAACTTCAATAAGAATACCTGGACTGCTTAACCAGTAGATTTATATTTGGAGTCATAATTGGTGCTTAGTGAAATTACCTCTAAAAGTTGGTATCTTGAGGAGAACACCAAAACTCCTCAAATTCTTGGAACAAGGGTCCCACCAAGCACGCCAAAAACTATTTTCACTTAAAATTAAACCCTTGAGTAGATTAAAAGTCTCTCCTCATTCAAATGGGACAATGGAAGCACCTCAGGGTTGTGGGTCACTAAATGTGAGGTGGATCTCTAGATTAGGGGCCAATTCCCTTTGATGTATCACTGTAGCTCAATCCTACTACTAACACTTGGGGGAATGAAAAGGGATAATGATAGATAAAATTAAATATAATCTATGGGATGTGATATACCAAATACATGCTCTACTCACACCCTTTGACATGCACTTAGAACCAAGAAAAAGTCTACACATACACTTCATTCAATGATAATCTTCTCTTTCACATCAATGTTTCAAGCATGGGGTCTTGAAGAGAGACTAGGATAGGAGGAATTAGAGAATAGTCCTTCTATAAATACAATTTAATAGACTACTCACTACACCTGCAATACCATTAGACACTTCTTGATAACTTGAAAAAGAGAGATTACAAAACACACAAGGCACTAGGAAGAGTAACATGTGAAGGTAAACAAAACTACACTTGCACAAGACCAATAACCATTATGTACCCTTAGTGAAATATTGAATTAGGTAAAAAAAATATCTTTATTAGCTTAAGGTAGAAAAATTTAGGGCTTCACCATACCAAGGTGGAAAGATCCATACAATAGCCAAAAGGCTAACATTTATAGAAAATGTGTGAGGAGAGAGAGAAAGAGAAGCTCAAAAGTCATATAGACAGTTGTCAAGCAATGAGGAGTTAAAATAATAATAAAATCATGTATGAGATAGGTTTTGAAGAGAATCAAGGACAAATATCCCTAGAACTTGCTTAACTCCTCAACATTTGGCATAGATTCCCTTGTGCTTGCATAAGAAACTACCCTCATCATTTGCCTTCACAAAACTACCTCATCTCTATAAAGTGTTAGGTTTGATGATGAATCTAAGTGGGAGGGGTTAAAAACAAGACCTCACATAAATTTTATCAATTTCTAATCATCCATCTTCTTTTGGCCATGCACAATCATCCATTATAGTCCCAAAATGACCTCTCTCCATGCACCTCTCATACTTTTCACCCAAAACCTCCCCAATTATACAATATTATCCATGCACAAGGATGGATGGAATGTTTCAATGGTTCCCAAGTCATCAAGATCAAGAAATAAGCCTTAAAAGGCTTCCCAAATAGAGTTCCACCACTTTTCCTAAGTGTTAACTACCCATTCACTATGACTAGCTTAAATGAAAGAGATGGTAGGAAAAATTAGGAGCTTAGATACCTCATCAAATATCAAATTATATTATAAAAAGTCTCAATATAATTATCAAAAGTGATTTGATCATCTGAAACCCTTTCACACCTACAAAACATGGGAATTAGCCAAAAGGAGCCCTATTTTGCACCATCCGTACAAGTGTAGTATGCCCCAGTCACATGTGTCAGGTATATGGAGAGTATTTTACAACTTCAAGTTGGTTTCATGGAATTTACATTGAATTTGGATGCTTCAATTTCTTCATCTCTCCAATTGGGTCCTTATGGAGGGTTTATAAGGGTTTTAGAGTGGTATCTGTTCTTAACATTTGTTCATAAATAAAAAACATTAGAATTCTCTCCCAATGAAACTAAGGGATTTTTAAGGACCCTCTCCATCATTTCCAAATACCTTGAGGTCCCATTCAAAGAGTCATGAAAATTCTAAGCATTCAAACTGGTCACTTGGTTCATTTTCCTATAATTTTGTGAGGGTTTATGTGTTTTCAATCCTAAAATGACTTATTTATGGATTACACTACATAATAAACAATCTAACATGTAATTTTTACCTCTATTGACATGCTATAATCATTAGGATAGCTCACCAAAAGCTATAAATGAGAATGACTACCCTTTAAAAACTAGGCCTAGGCCTTGTCTAAAGGGTCTGCCTACAACTCAAGACTCATCCTGACTCTCCAATGGATTCCCCTACAAGGTGATGATGAAAAAAATTTAATTTATACCCTCATGGACATGATTCAAGTCATTAAAATTCTTGAAAAGATCTGAAATTAGAAAATACACCCTATTTGGAGTTAGGTTTGCATGTTGTCTCACTAGGTCTACCTATATACCTCCTTGTATAGACCACCTTATTTGAACTCCAACCATCTATAAGGGTTTCCCATGATTTTTTAGGTGTGATACAACTCTAAAATTCATTTTTAAGAGTTTCTTTGACTTCTAGTTAGTTGATCCAGGCATCAATTTAGGCAACAATTCGGGTGACAGTTCCACCCCAATTGATGACGGAACTTCCGGGAGCCATAACTTTTGCACCGTAGCTCCAATTGACTCGCCGTTTGAACCGTTGGAAAGCTAAGAACGAGGGGAACATCGTGAAATGGCATTGAGCTCCGCTTGATGAAGTTTGACCCCCGAAAACCCAACGGAAGTGCCTCAATTTTCAATTTTAATAGTGCTGTCTAAAAATAGTAAGTTGCTAAAAATAGTAATTCCTCGAATTATGTATTGTTTTAAATATTGGAAGTCGTACCACTTCATCTCCCTCGAGATTGGTGACCTTCCACATCCTTCCCATGCCTTCAAATTGTGTATAAAAGAAGAGGTAACCAGAAATGTAAAGGGAGACATCTCTTCCCAGAGATAAGCATATATTTGTATTGCGAATTTAAGTAATACTACATCTCTTCTCAGAGAATTCATTGTTACTGTGTTATTTCTATGTTATTGTGATATTTATCAACCAAGACTTCTGAGTTTTGGATCATTAGTCTTCTTTGCTTTCATTCCAAAGTTGTAGGGTTTGGACACTTGAGGAAGTGCCCCCTATCTGAGATAAAATAGGGTCACTTCCCATATTTGTCACAAAAAAACTATTTTATAAGATCATAAAACTCATAAGGGTGCCTTGTACAATATTTTAACTCTTGATGATGAGTCTAGAACCTTGAATTTTCCAAATTTCCAAGGTAGACCTTTTCAAGACAATATATGTACACTATTTGTGGGAATGGACTGCGTTTGCTTTCTTGTACTCTAGTTATTTCATGGATTTCAATGTAAAAATTCCTTTCATATTGGCATGAAATTTTCTATTGTCTCTAACTTCCCAATTAACACATTGATCATTCAAAGGACCCTATATGCTCTCACTCTACATCTTTTAGTCACATGACTATGACTAAAATAACCTGCTTAACCCTATCTATGGGTGAAACCTATGCCTTTTTTCTAGTTTTAGGGATGATGTATGTATCATTCATTTCATATTTTCATACCATTAAAATCTTCTCATTCTTTTTTCCTTATTCTTGAAACATGAAAGGAATCAAGATTATCCCATCTTCTACTCTACTGGACTGAGACATAATCTTCCTCATTCCTTAGTTGTAGGCTGCATTAGGGTTGATCATGGTTTAATATACCTCCTTGAACCTATTCATATCATAAAATTGATGTTTGACCTTGAAATCATCCATGTATGTCTCATTTAGGCTCAAAAATTGCCTTTTCTTATGATTGGGATACCTTTTCATTGAGACCCTGCTATAATGAGATAAAATAGGGTTTTCTAGGTTAGTTAGAGTGTTTAGAACATTGTTCAAGATGTAGGGAACTCTTTGAGATTATTTTTAACTCTCACCATGAACATTTGACCTTGAATTCACCTTTAGATACCTTAGATCCAACTTGAAAAACATGTTAACCTTTGACTAAGATGCCCTTGCCTAACTACTGTAGGTTACCCTATCTCAATGCATAGACTGACAAGATGCCTTAAGAGTGCAAACATGATGTATGAACTTCTTTCATTCCTATTGGATCATAAATAAATATTTCAACTATTTGAGACTTTTCTAACCATGTAAACAAAGTTAGGCTATAAATTGAATGGAAAAATAAAATTGTTACTAACTCAGGCCTGTAGGTGTTACTGATTAGTTTCAGTGTGTTTTATGGTAAGTTTGAGACGTTCACTAACACACTTTCTGCCATTGTCTATCTTTCA
This sequence comes from Torreya grandis, assembly GCA_037957365.1. NCBI lineage: Eukaryota > Viridiplantae > Streptophyta > Pinopsida > Cupressales > Taxaceae > Torreya > Torreya grandis. The sequence continues at coordinate 292,634 of JARHVA010002124.1, read as the reverse complement.
CACTTGGCATGGACCTAGTCTATACTAGGAGCTACCAGGATAAATATTTAAAAATAATTAAAAGGTTATTGATATTATGACATACATCATTTTCAAAACCTATAGGGCCTCTGTTTTGCCCTTTTAGAGACAAAGGACTTGGACATATAATCTTTGCTATGTTGTGCTTCCTTAAACCTTAGTAGGCTACCAAAGGTCTCTATCATGATCCTTAAGGTATAAATATATTTCATAAACCATCTTGAATATTCAACCCTATCATTTTATTTCCGTACAAGCCTCTATAGCTCTACAAATGACACGTAAAGGTATGCATTTGACTGTATGTGAGATAAAGAGGGGAAATTGGGTAGTGATATGTTTATTAAAGGTCTCTTAACATACCAAATGTATTTTTCAATCCTAAAAAGTATTTTTCAATCCCCAAGATCACTTGAAATCAACTTAAAACACCCTCCTCTATGTGGGCATCACCTACCTAAAAGTGAAAAAGGGTGGGTAAAGAAGGAGAATGTGAACAAGATGCATGGTTTGAAGGTTTCAAATTAGTTTATAACCTATCCAAACAACTTAAAAACATCTTCACACCATCACATATATTAAAAAAGTGTAATAATATCTTTCCAACATGAATTACACTTCTGAAGGCATCTGAGATAATTGTAAGTGCAACATGGACTAGCTTGTAAGCATACACAAGCCTAAAAGAGGATTATTAAGCTCATGAAACTCCAAAACCAAGAATAAAATGGGAAAAAATTTGGAGAGACATTATATAACATATGAAACCATCAAAATTTTCAATACAAAGCAAACTATCCTGAAACTATCTCAAATAAGGACCCCTCTTGGATGAAAGTGCATAAAAAGCTATCTAGAGTCTAAGTGATGGTTCATGAAGGATATTCCATGAAACTAATAAATATTTACATGAATATGAATCTAACTTATATTAATTTAAATACCCAAGAAAATTCCTCCCAACTCCACCTGTATAACTCACACCATGCATTTGAAAATGACCTTTCTTGGCTTGCAAGGATAAGAAAGAAGGAATAGAAACAAAAATTGAAATTTTTGATGAAAAATCTAGAAAAAAAGCATGAAAATGACTATAGGGAAATGAAGAGACATTTTATTATGTTTTTTTGCTGAAGATGGACTTCCCAAATCCATACAAGTGCCAAAAAAGGCCTAAAATCAAGGAGAAACTATCGGAGTTGTTGCCAGAATCTGGATAATGTGAATGTAATGGAGACATGATCACATGAGATGAAGCAAGTGCACACCACATAAATACTAAAGCAATTTGAAATTATAAAAAAAGCTAAATTGCACAAGACAAAATGGAGAAAACCAAAATTTGATTAACATGAGATGGCCAAAGTGAGGAATACATATAGGAGAGTATGTAAGTAACTCCTCCACAAAAGGTGGACAAGGCACCCCAAGAATAGACTGTAACTCTTCCATGAAAGGTGGTGACAAGGTGCTAAGAATAGAAAAGTAACTCCCATCAAGGGAGTTACTTATGACATTCTTATGACACCTATGACACATCTATGACACACACCTCCACATAAGCTAGCCTATCCCACAAATGTAGGAAAACTCCATGTATGCACAAGAAATACAATTTCCATAATTAAAAAATATGGAAAAATAAAAACCTACACTAATACCCCCCATAAGCATAGCTTAGGTGGGTAGTGCAGAAATATAAAATGGGTCCTGGCAACTAGGCTTGATGAGGTACCCATGTACAAATGTAATCTCCCATAAGATAGAGAAAAGGAGAAAACCTGTAGGAAAAAACTCCCCCCCCCCAAAAAAAAGAGATACATAAAATAAATGAAGAGGCTAGAAGGCCCCCCCTAAAGATGATGATGTTGCAGATGTAGACTGCACCCCAAGAAGAGCTCGTAGATGAATGAACTTGCTCTCAGTGAAAGGTTTGGTGAAGATGTCTGCAACCTACTCTGAATACTAGAAAAATATCAAGTCAATGACCTGACTATAAATAAGCTCCCAAATGAAATGCATGTGAATCTCTATGTGCTTGGTCCGCAGGTGCTGAACTAATTCCTACAAATCTGAATGGTACTCTGGTTGTCACAATAAATGATGGTGGACTACCTGATAAGAATGCCAAACTCAAAAAGAATCTCCTGAAGCCAGATATCCTTAGTAGCTGTATTAACAACTCCCTTGTACTCTGCCTCTATGGATGATATATTTTTCTGCTTCTTGTTAGACCAACTACTAGGACTAGAACCTAGAGAGAAACTGTAACTAGAAGTGGACTTGCAAGTTTGTGAATCACTAGCCCAGTCTGAATCTGTATATCCAACCAAGTCAACCTCTATGCCAAATTTGTAATGAAACCCATATCTATGTAAAGCCTGTATGTAATGCAAGATCCTCTTAACTACTTTCCAATGTAGCTCATGAGGTTCCTGCATGAATCTGGAGACAAGTCCCACTGTATATGATATGTCGAGCTAGGTGTGAGTTAAGTAGATGAGACTACTAACAAGTTGTTGATACCGAGTGGCACCAACCAATGGTGAAGAACAATCAGCCTCAAGCTTGACTCCTGATAGAGAGGGAGTCAGAGATGGCTTGTAATTAGCCATGTGAAATCGAGCCAATAAGTCAAGAGCATACTTAGGTTGTGTAAGAGAAATCCTTGAATCTAACTATGAGATCTCGATGCCAAGGAAGTAGTGCAACAAACCCAAGTCTGTCATGTCAAATCTATCCTAGAGAGATGCCTTCACTGCTGCAATTGCTGATGAAGAACTCCTAGTGATCAAAAAGTCATCAACATATAGAACCAAAATCAAGAGCGAATCATTCTGTCATAAGAAGTAGACATTGGGATCAGAATGACACCTAGTGAAACCCGCTATGAGAAGGAAGGAATCCATTTTGGCATACTAAGCTCAAGGGGCCTATTTGAGGCCATAGATAGATTTTCTAAGTCTACATACTAAGGAATAATCTTGAACAAATCTTGGCAGCTACTCCATATAGATCTCCTCCTTTAGGTCTCTGTGAAGAAAGGCACTCTTCACATTCATCTAATGCACATACCAACCATGTGCTATGGCAATAGCCAAGGTGAGTCAGATAGAAGTCATCTTTGCAATGAGTGCAAAGGTCTCTGAGTAGTCAATGACTGCCACCTATGAGAACCCCTTGGTGACCAATCACACCTTATACTTATCAACTGACTCATCTATTGCAAACTTGGTCTGATATATCCACCTACATCAAACCATATTTCTTCCCTTAGGAAGTGAAGTCAAATCCCAAGTGTGATTTTTGATTAAGGAAGAATATTCTTCCTCCATAGCACTATCCCACTCAAGTCCCCCAAATGCCTCTCAAAAAGTCCGTGGATCTAAAACTAAAGCAAAGAAGGCATGTGGATCTCTCTAAAAATCCCCCTAGTACGTATGTCATTTGTGGGATCTCCTACCCAAGTGCTAGCACTCTCAAGTGTCTATCTAGGCCAAAGTGGCCCAAAAGTGGGAGAGTCAGGTGCTAACTCCTCATCCTCTAACTGACTAGAGGTGGATGACACTGCATCACTGTCCTCACTGTCTAAACTCAAAGAAGAAGAAGAAGATGTCTCTAGCTCAAGAACTTGTTGTGGCTGATCTGAATCTGATGAGGAGTCATCATGAAGAAGTAGATTTGATGAGGGAGAAGAAGTGTTAAGTATTGAGTCTCTAGGACTCTCTTGAAAATGGACACTTCTCTCGATGAACAACTCATGAGTGACTAGATCTAGAAGGCGATATACCTTAATACCATCCAGATATCCTACAAAGATGTAAGGCTTGGATCGACATTCTATAGCTTTGCATTTCTTTTTCAAAATGTGGGCCATGGTTGGGGATCCAAAAACCCTAAGGTGCTCAACATTAGGTTTCCTTTTATGCCAAGCTTCAAAGGGTGTTATCCCTTTCAAAGCTTTGTGAGGAACCCTATTTTGAATGTAGCAAGCACAATTGATGGCTTTGGCCTAGTATTATGGTGCTAAGGATTTGGAGTGAATCATACAACTACCCATCTATTTCAAGAACCTATTTTTGAATTCTGCAACCCCATTCTGGGAAGGATTGTAAGTGACTATGTGCTGTAAATTAGTCCCCTCTATGGTGAAAAAATTTTCAAATTTGATGCTGACATACTCCCCTCCATTATCAGTTTGAAGAACCTTGATGGGTTTCTCACTCTATTTCTCAACAAGAGCCTTGAACTCTAGAAAATTTTCAAACACTTCAGACTTTTGTTTGAGAAAATATATCCAAGTGTACCTAGAGAAATCATCAATGAAAGTGAGGATGTACTTGGCCCTTGTGAAAGATGGTTTGGGAAAGAGTCCAGATACATCACTGTGGACTAACTCCAAAGGTTGTGAAGCCCTCCAAGCTTTACCTTTGTCAAATTTTGCTTCAGGATGCTTCCCTAGGGAGCACCCCTCGTAAAGTCCTTTTTAGAATTGGACACGAGGCAAGCCAATGACCATGTCATGTTTGCAAAGTTGCTCAAGGTAGCGGTAGTTAAGGTGGCCAAACCACTCATGCCACAATTTGCTAACTCTATCTGAATGAGTTAGCAATGCTGTTGGAGAAGAATCAGGTACAAAATGTGAGGTGTATAACTTGGCTTGGTGATCTGCCCTACCCACTGCCACTATAGTATCACTATGCAACTTCCTAATAGCCACTAAATCTGGTGAAAACTCAACTCTCATGCCCTAACCAATGTGAGTGATTTAGTACACTGATAGGAGATTGGTTGAAAGAGAAGGAACACTTAGAACATTATTGAATGTTCCTCCTTCCATTTTAACTGACCCTCTCCCTACAATAGAAACTGATGTGTCATCACCCAAACTAATTGAAGTCATGCTACAAGGCTCTAAATATGAAAACTCAACTAGTGAAGAGCCCATGTGGTGAGAATCACTTAAGTTAATGACCCATGAAGATGTAGAAGCTATTGTAGCTACAAGGGCCTTGCCCTTTTCTTTCTCCTTACCCTTTCCTTTTGCCTTAGTAGAATCTTGGGTAGATGAATTCTGCTTGATGGACTCAGGAACAACTATGTTGTGCTTCTCTAGAAGATAAGTTAGGTGATCTATTTGTTTCTTAATGCATTTGTGTTCATCATGCCCTATATTTTTACAATAGGCACACTTAACCTTCTCCTTCTTAGGTTTAGCATTGGAGGATGAAGACTTAGTGTTGTTTTTGACAAGATTGTTGTTTTCTTTCTTCTTCTCCTGGTCCTTATTCTTTTTTTCTTCTCCTTTGTTGAAGTCTTATCCTTACCATTTCCAGCTATCAAAGCTTGGGGTTGAGTAGACTTCATTGTGTCCATTTGAATTATCCTATCTTGCTCCCTAGTCAAGTCGGCAATGAATGAATCCAAAGAAGGCATTTTCCATGTAGTGCCAAGGGCACTTTTTGTGGCATGGAAAGTGGAGACAAAGACTGAATAACTTGGACCTAACTTTGTGAGAATAGAAAGGATGAGTTGATCATCTTTATTCTTTATCCCACATTCTTTCAATTGAAATCTAAGGGCCTTAAACTTAGTAAAAAAGTCTTGTAAAGTGTCAAAGTTGCTAGGACTTAGACATATGAGTTTGTTTTCGAGCTCATGACCTCTCATCTCATCAAGCTTCCCAAATAAGTTTTCTAAGGTGTCCCATATGTCATTGGGAGTCTTGGAGGATTGTAAATGGAAGAGAAGTTCTAGAGACATAGACAAGCTCAGTAATCCATAGGCTTCATCACTACAGTTGTACCACTTGACTTTTCGGCATCAGTGTTGGGTTTTACTTCAATACCCATGGTGATCCTATACAACCCTTTGCTTCTAAGAATGATTGACATTTTAACCTTCCATTCATGATATTTGAAGGGTGTTAGGGGTTTAAGTTGAAAATAATCAATTTTAAGCTGAATTTAGGTGAAGTTGTGTTGATTGTAAGTTGTGAATTTATGCAGAAAGGAGAATGAAAGCAAAGATTTGCAAGTTGTGAAAAGCAATCACACCCCCCTAAAATATTGACTCCCCCTAAAAATATGCAAGTTCACGTTCAAAATACATCGGCCTTAGTTGAGAATGCATCTTAGTGTAATTAGTGCAAGACTTAAGCAAATAGGACGTCAGACTCAGCCAAAAATGCGTCTTGGAAGACCCAAAATTTTGGAACTTTATAAACTAGTGCATTTTTGACAAAAAACAAGCCTACACTGTAGAGAATTGAATTACAAACACTTTTTCAAAAAATGGCACCCAAATCCGAGCTACCATTTGCAAGATATTAAAGGTTTAATTTTCCCATAAACTAATGTTTTTGCAAAAAAAAGCACTAAAACATTAAAAAAATGCCTGTTATGATAGAGAAAGTGGCCTTCCAACCACTCATTAGATTTGGAACATAATGAGGAATCCAAAGGAGGTCTGTGTGAGGGGAAATTGGCCTCCCACCAACTCGGGCCTCACCCTTCGTCTTCGACAGGCGAAGATACAAGTTTTAAATGAAAACCCCCAAATTATCAAACTGTCTAAAAAACTAAATATTTAGTCAAATTGACTGATTTTTGTTTTACAAGTCAATTTTTAACTGAAAAAAGTAAAGCAAAGATAGAATGAATGGATGCCTAGTGTCCAAGGGCACCAAAAAAGCACAGTCTAGATTTTACTTGCAGAAAAGACAAAAGAGAAATTTGCAGACCTGTTGGACATCGTACGGCTGATGGCACCTTGCTGGAAGGATTGTGGCATGGCAGAAGAATAACAATAAAAGTGGCAGAATAGACAAATGATCAACATACAAAATGCAGGCAGTGGTGCCCCAAAAAAAAGGATGCAGATCAGAATATGCTTGCAAAAGAAAGAACCTGTAGACCTGCATGCCATACGGCTTGATGGCATGTCTATCTTGAAGGCATGGCAAATAGAAAAAGGTCAGCTGAGGGTCTTGACCTAATAAGAAACAGTCAGCATTCAGCTAGTGCTGGTCCCATATGTAGCTGACCCCTTCCTTGAAGTAGGGGCAGAAGAAATGGAGCGCTGAAATGGGTGATCTGTCACTAGACTGCACCTCTCTCCACTTTTCAAATGACTGATTCAAATGACTAATTCAGATCAGAATAAGTTTAAACTTGCAACGAGAGAAGCATGCCATCGAGCTGGACTATGCTATCTTTTCCTGCTGAATGACCAAAAGAAAAGGAATTCTACTGCCTTTGCTAAAGCCATCACAGATCTAGACAAGATGTCCTGGCAAATACTAACTCAGAAGTAATTTGTTTTTAAACAAGTTCCGTATGGATTTTCATGAGTTTTCAATAAACTCTACCAAAGCTCTCAAATGCAACAGATTTTAAAAAAATTACTAAGAAAGCAAAGTAAGAATTTTAGAATAGCATAACCAGACACACGATTACCAGAGTGGCTCTGATACCATATTAGAGTTATTGCCAGAATCTGGATAATGCAAATGCAATAGAGACGTGATCACATGAGATGAAGCAAGTGCACACCACATAGATGCTAAAACAATTTTAAATTATACAAGAAGCTAAATTGCACAAGACAAAATGGAGAAAACCAAAATCTGATTAACATGAGATGGCCAAAGTGAGGAATACATATAGGAGAGTACGTAAGTAACTCCTCCACAAAAGCTGGACAAGGCACCCCAAGAATAGACTATAACTCCTCCATGAAAGGTGGTGACAAGGTGCTACGAATAGAGAAGTAACTCCCATCAAGGGAGTTACTTATGACATTCTTATGACACCTATGACACATCTATGACACACCTCCACATAAGCTAGCCTATCCCACAAATGTAGGAAAACTCCATGTATGAACAAGAAATACAATTTCTCTAATTAAAAAATAGGGAAAAATAAAAATCTACACTAATAGAAATTACCACTTTCTACACATAAATGCCTCTTGGATTGACCTCTAACTGATCCTAATAGATCTTAACCTTCTCCATGTTGAAATATCTCTTGGTGACAAATTTACTCCATTGAAAGTCTGTACAAGTCATTTATTATGCTAAAAATATGCCAAAATGACACTTTTTACACATAAGACATGGTAAAGGATAAATTAATGACTTTAAGACACCATAAAACATATCAAAGACCATATTAGGACATATCCAACATAATTTGAACCTTTTACCAAGTTTGACTAGAGTTGACTAGGGTTGACTAGACTACTACAAGGAATATGGACTTAAACCAAGGTTGGAACAAGGATAAGTAAGATGATAGACAAATATGACACACCCATAGGACATGGAAACTTATAAAAAGTTTATAAATTTATGGGTTGACCCAATTTGACTAGAATTAAAATTTGGTCAACATGACCAATGTCCCTGAATAGATTTCTTGAAGCTTTTCATCACAAACCTATGAAGCAAGCTCATGAAATTATTACTCCCCCTTAACCAATGATATTTTAAGGATTTATAGATAAGGATATGACTTATAAACTTTGTATTATAAATTTAAATGTTCATTTTGTCAATGGTTTAGTTATCTACAAGTTGTTCTTTTGTAGGCACATACTCCAACTTAACACTTTGATTACTCACTTGTTCTCTCAAGAATGATATATAATAAGAATGTGCTTAGTTTTTGAGTGCTAATAGGATTCTTAGGGATATTAATTTCACTATTATTATCATAATAGATAGGACAAGGTCCATTTTTTCTTACCTTATAATTGTTAGAGGTACAATCACTGAGAGGGGGGGTGAATCAATGATGCAAGATATTTCAACTTTAATTCTAATCCTTTCAAACCCTTATTCAATTATCACAATAATTCATAGAATATATAATCCATTCATAAAAATTAACAATAGACAATGAAAAATTATACACACAACATAACATCTATGTGGGAAACCATCTTGGGGCATAAAACCCACTCTCAAGCCTACAAACACGTGAACTACTTGTCCTATAAAAAGTATGAAAATAAGAGAATTGTCAAGTCCTTCTGATTAGAATTTAGTGAAACACCTATTTCAATATAATAACCTACCCCTAAGATGATCAAGTCCTTCTGACCACCTTTTGGTCATGTCCTTCTCACCAGCTTTATTTAAACACCTGTTTCATAAAGAGCACCTACCCCTAAGATGATTGAGTCCTTCTGACCACCTTCAATCTTCAAACTGACACGAGCACTATCTTTGACATTATAAATATAACCTATGGGTCATACACATAGTCATCAACCTAATATGCTCTTCAATCCATCCACTAGGCACACACCCATTCCTTCACTCCATAACTCACACATACCTCTCCTCTCAAGTATATCACCAGTCTATTCCACAAGCCTAGAAATCACCACATTAGATTTCACCTTTTATATATATTTCATGATCAATATCTTCTTAGTTGGCCTTTAGACATGCCTTAACTCTTAAGGCATCTTACATAGATCAATATCATCCTCATAGGTCATCCATAACATCCATGGGTCACATTTAAGAAGCTACACCTTTCAATTAGGCATTAATAACCCTTATAGGTCTCATGGAGGCCTATTACCCCATTTAGGACTCCATTGATCAAATTAGAAACATTAAACCACTTCTAAATGCATAATTCCACTCCACATGACCCCTTGGACATCCTAAAATTATCATAGTCATCATAAAACTCCTCTACTAAAGCCAATTTTTCTCAAACAAAATTCTATACACAAAAACACCATGAACAAACACACATTCAACTTCTAAAAATTTGTTCATACCGAATATGGATTGGTCAAACTTTCAAAAATACATACAAATCATCCTCAAAGAGTTTAAAACACTCTCCAATAGCTAAGTCCCCTTGAAACATCCAAATGCTATCAAGAACATCTCAAATATCTTTTTTTGTACAGACATTTAAACTTTCAAATGAATATTTCCAAATATACCTTGAAGTCCTCTCCAATGTTTCTTTTTATCGTAACATCAAATTTTGAATAGATTGAAAGTTATGGCTCAAAAACCAAGCACTGGTCTTTCCTTTATTAAATTCAAATATTTAAATTTAAATGGTCACAATTAAACATTGAGAACTTGTCATCATCTTACTACTTCCTAACAATTTGGAACAAATGTACCCCATCAATCTCTTCGAGAGTGGCTCAAACTTTAACTCACAACACTCTACTATCCAAACATTAAATCTCAAACATGTTGACCTCATATCTTGCTTTCTATAAATCTTGACTAAATACACACCATCGATCTTTGTATATCAGTCATGTCTTTATCTTGTAATGCTCACCATTAAATCTTGCTCAAAACTCCTAAGATTATGACACTTAGTACCCTCACATGCCTTTTGAGCACTTTATTGATACTCCCTTGAGCTTGTGCCACTAGGAAGTCTTACATGTAATGTTGAATCTTTGACTTGTCCCACACCATTGATCTTTGTTAGTATGAACTGCCACTCATCATTGATCTTTATTAATATGAACCACCGCTCAACATTGATCTTCTACTAGACTAGTGAGCTTATGACACTTTTCACCTATGCATGTAACATTTGACATATTTAATCTTATGTGTACCATTGAATCAAGATCAGAAATTAATGCACACCATTATATCTATTGACAAGATGACTTCATACTTCAACGTAGTTTATCTTTTTGGTCTTTGACCCATCATAGTCTCCTAAAGTAACTTTGAAGCTTTTTCACTTGAGCTAGAAATCACTTCAAGTCTCCAAATTTTTAGGGTAGCTTATTAGAACTATATAGAACATCTCCATATAAAACTTTGATAAAAAATGAATTTCTTCATACCTAAAATAAAATCACAAACATACTGGTTCATACATTTTTGCATGACATGTAGTGATGGTCTGGTTAAGTATGGGAACCTCTACAATCTACTTGGAAATTTAAATTTAAACCTTAATAAATTTTTTTTGTGATCAATTGCATGACCTAAAATTAGAATCATATGATATCATTACATAAGGGAGTCTATCCATATATCAAGTTGATCCTAGAACCTTCACATGTATAAAATATAATGTCATCAATATGCCTACTTAGATTTTTTGATCACAGAACCAACTATGCCAATATGAACATAATGAAGAACTAGATGAATACCATGAACTTACACAAACTCTCCAATAATCTTTTACCTCTAATAGGACCCCTCACACATGCTTAATACTTCAGACCCATCCCTAATCATGTCAAAACTAAATATCAACCAAGCCTACTTCAAACATACTAAGACAAACACCCTACACATTTTATCATTGATACTTAGACTATAAAGACACTTCATCCACTGACTTGGACACCTCCATGACATCATTAAAAACTCTCCAAAAATCTACCCCTTTGTCATTGATGTCAACACCCATTGTACTACTCACCTTCCTTCTCTCTCTTCAATCACTCTCCCAATAGGAACCTTTTCTCCCTTTGAAACAATGACAAAGTGGGCATAAATTGACCTTGAGGACTTGAAAATACCATCAAAATGAGAGGAACACCTTATAAAGATGATACAAACTCCCCCTTACCTTGATCCAACCTTTTCTTTGACTTGACAACTTCCTCTTGCTACATGACAACACTCACTTTAACCAAACACTATAAATAATGATGAAATAACACATAAAAACACTAAAATCTAATGGAAATCACCAAGAGATATTTGAGAGGGACTCCCCATAATATCTCTGATCCATTTCACCTCTCGAGCATCTTTAGATCTTCACACACCATGAAGAACCACCACATATGCTTACTAGCCTTCTCTCTCAAGCCACCTCAAAGACCACCAAAAAAACTTAATGATACTTACCAAATAGGAAACATGCTCTAAACCAACTTGAGAACTCACCTTGAAACACTCATGCCTTTCTCTTTTGGATAAACTGAGTAAAAACATCAAATCTTCACATTAGGCTTGTCTAGACTCCTTGTAGCCCTATCTAAAACTTGCAGATCCCATAGCGTTCAATAGAGATACTTTCAAGACCTAAAAATTCATATCTGGATTATTCTCATATGTTGCATTAGGAACACCAAATTTCATCACCTAGATCCTCTTCTGCAAGATACTTCCTTCATAAACTAACTAGCTAATTAGGCCTCCATTTTGGAAAAATCATGAATACTTTGAAAACCATAAATCTTCAGATCTTGGTGAATCTTGATTTGAAAAACCATTTGGCCCATTCAACATATTAAGAATCCTTAGACCTCAAATCACAAGTCAAACCACTTTTTAGTATAGCCTAAAACTCTAGAATCTAAAAAGAAACAAGGTTAACGAATCTCCTTCTGGTTAACACCTACCTATGAAACTTCTTGCATACTTGGAGACAATCATCACACACTTTTGGATCAAGATTAGAGCCTTCACATATTTGTTAACCTTGACTTCCTATACCATGGCTTTGATATTCAATAAGAAAGATAAAATCGAGAGTAGACAAGAACCTCCAATAGGCACAAATAGGATCATCAATACTTCTAGAACACATCAAAAAGAAGTGCACAGACCTTTTTGAGCACCAAAATCTTCTTGACATTTCATCAATCTCATCATGCCACCTAAAAACATCCAATCTAATCCTGCAAACACTACATACACAACAAAAACACCTTATGTCATCATTCTAACCTCATTAAAGTACTTTTCCTATCTTGACACACCAAATCCAACTAGAAACACTCATCTTTTGCCTTCTAGGACCTTCTGAAGAATACCACAACACTTGCTTCTCTACTAAAAGGAATCTCTTAATAAGAATAGACATAGATCTCCTCTACACCATAATTTTCTTAAAATAAAGTGAATCTAGGAGTGGCCCACATCTCCTCAGTAACCATTAGAATCCTTTTATAGCTATAATACTTCTTGCTCTATTTTTCCTTAGTCTAAACTTTGAAAACTTGTTCCTTTTCTACATCACTTACTTTCTCTTCTATGATAGGATATACAACATTTGGAGCAAGTATGGACTATTGACATACCTTGATCTCTAAAGTAACTCCTTTGCATTACAAAACATCACCTTTAGAACTTGTCAATACAGGTACCAAGCTTGAAACTTGTTCACACATAGTAGGTTGCTCATCAACATCCAAACACACCTCAACTAGAATCTTGGTCATCTCCTTGAGATTGGTATCTTTATTCACAACATGAGCAGACAATGAGAGGTCTTAGCCCTCTCCAACCTCTGTATCATTCTCCACCATAGCAAACAAATTAATTATACCTACACATTCATCATGAATCACACTTACCATCTTTGGTTTCCATGAGTTAATTTGACTTCTTTCTTTCACTCTAGGAGCTTTATTAAACCTATTCTATCTTGTAGGCCTTTGCTTACAAAATCTATCAATGTGACCTCTCTATTGATATTTGAAGCACACTATACCTTTTGTAAGAAGCTTATCTTGCCTTTCTTGATTAGAACAAAATATTGCAATATGCCCATTATTTTGAAAATTAAAACAAACTACTCCTTTTGAGAAGACTCACCTTACCTCACCTTATTTGGAGAATAATTAGAAAAATATTCCTCATCAAGATAGTTTAAGCACTTAACTTTGTTTACACCTTTTGGCTGTTGATCCCCATCATAGTTCCATGCAAACTCATTTCCAATAGGTCTCTTGCATTCTCTAGCTCTATACCTAAATTGATAACATGTTTAACAATAACCATTGAAACTTGCATACCTAATGACATTTGGTTGTCTAATTTGATTTGTCTTCACTCTATTAACATCTTCATTTCTTGACTGATTATTGACCTTCAAGGTCTGATTTGCATTAGTCTTCATCTTGTTTTGAGTTACATTTTTTGGTTCTTCTTTGTATCCAAGACCAGTTCTATCACTTGCATGCTTTTGACCACTCAGAATATTTTATAGATCACTTGAGCTCTTTTAAAATATCATAAATCAATGTATCTTACTAGATGTCTTCTATAACTCAACTTTTAATGACTCATTTTCAATTACATACCTTAAAGATTCATCTTCTTTATCTTTTAGGCTTGTAAATAAGATTTCCAATTGATAACTAAGATGCTTGACTGTATCTTCATGCTCCTTAGTGTCTTCATTCATTCTTGATTCATAGGCACTGGATTTCTCCTCATAGTCCTTGATTTGAGACATCATCGTCTTATTAATTTTATTCTCAATCTTTAGGTCTTCAAGAGCATGCTTCAATTTAGTCTCATAGTCCACCTCATTTTTATCATCATTTGAATCACTCCAAGTAGACTCCTTTTAATATGATAAAATTACTTCCTCAACCATGAAGAGGTTTTCATATTCAATAGGACCATGATCATACTTTGAGTCACTGTCTTCACTCTCATTTGATGAACTTTAATCTTCTTTGATGTAGAGAATCTTTTTGTCCTTGAAGTACTTATTCTTATTTTCAAACCTTTTAAATCCCTTCTTTCTCTTATCAAACTTGTATATCTTCTTGTCATCAGCTTGGCCATCACCATGCTCGTCATCATCATTTTTATTATGCTTATGAGCGCAATTATTAGAAAAATGTCCCACTTCTCCATAATTGAAGCATTTGAAGGGTAGTTTACCCTTATACTTGCCTGGCCTTATTTTCAATTTCCTTTTAAACAAAACAATTAGCTCATATTTATTTATCAATATCAGATGTTTCATCCTCCTTGAGTTTATTAACTTGGAACTTATTCTTTGGCTTCATTTTTTCTTAAAATCTACTTCTTTATTTTTTGGTATATCATCATTTACTCTCATCTCATAGGTAGTATGGCATGCAATTCATCCATTAACTTAGTAAGATAATGAATTTCTTCTACAATAGATAATTTAGAATCAAAATTGAGAGAGAGAGAGACCTTAATACCTTTTAAACTATAGTATCTTCTTCAAGATTCTCTCCAAGACCTCTGATTATGTTAACAATCTCATAAACTCTTTACAGAAAGGATACCAAATTTTTTTATTCCTTCATCTTAAGACTCTCCAATTGTCTTCAGTGAGTGTACAACTTTTCCAACTTAACCTTTGAATCTCCTTCATAAATAATCTTCAATTTATCCCACATTTCCTTAACAGATATGTAATGGATTAACTTGGTGTTTTTATTTTCTAAAAGACCACACATGATAGCATTCATTACCTTATAATTATTCTCAAACAAATTCTTATCTAAAACATTAGATAGAGGAATAGTAGGTGAAGAATAACCATCCATAATATATTTCCAAGTGTCAAACCCTAGGGACATGATGTAGGTCCTCGTCCTTGCACTCTAAAAAGCATAATTAGATTCATTAAACATTGATGCCTGCTTAGTGGAAAAATATCCTTTCATATGATGTGTACCCATAATTTACCTTGGATATCCTTCAAGATGCCAAGACTTTACTAAAGGACATGCTATGATACCAATTATTAGAGGTACAATTAGTGAGGGGGGTGAATTAATGATTTAAGATATTTCAACTTCAATTCCAATCCTTTCAAACCCTTATTCAATTATCACAAGCATTCATATAATATACAAGTCATTCATATCAATGAAAAATATATAATGTAATGTCATATACATAGCACATGATCTATGTGGGAAACTCTCTTGGGGATTAAAACCCACTCTCAAGCTTGTAAACACATGGACTACTTATCCTATAATAAGAATGCAAACAAGAGACTAGTCAAGTCCTTCTGACCAAAATTTAATAAACACCTATTTCACAAGGAGAACCCACCCCTAAGATGAGAAATTTATTCTAACCACTTTTTGGTCAAGTCCTTCTCACTGGCTTTAGTGAAACACCTATTTCACAAGGAACACCTACCCTTAATATGATCAAGTCCTTATGACCACCTCCAATCTTCAAACCTACAAGAGCATTGTCCCTGACATCAAAAATATAACTTATAGGTCATACACATAGTCATAAACCTACTCTACTCTTCAATCCATCAACTGAGAACACACCTTTTCCTTTACTCCACAAATTAGACACACCTCTCCTCTCAATTCTCTCACCAGTCTATTCCATGAGCCTAGAAATCACCACATTTGATTTCACCTTTTATAGAGCCTTCATGATCAATATCTTCTTAGTTGGATTTTAGACTTACCTTAACCCTTAAGGAATCTTACATAGCTTAAAACCATTTGCATATGTCAGCTGTAGCATCCATGGGTCACATTTAAGTAGCTATGTGTTTCAATTATGCCTTAATAGCCCTTATAGGTCTCATAGAGACCTATTCCCCCATTTATCACTCCATTGAGCAAATTAGAAACATAGGACCACTTAAAAATACATAGGTCCACTCCACATGACCCCTTAGACATACTAAAATGATCATAGTCATGAAAACACTCCTTTGTTAAATCCAATTTTTCTCAAAAAACATTCTATATATAATAACATCATGAATGAACACACAGTCAACTTTTAAACATTTTTTCATATCGAATATGGATTGATCAAACCTCCAAAAATCCATATAGATCATCCTTAGGGAGTATAAAACACTATCCAATAGATAATTAACATTAAAAAATTCAAACACCATCAATAAAATCTCAAACATCCTTCTCAGGTCACTTGCATAAGATAGTCAAACCCTTAGTCAAATTTGAACCACAATAAATGCAAGTGTATGACTAGTCAAACCTCTGAATCATTTTTATGGATTTCCATTGAAGTTATATACCAATTTTATTTTTATACCACCATAAAATTAAAACATAATAAAAATTTATAAAAAAAATAATGTAGACTACTTTTCCTTTGTAAATTCAAATATTTGAATTCCAACGGTCACTTTTTAATGCAAATTTGACTATGGAAACCAATGAAATTTTCTTAAGAAACCAACTTTGCACTACCATAAATTTTTATAGACATAATTTCTAGACCTAAAATTTGAAACACATGATTTAGGAACAAATATGAACAAACCCATGTGAACACTTTCTTCTAACACCTTCACATATTTAACTTTTGATATCATAAAACTCCTTAGTTAAGAAGTTCTACCAAGATGATTAGGAGAACCTATAACTTCAAAAGACTATTAAAATGAATTAATTTCATTTAAATAAGTAAAAAAATAACTTTTAACCCCTAATATTAGCCATCAATAATGTTCAACTCATTATCAACATCCATCAACTTGCCTAACCAAGCAAACACTATAAGGTCCATGCATGATCACTAAGTCACACTTTGTCATTGAGAACCATGCATACAAATCAAATCATGGACACTCTTGGACACATTAGGGACATAATTGACAACACAAAAATTATAATAAAAATTGGATACTTAAATAGTATCTTAATATGAATTGGATTCTCCAAATCAGTCTAAATCAGTTCAAACTTACCTCTTCAAGATGATTACTCAAAACTACCAACAAGCCTATCAACATAGTCATGTATAAGTTTGTATTTAACACTTGTACTATTTATTACAAGACATATAATGCATATTTATATATAATCTATCACACACACACACACACACACACACACACACACACACACACACACACACACACACACATCTATATATCATCCTTAAATAATTATATCTCAAACTCTAGTGACAATAATTGGTCTTATAGACCAATCTCTCAATGAACACATAAGATCTTTCTTGGGTCTATAATTATTCACTTTGCATGCTTAGGAGACCTTAAATCCAAATTTCATTCTTATTAATTCAATCCATGATCTAAAACTTGGTTAAAACCCTTGAAATAACCTCTCAAAACTTAATATATTTTCACATGTGCTTAATCACCTTGAAAACTCATCTTGACCCTTCATTAGGCCATACTAGGTCTTCATGCATGTTTGGCCTTGAACTATTAGTTATACTTGGATCTTAAAAACACTTGAAAACCTCTTGCACTGATATTATAACTTCATCCACATGTCATATGACATCATAATAGGCTCACAAGATGCCAACCTTATTCACACAAGTCTTATACTATTCTCCTCATCAAGCTACCAAGATTGTGCCTTCTTACTAGGTCTTTTCATGTAGGAGCTAATACTTAATGCCTAATCTTGGAGTTATTATAAAGGTTTATTTTCCTTAAAAACATGTTTAAATATTTTTAAAATATTCTCATATGCAATAACACTTCTTTTCATAATTTAAATCTCATATATATCTATATCATCATCACCATGCCTCATAATGCTTCATGCCTATATCAAGACAAGACTAGGCTTCTTGATACATGATGTTCACATAGACTTGTTCTCATAAATTGTTATAGAATGAACTTATCATAATAAGCATGTAAACACACTTAATCACTCTCTTTTAGATGATCTCTTCAAAATAAATACTGCTCATAAGCTTGTCAAATCACAACCTTATGACAAGACCTTATGAAAAAAACAAAGACCTACTAGATCATGCTTAAGTCATCAATAATAATTACCATATGTCTTCACAAGAACACCTCTAGGACTTCAATGACCTTTGACTACCTTTGACATCAATGACAACCTTAATGCCACAAACACACCAATAAAAACATACCTAAACCAAGCCTTTGAATTTTCACACCTTCATAAAAGTTTTCAGGCATAAAAATGTGTTTAAATGAACCTATGAGACCTAAATAATAAATTCATGTGCATTTTATTCATAAAATATATGAAAAAAGACTTAGGAACAACATTTTAACTCATGCATAAAAAACTTCATGTATCACCAAAAACACAATAAAAAAGATCAAGTCTTAGAACACCTACAAGAACACTTTATGACATTAAAATGGGTTTTAGTTATCCTTAAGAATCATTATAACATCTTGGAATATATATATTACAAGGTTCAATATCAATATTTGTCTTACTGACCATTCTCACATCTTCACCCTATATAGACTTCATTGTGTTAGATAGATCACTTTGAGAATTTTTTTTAGCATGTTTGTGTGCATAAAAAAAATTATAAACAAAGGGGATATGAGGTATAGATATTTAATAATGACCCCATGCATTTGGATCCATCCCTAGTCCTCTGCAACCAATCCCTAATCTCTTTCTCACTACTACCTAATTTTTTCATTGTCTTGCTCATTAGGCCTTTTTAGTGATAGGCCAAATTTCATGATTGGTTTATCACATTTTAGGTCTGAAATATGATTATAAAATTATTTGGGAATAAATTAAAAGTCTCACACATCATCCTCAATCCATTTTCATGCTTTGACTTGGTCAACCCTACCTATTATATCAAAATTATGAGAAACACGGGGTTTCCTATAGCTTTTACTCACTCTTATGACAAACCAAAACCACTTGGATAAACTTATAAGATTAATTTACATGTTACAAGCATCAAAATATGTCAAAAAACCATTCTGATCCATAATTGACAAGATCTTTCCTATCATGTCATTATGAGGGTTTTAGAAGGGTTTTGATTGGTTTTATTTATTAGCAATCATTCATAAAGGATTGTCCCTAAAATACAAAACTAATGATAATAAAATAAATATAGGAACCTTCCCTAACTTACATGAACTTCTTATGATCTCATGCAAAGGTTTCATGTGCTAATGAGCATAAGAAAATCCTTCTCAGGTCTGCAACACCCCATTCTATTCACATAGAAAACATTAACACCAATTTTCATGATTTATCCTTTAGGATATGACCTAAAATTTGGTAAAAACACTTAAAAAACATCTCACACCTCTTTCAATGATATCAAGAGATTTGGCACCTTTGGAAATGATATTGACCCCTCATTAGGCCATACTAGGTCTCTTTGCTCATTAGGCCTTGAACTGGCAACTTAGACCAAGATCACAGCTTGAAACCTCTTGTAATATTATCAAAACCTTATTATCATGTTTAATAACCTCATACCTTTACCATATTCTACCATAGATAAATTCCAAAGTCTCATACTACTTACCTCATCATGATACCAAGCTTGTGCCTCATCACTAGGTCTCTCAAGTATATGACTTATGAACTCAACATCAAGAACAACAATGATAACTTAGAATGAAATCAATGACAACCTCATGTAAAACTTAAAACACATTCTCAACACATAATGCTAATAAATTATATGAAATGTAATTCTTGCTAGGATATGATTATATAATATAAAAAATAATGAGTTAAAAGTAATTTTTGGAGATCAGAATGCCCAATTTAAGGGAACTTTCATTGGCCTTGTATTATAGAAACACTATTATAGCTATTAATTCTTAGATAAAGGATGATAACAAGTATAATCACATAATTATATGAAAATTTAATAGGTATCACCTCTTTTCCTTAAATACCACTTTCCTATCTATTCTATTATGTTGGATACTTTAAATATGATAGTTGAACATGCATGTCACATGACTGTAGCTTGAGAGAAAGTAAATATTCTTCTATCTTCATAGTTATTTCACACAATCTTGATGTAGTTGTTTATATCAGAGTCTAGACTTATAATGTGTACCCAAAGACAAGAAGATAAAATATTTTTGAACTAATCACTTGTATTTCACACCCTATAAAATCCTTAAGGTCACTCACACTTTCTCCCCTTTTTATGGGGCAAAATGAGTTATTTAGAAAATAAAACTAAGATCTATTAATTTTTGTGTGATTATACATGCATGTACTTTGAAATAGATATTTATGAAGAGTCATTAACATATAATTATAGTATAATATCAATTCCCATGCATATCAAAGAGACGACCCTATCATTTAATTATGTTTGATATATTTATTTTATATATTGAGACCAAAAATACTATTTTTTCCTATTCACCATTTTGGATGAAAGAGTCTGATCACTTTAGATAGTAGTTAGGTTTGAATTTTGAGTTGGTGAAATTCTAGGTTTAAATGCATGCTCAGTGGCCATGGAGATATGCTCTAGATAGGGTCTTGTAAGTAATAACTTTCCAATCCTAGTTATATAAAAAATTCTTCAAATTGCCTACATAAAAGTTTGAGAATGGTCAAAGATCATTAGTTGAATCTCTAAACCCCAACTCTAGGCATCAAATTGAAAGAGACTATAGAATAAATTTTGTACAATCAACCATCAATATTTGTTCATCCTTTGTTTCTATGTTGAGTTAGTTTACTTTTATTGTCGATTAGGTTTAAAATATGCTTCATGAGGTCAGTAGTTTTGCTCTTGTATTGTTTTGGAAAATTATGATCTTATTTATTTCATTATATCATTGTGTTGACTAGTTTGATAATATTACACAAATTTATATAATATGTTTCTTCATTTATTTCTACATTTTTGTGTAGTTGACAACTTCAAGATATCAAAGGGACATGTTAGTTGTTCAGATCGAAAGTATATTTAGTTGTGATAGATACCAAAGCTTGGTTTCTTAGATGTTGTATAAAATAGCAAAATTTTATTTTTATTGTGGAAAGTATGATGGAGTTAATTATTTTATGATAATATAGTTCTAATGGTAAAACATGTTAGATATGCATTTCATTTATAATGGGGATGGAGTTATGTGTTATGTAATGCAAATAATGTGTAGTGACACAAGATAATGAAAATTGTTTACAAATATAAAGGGGGAATAAATTATGGATAAACATGACTATGGGGATTTTTAAGGGTATGTTAGATGTGAACATTGATTTTAAATAGTTTTTATATTAACATTTTCAAATTTGAATCACAACAAAGATTTGATTGTCAAGTATTTTCATGTCCTAATATTTATTTCCTATAGGGACTTGGCATTATGTTCCCTTATTTTTATATTCAATGATATTGTATTGGATTTATATATGTTGATAGGCATTATTTAGAGTGGATAAGGCTTTTATATCACTCTAAACAATTGTGTTTGACAATCAATTTTATGTTTGTCAAGATCATACAATTTTGAAGGACTATAAATTATGCAGGGTTTCTAGTTTATCATAGTGGATCTTAGTGTTATATTGATTTATCAGGTCTATAGGAAAAACATCTTACATGTTTTTTAGACCTAAATGAATAGGGGAAAAGGTTTTTTAGGTTTTTTGAGATGCCAAAAACATGAAACACATATCTTGATAGGAAAGAAAATTTAATTGTATGTGGGAGTTTTCTAATAATGGGAAGAAAATTTGGAAAGTCATGCTCCTTAGGGGTGTCCATGTAGGGTTATACTATGGGTTGTAATAGACAACATATAATGGCATACTCCTTCACAATATAAGTTTATATTTGTTGTGTAAAAGAGAGAGGTGAACATTTTTTCTTGACAAATGTTTTGAGGCATACACAAGCAATAAGGAAAGATGCAACATAACAATCCAGATAGATTTTACACCTTAAAACAAGCTTCACATAAGTTTAAGGATATTATTTAGTTGTAAAAACCCATCAACAATGAGGCATTGGTAGAGAACAAGCTATGAGCATGGGGATTATAGGTTTGACCTATGTTTTAACCTAATTTGATTTTAAAAATTGTAATGAATAAAATTTGGTAAAATAATAAAATTAAATAGATATGGCATTAAAAAATTCATCTAAATGTAAAATACTTAAATTTTTTACAATGATTTGACAAGTGGATTATGTTAAATATAATATATAAAAATATCAATAATAGGCTTCAAGATCCTATCATCCTCCTATGAGAAGGTCTTGATGTAGAGGAGTATCAAGGGACGTCCTTATAGTCATGTATCTTACTATGACATACCTTAGAGGTTGTCTCACCCTATCTAATTTGAACACCAATATGGTGGACCCTACTAGCACCTCCCTCTAAAGTTATCCTCCTATTCTATGGCTAGAAGCTCTCCCTCCTCCTCTGGATAGCATCATGTCTACTAGGGCTTCCACTCTCCTCAACCTGGCCAAAAAGATACTATTCTCTATCCTCAACACTGTCACCATTATTTATGCAAAGTAAATTTGGGCAAGGACATTCATATATCAATCAATCCCCATAGGGAGTTTAGGATCTATCAAAATCTAATCTTTAGTTAGGCTAGTACTCAATCTAAAAAGGTTGATAAGGGTATCCCTTATCATACTCATCCACCTACTCATGGTATCTATAATCATAGAATACAAAATCACTATCAGATCTAATTGATATAAAAACCCAAAAATATGTAAAATCAGTTCAAGAACTAAAATATAAAGTGTAGTATAAAGTTATAAATGAAAAATATATAAATAAACAATTTACCTAGGTCTCCTTTATACCAATTTAGGTTAGAATCATCATCCATATCCTCCTCATTAATGTACAAGTCCCCCTCTAACTCAATATACTCTAGAACCTTACCATCTCCACCTCTTAGATATTTTTACTATGTAGGGTCCTTTTAAATGGGGCCCTAATATTGTTATGGTGGTGATTGTGGTGGTGGGTCTATATACTACTACCCTATTACACCCTAGCCTCTTATTTTACTAGTTGGTTATTAAGGAGGTTTTTATGCCACTCTCGACTAAACTAGTTAGGTGAGGGGCACCCCTCTCATAAGAGGGTACCATTCCAATTATCATAATATATAAAATATCACCTCTTGTATGCCCTTATAGATGAACCTATGGATAGGAAGGTTTCCTGTATAGGGCATGTTAAACTCCTATGGTACCCTATCTATAGGGTGTACCTCAACCTATAAAATATTATCCCCAATATGAGTGGCCCTAATGGCTGTTGTAAGATGAGCCCTCTCATCAGTCCATTTACAAATCATGTCATAGTAGGGTAGGGTAATTAGGTTATCTAGTAT
This sequence comes from Torreya grandis, assembly GCA_037957365.1. NCBI lineage: Eukaryota > Viridiplantae > Streptophyta > Pinopsida > Cupressales > Taxaceae > Torreya > Torreya grandis. Next base: position 268,772 of record JARHVA010002124.1, on the reverse strand, counting down.
CAAATTCCACATTTATTGGGATACAACATGGAATGACACCATGTCTATCCATCTAGTATACCTAATGTTCCTAAGTGCTCCAATTGACACTCCTCTCTGATAAAGATTATTTACTCATATATCTAGCCCATGACAACCATTAGGTAGATGATCAAAAGGGACCCCAAATTATCCATGTAATAAAGGTTTTTTTAGGTCTAAAAATGTAGCTCCAAACTCTATTATTAGTGTGCTCCCCTCTATTTAATAAATTACACAATTAGTGATAAAATGAATAGTAACTTGTCAGTACCATTGTCTCCTAATAGCTAGGAGGAAAGGATACCAATATTGGAATTCCACATGTTGAGGATCATTTTCCCTCAAAATAATAAAGCATCATGTCACACTTCACACCCACATCATGTGTTTTGGCATCTCTAAAATTCTCTACCTAAGTTTGGGCCTCATAGTTTCTATCATTGACTCAAATGGATACTAACCAACCAGTCATGAGAAGCTCATGATCTAGTAGATATTAACAAGAGTAATATTACACTATCTTAGGTATTAAGGTAATATAAAAGTGTTATAATAAATTTAATAATAGGTTATAATGTCACAAACTAACCAACTAGTGGTTATAATGATCCTCAATTACATAATCCACAAGATCCTAGTGCGATCAAGAATGACTAACTCATCGACCATCAATAGTGATAATACTCAGGGGAGCCACTCCTATTTTGGAGCTCTAATATAACTTATGTGAGGTCCCTATTATGCCTATTTTCTACATCCCCCTAAAATTTTCAAAATCTATTCTTATTGCCATAGAGATGACACTGCCATAAAGCCTAAAATTGTGTCAGGGACCTTATTTATTAATAATACTTTTAGATGCATTTTTTATAATAAAATTTTAATGATTTGTTGATAATTTTTATTTATATTTTAATTTATTTTTAAGATCATGGTGGATAAATGAATAAAATATGCATATATAGTTATAGATGTGATCAGTTTTCATGCTATTTAGTTTTAGTACACTTTGACAGTTTCAATTGATACATAGAATTTCAATTTTCTATCATTATAGTTGATTTCTATTTTTGTTTAATATTCATAAGTGGATTTTATTTATGATTTAGATAAAAATAATGATATGATACTTTTAAAATAGTGCAATCAAATTTGGTATATTCAAAGGCTATTTTGAAATTTTATACTTGATGAATAACTCAGTTTCATTTACTATTTGATATGATGGTTATTTGAAATACCAATATGATTTGAATGGATTAAGATTTATCATGTCCTATTTTATACAAGTGGCAGTCTAGTTTTTTCTCTTAGCATACTAAGTTTAGTTATTTCAAGATTCAAGTTAATAGTCAAATTTGGTGATCATAGTTTCAAAGTATATATTTCATTTCTTGTGTCATGAATATTGATGTGATAAGGGGCTTGATGAGATAGATATAACATAAAAATTCTTTGAAAACCTCATAGAATTCTTTTGAGAAGTTCACTTGACTAGAAAGTGAGCAAAAAGGACTTTATTTTACAAAGTTTGTATCCATGTTCAAATTGCTTAAGGGGACCTATCCTAACATTCATGGCATAATTCAAATTTTTGATGCTAGGTCATATTTGTTTGCATTATATAAGGTTCCCATGAGACTAGCTTAATACTAAATTCTGAGGACCCACATATTCATGTGACTTAACTTGGTGATTTGGCATTTGGTTCGTTGTGGCATATGAGTTGGAATAAGAATTAAATGCCGAAGCATAATCTCGATGCTTCAAAATCACCTAGAGATTTGGTGGCAAGGGAATTAATGGAAATGGTCTATTTCAAAAAATTTGGTAATCGGCTAAGGAGATGGTATAAAAAGATAATTTTAACATTTATCGATGCTGATAAGTAACTTAGCAAGAATGATAAGTACGTCATTAGTTAATATAAAATAATAAATAATAACCATATCATTCGATCGGTTATGGTCTTAGGTTGGTAAATAATTTTTTTATTTTTATTTATTTTTGATCATTTATTTATAAGCTTTGTGCAGGAATGAAGCCCTGATAGGATAGTGGGTGAGTTGCAGAACAAGGTTTAGTTAGAATATTTGGTAAAGGACTTGAGTGAAAAAACTAGGTATGTTGATAATGAGTTTAATTTGTCTTTATTAGAAAATATTATGTGGATGTTTGAAAGTTTGGAACAAAGAAGAAAGTTTCAAATGACTTTTGGTTCGAATGAAATAAATTTAAGAGATTTTATTTTGATATGTTATGGAAAATATGAGAAGTGGTCTGAAGTTTTTGGTGAATCCCCTTGCATGTAGATATTATAAAGTTTGTGTTAAGTATTATGTTTATTTCATGGTTGAAAGTTGTTATCAATTATTTGTGGTTTATTTGAATGTTGAGAGTCAAAACTCGCATGAAGATATATATGGTTTTATGAATGTAGATTTTGAGAAAGAAGTAGTATCTATTTAAAAGGTTTTTGAGAATATTTTGAAAGCTTGTGCAGAAAAAGGTTTTGAAGTGATGGTTGAAACACATACAAACATATTTTTTCCTTTATATGATTTATATTTTAGTTTTCTAGAAGATTTTATGCATGCAGAGGTTGGAAGAAAATATGAAGTGTTCTTTTAAAGCTTACATACTTGACATCTTTCAAAAAGATAAATAAGTGGTAGTCTCTAGTTTTGGTTGATTATTTCAAGGTCTAGGTTTTGTATTTTTGAATGTTTCTTTGACAAACTTATTTAAAAGAATATTTTGTTGTGACATTTGTGTGTGTTCATCAATATCTATTTGAAGGGTCACATGCATGTTTTAGTTAATGAAAAGATGAATTTATCTTTCTTTTCAAAACTAGGTATGAAACAAATTGAGAAATTTCTTAGCTTGGTTATATATGCATGGGAGATGTTGAAGATTTTGATATTTTTTATATCATGTTGAAATCTGGGTCTTAAGGATTCTAGTCTAGGGTATATGCTTGGGTAATCCTCAAATATACATAAGTTTTGATACTTGTTGCTTTTTTGGGGGTTGAAATAATGAATCTCTTACACATTTTTTGTATAAATATTGGAAGGTGCTCAACTTTTTCTCAACTATTTTCATTCATAAAACCATTTGTATTGATATTGAAATATGGATGGAAGCATATTTATATAGATATTTTCTATTTAAAATAATGTCAGACTCAGGGTTTTATCTTGTTAAAATTTATGATTTCTTGGATGAAGAGATAAGTGAATTTGGAAATGATGGAATGGACCTAGAAATAGTGAGAAAACTTAGTGGATGTGTTTTTGGTTATACTTATGGTTGATTTTTAGTTGTCAAGAATATATTTGGATGAAAATTTAGTTCACTATATTCAATTGTTTGAGTTTGATATAAGTTAGGGTTTTCATCCTAATCTCATGGCATTCAATTTTTGGGTTTTGAAAAAGCAATAAATAGTGGTTTTATTATGAAAATATAAAACTTGTATACATGAAAAGTTTTTGACAGATAACTAGTTTTAGTAAAATGTGTTTGGCAATGTTTAAAATTGGCATTATTATGTGAAAGATGAATTAGTTAGATTATACATTGAAAATCATGTTTTAAGCATATTTATGACTTGAGAATATATGAATTGAGAAACTATAAGGATGTTATATTTTCAATTTGGGTTGTAGAGATTGGATACATTATGAAGTTTTCATTTAAAGTGCATGTCCAAATTGAAGTAGCAGGATTTAATCTAAAATTGGACATTGAAGTGAAAGTCTTTTAACTTTTATTATATAAATTTCTTTAATATTTCATGAATTATTAAATAATTTATGATATGGGTAATGATGATTTATTCAATCAGATAGAACATAGTCAATTGAGGTGGGAACATTGTGGTGTTTTGAGATATTCTCAATTGCATTTGACATTTTATGAAATGAAGGCATAAATTTATAATAAGGTTTGAGGTTCAATACATATTTTGATTTAATATGATAGTGTTTCATCTATTATTCAAATTTAATTACAATTTTTCTTTGATATTTATTTCCCCAATCTTAGATTTTGCTGCTATATTTCATATTATCCATTATCTCTGGGTGGGACTAGTAAGCAAGGAGTAATGATGAAAGAGGATGGGGATAAAATTCTAATAGAGGTGTCAGTCAGTCAAATTTTAGTAGAGGTTTTAATATGGGTGGATTTCATATAGGATGTTTTAGACCTAGGTTTCATAGAGGCATAAGGATGTCCATTCACTTTGATGCCTATGACCCTGAATCTTAGAATATTCTAAGTAATTTTCTTGTTAACCCAACCAATAGGGGTTATAGAGGTAACAGGGGATGCCACTACTATAGGTTTAGAATCTATGCACCTTCTCAAATTAGTTCATCTCATCACTTAGAGCATGATACTCATTTCTTACCACTACAACCCCCTAATTATAGAGGTAAACCAATTGATGATCCTTTACCTACCAACACGTTGCCTACTAATCAGCCTACGTAGCTTGAAGTAGAAACTATCCATGCTAAAGATCTTAAAAATATGGTCATTCCTTTAGATGCACCTTCCTTTTCTCATGGAGACCTTGCTGGAAAATGTAGAAAGTTGAATTTATCTGGTACCCATAGTGAACCCCTCTTAAAGTCTGAGAGATTGAGTTTAGGAAACTAGGGTTATGCTGGTAGAAGGAAGACCATGGATTTTATACCTCAAATTGCTAAGAATAACACTTTTGAGAAAAGGAATACTAGTCAAACTGAGCCTAAAGTACCAAGAGAAGTTAGACTGTAAAAAAAGATTAAGCTAGAGGTTGATGACAATATGATTGACTCAAGATCTAGATTATTACCATTCCCTGTAACTGATATAGAGTACAACATTTATCTTCATGAGTAAGACAAATAAGTTATTGAAGTATTATCAGATTTATATGACTATTGATCATTCAAAAGATAATTTATGTTTAAGTGACATACTTACATTCACATGATAGACATTGATATTTCAGTTTGACACTTTAATTTTTAGATTTTGACAAATTTTGGCAACTTTGGTAAATACAACAAATTTTGTATTTTTGATATAATTATATATGCTTAAATTAATTAAATATGCATTATGGTTTAAATATAAATAGAATTTATCAATTTATGATTTATTTATTTTATGATTGATATGTATTCTATTATATTATTAATTAATATGGGTCCCCACACATTAAGATTAGTACCTCAAGTCTATTATTTTAAATATCTTGATCAAATTAAGACTCTTTAAGTCTTAATTTGATTAGTTTTTAACCAATTTTAATTTATAATTAATTGTCTTTGTTAAAATTCAATTAGTTAACATCAACTTATAACTAACTAAAGTTAGTTATAACTTATTTTACAACTAACTTGAAGGTATAAGAAGAGATCAATGACTCATTTAAAGACAAAATAACAATTGGTATTGAAAACTTAAGTATTTTTTTAATTCAATCATTTATCTCTTCTTTTTATGCAACTTCTCTGAGATAGTACAACTTTTGCAGATAGATCCAATGGTACTTTATTTGATGGTTGAGTAATTGCTTATGTAACATAGGTGTATCTAGTTTTATTTATCATCTATTACTGATTATTCAAGATTTGTTAAGTTTAATATCTTTTGATAATTGCTATTTGTAGTTTTATGCACATATTTCAAGTATTCAACATGAATAATGATGATCATTTCGCTATTCCATGACATCTCATTGATCTATTTTGATTGAAAAGTTGTAATTCAAAATTTTGTAAAAAAAAGATGTTGATTTTCTCAATAAAATTTATCTTTTTTTTCTAAGACAACTCTCTTTTTAAGACTCACACATATTTGTAATTATTTGAATTTAATACTAATATAAATATATCTTATAGATTTATTCTAGTTTGGTTTTCATTTCATTTTGATTATCTTAGATATAATTCTAGTCTTTAGTTATTTTTTGTTTTCATTAGTTTATTTTAGATTGTCTTTTATTGTCTTTAAACTAGTTCTATTCTTTTCTTTATCTTAGATAGTTGTAGATTTTTCTTAAATTATAATTTATTTTAGTTTGCTATAGGTTGATATATTTAATATTTAGATCTATATCTGTTTCAGTTTATCATTAGTTTAATAACCTTTATTTCACATTTTTAGTTAATCATTTGATATTTTTCTCATATCCTTGGTTTTAGCTTATGTTGTTTAGTTTCAATTTAAATAGTTCTTAAGTTTACTTTCAACTTTAATTAGTTTTTTTATTTTGGTAAGGTTTAATAGTTATTTCTTAACCATTTTTTCCTTTATATTCAATTTTGATCTTTAGTTTACATTATCTCTAGTTAGTTTTATCTAGATATTTTATGTTGATTAGCATTCTAATTTAATTACTTTATTTTATTTAGTGATTGTTTCATAGTTTCAGACTAATTTCTTGTTTAGGTATTTTAATTTGTTGTTAGTTTAAATCAAATAGGTTATAGGTCTATTTTAATTCTTAGATTAATTCTCTTCTCTTTGTTTTCTTAATTCATAGTTTTCCTTAATCAATCTTCTTTTTAGATTCAATATTGTCTTTTAGTCCTTATTTATCTTTATTTGTTTTTTTTTAGAATATTTTTCTTATTTAAATTTTCTAGTTTTGCTTACTTTAGATAGAGTATAGTTTATTTCTTAATTTAGATTACATCTGCTCAGGTTCTTTTCTTTGTGTTTCTTTAGTTTTTATCCTTTAAGTGTTTTCTTAGTTAGTCCTTACGCTTGATTTTCTATTTTGTTTAAGATAGATCATGTTCTTAGTTTGTTTTATGCTCTAGTTTTTTTCTCTTTAATCTAGGATTAGTTGTTTATAGTTTGTTTGCTCTTTGATTTTGTGTGTGTGTCTCTCTCTTTCTTTGATCTATCTCTTCTATTTCTAGTCTTCTTTGAAGTTAACTTGGAAAACATTGTAAGTAATAAACAAAGACATTATCTATATACATATATATTATAGAATCAAATTTTTATTCTTCAAGAGACTATCTAACTCATAGGTTTTCTCTATCAGATAAAATATATTACATATTCTTATCTTAACTACTTCATTATTTGATAAATGGATTTTTGATTGTTATAATAGAATAAGTTGTCTCGATAACTTGTTGATTATTTTATATAATTTATAATAAAAACCCTCTCCTATCTTTAGGATCTTAGATGAACCTTTACAACCCCTACGATTAGACTAGTATGATTCTAACTTGACCTTCGTGATAGATGAAAGAGTTGATTCGTTGATGGTATAATTTCCATCATCAATAAATTTGGTAACTCTATTGGAGAATTCATTTAAAAATCTAAATTATTCTAAGTCTTGTTTCCTTCTTACTAATGATTCTTAAAGATAAACAACCTCTTATAATCTGACCTTTAATAGCTTTAGAAGATGATCAAGTTGATGTTGCTTTTAATCTAACTTGTTTCATATGGTATACTCATCCTAAAAATCTTGATCAAATTGTTGAAGTCATAAAGTAAGAATGAGAGATTGTTGAATTTAAAATTGATTGGTATTCAATTCTTACACATAAGATTCAATGTGATGTTTTGAACTTAAATAAGATAATTCAAAAAGATAGAAATAGAGTTTTCACTGCTAATCCTAGGCCTAGAACTCATTTTCTTTTTGATTCATTTTCATTTGATGATTTTGTTTTGCCTACTAAAATTTCTTTGACAAATATGCAATTAGGTAAAAGAATAAGTTTCACGATAATCACTATTTTTAGGTAGAATCTACTAAAACTTCCAATGGTAGATCAGTTAGTGAGAAATATATCGACAGAAAACCAACTAATTGGAAACCAACTAGCAAGAAACCAACTAGTGGTAGAACAAACAACACAAAAACATAGATTAGAAGATCTAATACATGGATTATAGAATAATAGAGAGTAGAAAGAGCTCACTGAAGGTGAAGATGAAGAATAATCTCAACAAGAACATCAAATAGATATAACACCATGGATTTTTGCTAATCAAATCAATGTCAAAAATCATCTAGGTAAGCTACCTTCTCTTAAGGGATTGAATATACCAGAGTTTTCTAGTGCTGTTGGAGAATCTTGGGAAGATCACTTAGAGGCATTTAGGTTAGTTTGTGCCACTCTTGGGATAACTAGTGAAAATATTTGTTCAAGATTTTTTGCCCAAATATTAGAAGGAAAAACTTATCAAGCATTTATTAATCTACCTGTTAAAGTTATTGATAATTGGAGAGATGTAAAAGACTAGTTATAATTGTCTTTTGTTAAAGCCAAGGAAGATTTTGATTTAGTAAATGATCTTTTAGATATTTATTTAGATCTTGGTGAAACCATGTATCATTTCATTACAAGATTCACCAAGCTATGTCAAAAGATCCCAGGTGATCTTAGACCTTATAAAAAGTTGTCAAGACTTTATCTTTGCAATGATTTACCTTTAAAATATAAAATAGCTTTAGAAGATAAAGATATTACTGAATATGATTAAACTATAATATTTTATATTGAATACAAAAATAATATTAAATGTGTAGGTTTCAAAGATAGGTCTACTACTGGCTTAAATTTAGATAATGTAGAGATATTAAAAGTAATACAAAGTTTAGGCAATGAGTTGGTCACTATTAAAATATAACTAAATGATAAACCTTCTTCATACAATGTTATGAAAAATGATGATATTGCTTACTATTACAATGTTTGTGAACTTGATCATAATCTTTAAACATGTTTGGATGTTATTAAATTCAAAAGTATCTTTTTTAAGGAAAGAATAAAATAACTAAAGATTTAGCTTATAACATAAATGCTCTTGATGATCCTTTTGAAAATGAAAATATTTTTATCATAAATACTAGGAATAAAGATTATAACTCTACTCAAAATAATAAATCAACAAATGATAAATCTCCTTTAGATGATAAAGGTAAAATATTTCAAAATAATGCTAATAATAATAATGATAATTCTACTCAAAATATTTCTTTTACAATTGGATATAATAACAGTCTGTATCAACATTATAAATCAAAGAATTTTAGGCAAATCGATGCTAAAACTTATAACATAATTGATGATTTATCAACGATTAAAGTTGGATTTTCTCTATTATAGGCTGCTAGTCTTTCGAGACAGATAAGATAAATGAAGAAAGAAAAAATCCAAGAGCTGATATAAGTTTACAAGAGTAAAATAATTTTTAACATATTTATGCTCAATATTTTGACCCCTCTACTAATTATATTAATCCTTCCTATGTCATAGTTAAGATTGAAAATAAGATAATTCATATTATATTTTAGACATAGGTGCTTCAAAGAATATCATGCCTAATTGCATTGTAGATCAATTGAGTATATCTTATGAAGTAGATAGTAGAAAACTTACTGATTTTGATGGTAGATAAACTAAGAATTGTGGTAAATTTTGTGACATAGTTATTAAAATTGTGTAGGATGAACATATTAGATGTATGAATAATATTCAGGTCTTAGATATTCCTAGTAATTATGCAATGTTGTTAGGAAGGGATTGGTCTAAATCCTCTAGGGCTTTTGTTGGAAAATATATAACTTGAGTTCCTGTTAATAATGAGATTGTGTTTATTAAAAAAGAAGTTTTTTTGGGTACTCTAATCGAATCACTTTCTTCATCTAACATTTATTACATTGAAATTGTTATTGAAACTTATGAATTACTGAATGTAGATAAACCATAAAATCAACATGACAAAATATTTAAAAGAAACATTTTATGGTCTCTTTACTTTGATGGGGCTTGCTCTCAACAAGATAGTGGTGTCAAAATTTGTCTCATAGCTGCTATTGGTAAAAAAAATTGTTATGCTCTCAATTTTTTTTTAAAACATTAAAAATACAACAGAATTTGAAGCATTATGTTTAGAATTAGAAAAGGTAATAAAATTGAATGTTAGACATTTAAAAGTTTTTGAAGATTCAGAACTAGTAATATGACAATTTTGAAAGATATATAAGACAAATCAAACTCATTTGCATCATTATATATATAAATTTTAGTCATTAATTGAATATTTTAAACCTTTTAACATCACACATATTCTTAAAGAATTCAATATAAGAGCTAATAAGCTTGTAGTTTATGCTTTTAACCCAACTTTGAGTCAAATTGAACCCACTATTAATTTTTCTTTAGTTGAACTTTTTCATCTTAAGATTATTTGATTTAAATAATAATTGATCTATTTTTAACAGTGTTAAACATATAAATTCATTTTTTAAAGGTAGTTATTTTGATCATGATGACTATGTACTTAATTATAGATATTATTTATAGCTAAGTACTAACAAATTGCTTGATAGTTTAGTAATCTTAGAATTTTTGTTTTCACTCAATGATCATCCAAAAATATCAAGAATAGAAGAGCCATCAAGAATAATCATAGATGAAACCACTCCCATAAATTTAGGCACTGAAGAAGATCTTAAGTATGTTTATTTAGGAATTCAGGTGACTAAGAATGAGAAAGTTAAGTTTATTAAGTTATTTAAAGAATTTATTGATGTCTTTGCATGGTTATACAAGGACCTAAAGGTTATGATACTAATATTATTAAACATGAAATTCCTATCAAACTTGGTATCAAATCTGTTAGGCAAAAAATTTGAAGAATTAGCCCTTTATTAGAAGACACCATTAACAAAGAGATGGATAAGATGATTGATGTTGGTATCATTTTTCCTATAACATATTTAGAATGGGTAGTTAATCTATTTTTAGTCAAAAATAAAAATGATGATATTAGACTTTGTGTGGATTTTAGAGATTTAAATAAAGCAAGTATAAAAGATAATTTTTCTCTACCTAGTATAGATCAAACTTTACAACAGGGTGCAAGATTTGAAATAATATCTTTATTAGATGGATTTTTAAGTTATAATTAGATCTTTGTAAATCTTAATGATAGATATAAAACCATTTTTATGACTCATAGAGTTAATTTTTCTTACAATCTAATGCCTTTTGGTTTGATGAATGCAGGAGTTACTTTTCAAAGGGCCATGGATGTTGATTTTGATGATTTAATAGCATTGTTATTCAAGTTTATTTAGATGAACTCACCATTCATTCTAAAAATAGAAAAAATATTTAGATTATCTTTGTGAAGTATTCACAAGATGTAGAAAGTTTGACCTTTTTTAAATTCAAAAAAGTCTACTTTTGGTGTGACTGAAGGAAAGTTGTTAGGTCACATAATCTCCAAAGAAGGTATTTCTATTGACCCTGAATGTATAAAATCTATAAAAGAGCTATCTCCTCTTAAGGAAAAATAAAGTTTAAGATATTTCTTTGATAAGATTAATTTTGTTAGAAAAATTATTTCTAATTTTGCTGATAAATCCAATCCTTTACAATTATTGTTTAAGAAAGATAAAATATATGTTTGAAATGAAAATATTGAGTTAGATTTTAATTATGTTAAAAATGTAATTTCAAGTGCTCTTGTCCTTGCTAAACTTGATTTGAAGAAAGCATTTATTCTCTATGTTAATGCTACTAAAAAATTTGTAGGAGCTATAATAGCTTAAGAATTTGAAAATAATGAAGAAAAACCTATTGGTTATATGAGCCAAGTCTTAAAAGATACAGAAAATAGGTACCCCCCTTATTGAGAAATTCATTTTTTCACTTATTTCTTCTTTGATTAATTTTCCATATTTATTAATTAAAAATAAAAAATATGTGTGATCTAATGTACTTGTTTTATCATATCTTTTAAAACAACCAACTATTCAAGGAAGGCTTGCTAAGTGGATCTTAAACATTCAAGAATTTAATCTTAAATTTAAAACCTCTAAAACTATTAAAGGTAAATAATTATCAAAGCACTTGGATAAAAGTGTTACCTCTAATATTAATGTCCTAGTTTTATAAATTGATAAAAAATTAAATGCAAAACCACACTTTAAAACTATGAAAGTTGCTGAATTTTTTAGAAAGTTTAAGTTTGGTCATGAAATGAATGAATTGGTCTTTTTTTGGCAGAAGATGATTGGTATCATGATTTAGTTTATTATTTTAAAAATTATTCTTTCCCTAACAAATTAAATATTAAAGAAAGACATTCCTTAAGACTAAAATCATTAAATTTTTATTTACTAGAAAATTTCTTATTTTATCGTAATCGTGATGGTGTATTATGAAGATGTCTTACTCATAATCAAACTCAAAAAGTTCTTAGGGGAACCATGAATAAAACTATGATGAAACCTATTCTATAAAAATAATAGCTTATAATATTTTGAGGGTTGGTTATTATTGGCCTACTTTATTCCAAGATGCTTATAAATTAGTTCGTTCTTGTATGCCTTGTCAACTATTTGCTCAAAGGGATACATTACCTACAATGTCTTTAAATCTAATTATTATTGATTTTTTTTTTAATAAATAGGGCATTGACTTTATTTTAGATATTCATCCAATTTCATCTGTAGATCATAGATACATTTTAACATCTATAGATTATTTCACCAAGTGGCCTAAGGCAAAAACATTTAAAAAGTTTAATTACAGATGAAGTAATTTATTTTCTAGAAAATTAGATTTTCTCTACATTTAGAGTTCCATATGAGATTATTTTAGATAATAGACCTCAATTCATTTCAAATGAGTTCTTATAATTTCTAGAAAAATATTCTATTATTTCTAGTCATTTGTCTGAGTACTATCCACAAGGAAATGGGCAAGCTAAGTCCACTAATAAAAATATGATTTCTATTATGAAAAAATTAGTTTGTGACAAAAAAAATAATTAGCATCTTAATATTTTTGAATCCTTATGGGCTGATATGACTATTGTTAAGGTATCAAATGGATATTTACCTTTCATGTTAGCATATGTGGTTGAAGCTACTTTACCAATATAACTTCAAATTTCTTTAGCTAAGACTGCTTTACAATACATGGCTGAAGATACAAATTTAATTGAATAAAGGTTGCATGATTTGGTCATACTTGATGAATCAAAGGCAACCACATTAAAAAAATTAGAGAAAGCTCAGTAAAAGTCAAAGAATTTTTTTGATAAAAAGGTTTCTAGTAAAATGTTAATGTTGGTGATTTAGTTTTAAATTGGGACGAAGCCCATGAGGACCCTGAAAAATATCATAAGTTTGATACATTATGGCTTGGAACTTACATAATTGCCATAGTTCTTGGAAATAATAATTTTCATCTTAAATATCTTGAAGGAAATTGGTTGTGTTATTCAATAAATGACCATCACTTGAAACTATTTCATGATTAGTTATTTATTTGTTGCTTTTTTTTTTTTTTTTTTGGTCATTTCATTATTTTGTTGTTATTTTGTTTATCTTGTATTTTGTTTTCTTGTTCTTTGTTTTTGAAAATATTAATGAAAGGTTGTGGAATGAATAATATCACATTATGAAGAGTGTAAGAATCTACGAACATGCTATAAGTATCATTCATTTTCAAAAATTATTCTTACAAATTCAATTTTTTGTAATAATGAATAATATGGCTGATTTATATTTGGTTGTATAAGTATTACTTCTTTTTTAGATTTTGTTCTTAAGACATTTGTAGTCGATTGTACATCCATTCTAAACTTTTTTATTATTCATTTCCCCTTTTTTGTGCCACACTAGCTGAACAATCTATCCCTTACTTGAATTCATTATTTTAGGGGTTCACACTTAGCTACTTGAGAAATGATTTTTCTAGATCACATTCTCAAGGCAAAATATATTTTATAATAGGCAATTTATTTCTACTCAATTTTATCTCATAAAATTGACTTGCAAGATCGCTAGTGTTATGCCTATTTTCTATACCGTCCCTAAATTTTTAAAAATCTATACTTGTTACCATAAAGATGACCCTATCATAAAGCCTAAAACTATGTCGGAGACCTTATTGATTCACAATAATTTTAGATGCATTTGTTATTATGAAATTTTAATGATTTGTTGATAAGTTTTATTTATGTTTTAAGTGGTTTCAAAGAGCATGGTGTATAAATGAATACAATATGCATATATAGTTATAGATGTGATTAGTTATCATGTTATTTAGTTTCAGTACACTTTAATAGTTTCAATTGATAATAGACTTTCATTTTTCCATCATTACAGTTGATTTGTGTTTTTATTTGATCTTCATAAGTAGATTTTATTTATGATTCAAATAAAAATAATGATATGATACTTTGAAAAATAGTGCAATCAGATTTGGTACATTTAAAGGGTATTTTGAAAATTTATACTTGATGAATAGCTCAGTTTCATTTACTATTTGATATGATGGTTAATTGAAATACCAATATGCTTTGGATGGTTTAAGAGTGCTCATAGCCTAATTTATACAAGTGGTGGTTTAGTTTTTTTTAATTTTTCAACTAATACATGGCTCAATTTATGGAAACCAAGATGGCATACTAAGTTTAGTTGTTTCAAGATTCAAGTTAATAGTCAAATTTGGTGATCATAGTTTTAAAGTATATATTTCATTTATCATGTCATGATCTGATGTGATAATGAGACTGATGAAATAGATATATCATACAATTTTTTTAAAAAAATCATAGACTTCTTCTGAGAAGTTCACTTCACTAGAAAGTGAGAAAAAGATAATTTATTTTACATAGTTTGCATCCATGCTTAAATAGTTTAAGGGGACATGTCCTAGCATTCATGGCATAATTCAAATTTTTGATGCTAGGTCATATTTTTTTACATTATATAAGGCTCCCATGGAACTATCTTAATACTAAGTTTTGAAGACCCACATATTCATGTGACTTAACTTGGTTAGTTGGCATTTGGTTCGTTATAGCATATGAGTTGGCATAAGTATTAAATACTGAAGCATAATCTTGAGGCTTTGAGATCACCTAGAGATTTGGTAGGAAGGGAATTAATGGAAATGGCCTACTGCTCAAAATTTGGTAATTGGCTAAGGAGATGGTATGAAAATATAGACTTGGATAAATTTATCGATGCCAATAAGTAACTTAGCAAGATTGATAAGTACACCATTATTTAATACAAACTAATAAAAAGTAACCATGTTATTTAGTCAGTTACAAGCTTAGGTTGAGAAATAAAAGGTTTGTTTATCTTCATTTTTGATCATTGGTTTTCAAACTTTGTGTGGGATGGAAGCCCTGGTAGGATAGTGGGTGAGTTGCAGGATAAGGTTTGGTGAGAATATTTGGCAAAGAATTTGAGTGAGAAAACTAGGTATGTTTAGAATGAGTTTGATTAGTCTTTCTTCAAATAAATTATGTGGATGTTTGAAAGTTTGAAATGAAGAAGAAAGTTTTAAATGATTTTTGGTTCACATGAAATAAAGTTATGAGCTTTTATTTTTATTTGTTATGGAAAATATAGGAAGTGGTCTAGAGTTTTTTGTGAATCTTCCTACATGTAGATGTTATAAATTTTGTGATGATTTTTATATTAAGTATTATGTTTCCTACATGCTTGAAAGTTGCTATCAATTATTTGAGGTTTATTTGAATGTTGAGGGTCAGAACTAGCAGGAAGATATATATGGTTTTATGCATGTAGACTTTGAGAAAGAAGTATTATCTATTTGAAAGGTTTTTGAGAATATTTTGAAAGCATGTGCAGAAAAATATTTTGAAGTGATAGTTGGTTGATATACATACAAGCATATTTTTTCCTTTAGATGATTTATATTTTAGTTTTCTATAAAATTGTATGCATGCAGAGGTCTGAATAAAATATGAAGTGTTCTTTTAAATCTTACCTACCTGACATCTTTTTGAGAGATAAATAAGTGGAAATCTCTAGTTTTAGTTGAATGTCAGAAGTTCAAGGTCTAAGTTTTGTATTTTTGAATGTTTCTTTGACAAAACTATTTCAAAGAATATTTTATCATGACATATGTGTGTGTTCATCAATATTCATTCGAAGTGTCACTTGCATGTTTTAGTTAATAAAAAGATGAATTTATCTTTATTTTCAAAATTAGGTAGGAAACAGATTGAGAAATTCTTAGCCTAGTTATATATGCATGTGAGATGTTGAGAATTTTGATATTTTTTGTATCATGTTGAAATCTAGGTCTTAAGGATTTTGGTCTAGGGTATACACTTAGATAAACCTCTAGTGTACAAAAGTTTTGATACATGTTGCTTTATTTTAGGTTAAAATAATTACTATCTTACACATTTTTTGTAGAAATATTGGAATGTGCTCAGCTTTTCTTTGGTTTTCATGCACAAAATTATTTTTCTTGATTTTAAAAAATAGCTAGAAGGATATGTATGCAGATATTTTTTATTTAAACTAATGTTAGACTTAGGGTTTTGTCTTGTTAAAATTTATGATTTCTTAGATGAAGAGATAAGTGAATGTAGAAATGATGGAATGGACCTAGAAATAGTGATAAAACTTAGTGCATGAATTTTTGGTTACATAAATGGTTACTTTTTAGTTGTCGAGAATATATTTGGATGAAAAGTCAATTCACAGTATTTAATTTGTTTTAGTTTAATATAGCATAAGTTAGGGTTTTCATCGTAAGATCATGGAATTAAATTTTTGGGTATTGAAAAATCAATAAATAGAGATTTTATTGTGAAAATATAAAACTTGTATACATGGAAAGTTTTAAATAGATGGCTAGTTTCACTAAAATGTGTTTGGCAATGTTTGAAATTGGAATTATTATGTAAAAGCTGGATCAGTAGGATCATACATTGAAAATCATGTATTAAACATATTTATGCCTTGAGATATATAAATTGAGAAATTATAAGGATGTTTTATTTTCAATTTGGGTTACGGAGATTGGATACATTATGAAGTTTTCATTTAAAGTGCATGTCCAAATTAAAGTAGCAAGATTTAATCTGAAAATGGACATTGAAGTTAAAGTATTTTGTTTTTTATTATATAAATTTATTTAATATTTCATTAATTATTGAATAATTTATGAGATGGGTAATGATGATTTATTCAATCAAATAGAACATGATCAATTGAGGTGGGAACAGTGTGGTGTTTTAAGACATTCCCAATTGCATTTGACATCTTATAAAATGAAGGTATAAATTTATAATAAGGCTTGAGGTTCAATACAAAATTTGATTTAATGTGATAGTTTTTCAACTATTATTCAAATTTAGTTTTAGTTATAGTTTTACTTTGATATTTGTTTCTCCAATCTTAGATTTTTTTGTTATATTTCAAATTATCTATTATGTCTAGGTAGGACCAGCAAGTAGGGATAATGATGAAAAATGATGGGGACAAAATTATAATAAAGGTGTCAGTCAGTCAAATTCTAGTTAATTTTTTAATAGGGGTTGATTTCATGAAGGACATTTTGGACCTAGGTTTCATAAACGCACAAGGATGTCCATTCACTTTGATGCCTATGACCCTAAATTTTGCAATATTTTGAGCAATCTTCTTGTTAACCCAACCAATAGGGGTTATAGAGGTAATAGGAAATTCCATGGCCATAGGTTTGCAACCCATGCACCTTCCAAAAGTAATTCATCTCATTACTTAGAGCATGATCCTCATTTCTTACCACTACAACCCCCTAATTTTAGAGGTGAACCAATTGATGATCCTTTACCTACCAAAAAATTACCTACTAATCATCCTACATAGCTTGAAGTAGAGACTGCCCATGCCAAATATCTTAGGAAGATGGCCATTCTTTTGGATGCACCTTCCTCTTCTCATGGAGACCTTACTAGAAAATGTAGAAAGCTGAATTTGTCTGATACTCATAATGAACCCCTTTTGAGGTATGAGAGATCAAGTTTGGGAAACCAGGGTTATGTTGGTAAAAGGAAGACCATGGATTTTTTGCCTCAAACTGTTGAGAATAAAACTTTTAAGAGAATGAATGATAGTCAAATTGAGCCTAAAGCACCAAGAGAAGTCAGACTATTAAAAAGGATTAAGCTAGAGGTTGATGACAATATGGCTAATTCAAAAACCAAATTGCTACCATTCCCTGCAACTAAGATAGAGTATAACATTTATCTTCATAAGCAAGACAAACAAGTTATTGAAGTATTGTCAAATTTGAATGACTATTGGTCATCTAAAGGATAATCTATGTTTAAGTACCGGACTTACTTTTTCATGATAGACATTGATATTTTAGTTTGACACTTTGATTTTTAGAGTTTGACAAATTTTGGCAACTTTGGTAAATACAATTTTTTTTGGAGTTTTGATATAATTATATAAGTTTAAGTTAATTAAATGTGTTATGGTTTAAATATAAATAGAATTTATTAATTTTTAATTTATTAATTTTATGATTGATATGTATTCTATTATATTAAAAATTAATATGGGTCCTTACTTGTTAAGATTAGTACCTCAGGTCTATTATTTTAAATATCTTGATCAAATTAAGATTCTTTAAGTCTTAATTAAATCAGTTCTTAACCAATTTCAGTTTATAATTAATTGACTTTGTTAAAATTCAATTAATTAACATCAAATTATAACTAACTAAAGTTAGTTATAACTTAATTTATAATTAAGTTGAAGGTATAAGAAGAGATCAAGGAAACATTTTAAGATAGAAGCACAATAGATATTGAAGAATTAAGTATTTTTTAAAGTCAATCATTTATCTCTTATTTTTATATAGCTTCTCTGAGATAGTACAATTTTTGTAGATAGATCAATGGTACTTTATTTAACGGTTGAGTAATTGCTTATTCAACATAAGTATATCTAGTTTTATTTATCATCTATTACTGATTATCTAAGGTTTACTAAATTTAATATCTTTTGATGATTGTTATTTGCAGTCCTATGCATAAATTTCAAGTATTCAACCTGAATAATAATGATCATTTCACTATTCCATGACATCTCATTGATCTATTTTGATTGTAAGGTTTTCATTCATTGTTTTGTAAAGAAAGGATGTTGGTTTTCTCAATAAAATTTATCTTTTTTTGCTAAGACAACCTCCTTTTGAGACTCACACGTCTTTGTGATTATTTGACTTTAATCTTAATACAAATAGATCTTTCAAATTTATTCTAGTTTGGTTTTTTTTTTTCATTTTGATTATCTTAGATATAGTTCTAGTCTTTAGTTATTTTTTGTTTTAATTAGTTTATTTTAGATTATCTTTTATTGTCTTTAGACTAGTTCTGTTCTTTTCTTTATCTTAGATAGTTGTAGATTTTTCTTAAGTTATAATTTCTTTTAGTTTGCTATAAGTTGATATATTTAATATTTAGATCTATATCTATTTCAGTTTATCATCAATTTAATAACCTTTATTTCATATTTTTAGTTAATCATTTGATATTTTTCTCATATCCTTGGTTTAGCTTATGATGTTTAGTTTCAATTTAAATAGTTTTTAAGTTTATATTCAGCTTTAATTACTTTTCCTATTTTGATAAGGTTTCATAGTTATTTCTTAATCAATTTTCCTTTTATATTTAGTTTTGATATTTAGTTTCTATTATCTCTAGTTAGTTTTATCTAAATCTTTTATCTTGATTAGTATTCTAATTTAATTACTTTATTCTATTTAGTGGATGTTTCGTAGTTTAAAATTTATTTCTTATTTAGGTCCTTTAATTTCTTATTAGTTTAAATCAAATAGGCTATAGGTCTGTTTTAATTCTTAGATTAATTATCTTCTCTTTGTTTTCTTAGGTTATAGTTTTCCTTAATCAATCTTCTTTTTAGATTCAATATTTTCTTTTAGTCTTTATTTATCTTTATTTGGCTTTCTTTATAATATTTTTCTTATTTAGATTTTTTAGTTTTGCTTACTTTAGATAAAGTGTAGTTTGTTTCTTAATTTAGATTATGTCTACTCAGGTTCATTTCTTATTGTTTCTTTAGTTTTTATCCTTTAAGTGTTTTCTTAGTTAGTCCTTAAGCTTTATTTTCTATTTTGTTTAAGATAGATCATGTTCTTAGTTTGTTATATGTTCTAGTTTTATATCTCTTTGCTCTATGATTAGTTATTTGTAATTTGTTTGCTCTTTGTTTTCATGTTTGTCTTTCTCTCTCTTTCTTTGATCTATCTCTTCTATTTCTAATCTTCTTTGAAGTTAACTTGGGAAACATTGCATGTAAGAAGCAAAGATTTTTTCTGAATACATATACATTATAGAATCAAATTTTTATTTTTCAAGAGACTATTTAACTCATAAGTTTTCTCTTTCAGATATAATAGATTATAGATTCTTATCTTAACTAATTCATGATTTGATAAATGAATTTTTTATTGTTATAATGGAATAAGTTGTCTTGATAACTTTTTGCTTATTTATAAAAAAATTATAATAAAAACTCCCTTGTATCTTTAGGATCGTAGATGAACCTTTAGAACCCCTATGATTAGACTAGTATGATTCCAACTTGACCTTCGTGATAGGGGAAATGGTTGATTTGTTGATGGTACAATTTCTATTGTCAATAGTCCCTATAACCAAAAAACTACCCTATGTCATCTCAAAGAGCAATTATATTTTTTAAAATAAGCAATAGTTTCATGTTTTAGATTCTAGCTCCAATAAGTGGAACTACCCATGTTTGCAGGCGACAATTACATAACTATTACAATAGTTGCATGACCATGGTGGTGGTTACTTAATTTCCCTATATAGTAAATATGCAATTTCTACAAGGGGTTACTTAACCACCTAAGCAATTACATAACCACCCTTGGTATTGGTTACACAATGTATCCCTTATAGATAATGATGGTTATGTAACCATTCACCTACAAAGGATGATGGTTTTGTCTTTGAGTGGTAGTTTCATATGTGAGTTGCATGCCCTCTAATACCCCCCAGAACTCCCAAAAATATATTCTAATTGGTAAAATTTATAAATTTTCCTAGTCTACCCTTCTTCATGAACATTTTATAACTATTTTTTGAAATTATTTGTATTTATAATAATATTTGATTAAAAATTACAAAAATGGGGAAAAGAGAAAAGGGGCACAAAACTTACCTGATCCTTCCCCACAAATCCTCTTACTAGTAGATTTTCCATCCCCTCATTGTCCTCTCATTATTGACAATTTTCTCACTCGAAATAGTCATATGAAATCCAAATCTCAATAAATATCACAAATGATTGGCACAAATGAATTACTTTTTGGCAAGTTTATGAATATATTGGGCCCCAAACTAGTTGTTTTAGTTTAAAAACTTTCTAATTTTGGCATGTTTTCATATATTTTACAAATATTTTCATATTTTTAAATTGTATTCTCACTAAATTATATAAATCATTTTTAAAAATTAACATTCTAATAGCTTTCTATCTTTCATAGCATGTTTTATGGTTTTTTAGGTTCTTGACTACTTTGCACCAGATTTGGTCCTTAATGAGATGGTTCAGGTTATGTCGAGTCTTGAATGGCTTCATTATGATACCAAGGTAAGTAAGGTAAGTATTTATAACTTCTGATTTCAATTCTACATGCCACTTCTTGGGACTACACCCTCATCAACTCATGATAAGTTATCCTCTTGAGGGGGCAATATATATGCACCTAATTTTACACAGTGCGATATTATTGACATAATAGGTTCAATGATGATGCAATGACTAATTATAAAATGGTAACTCTTTAAGATTATATACTCTTTTGATTCCTTATCTCTCCTAGGTCCCTCAAAACCCCCTTTCATTAGCCCTTGTAGATTTCCTCACTTTATTTTCAAAAACTTCTCATTTATAGAATTGCCTTATGAAGTTACATAATTATCACTTTAGTGATGGGTTCATCATGATGATTATGTAAATTTTCATGGTGGTTATATCTTAAGAGGGTAGTTTTGTATTAAATTAAGGGCATTTAAAAAAAATATATATATGTGGTTTTGTTCCCAAAAGTAACGGTTATGTAATCACCCCTATAAGTAGGGGTGGTTCCATCACCATTATTCTACCTTTTATGTTTAGAGATTGTGATTCATTTTTTGACTTGTTTTACATGATTATTGTCATGTTTTTTAAAAAATTTCAACCCTAATTTCACCTTCAATTAGGCCTAAATTAATCCCTCTTACATTTTTAATCATTTTTAGTCCTTTTTAAGTTTAACTCAGTTAAACTTCTTCATGTAAACTCCATTACTCTTCTAAAAGTATGTTGATTTTGACTTGATTTTAGATTTAATTAATTAAAATTAGATCTTATGAGTTTTGAATCTTTTACACCCACATCTTGATACAATTTATTTAGAGCTTTTCTTTGATTGATTTATGTTTGACTACATAGTTATAATCATGGAGAGTTATTGTTCTAGCAACCAAGTCTTTGAAAATGGTGTCTTCAACCAACTAAAGTTAGTTGTTCCTTGTTTAGAGATGTATTTATATTTTTTTAATCTTGTTTGTAAAAATAATTTATTCATCCTCCTTGTTAAAGGGTTCCTAAAATCTTCACTTGTGTAAAGGATCTAACATACTAAGGAACACAATGCAACAAATATCTTGCGTTTAATTGGTCTATATAAGGATCATGTTGGATATTAATAGATTAGATTTATTTGTTCTATTTAAATAGATTAGATAAAATTAACTACCATTATTATATTATTTTAAATATCTATTTTATAAAAAATTAATTTTTTATAGGATTTTTTTCTCTCTCCCATCCTTGTGTAAAAATAATATTTATTTTTCATTATTTGTTGTATTAATTTCAATATGTTATTTTGGAACACAATATTACATATATACATTAGATGAATGTTATGAAGTATATCATACATTTCCATCCATTTTAATAATTGGTTTTCATTTTTTAAAACAATTTTTTAATTCTCAAACAAATAACTAGTGACTGACAAAACCCTAGACAAACCTAGGTGAACAAGAGGTGCCATTGTGATTATAATTTTAATTGCTTAGATTAATTGAGTATGAAATTTTAATTAATTTTATTAGAAAAATCATAACTCATAACATTCATTTCTATTTCAAATGCATTATTCATAACTAGCATCGAACACTTAAAAAGATTAAAACTTGTTCTTGGTTTGTTTCGGTGAAATAAAAACTCTAAGAACCTTATAGTATTTGTTTTTTTGTAGCTTAGATATTTTATGAATTAGTTTAAATATTGATAAAAAATATTTATAATAGTATATCCATTCACATATCAATAAAAATTACAAAAAATTGCTTCATATAGCTTTCATCTAGAAAGGTTAAAACTCAACATTTGCATAGCTTATATATATATATATATATATATATATCAATTTTGTATGCATTAAAAAGAAATTGAAAATAATTTTATTTATTTATTTGGTTTCAGTTTTTTTATTTCTCTCTACTTTTAATTATTTAATTTTAATAATTAATTATTTTCAATTTCAACAAAAAAAATAAAAACAATAAAAACATTGCCATAAGCCTTGTGTAATCGTATAAGCCAAAAAAAACCTTGATTCTAACAACACAATGAGTCATTAAATAATATACATAGATAAGATCATATTATTATGCATTGCCTAATATCTCTTGAATGACACTTCTTTAAACACACAATCTTGTTAGAGAAGGTATTTTCCCTAAGGTTGGGGCACTCAGTTCTATAATCAACATACAGTCTAATATTAATATCGATCCTAAGAGAGAGGTCTTCCATTCCACCCTAATCCCCCACCTCATTATTGACTCTCTCAATACCTTTGAGGAGGAAGAATTAATTATTGATCCACTGATCATTATCCTCCCTCAAAATAGAGATTGTCATTGAAATTTTATCTAGGTCTAATTTATTATTCCCACCTCCTTCTTCTCCTCAAGTCTAGCCTTGTCCTATATCATTCAAACTTATGGATAACATTGATTGGGCGTATCAAACCCAAAAAATTATATCTATTTATATGATTAATTTAACCTAATCTCCCTCATTTACCCAATCCTAACATCTCCTAAGAGTTTTGTTTTTGTATGATCTTAGAGACCAAAGGAACATGAAGCTCTATTTCTACACATCTTGATGTTCTCAACAAACACTGTGACTTTGATGAGGTTTTTTAGTTCCATCATGAGAACCCATTTCCACCACCCATTCCAAATACCATTCCACGCAATAAACAACCCAATCCATAACCCATCCATTACATCGATTGACTCAAATTAACCTTAGGGAGTTAAGTTTATAGTTTAGCATGTACACAAATTACAGTCAAAAGCTTAGACCTATCAACACACAACAAAATCTAAGATATTTGATATAAAATAAGAAAATTTAACTTCCATCACCAAATACACAATGAATTTCAATGATCTTATTAATAATTTTTTACCATGACATCAGTCATGCTCTCCTCTTTCCAAATATATGTTTTTTTTAGTTTTAAACTATTTTAAGGTTTTTATCCATGTTGATTTTTAAATATGGTTTTTTAGGCCACTATATGTGGTAAATATACATGCCTCTATATGTTTAATTTTTTTACAAAAAATAATTATATAGTCACAAACTAGGCCTAATTCTTTACGTATTAAAAAAACAAAATTTCATTTTTTTGAGGTAGTTATGGAGGTTGTACAACCATCTATCTATTTTTTTTTATCAATTTTATAGATATATTTAATTTTAAAATTAATAAAAAATATTCATTGTTTAAAAAAAAAAATATATAGGTCACAAACTAGATGATCTTATCTAAATTTTGACAAAAGGGTTTAAAAAAAATAAACTTTGCTATAAAAAGGTTTTACCATACATACGACTATCTATTTTATTTTCCTTAAAAAATAAGAGTTCTTAAAATTTTATATGTTTGAAATACTTATACTTAGCCTTTTTTTTTTTTTAATAGTGTTTTAGAAAGTAGATTGAAAACTATACAATTCATGTTCTTATATCACATTCACATTTTGAGTGTAGCCATTTCAAATAATCTATAGAAGTTCAAATTTTTCAATTTTCATGAAAAAAATGTTTATATATAGGCACCTTTTTGTCCACCATATTTATATACTTACCCCTTGATTACATAAAAATGTCACATGGGATAAAATCTATGGAGGGGCAATGCCATGTAGGCTAAAATCCTTGAAATCTATGGGAATGTAATGCCAAGTGGGTTAAATAACTATGCAAACTATGAGGTGTGTGATATTTGCATGCTTGTTGAGCCACAAATCACGAGCCAAATGAAACACAAAGGTAGTTTGTGTTAAGTGTTAAGTGTAAAGAGGTTATGGGGGGATGCCCACTTCCCCTCCTCAGCCACCCCCCCCTCCACCCCCACACTTTGCTTTAATTTAAACTATCTTTTAGTCAAGTTTTTTTTAAAGTAATTAATTCATTTTAATTAAGTTTTTTAAAACTTTTTAAATTAAATTATTTTAGAATTAATATTAAATAGATTAATTATAATTAATTATTATTTTTAAAAAAAATCTAATTAATCTTTTTTATATAAAAAATTTGATATCCATTTTGAAAAAAACTACTATGAGGCTGTAAATAGTTTATTGGTAAAAATTTGCTCATTACTTTTGAACCAAGAATCTATTTCACATGTCGTCTGAGGCACTGGGAAGTTGGTTCCATCCAACACATAGTGACATAATTTTTTTTAAATTTTCCCAGATCAAAACCTATCAACATTTTCTTTTCATGGTTTGTCAAAAGTGGTTTCAAGTGGAAATTTAACTTATTTGTCTCATTTTTCAGGTGATGGAAAGGGGGAAAAGGAAGGAGAGAGTGCATCACTCGAAGGAAAAATGTCAAGTGAATTTCAAATTAAAGTGCATTGAGGTTTTATATGGAAAAATATTTCCATCCATTGACTAAGGATTCTATATATTACCATAGTAGGGCAATTCCAAGGGATGGCTCTTTGTTGATCGAAGAAAACACATTGGACCAAACCTATTACTTTATGTATTTTCCTAGTTTGTAGTGTAGTTGTTATCCCTATTATACTTTTCACTATTTTTATGTTTCTAGAATTTTAATTGAATGGTTAATGTAGTCCCAAACTTGTGTTATTCAAATGAATATTCAATTAATTGAAACCATGGAGTTGTTTGTTTACAATTTGCACATGTCATAAGGTGGTTGTCATCTTATTCTTGATTTATCATCCTTAGATTCCTAAATTTCCTACATTTATGGTTGTGAATATGTTACCTAGGTGGAAGAATGATTTTTAGGGTTCATTTTTTAAAGTGGATCCAATTTGGTAACATTTCAACATGTTTTTTTCTTTCTTTCCCCTTTTATTTTGCACTTTTCTAATCAAATCGGATAGCTAGGGTTTCAATTAGATGTAAGTGCAATCCACTTCATTGATTTTCTTGATTTCAAGTTCATATTTATTGGTATTAATGAAATCTCAAATGTTTATGTATGCAATGGAAAAATGAATTTTTAAATCAGTTGTATTTTCATATTTTAAATATATAAACACCAATTCTTTATTTTGGGCAATTATGAATATGCATGTTTGTTGTTATTCTATGAAATGCACCTGAAACCCATGTTAATGAATATACAAAAAAAATTATTCCCCTCTCCTTTGTTAAAGTTAAAATGACATTTAAATTTTAAACCAAAATGCCCCTTTGATTGGAATAGTTACACATTGACCAATTTGGTTACCTAGTATATTGTGACCTAGTAGATATAGACCTTGAAGATACTTTTGGGTATCCTTTTAGGAGAGTCTAGATGGGTGACTACCCTACCTAGGTTGGTGTGTCACATGACCCATCAATAAAGTGATGTTAGAATGAGGGCATGAACTAAATTTCAAACCAAACAATTTAAGTTTTAGGGTTTTAAAGTGTTTCCCACACTTACATGTTCCAAAATTTAAAATAGAAAATCAAAGAATAGTCACTAGGCCGAAGTCCATTAGGGAGGACTTTGATCTATTATACCTCACTGAACACATAAAATCTAGATCAAACAAAAGAAATATAAAAACTAAATAGATCCACTCAGCTAGTAGCTCACCTATGGTTATAGTTCCTTTTTTTAATCCATTAACTTCCCCTCAAAACCCACCAGTGGTGGATAATCTTGTTTGGCTTGGTGGAGGTAAATTCCTAGTAAAAATTGTAGGATTCATCCATGATTTTCCAAATAACCTTAAACACTTATTCCCTATGTATGTGCATGATCAGATCTGAACTACTGAGGAGGATATTTAAGCATTCAAAGATGTTATAATTAAAACTCAAATAAATCATGAATATTTGTCATGTCAATTGTTTCCTTATATTCTGGATGAGATGGCATATGACTAGTATTTTGGATTTCCCAATAGGTCTATAACCTCTTAGAATTACCTAAAATCTATATTTATCAATCATTTTAGGTTTCTTATTAATTCAAATTTCCTCTACCATCAAATTTTTGTAGCCCATAGGGAACCAAATGAACTAATGAGCATGTTAAAACTCACTTTAGTAAGTTGTATAAGTGATTGAATGCTCCCTACACACAAATGAAATTGGATACCATATAAACCTACCTAATATTATTGGACCCTATGACCTCCACATTCATATATAAAAATCTTATAACACTTTCAACCTTATCTTTGATATATAACAAAGTGAACATGATTGGAAAAAAATGATGCTACAAGGGTGAGACTGGTACATTTCTTTTATTAGGAAAATTAGGTGCTTAAAAAAAAATTCCATGATTAATAAAGTGTTCATGTATAGTACACCATTGATGAATCAGATCCCATGGGCTATGTATTCAAGCCAAAACTATGTTTACAAACCAAGACCATTAAATTATATGCCTAACATTCAACCATTTATTCATCTCAATCATGTGTTGCCTTAGGTAAATAATCATCAAATTATCCATGTGGACTATAATAAAATTGTTGTCATGCCTAATATAAGTAGTTATGTTTCTCCAAATAGAAACCAAAAAGCATGTACATTTAAAAAAATCTAATGCCTAATAAAACTTCCCATAACTAAATTAATCTTGTTGTCCTTGAATTTAAAAACTTTGTGTCACCCATTGTCAACACATTATTGAAAATGAGAAATAACTACAATGTTAATGTAAACCTAGAAGTGGTGAATTTGTAGTAGATGATTCAATTAATGACAAATTACATGGTTAATTTATGTAAAAAAGTGCCTCAAAACCAAAATAAAATAAAAATAACCTGCCTCAAAACAAAAAATTCAACTTTAAAAGAACCAATGGTAAATGAAACACTAGGCCAAACAACGGGGATATGCTTAGTCCACTTGATAACACCAAACAAAATAATAATAATACTTCAAGATTTATCAACTTGGTTGATTTGAAATTGCCTACCTAGTGCAGGATACATAACATAGGGGATTATGTTGAAATCGATTGTGCTAATTTTATATTATCCTCAAATATCTTATAGAAATAAATGGACAACCTTGAAATAGTGCATGTACCTAATAACACCTAAAATCAAAGAAAGGGGAATCTAGGTGCTACCTTAGTCTTGAAAATGTATGAATTATTATATGAGAGTGACAATGAGATCAAATACAACTTTGATGAGTTATACATGTCTAAACAATGTCAAATGGGAGACAACTAATTTTTTAGGAGTAAATTTTAAAATCCATTAACTTCATCTACTCCACCAAACAACACTCAGGTTACACTTGATGAGAATTAAAATAACAACCCATTTCCATATAAAGGACCCAAATCATCTTATTAACCAAATAACAACACTACACCCCCATAAAATCACAAGCCTGTGGTACAAACCAAACTTGTATACAACATTATCAAAGACATAAATAAAACTAAGGCCAATATAACCATGTTTAATTTTCTCCAAATATATAATCAAAATGATGTATTTTAAAAATATTTTTCTTCTCCGAAAGGGATAAAATATAATATAAAAGTAGATGCACATGTTTATATTTATAAGGGAAAGATGAAATCTCTTTTTCTCTTAAAAATTCACATTTTTGTTAAAAACGTACACAATTGTTTGGTAGATTCATGTACTTTAGGGAATGTGTTACCTTATTTAGTGTGCCAAAAATTGGGTATAACTTCTTCTAGGTAAAATAAGAAGGTAGGTTAGTTTGTTGGAGTGGTTATATTCACACTGGCTAATGGTTTGAGTTATTTATAAACTAGTTTTGTCTTTAGCTATGTTCACACCACTCATGAAATTAAGATTGATTTGGAGTTTTGTTACAGTTGTTGGATTGTTTTTAGATGTGTACATGAACAATATTTTATTTTGCACTTATTTAAATAATTCCCTATATTTGGGTTCATCACAACAACCAAGTAGTTGTTTTGAAACCAAATTAATAACCTATTTAATAGGCACTCCTTGTGTTTCTTCTTGAGGTAGGAAGAGAGAGATATAGGTTGTATATTCTATTAAATAAATAATGAAGAGAATTTTATGCATAATACTTGTATGAGATTTATTGTGTGCATAATGTCTAAGAACTTGAACTTGTGATAATGGTGTGTAGGAGAGATCTTGGATGAATGAGAAGCATTCTCAATTATGACATGATATCAAAGCTCTTCTTATGGCTATTACGTAGCTTCTTAGCCCAAAATTTAGTTATACTCCTCTATTCATAGGTCATACCATACCCTTAGTTAAAAAAAAATGGATCAATTTTCATACTAGTATTACATGAATTTTCTTGTTGTACATCTATTTTGGAGTTGATCAATTTTTTTTGATTGATCTATTAACTGCTTGCCAAGCTAAATTGGCAATTTGGATCAACATTTCCCTCAAATTTATTTTTTAATTTTTAAATTGGTCCTAAATATATTTGAAATTTTGTGTAAGGTTTTTATATATCTCTACATACCCCTATTCAGTGGTGAATCAAGGTCAGATGGTGTTTTTTTCTTTCATTCACAGTTTTACATTAGATTCTTTTATAATGGTGACTTGCATCAGATCTCACCTTGCATTAAGATTTAATATTGCATTTCATCCTTATTTCCCTCAACATCAATGCATTCAAATCATTATTTTACTTCGATGGTGTGTTTGCTTTAATCCACTATGTTTGGATCATTACATTAAAATTTTGGATTATGAATTCACCATATCAAAGTCCTCACTTGGTGAATGATTTAGATCCTATGGCATTGAGATCCCTATAGTGGATGATATCCTTTATGGATCACCTCAACTTGTACAATGACTAATGAACTCGATAGACCCTTCACTAGGGATATAACCCTATCGAGTTTTTTAATGGACTCATATTATAACAACATTGAAACATCCTAACAAGTACTCTTACCATGACATTTCACTCCACGTCTTATCCTACTATCTTTCCTTCTGTGATTCTAAGATTTTAGTCTAGACATGTCATTTTTCACTATGTTTTACTATATTTGTAGTAGGCATTTTCACATACTAGCCTGAACTCCACACCTATCATTGTAACCTAAATCAACCCCCACAAGTCAGGACTTTTTTTTATTTCATTTGGATCATTACTTTTTATTATTATAATTGATTTTTTTAGATTTGTGTTTATACAGTCCTCTCTCAAATGGAATCCCTTGATCTCCTAGCCATACTAGATTGATAGAGGGTTTTTGATAACGTTTTAGGTTTTCATTGGCTATGTCATTAAGAACTGAACCTAGGCAAAGCTATTTATAAATGCTTTGACACAAAGCTAAATTTTTGGATTGTTTGATGTATGGATTACCAAATAGAGGGCCTATGGTAGATGGGTAAGAATAAGTTTCTTCTTATCTAGGTTAGCTTGGTGTTCCTTCCTTTTTTTTGGGTATTTACACTTATGTACTCCACATTGTTGTTGTTGTTAGAGTCCCTATTCACAAGAATTTGGAAAGAGGGCACAAAAGATGCCATTTTGTGCATCAAATAATTCCAAGAGATCAATTGCAATATGGAGGACCAACTGATACCCCACATGAGATCCTTTCACTTAAATTGGATCTCTTTTTGCCCTTGATTTCTCTTCATACTCAATACTCCATCACTCATACCAATCATCAGAGATAATCTTAATCTCACCAAACAAGGCATAGGCAATGTAGGCATAACATATTGGAATAAAGGGTATGGTAAGTTATCAAAATAGATTTTAAAAATCATTTCCCCTCTTCACAAGTCCTGTGCTACATATTTGTCCTTAATTTATTTGTATAAATTTCATCTTTTGAATTTTAGATGGAAATATTGATGGTTTTACATGTTATAAATTTATGAAGTATATGACCTTAGATTTGGAGTGACAAAGGATTTTTTCTTAGGTGTGGTGGGTAAGTGGTAGGGGAACCTAAATCATTCTCCAGATTCTCTATAATAATAATATTTTTTTTAGTTTTTATTTCTTTTATTTTGAACATGTATTATTTGATTAAGTGTTTGGAATGGCTATGATGGGTTTTGCATGCCATACGTTTGATGAAATGTCTCAGTGTTGATTGATAGCCAATGATCATGGATTTATGAGTAATACTATTGTAGGGGAAGAATGTATGAGATTTCCTTTGTTATCTACTCAAAAGTGACATTCACTTTATTATTTTACAAAATTTACATCATAATTTATTGTATTTATTTAGATCATATTCCTTCTTTTCTTCTCATTCCTTGTAATAAATAGTAACATGTATTAGAAAAAATTGGGTGGCAATAAAAAGGCTTAGATTAATTCAAAAAAGGTAAAAATGTGGTTTGTATGATTAGAACATAGAAGGATCTCCATTAAAAGTGTAACATTTTGGCCTTGACTTAACTTCGTCATTTTAATTAAATCTGGTTTGATTCTACCCACTCTTAAATATCTTTTACAAGATCTTTCAATATATCTAGCTAATCATCAGAATAAGAAGATGATTTAAGATAATTCTTATCTCTTACTATCACTTTATTAAGAAGATGAGATTCCATGCACATGCATATTATATTTTCCTTATTTATACCCTTGTTATAACTGTCTCCAAGATTGATAATTATATGAAGCTGGAGAGTTAGTGGCCCGAAGTTGAAAGGGTGATCTTTTATAGTATAAGGGGATTTCTTATCAGTAGACCAAGGGAATAAATAGAAAATAACTGAGAAATATAATTTAGAGTTAGAGGCCTATAAGTCTTGGGTGAAACATTGTGATCTGAGTCCACAACTATGACTATAATTTTGTTTCAAACATCAATAAAGGAAGTGTATACACATAATATTTTTAATGTTTTATCAAATACCAACACTTACATTTTATAGGAACCCATCGAGACTCAATCTCTCTAAGTGCATGACCTAAGGGGTGCATCAAGAAAGGGGTGGGGAGACCTTAAGTTCTTACAAGGATTATTGTCCCTTATTGCCACACTATTACCAATCCAACCAGCTATTAAAACCATTCCCTAAGTTATTACTCCTCCATTACACACTCCTCCAGTCTTCATCTCTTTCCATCCATATTTTACTCACCTTGATCCCCTTTCACCAGTTTACTGTACTAGGTTGATTGGGTTAACCCTATATAGTTTTTAGCCTCTGATTACTATATAACATTGACTAGGTTGACCTTGTTATATTTTTGGGGATTTTCACTTGAGATATTTGTTAGCCCTTTGACTGACCTAGCTTGGGTCCTAGTGATTTATCTCCTAAAAACATATAGGGATGACTAGGTCGACCCCATACAACTAACATATTTAGAAGGATTTAGGGAGAGATACACCTCTAAATACAAGATTATTTTGTCATTATTTTAAATATGCAATCAAGAGTTATTATTCTCTCATGTTTTCTTACAATCTACTCTTCCACTATTCTAATTGAGGAGTCTTAGCTTAAGGTTTCTACTGGGAAAATATTGTCTTGTGGATAAGTCTTAGATGCTTTAACCTTTCTTATCTATCCTTACAAACCATAACAACCTCTTGTGAAGCCCCTTTTGTCAAGGGAGAGATTGAGTGTCGATGGGTTCACATTCAGGTAAGTATGTTCTAACTTTGTTCTCCTCTCTTTAATAGATAAAAGTAGCATAAGTATTAGCTTGAAGAATATTACTCTTAATATTACATGTATTAGGGTCTTACTCATATTTATCTTAATTAAGATTCTCTTATACATGTTTTAATTTTTTTACTAACCCCTCATATTGTGCCACAAGTTTTGGTGTGCACTAGATTAGTTTTACTTTATTGTTTATTAAAATAGAGTGAATATCAAAACCTAGGACTCTTTTGGGGTTATTGCATGATTGTGTTGGATTGTAGGATTTTGAACCCTTCCTATCATGGTTTATTATGATAAGTGATCCCCTAATCAGGTCTAGTATATCCTCATATTGTTTGTGTTCTCTCTTAACAAATGTATTCCCAATCAAAAGTGTAGGTATGCTCTATCTTCTTTAAACTAGGATTGATTTATAGACATGATGCATTTTTAATTGCATACATTCTAGTGAACCTAATGTGAACTCACCCTTGCAAGATTTGTTCACTTATTTCATTATTTCATTCTTTTTCATCATTATTTTTATCATATGTTTACTATACCAGGTCAACTTCATCAACCCAAATCTAATTTCTATGTGTGATTTTTCAAGTACATGCTATTAGATTGACCTTATCAACCCAATAAAGGTTTTTATATATTTAGACATGTAGTTTAGACTACTAGGTTAACCTAGTCAACCCTATATATTTTTAGGCATCCTATTTAGCATACTATGTTGACCCAGTCGACCCTATACATTCTAAGCACTCAGCAATAGGTTTTTGTAAAGCTTGATTGACCCAGTTAACCCAATTAATAAAATTTACAAGCATATATCAAGGTTCTTGAACAACAATCTTCATTCCCTCCATCTCTGACCGACTAAGCTTCTTTTCTATCTCTCTATCTCTTTATTATAATCTTTCCTTTTATAGTTTTTAGTCTTTAAAACTTCCCTTGCATAGTCAACTAGATCAACCTTGTCAACCTAGTTCTATGTTTTATGTGTTATCTGGATAATTAGGTTGAATCTATCGACCCTATTCATTTTTAGACCTTGATTTTGTAGTATAAGATAGACCCTGTCAACCCTGTTCTATAATTTATACATACACTATTGACTATAACAACACTATACCTTATTTAAAAATTGGAATTAACCTTATATGCAAGTAATTAACTCACACTTTCATTTATTATTTATTGCATGCTTAGATAGATCACATAATTTAATTAGGTTGTTTTTCAATAAATCATTTACTTTCACTATTTTCTATTTTATGCATGATCAAATCACAAAATCTAAACAATCATTTTAACATTTGTCTACGCAAAGACAACCTACTCATATTTCATCACCAAGGGGGAAGCTAATTTGATGTTTTGGTCAAGTATAAAGTATGGTTAATGGTATATTACAACTAAGTACCCAACACCCTTATCACTATGGTGTGTAGATTTAGGGGTAGGCCCCATTACCAACCCTATATCATTACCACTATAGATCCCTTTCAACCCATAATACCTGAAACCATCCTTAGATTGCCTTCTATTTCCTTGCTTGTAGCCAACTTCCCATCACATTTAAAATCATATTATAATAATCTAATAAACATTCAGGTTGACTAATTAGTTAGCTATTTACTTTCCAATCTGATTGCTTGCTCTTTTCTTACTTATATTTTGTATTTCAAAAACTTACATTAGCCAGTATTGGTGTAAGGTTTTGTGATGTGTGCCTCAATTGGGTTGGCCAACATTAATCCAATTAATTATTTATTTCCCTTCAGTTCTTACTTTTCTAAATTACTTTCAAAAATTATTTTGTTTTAGTTCGTAGTCTCTTATAGGCTTCTTAATTTTCCCTGTCTACTGTACTCGGTCGACCCAATTGACCCTATACCTTTTTATAACCTTTATTCATTATACTAGATCAACATAGTTGAACTTGTACTATTGATAGACCCTGTACCTTTTTATATCCTCTATTTACTATGTTGGATTGACCCAATCAACCCCATACTATTTACATACCCTATTTATTGTGATAGGATGACCCAGTCGACCTTGTACTGCTCTCTACCTTCCCCTTTTGCCAATCTAGTTCTCTATTTCTCCTTATTTACATTATATTCATCTCTCTTTATTCATAATGAAGTCTCCTATTAGAATCTTCTTGGATAGATTAAATCCATTTAGTTACTATATAGGATGTTCATTTCTACCTCTCTTTTCTTCCCAAGAGCACCATCACTTTAGGGGCACCTCTTCTCATCGTTCATCCATGAACTATAATATGGTGAAAATAACACCTCAAGATGAAGTTGATGGATCTAATCCTTTACTTACTTACCAATAAACTTCTCATCTTCAAAATACTTTAAACTAATGTGGGAGTAATTTATATAAGTTTACTTAATAATCCCACTAATAATCCTCTTCTATAAATCCTCCCCTAACACTAATTTTGGGAGTGATCCTACCAACACTAACCTACCTCCTAATATAACTCAATTTTTAGCCCAAGTTATCCAACAAATGAACATAATGAAAAATTATAACACCAAACAAATGATGTAACTTTAACAACATTTAATTGATGTGGCTAATCAATCTCCAACTATCCATCCTCAAGCTAATCCCAATTACATTCCTCCACCTCTTCAGGATTCCTTAGGTAATGTTATTCCTTAACCCATCATTTATAGCAAGATGTTTCAAACTATTTAAAATGATCCTTTAGACCCATCATTGTATCCATTGATATTGGTAACATATATCCAACTATCAAGTATGATGGGACTAAAGACCCTGCCTCATTTATCAAAGCCTTTGGCAACCTTTACAAAAAGTGGTTCCAAGCTAATACCTTCACCATAACTAAAATTTTAGTGAAAATATGTACTGGTCATGTATTATAATGGTATAATCAACTTCCCCAAAATTTTATTTAATAACTTGAATATTTTCTTAATCCCTTAGTTAAAGAGTTTCAACATAATGATCTTCCCAAAAAAATTCTTATCCACTTCATCAATGCTAAGCAATCTCCCACTAAATTAGCTCATGACTTTATCAAAAGATGGAAATCATTAGATCATACAATTGACCATAACATGACTGATGATAGCTTATTCAAACTCTTTATCACTTCTTTGAATCCCACTCTCTAATATAAGGTTCGAACCTTTGATCCCCAAACACTTAATGAAGCTCTTACTCAAGCTAAACATCAAGACTTTCTCATGAAGCAATTCAAACCT
This sequence comes from Torreya grandis, assembly GCA_037957365.1. Lineage (NCBI taxonomy): Eukaryota > Viridiplantae > Streptophyta > Pinopsida > Cupressales > Taxaceae > Torreya > Torreya grandis. The sequence continues at coordinate 232,468 of JARHVA010002124.1, read as the reverse complement.
AATCCTAAAATTATTAAAGGATATTTCCAAACATGTAATTCTATCACTAATACTACTTTTCAAACCAAACTAGGAGTTTTCAAAACTAATATTCCTTCATCTTCTCATACACCTCTTTCAGTTCATCAAATGAAACAATTTTTACCACCTTCTAAACCTTTCATGTATCCCAATGCTCTTCCTAAGTGGTATGACCCCATTCTATTTCTTGGGTTCCATGGAGACTTTAGGCATTATCATGAATCTTTTAGAGGGCTCACTAATTTGTTTCTCTTATATTTTTGGTAATTCATTCAATAATGAATCTATGATCAATCTTCATCGTCAAGAATACACCACTACCTCTAAAAAATGATAAGGTTCTGAAGCTTCTACCTCAAATAATCAAAAATATTATTCAAATAATCAATCAAATACCAATGATGTTTATTTCATTGACTCTAATTATGATCAATATTTTAATAATTCTCAATATGTCAACATTGATAAGGTCAACTATCACCATAAACTGGCTCATAAAGATCCTATTACCAAGCTTAAGAAGCCATCCTTGGAAGATTAAATTCTTAAAGATACTACCACTACTAATTTTTTTTTTAGAAGCCCATGAGGAACCATATCCTCCTTTTGATCCTCTAACCACATCTATTCCTACAAAATATAATTTACCTCCTAAACCTCATGCTAGTTCTTCTAAGTCACATTAGAACTTTCTTGAAGAACTCAACTCTATGCCTTGTAATATTTCACTTATGGAATTGGTTCATACTTCTCCATATCATCTTAAATTCCTTATACAATAGCTCCAAAAAATTGATAATCCATCCTCTTTAGATAAAGAACCACCTTTTTATTAAATCTCAACCTACCAATGTGAATACCATTGAAACTATGTGTCTTTCTTCTAATCCCTCTATTGAATTATTTGAAGAGGACATGATCAATGATGAAATTCTCTTTCATGCTGATGATCCACCAATTTTTATAAAAGTAACCATTAATACCATTCTTAACTAAAAAGTTCTAGTTGTTGAAGGTTCTGGTATCAATGTAACATCTTTATGGCTCATCCAACAACTTGGTTATAATAAGGACCATCTCAAGCAAACCCATATTACTTGTCATGGTTTTGATAAGAATAATCAAAATCCACTTGGTTGAATTTGGATTCTATTAACCATTGGACCTAAGACTGTTCAAACCAAGCTTATGGTCCTTGACTTACATCTATCTTAAAACATACTCCTTGGTTGTCCATGGACTCATCAAATGAATCCCATTGCTTCTTTTTATAGCCAATGTATTAAATTTTTACATAATGAAAAATAGTATAAGCATGAAGCTGATCCCAATCCAAGGAGCATTCATCTTCTTAATCTTAAATAATAATAATATCATATTCCTACCAGTTCTAAGATCAATAGTGTTTCTTTACCCAAGTTCATCAACATGAATCCTAATTTACAAGTTACTCTTGTAGATTATGATGATGATAAACCTAATGATTTACGACATAATTATAATACTACTAAGTTGCCTCCCTAAATTTTGTAATGGCTTCCTCATTCTCTATTACCTAGGGATTGTATTGTTCCTCTTATTAATGAGATTATCAATTTTCACCTTTCATGAAATGCTCAATAGCCTTTGTTACCTAAAGATGCCTTCACTTGAAATGATTTTAGAGTGGCCAAATTATTTAAATATCCTCTCATCATGTCTCCTCGTAAATTTAGTAATATCAAGATTTCACCCTCTAAAACTCCACCTGATTCTCAAGCATGTACAGTTTCTCCAACATATAATGATAACTATATCATGGCCCAAGCTCAATCTAGAGGCTTAGATGTCCAACATTACCAAAAAATCTCAGCTAAAATTCATGATTTTGATTAGGATGTTCATACCATTTATGTAGATCACACCTTAAACCCTGAGGTCATGTGCCTCCTGCCAATTCTCCTCTTATTGATACTCCTTGGGTGGTAGAGAAAATTATACCTTTCAAACTTCTAAAAATTTCTACATATCCTTTATCACCTATCGATCCAATCATTACATTTAATCCTTCTCCCATCACTGAAACCACTAATATTCCAACCCCATCTAATCCATCTAATTCTACTCTCATAATTACACTATATGCCATGGCAACCAATGTTCATAAGATACATTATGAGTATGATCATCATGGAAATCAAATTCTAGATCTTGAATTAGATGTCAAGTATCATGGTCCTCTTCCTATCTTTTACTAGTGATGAAGCTATCTTGTCCTCAAAATGATAATGCCATACTTATTAAAGAAACCACTCACATCTAATATGGTACTCCATCTTGTCCTCAACCAATTACTGTCTCTCATGAACTCTCACTTACCAAACACGATAATTTTAGCTTATTCTTTGATAAATATTATGAGGTTTTCACTTGGCCTTATGAGGACATACCTGACATTGACCCTAGTATTATGGTACATAATATCATTACTTATCTTGATGTTAAGCCTATGCATAAAAATAAAGAAAATTTCCACTCAAAGTTTCCACTTTATGTCATAAAGAAATCAACAAATTACTTGATGCTAAATTTATCAAACTAGTGGATTATTCTAAATGGGTCTCCACACTAGTAGAATTTGGCAAATAAATGACTACATGACTAAACATTTTAGTCACAACAACTAAAAATGTCTAAATTCTACTAATTTTTTACAACTCAGCTATAAATGAGTAAATAAATGACTAATTTGGTCATTTACTAAAAAAATATTTAGTCATACAAATAAAAATGACTAAATAGTTACTCATGTAAATATAAATTAGATGAAAATTAAAAAAACATATTTCTAGTGGGAGTGTATTGCACATGAATCATTATTCATTGAATATTTCCTCATTTCGTTAATTGGTAATTAGCCTGACACTAAGGCATTTTGGGTTATAACAGCTACTTGCATGGGTGATAAAGCTTATTTGGAGAGGACCTAGAGACTTCTAAAAAGGTGGGCAAAGAATTTAGAGTTTGTTGTAAAGAATTTGAAGTTGGCAAGGCCCTCTATAGTGAATTCAAAGGTAATTAGAAACCCTCATTACATTAAACACAAAATCTATAGCTTTCTAATTGGTAACTTACAGTAGTTACATAGGCAACTGAGTACCAAAAATATACAAGTAGTTTAGGGTTTAAGGGACTATTTTTTCATTAGTTTTCTCTATGAATTTTGGAGCATATGGGATTGAACTTGTAACTCAAATGAAAAACCAACTTCTTCTAGTCATTAGAAGAATTCCATATCCTTAAAGTGCATAGAAAAAACTATAGAATTGGCACTGGGGATTTTATTTATGAATTCAACCCAAATGCCATTTCCTAATGCCTCCATAAAAGTTTGTTGAGCTAACTCTAGTTCATCATGCTCAACATGAAGAACCCCAATGTTGTTTAGAAATTCAATGGGTACTTCTTCTCTTCTCTTCTTCAGTATAGACTTTGTTGTCTTAAGAGAATTTAAGGCTATACTAGGGTTTGAAGATATTAATAACTCACCCATCTTGATAAATGCATGGGTATCACATGGATCTATCCAAGTTTCCTTTATTAAAATTTCCAAAACCTTCTCTGCTTTCCCTTTCTAAGAATATATATGGCCTACAAATTTTAATCTCTCACAATTCTTAGGGTGGACCTCCAAAACCTTTTCAAAATTTGAAAGAGAACTCTTATGATCTCCCAAATTCAATTGAACTTGTCCACAAAATCTTGTGGCCTCTATCTTTCCTTAACTAATGCCATGTAATAGCTTCCAGTGGTGTCATAATCACCTTTACTATGATAAGATCATGTAAGATTATAATAAGAATGAGATTTCATGAGAGGGTGGTTAATTGAAACAAGAGCTATCTCAATCAACTATTCCACAAGAAATGCTTCCATGTGAAGAAAACATCATTTGATAAATGATTCAATGCCATTGCATAGTACAAGTATAATTCAAAGGCTCTACACATATTTTCCATTCATTCATGAACACTACTTTTTTCACTAACTATGAGAATCCTAAAAGTAAAAAATACACAAAATTGACCACAGAGATTTATGTAGAGGCAAAACATCATTTCCTAATGCCTCTATAAAAGTTTGTTGAGCCAACTCTAGTTCATCATGCTCAAAATGAAGAACCCCAATTTTGTTTAACAATTTAATGGGTACTTCTTCTCTTCTCTTCTTTAGAAGAGACTTTGGTATCTTAATAGAATCTAAGGATGCACTAGGGTCTGACAATATTAATAAATCACCCATCTTAATAAATGCATGGGAATCATGTGGATCTATGTGAGTTTCCTTTCTTAAAATTTATAAAGCCTTCTGTTGGTTCTCAAATTTTTAGTATGAAAAACGTTAAAAGGATTCCAATATTTATGATTAGGTTGTTAACCAAATTTTGGCCCTTTAGGCCAAAATTGGGCACCCCTATTTGAAAACTTAACTGCCTAAGTCTATACCTTTGGCTAGGTCCAGTATGCAGGTTTCATTTGGAATAAGTATTCTATACAAATCCCACAACAAATGTGCAAGTCTAATTCTTTCAAAAAAATTCATTTTGGTACTTTCCTAAGCCTTTGTATAGTAATATTTTTGGGTCTTTTTTTTTACTAAGTGTTATTTCTTTCATATTTTTAATTCAGCCAAATTGCAAATCCTTTTGGATAATTTGTTTGAGATAGATTTCCCTAAGATGAAGACTAATTCCTTTAGGAAAATTATCTGCACAATTTCCTCAAATTATCTTTTCAAGCTAAGGGATCATTTACAACTTTTTTGAAGGGCATTACAACTTTTTTGAAGGGCACTTCAACTTTTTATAAAGGGGCACTTTAAAAAAAGCCCAAAAGAATGGGAGCAAAACACAAGTATCGAAGGAATTATTCAAGTATAGAAGTTCTAAAAGTCATCTTCAACATTCTAAAGGGACATTTCTAAGTGCTAGAGGGTCATTTATAGATTTTCGAAGGACCATTTCTTTTCGTAAAAGGGAAAAAAGACAAAAGTCTACATGAATTATTTCAAAAAGATTATCTATGGAATTATTTTAGAAAACTTGTCTGCATCAAAAATAGGCTAAAGACTAGTTCTTTCAAACATTTTATTTGATATAAAGGAAATAAAAGACCCAAAATATTATTGGGGAAAATTGCCCATAGGAATTGCCAAGAAAAATCCCAAATGAATAGGAAAAGTGCCAAAACAAGAAGTCTGAGGGAAAAAATATCTGAAATAAATACTCAAGGAGTGATGGCCCACAAATGTTAACTTAAAACTATGGGAAATATTTGTTAATTTCAAAAGGATTAGTGGGAACCTGAAGGCAAATATAGAGTTAACAAATGGGAAAATGTCCTAAGCATTTGGTTCAATTGTAATTGATTCATTTGGTGCAATTGTAATTGATTCATTTGGTGACATGGCATATCTTGCACCACCTCTCTCCCACATGCAAATGTAACTGATTATTTTATATGGATAGATGTCAAAGTGACCCTTGGACTCCCTTTGCTTGACCTCCCTCCCAAAGGCTATACATATGTATTCTTTTAGCTTGTTTAGGGCCTTTGCTGGTTATTGGGAAAACTCTAGCCATATTTGTACTTAAATAACTCTTGAATAAATATAAAAGTGTTTTTTCCACTCATATGATGTAATATTGAGTAATGACTTGAATCTTGTTGGTCTAGTCTAGTGAAAGATTGTCTTTTCCAGCTTGTACTCTTAATGGTCTACCAATTTGTAGAAAGGAGATTATTATAGGTCTTTGCTAGTATTTTTTTCTAAGTGTAGAGATATCTTGTAAGTGGTCCATGATTCTATCCCTCTTTGGAACCATTCATTCCCTTCCTAAGAATCAAATACCTTCTTGAATCTAGCATATGAAACATTGACGAAGTAATGAATCTTGAGTTGTGAGTCTTATGTGAGAAACACCTTGTTTGTCTTTAAGTAATAGTTTCAGTCAATTGAGAGGAAATTATACATTAGTGCATTGCCTCTTAGTTTCTTAGTTGTTTTTCTTAACCCTTTTCATAGATAAATTGTTAATTTAGAGAGAAATATTTAAAAGTTATATCAAGGGGAGCTAGCCCCTTATTTAGAGATTCATCTTAGGGAATTTGTCACCCATGGCAAGAGAGATGTTTCCATTGTGCCACTTGGATGATGAGATTTAGGAATCTCCTAAAGGGTATGAATCCAAGTGACATAAATTTTTGGCACGCCCAGTGGGAGTATTTATCCAATGAGGTGAAACATTCTTGGTGCGTTCTTCAACCAATCAGCATTTTGGAGGCATTTCAATCAACACTAATGGTGACTCCAAGTTGAATCAGCTAGTCAAGCAGCCCTAGTGCATCAATAAATAATATTTGGTATGTATAATCCCATTGTTGATCAATATGGATCTTGTATTCCTTCATATAGTTTTGATCAATCTCATGTTGTTCATGAAATGACCTTAAGAAACTCTCCTAATTGTCCTCTTAGTCAATCCAAGAGTGCTAGGGAGATAATGTTGGAGTTTTAAAATCAAATGTTGGAGATAAATAGGTTGAATGAGAAAAATAGACACCATAAAGAGCTAATGTACAAAGAAGAGTGTTTGTTTAAGCAATTTTAAGCCATACAATCTATGAAAGAGAAACTAGTAAGATGGAGGAGTCAATCCATTCAAGGCAATAAACCTTGTATGCCTTTTTCTATCCCAAAGTAGCCTTAACCTATTCAAAATAAGCCCTCATATTTTACATCAAATCCTTTTTCAAATAACACTTGATCACTAAAATAAAATGAGCTAACCTTTTAACCCATCTAATGCATTAACTACTCTTGTTGTTAATCCTTTACACCTAACAATCCAACACCAAAGGACATTAAAACAACCTTATATGGAAAATAAATATTTCAATTCCTTAGATTATGAGCCCTTATATGAAATAATTCATCTCATTTCTTTTATAAAATAACACACCCTTCCTCAAGCAACTCTTCCAATGCATGTGCAAACTCTTCCTAGTCTCCCTCAACCTCTTCAAGTCCTTCAACATGATGACAAGATTCCAAGTTGGAGAAATTTCTATCGTTAACTAGCTTAAGACCTTGAGAAAGATGAAGTTGTTACCTATCCTCAAGAAGAGAGTTCCAATTCTATGATCATTAGTTGGAATGAATAGTGAAATCATGGGGTAATAAAGAAGAGAAGAGTATTGTTTAAGAGTGTGAAGTGGAAGATGAAGCTAGTCCTCCTCAAGAAACCTCTTATTTTACATGTCAAACCTCTCATGCTCCTCCTCATCATGATGATGCATATGATCTCCAAGAAAGACTCTTCTAAGAGAATCTAGCCAAGTAGATTGAAAAATTAGAGTCAAGAATGAGGTTGCTTAGTCAAGGTGTAATGGAAGGTTTAGACCTAAAATAAGATCTCATGTCTAAACACACCCATATACACCAATTCAAGATAGTTATTGAGCTACATATGATGTGGATGAATTTTTGGTCAAGTGTAAGGAAGAGAATCAATTGATTTTATCCCAAGGTTTACTTCATCTTCTTCATGAGCTCCTAAAACAACACCCCACTTCTCATTCCCAATCTGATTTTGAGATCACTAGCGCTTGCCTCTTTTCAAAGTCCACTTCTAAGTCTTCTCCTTCATCCCACACTCCATTTTCACTTCCTTCACCTTACATTACCTTCCATACTCCAAATCATGCATTTCAAACTCATGAACCTATCCATTCACCCTTCACTTCATTCACTTTTAAAGAGGAACCTATTTTGAGGGAGGCAAGTGAGCAAGATAAAAATCATTTTTTGGCTAACCAAGAGGATATTATGAGTGATGATGAAGATGAAATAATTATAGGTACTCCCCATGATCATCATCATGAAAATGAGGTGGAAGGCATTATCAAAGATGAACAATGTAGTCAAATCATATTTCAAGAGGTGGTTGTTCTAGGAGGTTTTCATGAAAATAAGGTTGAAGAAGTGACTCTTGAAGGTGGCATGATTCAAGGAGAAGATATAAGTCACACATACATGTAAATGTTCTAGCAATATGAAGATGAGATTGACAAACTTCACTTGTCAATGTTGGATGGAGAATGTAAGCTTGATGAGATCTCTTCCCCTTTGTTTGATGAATTTCCATTTTGATTTGATGAAGATAGTAACCAATCCATGAGATATGAGTTGGATGAGTTTCAAGAGCATGTTGTTAAGTAGATAGAGACTCTTTATTGTGATCAAGAAGAGAAAAAATCAGATTGGTGTGATAGAGACATTGAAGAAGGAGATGTTGAACAAGAAAATGATGATTTTTGGGATGAACTAGAATTTTTTTGTCTCATATCAAACATCGCACCAACCACCCTTCCTAAAGAGAGCTATGATGAAGCAAGAGATTAGTTTGACCAACTTTTCAAAGGGATATAAAATAATGAGTTGGTCCATGATGAATACTAAGAGGGTCATGAGACAAATCAACCCCATGATGATGAGATAAAAACTATTGATCTATTGATGGACTACAATAGCATGAAGAACCAACATGTGACATGTCTCAAAGAGAAAAATGGATACATGAAGGTTGAGGACATGTATAAATCTAATACATTTGAATACATGCTAAACAAAGTGGCAAACAAGAAGGTGAGTCACCAAGTTATCACTCTAATAAGCTACCTAGTTACCACATGAGGTTTCTTATCATGAAAGAAACCTAAGAAGTTTCCCTTTTTCTCTAGGAAAAGGAGAAACATATCATGTTAGATGTAAATACTAGTTTGCTTTTAGTTGTGTCTTATTTTTCCCTTAAGTGATTATGCACATGTGTGAGTTGTCTTGTGTCTTTCTTTGCTTTATGTCTTGTTTGTTTTGTTCTTGTTGTGTGTTGTGTCTTATAGCATGGGTTTTCCTTCTTATCTAGTACATTGTTCAAGGTTTTGAGTCATGGCCAATGTTTTCTTGTTTGAGTGTCCTTAGATGACTTCATTCCTAATGGATTAATTTGACTATTGTTCTAGTCAATATAACAAGTATAATACCCCTACAAGTCACCATAGGTTATGCAACCAATTTGGCCAACTGACATAATTAACCCAAGTGGTTAGGATTCTATACAATTTAGGTTCTACTTTTCCTAGGTGGGTGTTACCTTATATTCACCAATTATTAATTACTCCTCAAATTTATTAGTGACTTCAAAGCAGAGTAAGGGATTTATGTAATTTTGTCAATTGAATCATCCAATTCACCCTAATCCAAACTGGCATATGATTTGAATTATATTTTTTTTAAATTTTCTATTCTAATATACTCCTACTCCTACAAAACAAAAAATTAAAATTGGAATTTTTTAATATGATACAAGGAAATGATTCTGGAAAAGAATTGATCGGTGCCTTTCTCAACATTTGGGGAATGGAGTCTATTCATAGAAAGATTTATGCTTTTTATCTAGCCACAACTCAAATTACTTGGCATGGGATTGTCTATGAATGGCATAGACATGCAAGATTATTAGTACCTGGCTCTTCTTAATTATCCAAATTGAATCCTCCAAGTTATAGTGATCTATTTAATGGAATTTAATCCCTACTTGAAGAAACCCAATTAGATAAACCACCCAAAAAAAGCAAATGTGTTTTGAAGAACTAAACATACACTTGATATCTTAATTTTAATAACAAGGAGAAACAAAAATGGAGACAACCAGATAAAGTATAATGTGAATATTCAATAAGAAATTGAGAACTAGATATATGACACCAAATAAATATGGTTTGTTTTTATTGATATTCTTTGAAGAGTAGGCCATACAATGTCTTTTTTCCAAAATCAAATTCCCAGAGAGCTTTCCCAAGGTCTTGGTTTCCCTCTTATAGGGGTGAAGGAAGCTACAAGTTTCAGACCTTTCACATTCCAAAAAATGACTTTTCATATACCCACCCCTTAATATGACCTATTACAACATATAATTTTTGACAAGTCTTAAAAAGACCACCAAATATATTTTAAATACATATTGGAAAGCATAAAAACAAGAAAAAGACAAAATAGGAGGATGTCCAAGATTTTTTGGTTCCAATTTGACTTTAGCTTGATGCTCATTGCTCCTCTATATACTTGGCTTGCTTATTCTCTAGTTATCAAATAATGATTCTCCCATTGGTATACTATGAAATCATCAGGCTACTTATATACTTGGATTTGGAGCAAGTTGGCCTGGTGATCTTTCCATATTTTGTCCAGTAGCACTTTGACATCAATGATGAATTTTGCATATCCAACATCCAAAGCAATTACTCTATCCCAAATGATAGTGAAACTAAGAATATTTATGTTTTGATCTTTTTTTAAGAAATCAATGACTTGAGAAACTGTTTGACCGTATTCAATTTTCCATGCATCAAAACCTTTGATCTTTTTATCCTCTATCAAAATGGAAGGAATAAACTAGTGTTTGAAGGTAGCAAAAGAATTAATTCTTTGCCTGCATTTTTCAGCTCTCACCATTCACATATTGAAATTCATCCAAGATAATTTTCACTATCTTCTCTATTGGCTTGAGTGAGGATGGAACACCTGGATCTCTTTGTATAACTTTTCATAAGGTTAGAAATGTATGGTGTGTAGGTTGCCATTTCTTGTGTATTAGATCCAAAATAGAAAGATTAACCTTTAACTAATCAATGGCCTAAGACAAAGAAGAATAACATTCATGCACATCTCCCAACTTGTCAATAACCAATTTTAATATGTATTCCAAAATTTTCTCAAACACCTCAAAGATTTTTAATTTGGCCGCATCCTTTGTCTTCTCATTTTGATTTTTCAAATATTTAATTTCTTTCTCTAGTTTCAACTTCAATGCATTCAGTTGATCAACTGGGATTGTATTATCACTAGTTATTTGTGGCATGGGGTCTTAGTATGGCACAATTTCTTGGATTTGAGAATCAACACCCTTCAATTACTTATTTAGTTTGACATTTTCCAAATATAGCCTATTCACTTCATCATTCCTCTAAATTTTATTTTTTCATAGTCAAGCAATCTTTTCTCCATTTTCTTGACAACAACTTGTGTGAACATTACAGAGTGGACAATAAGGGTGACAACTTCAATCACTGATGTATCCTAAAATGTTTTCATCATAGGCGTTCCCCTCAACTCCTAGACTACATCAAGAAATCTTGGCTTGTTGGTGTTCTTTTGTGTGGCCCATATTGCCAAAGTCTTTATCTTTGGGTTAAGCCCACAACCACTGACACCATCCTCATAATCAAAATCAAAAACCTTCATGGGGTCATCTTGATTTCTCACTTGGTCCAACAAAATCATTTTATTCAATTCAAGGCTAGGGATGATCAACATATTACTCTTCAAAACCATTTGTCTAACCTCATTAGGGCTGAAATTTATTTCATCAATTTTCAAATCCTTAAAAGTATGTGTCATAATTTAATCATGCTGAGATTTATCAACACCCATTTTATTTATTTCCACCATTTATTCAAATTATTTCATCTTCATTTTGAGCCATTGATCTTTTAATTCTAAGGTATTGATGAAATCATCATCCTTGATGAACCTCATAGAAGCCATGACCCTTTCATCTTCTTGTAGTTCAGGCTCACCTTGTACTTGTTCATCCATTCTTGCTTCTAGTTTGTGTTCTTCTATTTATTGACCAACAAGGGGTTGATCAAATTCGTCTTCCTCTCCCATATACCTCAAAATACTGGCCACCTCCTTAGAGTCACTAACTCCTTTAGCCATTTCATATGGAACCAGTGGAAAAACATCATCAATCTTTTACCTTTTGGTAGGTGGTGAATTAGGAACAATTGGATCTTTCACTAACATTACATCTGGACTAGGTTATTGAATCACAACTCTTGTTGGAATTTTGACAAGGAGGTTGGTAGCCTTTGTAGTGCTTCTTAGACTTGCCATTATTTTTTAAAAAATTATCAATTATCAAATCTATTCTTTTCAAAGGGTCCTCTTCAACAAAAAATCCTAAAAAATAGGGTTTTGTTTTCTTTTGTCATCCTCAATCTTCTTCAAAAATTTCCCTTTTATTTTCATATTATATACCTCTTCAAAAGTGACACAATTTATGATCACATCCTCATCAAAATTGATTTTATGGGATATCGCCATCATGGTAAGGATGACTTGTCTAACAAAGTTCATGTGACCCTCTAGATCACAAACCCTTTCTGTCCCTGATTTCAAAGAATATTTAGCCTTCAAATAGGCTTTCAACTCCTCCAAGGTATCTACACCAATGTACCATTCACCAAACACAATGGAATCTAGAATAAATGTGCCCTTCTTTTGTTTTTTCATCACATCTTTCTCCATCTAGAGCATTTGCCACATGAATTCAATAAAATAAATTCTATTTGGCACAAATTTTGGCAACACATGGGGTGGCTGAGTACACCCATATACTTTGATTATAGTATGGTCAAGCAATCAATACTAATCAACAAAGTTATGTTTATGATCCTATTCTAGCCTATGAGCAAGAGGCCTTAACATTTTTTTGAACTCTTTGGTCAATCTAGGAAAAAGAATACCAAGGGAATTTATTATTATGACTAAGAAATTATCATGGAACATAACATAGTTATAGTTCTAACAATGAGTGTCCCATTTGTAACACCAACACTATTTATGTAATCTATATCTCTTTTGATCAATCATGCTGAATTCCATCCTATTGGACCAATTCCTTCTATTCTGATATAAAGTTAAATGACACAACAAATAATAATATTGAACTCCATAGGTATCTTGTTCTCCCTTATTTTCAAAAAATTGTCATGCAATTTATTCTCAATAAATGATGCAAAATCATACTCAACATTAACCTCTGGGTTTAATATTTTCACAACCATCATCATCATGCCAATTGGTATTCTATCTTGGGCATCAATTCCTAGCACTTGACACAAAGCAAAATATGTCCTTTTGAAATACACAATAAATTTGTCAACTGTAAAAGTCTCAACTATAGTGGTTGGGATTGAAATCCTTATATTGTTGGCCCCTTCCTCATGTACATGGGTAACTCATCACTCCTATGTGTATTTCTCAGACTGGTATATTCTTGTTCACTCTTCTTCAAGTCAAATTTTGTGAGGGATTATTTATTAATCACGAAGCAATCAATGATTGCATTTCTATCTATAGCCACTAATGGTGACCCATTTGGCAACCTGGTAGTTTTGGTGGCTGGATGATATTGTTGTGCATATATCCTAATCAAATACACATAAATGAATACATTTAACACTATAAGCTTAGTCAAATTCAAATTTTATTGGTTTGTAACCGGTCCCTATCCATCTTGATTTTCATAAAAATACCAGAAAAGGTTCCATCCTGAGATAGGGACTCTAGCATCTCAACACCCCTCTGTTATATCCTTGAATAGTTTCTTATACGCTTTGTCAACTGAATTTGGAAAAATGTCCAACATTGACTATTAAAGGGACCACTTCTTAGGAACAAGGGGTTTAACACTCTTGTAGACTCAAATTTTTTAGGTGCCATAATTTGATGATTTTATGAACTAGGGTTTTGATAGTCACTTGTTCTATCAAACTAGTTGAAAATAAAGCACAAAATAAATACCCACTTTTATGAAGAGAGTGATGATGCAAACTTAACTAATTGGAAGACAGTTGAAGTGTGTATATAGATCTTAAATTCACCATCTACAATCACCACTAAATTTTCTTGAATGATGAAATACAAAGAAATTCCAAATTTTATTATGCTATGGAGCTATTTATTTCTCCATTACTCTGGTTCATGCCACAAAATTGACAAATATTAGCATTCAATATTTAAAACACAAACCATTGATTTGGTCCAATCCAGTGGCTGGCTAGGTACTTCAATCATAGGCATCAATGATAACCATTGTGGGGTGGTGATATAGTCATTTTAACATTTAATACTTTACTACATCTCTGCAAGACCTATTTAGATCTATCATGGGACTGCAAGAGCTTTTAGACAATTATACCACATATTTCACCACTTAATTCCACCCCATAAGCCTTGATACACATCATTGTAGGATTTTGGGATACATGTTACCCCTTATACCTCATATTACATTACCGTCAACCTTTGATCTGACCATTGCAGGATTGTGGGATCCTTTGGCATCCTTTCATTATTTATCATATCATTGTAATCATTGAATTTGATCATGGTGGGAGTGTAGGACATACTTTATATAAATTTTACCACTTACCACTAACCCACAAGACCTTCTCTGAAATATGAAAATAGATAGAAATAACATATATTATAGAGTGTTACATAAAATTTATATAAAAAATCTAACCCTAGAAATGTGCAATTACAGTTGTGATTATTTTTGATCTAACATTTAGATTTGGTAGGAGATGGTCTCCATGATCATAAAAAATGCTCCTAATAGGGTTTTGGAGTAGAGAATTTATTTGTTGTGTTCATATGTAACTTCTATAGTTAGATTTTTGACCTAGAGTGTCAAGGAAAATATATAAAAAATCTAGAGTGCATACTCTAGAGAGTTAATATCTCTATCTATGTATATTAGGGTTTGGGTGGATAATGTCCATTGACTGACCCTTTAACCGTGAGACATTCTGTGATAGAATAATAAAATTGATGAGAATATTGAAATAACAAAATATGTGTCTCATATATTACGAATATGTTCAAAGTTAAGTGTGTAATTGATAATTCTTACATGTGAAATGAGTTATAACACTTATCTATTTATAAGTGATTTTGAATTTAAATTTGATAATTTTAATAGATGACAAATGATCATAAAAAAAGGTCACAAAATGTTATGAGATTATATGCTATTATACCAAAAACATAAAATAACATAATAACTATTATGAAACTTTTAAAAGATATTCTCCACATTTAAAAATCAACCACAATACTAATATAATTCAATTTAAAAAATTAAGTACACATAAAAAATTAAATAAAATGTAGGGAACCATTTTAAAATACCCTAAACTAGCCCCACCCAATCTATGAATCCCCAATTAAATATAGTTTCCAAGTTTATTTCATAAAATTCCAATCAAAGGTCATCCATCCAACTCATATAAATTTATAGTAACATTAAGCCACCTTACCATACATACATCATATTTATTAAAATAATAGTCTGTCCATACCATCATACTGCCATTTATCTTCTTATCCACTACAGGGCTGTGGTGAACCTTTACTATTTTCTCTTACCATATCACTATAGGTCAACCTTTACTAGTTTACTGCCTTGTCTATGCTATTGCTTACTATTATGCTTTGATATATTTTTTCCAAGCATCCATAGCTTATTCGAAAGCACATATTTTAGGATTTTAACCATAAAAACAAGGGAGTGAACTATTTGATAAAATACTTTGGTAGACATGTATGAAAAATGGGGAAATGATAATTATCTTTTCATTTCCTTTATTTTTTGCACACCCACCAAATCTATTTGAATGTACCGTGGGGCTGCAGTAAGAGACCAAAAACACATCAATGATTAAAATAAAAATTTATTTCACACGGACATGATATGGGATGCTTATGAATGACTCCAGGAATAATTGTAAAAGGAATATAGACTCTTAGGATGAATTTTATGAATTTTGAAAAAAATGCCTCAAAGAAATGTGGTCTCATGGTGATGGAATGCCATGACGAATGCCATGACAAGAAAATTGTTATGGATTGTCATGGCATTCCATCACCATGAGACCACATTTATTTGAGGCATTTTTAAAACCAGTTTACTGCCTTGTCTATGCTATTGCTTACTATTATACTTTGATAGATTTTTTCCAAGCATCCATAGCTTATTCGAAAGCACATATTTTAGGATTTTAACCATAAAAACAAGGGAGTGAACTGTTTGATAAAATAATTTGGTAGACATGTATGAAAAATGTGGTAGCATAGATAAGGTATTGAAATGTTTGAAAAAATACCTCAAAAAAATGTGGTCTCATGGAATGCCATGACAAGCAAATGCAATTGGCAATTGCTCCTACTTATTAGTTATGCAATGTGAAGTAATTGCATAACTACTTAGGTTGACTTTGTAAAAACTATATTGTAATTGAAAATTTATCATCTATCCACATCTAGTTATTAGTTATGCAATGTAAAGTAATGCTTTGAGTTTGAAAGATGTGCAACGTAATGTAATCAACAATTTGAATATAAACTACAAAATTTGATTTTTTACAATTCATTAGTTAAACTATATATTTTATTTTCTCTCTATAATTATATTGCTATGGAAATGCCTTTCAAGTAAAAAAATAATTTTTGTCTAGTCTATAATTTTTTACATTTTTTTAAAAATCTAATTTTTTCTCAATATTTTCAAAAAATCTTGAACTTTTGGTTTGCCAATTTTTTCCCCAAAAGATTTTATTACTGTGTGGAAAATTATAGATGGAGCAATGTCAAAGGTTGACTTCAGATCAGTACCATGCATTTGATGAGAGAGTAGCCAATGAGAGGGACACATACAAATATCCATGTCCATGTAATGACTATCTTGGTGGAAAGGTGAGAAAAAGAAATCTGATTTATCAACATATAATAAGATATGGGCATAGTGGTATAAGCCCTTAGGATTACAATTATTATGAATATATGATAGAATTTCAGAGTGTGAGAGATGAAGAGGCAATAAACATAGATGAAGTGGCACCAAACATTGATGAAGAGGTAGTAATGTTAGATGAAGGGTTTGAAGTTGATAGAATATTGAATGAGGGTTTAAATGATGTTTGGGCCAAGTTGATGGAGGATGATTTAAATCTTGTGTATGCTAATTGTAATTTAAGTCATTTGACAACAATCTTTCAAATTCTTAACTTGAAAGTGGTATTTGGTTGGACAAATGAGAGTTCAGATCAGTTATTGGCATTATTATTAAGTTTTTTATTACCACCTAACTCCACATTTCCAACAAAATGAATTCAATGTAAAAATAAAATCACTAAGCTAGGCTTAGGGTATGAAAACATCCACACATGTATGAATGATTATGTATTATTTCACAATAATCTTACAAGTGAGAGTGAATGTTTAAAATGTCATAAAATGAGGTATAAACAAGGGTTGGAATCAATTATGGTTCTTTGAAAGGTTCTTGCCACTTTTCAATAATCCCATGATTACTCTAAATGTATAGGTGCAGAGACATTGTTAAAATTATGCAATGGCATGCCCAAAATAAGAGCACTGATGGAAAACAATGACATGTGCCTGATTCTAAGAAGTGGATGAAATTTGATAATAGATGGCCTAGTTTTTATCAAGATCCTCGTAATATAAGGTTGGTGTTGGCTCTAGATGGGGTGAACCAATTCTCATATCAAAGTACTAATTGGTCAACTTGGCTAGTGTTTTTAATAAATTATAACTTGCCTCCATGGTTATCAACTAAACCATTTTTCTTAATGCTACCATTGATTATACTAGGAAAGAAAAGTGTGACTTCAAATACAATCGATGCTTATCTTGAGCCATTATATGATGAGCTAATGGAATTGTGGAAAGGAATTGAAGCAATTCAATCTTTAAGGGATGGTCATTCAATCAAGTTCACTTTAAAATCTTCCTTATTGTTTATGATTCATGATCTTCCTGCATATGGAACATTGTCTGGTCTCAGTGTTCATGGATACCATGGATGTCTTACTTACAAATTTGAGGATTTTATGAGGCACTCAAGAAGTTTGTGCAAGTGTATTTATTATGGACAACATGTTTACCTTAAAATGGATCATCCATATCATTGACAAAAAACATGTTTCAATGGTCAAGAAGAGAATCATGAAACACCATTGCTAATATCAGGTGATTACATTGTTGAGAATGGAAAAAAAAGAATGTCATTTATTGAAAATGATGGGATTACTGGTAGTAGATATGATCCATGTAATGAAAGTGGTGTTAAATAGTTGTGCATATTCTATAAGTTACCATACTTTAGGGATATATCCATTAGGCATATTGTTGACTTTATGCATACTAAGAAAAATATAGCCTATGCTATTGTATAAATTCTTTTTGGTGATTTTGAAACTATTTCATCATGTGAAGTCTTTGATAACTAAAGATTCATCAAAATCTTTGGGTAGAAAAATGTGATGATGAAAAATATATAAAACCTAGTGCTCCTTATGTCTGGAAAAAGGAACAATGTGCACAATTCTTATAGTTGATGTCTCAGACTCACTTTCCCACTGGATATGTAAGTATTATTATTAGAACCCAAACTGACATTAATTTCTTAAGAGGCCTCAAGACCCATGACTATCATGTCATTTAGAATATTTTACCTATTGTGGTAAATATATCAAGTTTGGCAAAGGGGCCAAGATTGGAAATTATAAGGTTGGGTGTAATATTAAAGAGAATGAGTTTACATGTATTAGATCCTTTGAACTTTGATAGTTTGAGGGATGAGGTTGTTGAAGTCCTTTATCTATTGGAACAGGAATTTCCACCAACAATCTTTAACATTTATATGCATCTTTTGATACATCTAGAATATGTACTAGAGCATTGTGGCCTAGTAAGAATGAGATGGATGTATCCTATAGAATGATATATGAAGGTTTTGAAAAAAAATGTTCGTATTAGGGCAAAACTGGAAGGTAACATGTCTGAGGGATATTCAATGCAAGAGGCCATGAGATTTTACACATAATTTATGAAGGATTTTAAAAATGTCAATCAACATGTATCAGATGATGACAAATATGAGAGATTTTCAAGTGAAGTATTAAAAGGAAATGGATGTAATTTCAAGATATCACATCAAGAAAGAAGTGAGATACATGCCTATATTATTCAAAACACATGTTCATTTGATAAGTGGCATAGGTAAAAAAAATTTACAAAGTAATTTATTTACTCAATTGCATTTACACATTTATATTATTAATATTACAATTTGTATGTTAATATTCTATGTATAAAATATGAAGAATAGAATCAAGCTTGGATACAACATTGACCTCAAAATCCCAGACATCATGATTTGATTAGAGGTGATTCTTTTCCAAAATTTGAAGAATGGATTGCTAATGTAGTTAGTGATGCAAAAGAATAAGGTCAAGATATAACAATGGAGGAAAGTGAGATTTCATAATCTCCACATTTATGGGCTGTCTTTTATTAGAATGTGGGCCTATGGTAATCATTTAAGAGTGGAAAAAAAAAGACAAAGGAAAGATAAATTGTGATTGTGTTGTTATTGCTGAATTTTTTCATAAAACTGAGAAGAAATTTTATGTTGGATTCATACAAGATATTATTTGAGTGGATTTTGGTGAAAATAGTCCTATATTATTAAAATGTAAGTGGGTCTGACCATTATAGTACAATTTGATGAGTATGGATTTGTACACATAAATACAAGATAATTTTTATCAGAGATAGATGAGACATATGTTTCCCATCTTCAAATGAACCAATCATTTCTAATTGATGATGTAAGAATCCCAAGATGGTTTTATGTCATTCAAACATAGTCTCATTCCAAACAAAAATTCATGAAAGTTGTCATTATAATGCCTGATGCACAATATGTTCGTTTACAAGAAACATTCAAAGAAGTGGATGAAGACGATGATGGAGTGTTTGAAGAAAAGATTTTGATTACCAATAAAGAGATTGGGAGAGATAATGTATTGCATGTCACATATGAGGATGAGTAATAAAATCAAGTAGATTCAGATAGGAGTGATCAAGATTCATAAGTGTCAATATCTAGTTGAAACAAGGGATAGTCATATTCATAGTCTGATACCTGTAATTGTAAACATCTTCTTGGTTTTTGACTACAAATTATTTTTAATATATAAAATGAATTCTATTTTAAGTTTCCATTTTAACTTATGAAATCAATAAAGTTTTATTGATTGAAGTTGTTGATTTATACATTATTATTTATTTGGACTTTAAGAAATGAGGAAAAGTACTGTAAGGCACAAATTAGTCGATGATAGTGATCATAATGATGAAATTTGATTGATATATTATGAGTGATTTTGTAGATAAAAAATGGCCAAGAATAACGAATATTTATCATGTCTTGGTTTGACAAACAGGCAAGTTATAAATCCACTAAGTAGTATATTATTTGTTTAATAGTGTTTAATGAAATTTAATAAGCAAGAGCTCTATGTATATAATACATAATATGATAATTTTTTTGTTTTATAGGAAAGAAAAAGAGTGCAAAAAAATGTGGAAAAAATAAAAGGAAAGAAAAGATACAGTGTTGCCATCTCATAGAAGCCAACACATTTGTGATTCAACAAATGCAGTTGGTGAAAATAATAGTTATGATGATGTGTAGCTTGATATAACATATAGTGATGTGCAGACTGATATAGCACATGGTGATGTGTATCCTGATATAGCACATGGTGATTTGAAATTTCATGATGATCTCTTAACACAAAGTCTAAGAGAGATTATTGAAAAAAATTAGAGCAAAGGAAAAACATGTCTGAAGATGATTTATTCAACATTAAAGGATGTGTTTGAAGTGAAATCTGTAGAGACCAATAATGATATACATATTCATGACACACCTAATGTGGCCAAAGAGCATGAAGTTTTGGTTAATTAAATTCATGGAGAGAGACCTCTTGCATCTACTGTGCCTTAGAGTACACTTGTTGCATCTAGAAATTTTGATGGAACTAGTGGATCAACCAAAAATAATGGTAGTGGTTTAATAGAAAATGTGTCTACTTTTGTCAAAAGACAAAGATTGAGTCAAGATTTGTATATATATATAGATAAGAATGAGAAAGAAAGAAAATTAGAAGGAAAGAATCCATTCTTGGTTGAGGTATCATGAGAGGGTGAGCCCATTGGGCCAAATGCTACAAAGTGGGCCTCCAAATTGGGTGTAAGATGTAGGGCCCATTTGGATATTTGTAAATCAAGTTTTACAGAGTAAGATCCATGAACTATGGAAGTTTTTATACACAAAATGGAAAATGATTTTGAGACTACTAGTGGATAAATCTCTAGAAATTATTACAAGTAAAAGATGAGAATTTTGATGAACAATTTTAGATACAATTATATAAAAATAATCATGGAGGAAAAAGAGAGGTTAGAATTAACTCTATCTCCCAAATAGTGGGAGGCATTGAAAAAAATAATGCATTTCAAAGAATATTTGGTAAATAATAACAAAGGCAAGAAAGTAAGAGATAATGTGAGGGCTAGATATACATTTGGCAGAGGTAGGTTATAGGCCAAAATGGACATATTTACAGTAAGTGTATGGATTTTTAGTTCAATTTACATTGTGTTATTTATTTCAAATTTTATTGAACTGACTATATGTTGAAATTGACATTGTATTTTAAGTGGAAAATAGTAAAAGAGAAGTAAAGGAAAAGATACTGTCAATTATATGGCAACACTAGATTGACCTCATAAATCTAAGAGTGGGATGAAGTGGAAGTCTAGTTCATCAACAAAGATTTCACATCCATTTATTAAATGCCTAGTAGGAGCCTCTATAGATCATGTCAACTCAAATGAAGGGTACCACCAGGTAATGAGTTGCATATTCAATCTCACTTAGCAAGTTTTGTAGTCGATTGCCTCCGTTAACCCTATAATTTTTGCATGGAATGAGCATAAATCCATGGATTCAACTGAGGTAAGAGGTTCTATTGATCTCATTTCTTCTTGTTTGGAAATTATATATACAAATGCCTTTTAATATGTAGATTATTTAAATCTAAGCATAGGAGAATCACACCCAGTTTCTTTATTGTTGGAGTGATTCAAAAAAATGTTCTTTTGGACAAATTTATAGCTTGAATTATTTAATTGACTATTGAATGCTTTGTATATTTTTTTGTATGATGGTTAAACCACATGTAGAGAAGTTTTATCAAAGCAGTAGGAAAACAAAAATGCCTTCATGATGTCAATAGAGCTACTGATATTGATAGTGATCATGATGAACTGGAAAAGAATGTGTAGCACAATCATCATAGTTAGTTTCCAACATAATTTGAGCTAATTTTCTTACGTAGGGGTCATTTAAAAGTCTTATGGACACATGAATCTAGGACTATTGTTAGTGATGTAATTGGAGGGGACATAATTGGTTTTTAGCATAATTGGATCTACTTTTCTTATGCCTAATATTAAGGTATTCTTATTACTTAATTTGAGGTGACTTAAGCAATCTACAAACTAATTAGAATTACATTTCTTATACTTAATATTATGACTTCAATTTTTTCATACTCTTATTAGCTATACATTAATGAAGAAGTTGATGGAGTCTTAATCAGTATGGTATGTGAAAAATCTAGAATAGGGGTCTAAAATTTGACATCTCTCTACATTTTTTAGATAGATATATTTAAAATATTTATACTACTACTACTTATGTGTCCAATGGAAATAAAAAAGATACCCCTAGTTGTAGAATTTAACAAGTAAAATAGTGAAATGGGTGTCTGTAATCATCATTTATAATCCATATTGAAGGTTTTCTAAATTTTTGTTTGAAGAAGTGAGCATTTACAATTACATCGAATATATGTGTTTGATATTATAATTTTGCAAAGAGGGTGTAGAGCCCAAGTAAAGAAATCCCAAGAGATATAAAAATAGGCCAAAGGCCACTAAAAACTAAAAAATAATGGATAGAAAAAATCAAAACAAGAAATAATAAATAGACTAAGGATTAACCATAACAAAAACACTAGTTTTTGATTAAATCTTTCCAATCTTCTTTGATGAACTTGAGAAGATCCTCCATGCTAGTAATTAATCCTTTTATATTTTTATCTTCTTCCATGAGGTTTTTTAGAATCAATAGGGAATAAGCTATATGGAAGATAAATTTCAAGTAAACAGTGGTTATAACCTTTATTTTATTTTGAAGGGAGTGCAAACCCTTTTTCACTTCCTTCAACTCCGTTTCAACTTGTCTCTCCTCTTCACGGTATCTATGAAATAATCATTTTCAAAATCATAAGTGGAGTCATTCATATCCTCAAAATAATTGGTTCCCTCTTTCTCCAATTATTGATCAAGAGTAGGTTTATATTTTAATTTACCTTCTTCTTCCCATAGATTTGAAGTAAAGGGATCATCCATAGTCTTTACTATTGAAAAATTTCCCCCTATCAGTCTCCTAGATCACCTGATATTCATCTTTCTTTCCATATCGCTCTAAAATTTAAAACCAGACCCTTCCTTTGTAGCCTCCTCAACTTGTGCCTGGGCCTCTAGGTGCTCTTTGTCACTAGCCAAATTTTGAGGCTCCACCCCCATCACTTTCTTATTCTTACTCTTTCCTTGAGTGATCTTCTTAGAAATGATCTAAATAATTAATTTCCTCTTTTTATTTCCAAAAAAGGAACGGTTATTTTTTAGCTCTTACAACCCTTCGACAGCCAAAGAGTGAGAAGTGTCAGGGGATCTAGAAGTCATAGCTATCGGGGAGGGACAACCAGAGCCCAGATGGAGAGGGGAAAAGCTTTAAAACATAGGGGATAGGTTTGAAGAGGGGGAACAAGGTTCTTGGAAAAGGGTAGGGAACCACAGGGACCCATAAAATCAAATATGACTCTTAGGGGAATGTGATATTCATCAGGGTTGCTTTCATGGGAACTATCTAAAACCTATTCTTTAAAGGCTTAGAGGGACATAACATAAGGTGAAAGTGATAAAGCCTAAAGATAAGACCTTGGTGGAATGGAATGATGAAGGCAGCTGGGTTTTTTTCTAGAGAATTTTTGATAGACTTAATAGACATCTCCAAAGATGATAGGAGGAAGAAGGGGAAGTTAACCAACACCTTGTGATGAAAGTGATTCAAAAGATCAAAATGGTAATTATAAAATCACTTAAAATGAACTTCAAGTGTAAAATATTTCATGATGGTGAAGCATACCTTATCCCAAGGGTTAAACAAGCTCTTTCTATCAAAGCCTCCCTACAACTTCACCAATGCTTTTCCTTCAATGAATAATGTTTTCAACCCATTTGGGTCTTGACCTTTGATGAGTCTTTTAAATCTTCTACCTTCGTAGTGTAAACTCATGGCCTTAGCAATCGACTCCTAACTAACAACAAACTCTATACCTCCAACCTAAACTTTACAGTCAGCATCCTAGTTAAAATCAAACTAAATGAAGATGTTCTCATCACATCCATTTATACATTCAAGAAAATGAGAAATTCCACCTTCATAACATATACTCTAGAGCATAACATCCACTTTGGTTTCATCACGTGATAATGGCTCAATTTTAACTTTTTCTCCTCTCATGATTGAAAGCTTCACCAAATTATTTCATAATTGAAAAGGGACCTAGACCAAAGTCAACCACCACCAAGGATTAACAAAAATTGAATAAAAAACTCTAGAAGCTTTCAAATCCCACACCCAATCTTTAGTAAAATGCAAGGTGATCCTATAATGATTGCACATGTGAAAGAGCTTGCCAAGATTTGTCATGTGAGAACATGCCTTAAAGGATTGAGGTTGCCCATGTGATATTTATTTTCTTTGATTTGGAAATACTCATAACAAATGTGATCAGGACACAATGATGACTAGTGAAATTAGTGAATAAAAATGACTAAATATACTACCAAATTGATCAAAATGATGATTAAAATTAATTACTAAATACACTACCAATGGATAGAAATTAGTGAATAAAAATGACTAAATAAGTGACCAGTTAACAATAATCAATGACTAAATTTATGAAAAAATATATTAGTGAATAAAAAATGACTAAATAAATGACTAGATTATAGCAATCAATGACTAAATATACTACCAAATTGATTAATCATAATAACCAATAAATGACTAAAAATGGTTTAGTCATCAATTTGATCACATTATAAATGATTGGAAATGAACTAATAATGGTCACATGATCATGTTTGGTCATTTATATGTAATTTTTAGTAGTTTTTTAATCATATATTTCTATTTTTTTACTAGTGCCAACATTGTTCCTATTCGAAGGGTCACTATGGTCATTCACATTTGTATTCATTTCTATAATCTTAATCTACCTTATCCCAAGGATAAATCCCCTTTACCTTAAATAGATTCCATTTTTGATTCCATGACTAGTTACAAAATGTTATCTCTTATGGATGGCTTCTTAGGACACGATCAGATTCATATCACTCTTGAGGACCAATATAAGACTACTTTCACTATAGAATGGGGCACCTATTTCTATGTCAAAATGCCCTTCAGCCTTAAATATGTTGGAGCCACTTACCAATGAAAAATAACTCACATCTTTCATCATCTCATCCATAAATTTTTTGAAACTTATGTGGATGATCTCATTGCTAAATCTAAAAATCATAAGAATCATATTTCCAATCTTTCTATCATCTTTGATCATCTCCTTATATATATCATTAGAATTAATCCTTACAAATGTGTCTTTGGAGTCACATCTAGAAAATTATTTAGATTCTTAGTTTCTCTCTATGACATTGATGTTGACCCTACCAAAATTAGTGCTATCATCAACATGCCCATTCCTCATTCTACTCCTAATTTTTTTAATTATTTAGGTGAAACATGGGGCAATTAGATGATTCATCCCCAAAATGGCATATTGAATTCACTCTATCAATTCACTTATCAATAAATGTACTTCTTTTGAATGGATTTATCCATGTCGAAAAGCTTTTGATAACATGAAAGAGTCTTTGCTTCACCCACCTACACTTCATCCTCATTCCAATGATAAACCTTTGATTCTATATACTTCTTCCACACCTATTTCAGTTGGGGTAATGTTTTCCCAACAATATGATAAAGGAAGAGAATATGCTATCTACTACATTAGTTGAAGCCTCATCGATTATAAGACATGTTATACCAAAGTTAAGCATGATTTCCTCATCATCTATTTTGTAACTAAAAATCTTTGCCACTATATGCTTTACCAAACTACTTATGTCATTATTCATTCTGACCCCCTTCATCATTTATTCTCCAAAGCATTTATTCCTGGTAATAGAATTGACAAATGGATGGTACTCCTTATGGAATTTGATCTCCACATCATCACTCAAAATGATGTCAAAGGACAAGTCATAGTTGATCAACTTATCGTAGCTCCCATATTAACTACTTCTTCTCTAAAAGCTAATCTTTTAGATGACAATACATTTTATATAGAAGGTTTTAATCAAGCTATTTCTCTCAAACATTATTTTCATATCTTTATCATTGATCTGGAAGCCAATAATTTTGATGAATCCACTACTCCCTCTGGTACTACTAAACCAAGAGTAGTTATTGCTGAGCTTCCTAAAATCAATGTTAAATTGCATGAGGATACTTGGACCCTTCAATTTGATGGTGATAAATGCCTTTAATGAGCTGGGGCAAGTTGAATTCTCACAAGTCCTCTTGGAAAGATCATTCCTTTAGATTTTTGCTTCACTTTCAATGTCACTAATAATATGGCTGAATATGAAGCTCTCATTTTAGGCATATGGGTTGCTCTTGACTTAGAAATTCAATACTTTCATGCTTTAGGTGATTCTCAATGTATTTATCACCAAGTTAGTGGTGATTATCAATGTAAAATTCCATTTATCACATATCATCAAATTTAAACCACTCTTGCTAAGGATTTCATCTCTTTCACTATTGAGCCTATTCCTAGAGATCAAAATTCCATTATTGATTCTCTTGCTTCTTCAACATATCTCTTTCATCCAAACCAAGTCGTTTTTGATCCTATTTTTATTATACAAATAATAAAATCTCCATCCTCTACTAAACCACCAGATTCATTTATCTATCATATCAATGTTGTTATCATTCGATAAAGCCCAAGGTAAAAAAATATCATTTAATTCTTAGAACATCAAACTTATCCTCCTAATGTAGACTCACAAGAAAAGACATGTATTTGTAAATAAGATTTCAAGTATGTATTTTGAAAAAACATCCTTTATTATCATAATTTTGAAGGTACCTTGCTCTATTGTGTTATGCAGTATGAGGTCCCTTATCTTCTTGAATAAGCACATGCAGGCATTTATGATGGACACTATAGTGGACATGATATAACATGAAAATGCCTATGTATGGGTTACTTTTGGCATACTCTTGAAAAAGATACAATTGAATATCCTAAAAAGTGTAATCCTTGTTAGCTTCATAATGATCTAACACTTTCACCTCCAGTTGAACTTCAAACTATAAAATCTCCTTGGCCATTTTCTACATGGGGATTCAATCTCATTGACAAACTACCTTGTTCCCAATATGGGCATGTATTTATCATCACTACCATTGAATATTTTACCAAGTGGGTAGAATCTATACTCCTTATTAACATTATCAGTCCTACCATTTCAAAATTTATTCTCAATCAAATCATTTTACACTTTGGTGTTATCCATACCATCATTTTAGACAATGGTGGTAATTTTAGAAAAACACATGTTAGACAACTTTGAAATAAATTTAAGATTAATCACAAAATTTCCATGACTTATCATCCATGATTTAATAGCTAAATTGAGGCCACAAATAAAATTCTCAACAAAATTATCCAAAAGATAATTTGTGAAACTTGCATAGATTGGCATCTTCATCTTTACCCTACACTTTGGGCTATTGGAATAGCATACACATTGTCACTGGGGTAATTCCATTCTCGCTAGTCTATGGTTCTGAGTCAATTCTTCCTTTAGAAGTTGAGCTTTGCTCTCTTTGCATATCTCTTCATGGTATTATTTCCAATGAATAATTAAATGAAGCTCATCTTCATGCCCTTGATCTACTTGATGAACATCATACTTCCACCTTAAAACATAACTACCAATACAAGGCTCATATTACTAGACAACATAATAAATGTGTTAAAATCTACACATTTAATGTTGGTGATCTTGTCCTTAAATTGGACTAAACCCATGATAAAGAAGGTAAATATACCCAAAAATGGTGGGGCCCATATTTAGTAAAATATATTCTTGGTCCAAGTACCCACCATCTTCAAACTAATGAAGGACATGTTTTAAAAGAGTTCACCAACACACAGTTCCTCAAAAACTACTTGGCCTAAACATTTCCTTCTTTTCATGTTTTATATCTACATCTATCTAACACTTTTTGTAGGTTACTTACACGGGTCTTTCCCTCTATAGTAATTTCATTCCTTTCACAAACCTTTAGTCCTCCCTTTTTGTCTTTTGGTTTCTTGATGTAACATAGTCTACTTTATCTTCTTATAGTTTCTCTTTTTGACACCCCTTGGGATTTTATTTTGTGAGTTACTTCTTAGGACCATGGATAGGACCCGATACTCCTCACAAAATTACCATATTTTACTTATTTTTTTCCCTTATGATTTTTTTTTGCTTTTTTTTCACCCCTTGGGTTTTTCTTTCATGAGTTGCTTTGTAAGACCACGGATAGAACCTGACACTCCTCACAAAACTACCATATTTTTGCTTACCTCACTTTATCTTTCACTTTCTTGTTAGTACCCTCATGGGTTTCTATTTTATGAAGTTATAGTGTAAGACCGTAGATAGGACCTGACCCTCCTCATAAAATTACCATATTTTCATATTTTAACATCATTATTCTCAAACTTTAGCTTTTGCTTCTTTTTATAGATGGAATTTGTGTAAACAATCTATGTTAGCATGTTTTCTTCTATTTCCCTCATTCTTATGATAAGGAATCACACTTTACTATCATTGTATCTCTTTTTTCCCTTTGTCACATTTTCTACAATTTAACATAATTCAAATTATTCCATGTTTCATTCCTCTTGATTTCCCCTTTATTTCACTCCACATTGGATAAAACAAGGTCGAAGTCAAGATAACACTTTTATTTTAGCTAGATTTATGAGACTCTTAAAATTCATGCTCTTTGAATTTCTCTCTCTTAACAACCAAGTCCCAAGTATTCAAATGAAATTAATCTTTAGCACCCATGTTTAGTTTTCCAATTATGTATGGAGGAGGGATAGAAAAAGCCATCAAGAAATTTAAAATATAAATCATTTGAATCAAAAAGCAATCATATCTAAAAGGCAACATACAAATCTCAAAAGTCAACATCACATTAAAAGACATGATTACAAGCACATCTCTTATCTCCAATCAAAGTTCAAACTCCATAGTTGGACTCACATAGAGTTGAGGTCCATTGGAGTGCGATAAGCCAGTAGATTGGAATAAGGGAATTCAAAAAAATATTTGGTTCTACCTACTTCCTCATGCAAGTACCTAATCTTCGTAGTAAATTGATGGCTCTGTAAGGGGTCTTGAGGAATGGGGAACATGTTTTGGGAAGGTAAGTATATTTTAATTTTCATGCATATAGCTTTCATGGGATGATCTATATTCTTCATTTGTTGACCTAAGACTTATGTATCCAAAATAATTTCTTCAGAGTCCTTGATGTTAAAGGTCCTCTTGTTTTGACAAACCTAAATTGAGTATCTTGACTTTGATAAATAATTCCTCTACCTTGGTTTTTCCTTCATTCTCCCCTCCACCCATTTCATTTCTCCTCTTGATAGGAAAATTGTGATTCCAAATCTATTTTCTCTTCTTCTATGCTTCCTTCTTCTTCACCTCTTAAAAACATGCTAGCACTACTTTGTTTCAATTTTATCTATCCTTAGAGTGAAACAACATGTTTGAGCAACTATGGATTAATTATTTCTTTTTCGCCATGATTTTACATTTATAGAATTGTTTTACTTTCTTTTTACCATTTATCATTTATTATACTATCTTGATATTATGGACACCTAAGTTAATACCCTTTTTCTATTGTTGAGTGAGGTTGGGTTGTTACTTCTCACTCGACAATGTTGTTTTTTTCCTTTTTATGCACCTTTTTTCATT
The DNA here is from genome assembly GCA_037957365.1 of Torreya grandis. Classification (NCBI taxonomy): domain Eukaryota; kingdom Viridiplantae; phylum Streptophyta; class Pinopsida; order Cupressales; family Taxaceae; genus Torreya; species Torreya grandis. The sequence continues at coordinate 202,423 of JARHVA010002124.1, read as the reverse complement.
ATTGAGTGAGATAAGGATTGTTACTGATAATTCATAAATGTTTTTTTACCATTTTATTATTACTTTTACATTTTATATTTTATTACCATCATTTTTAACATGTACTTTGGTTTGACTTGTTGAGTTTTCCTTTCTTACTTAAAGTTTACTTATTTGATTTTTTTGGTCTTTAGTAGCCTTGGACTTTTGGTTACCTAATTTACTCTTGTTGTTTTACTTGGTCATTTGGTCTAACATAGCACCTATCACCCTGGCTTTCCAAAATTCTAAGTACATATCATCCACATAGAACCAAATATCTTTGGTTTTCTTACATTTGTTTATTTTTGTATTCTTGGGATTATTGAAAGCAGTCTTTGAGCCCTACACAATCAAAAATAAAAAATAGAAGATAACCATCCCATAATAAAGGTCAATCAAGGTATGCATTGTATTTAATTTTTAGTTATTTAATTTTTAGTCATTTACTTTCAGTTATTTTTGCTTTAAAATACAACAACCTTTTTTTAGCATCAATGTTGTGTGTTACTATGTTCTTTCTCAAAGCACCATCCCCTATTACACCTTAGTGACACAATGTGATATTTGAATGGGGCATATATATACACAATATTTTCCACATTTTATCAAATAATGACACTTTACACCTTGCAAGAACCCATTGAGTCTAAATCTCTTTGAGTGCATACCCTAAGGGGTGCACTGGGAAAGGGGTGGGTAGACCTTTAGTGATTTGTAGGATTATTTCCCCTTATTTCCAAATTATTACCAATCCAACTAGATATTAAAACTATTCCATAAGCTATTAATCCTCCCTTGCACAATCATCTAGTCATTTTCTCTTTCCATCCATCTTTTCCTCACCTTGATCCCCTTTCACCAATTGATTGTACTAGGTCAACTGGGTCAACCCTGTATAGTTTTTAGCCTCTAATTATTGTACAAGGTTGATTGGGTCAACCTTTTACTATTTTTTGGTATTTTAACTTTAAATATTTGTTATCTCTTTGGCTAACCTAGCTTGGGATCTAGTGATTTATCTCCCAAAAACATACAGGGTTGATTGGGTCGACCCCATACAACTGACATATTAAGAAGGATTTAGGATGAGATCCACCTATAAATATAATATAATTTCATCATTATTTTAAATGTGCAATCAAGAGTTATTATTCAATTGTGCTTCTTTATAATCTTCTCTTCCATCATTCTACTTGAGGAGTCTTAGATTAAGGTTTCTACTTGGAGAATCTAGTCTTGTGGATAAGTCTTGGATACTTTAGACTTTATTATTTATCCTTACAAACCACAAAAACCTATTTCAAAGCTACTTTTTCCAAGGGATAGATTGAGTCTTAATGATTTTAAATTTAGGTAAGTATATTCTAACTTTATTCTCCTCTCTTTAGTAGATACAAGTAGCATAAGTATTGGCTCAAATAATATTACTCTTCATATTCCATGTATTAGGGTATTAATCATACTTAGCGTAATTGAGATTATCCTATCCATTTTTTAATTGATTTACTAACCCCTCATATTATTCCATAAGCTTTGGTCTATACTATATTAGATTTAGTTTAATGTTTATTATAATAGAGTGAATATCAAAACCTAGGACTCTTTTAGGGTTGTTATGTGATTATGTTAGACTATAAGCCTTGAAACCCTTACTATCATGGTGTATTGTGACAAGGGGTCCCCTAATATAGTCTAACATATCCTCATATTGGTCATGCTCCCACTTAACAAATGTATTCCCAATCAAAAGTGTAGGTATGCTCTATCTTCTCTGAGCCAAGATTGATTTATAGACATGATACATTGTTAGGGATTGTGTCCTTAAGAGATAGAGAATGAGAAAAAAACATTGTTATGGATTGAGGTAGCCATTAAATTTCCCCCTATTTCCTATTTTCACAATAACATTTTTTGATCCCAAATTCTAATTCAAAGGGCCCCAAATTTGGGATGTAAAGTTTCCACCTATACCACTTTCTCATTTTCTTATTATTTACATTCATTCTCTACTTAAAATATTTTTTTTCTCTTCAATCTTTGTAATACACACTATGGTGGAGTTTTGCTCATCTAGTGTTCATAGGATTTTTGATCCATAACATTTGTCGAGTAGGTGGGTTGATAGTGGTTGTTATATCAACCTATTGTTTAAAATCTTATGAGGTCTTTTATTCATTATATCTAATCAAAGTATTATATAGGTTAACTACTAATCATTAGGATTAATGCCATATCTAATCCATGATTTGAGTATTTTTAGATTTATTAGAAAGAAATTAGTGCCCATATATATGCTATGATTTTACATAATGAAGAATAAAATTGAATGCTTATGATAATTTATATAGAATTAACATGAGGGAAAAACTTACAAATCTAACTAAAACATAATAATCTAATTATGTCAACAAATGTTAAGATCCAATGATCAATTAAAATTTGACATTAATCATAATGGCTTCATACAATTAATTACATTCTAAATGTAATTAGGTGATGGATGGAAAATGTAATTAACTGTATCATGAATCATGATGCATATTATTTAATATTTCATGATCAAAATAAATTTTTAATTTATTTTCACTTTTTGATCAAAAAATTTTCAATAATTTTTTAGGCATGGATACAATATATTATTTATGTTAGTATAGTTTTCTAGCATAATTTAAAAGAAATATATGAAATTTAACCCTTGAAATTAGATGATTATACAACATAAAAATAATGAGTTGAAGGGAATTTTTGGAGATCAGAATGCCCAATTTAAGGGCACTTCCATTGGCCCTGTATTATGGAAACTGTTGCAACTAGTAATTCTTAGATAGATCATACTAACAATTATATTCACACAATTATATGAAAATTTAATATATGTTACCTATTTTAATTTAATCCCACTTTCTTGTCTACTCTATTATGTTGGATCCTTTAAATATGATAGTTGAACCTGCATGTCACATGACTACAACTTTAGGGAAAGTAAATATTCTTCTATCTTCATAGATATTTCACACATTCTAGATACAACTATTTATATCAGAGTCTATAAATATAATGTATACCCAAATACATGAAGATAACATAGTTTTAAATTAATCACTTGTCTTTCACACCCTATAAAATCCATATGGTCACTCACTTGAGTTGTTTAGAAATGAAAACTAAGATTTGTTCATCTTTGTGTGATTGTGGATGCATGTGCTTTGAAATCGATATTTATGAAGAGTCATTAACTCATAATTTTGGTATAAGATCAATGCCCATGTATATCAAAAAGATAACCTTAATGTTTAATTAGGTTTGATATATGTATTTCATATCTTGAGACTAGAAATACTATTTTTTCCTATTTACCATTGTTAAAGAAAGAGTCTAAGCAATTTAGGTAGTAGCTAGGTTTGAATTTTGAGTTGGTGAATTTTTTTTGTTCAAATGCATCCTAGGTGGACATGGGGATATGTTATGATAACTTTACATTCCTAGTGATCCATAAAATTCTTCAAATAGACTATATGAACATTTGAGAATGGTCAAAGATCACTAGTCAAATCATAAACCCCAACTCTAGGCTTCAAATTGAAGGATATCATAAAATAAAATTTTGTAAATTAAACCATCAATATTTGTTAATCCTTTTTGTATATGTTGATTTAGTTTATTTTTATTATCGATGAATTTTAAAATGTGCTTCACGAGGTCAATAGTTTTTCTCTAACATTGTGTTTGGCAAATTGTGATCTTGTTTATTTCATTATATCATTATGCTGATTAGTTTGAGAATATTAGATAAATGTATATAAGATATTTCTTAATTTGTTTCTCCAATTTTTTTTAGTTGAAAAGTTCAAGATATCAAAAGGGCCATAGTATTTGTTCAAATTAGAAGTTTATTTAGTTGCAATGGATATCAAAGCTTGGTTTTATAGATGTTAGAGAAGATAGGAAAATTTTATTTTTTGTGTGGATAGTATGATAGAGTTAATGGTTTTTTGATAATTCAATTTTAATGGTAAAACTTATTATGTATGCATTTTATTTATGATGGGGATGGAGTTGTGTTATGCAATGAAAATAATGTGTAGTGACACAAGATGATGAAAACTATTTACAAATATAAGGGGCGAATAATTTTTGGATAAACATGACTATGGGGAGTTTGTAGGGTATGTTAGATGTGAACATTAATTTTAAATAGTTTTTATCTTAACATTTTAAAATTTGAATCACAACAAAGATTTGATTTTCAAGTATTTTCATTTCCTAACATCTAATTCCCATAGGGACTTAGTGCTCTGCACCCTTGTTTGTATAGTCAACAATATTGTATTAACTTTATACACACACACACACACACACACACACATACACACACACACACACACACACATAAATATACATATATATATATATATATATATATATATACATATATATATATATATACATATATATACATATATATATACACATATATACATATATACATATATATATACATACATATATATACATACATATATATACATACATACATATATATACATATATATATATATATATATATATATATATATATATACACACACATACATATATACATACATACATACATATATATATATATATATATATATATATATATGTAGGCATTATTTATAGTGGATAAGTATTTGACAACACTCTAAAAACTTGTGATTGATAATCAATTTTGTCTTTAGAAAGATTCTTCAACACTGAAGGACCATTGATTATGTGGGGTTTACAGTTTATCATAATAGATCTTAGTGTCTTATTGATTTCTCAAGTTTCTGGAAATGTATGGAAAATATATTATAGGTTTTTTAGACCTAAATTATAAGTGGATAATGGTTTGTAGGTTTATTGTGCTAACAAAAATACAAAACACATATTCTAATAGGAAAGAAAATTTAATTGTAATTAGATATTTTTATAATGGGAAGACAATTTAGAAAGCCATGCTCCTTAGGGTTGGCCATGTAGGGTTATATTTTAGATTGTACTTGACAACATACAGTGGCATACTCATTCATAATAAAAGTGCATATTTATTATTCATAAGAGAGGGGTTAGCTTATTTTCTTGAAAAACATTGTGAGGTATGCATAAACAATAAGGAAAGATGCAACATAACAATATAGACATATTTTACCACATTAAAATATCTTCACATATGTTTAGGGATATGATTTGGATTCAATGAAAACCATCGACAATGAGGCATTGGTAGAGAAAAAGATTTGAGCATGGGGATTATAGATTCAACCTTTGATTTAACCGAATTTGATTTTATCAACCACAACAAGATAGAAATTAATAGAATAATTTATATTAATAGATATGGCATTCAAACTTACATCTAAATTTAAAATACATAAATTAATTACAATGATTTGATAAGTGGCACATGTTAAATATAGTAAAAACAAAAAATGATAAGTACTTAGATTTTTGGTTTACTATTTGACTATGATTGTATTCTCATAGTGAAAAATAGACTAAATCAAGATTGTGATTTACAAACTATGTTTCCATTTGTGTAAGGTTGATTCTATCATATCTAGGTTAATATCAAATTTTGTTACTAGCATGTGCTAGTTAATAGTGACTTGTGCTAAAAAGAGGGTATATGACCATACAATCACCTCCACATGTTTATGAAATATTTATATGTGTGATGTTAAACATTGATCATGCACATAACTATATAAATTATTATCATTCATCTTGAAACCCTAAACATGTTTGTGAGGACTAGAAATATACAAAATTTAAGAAAGTGAAATGGGTGTAGATGACCTCAATCACCTTTGTTTGATGATTGATCACTACCTACATATACAATACTTAGAGTATAAAAATCAAGCCACACATGGTTCTACCACCTAGTTTCATTATTCATTTATGTTCCTTCAATATGTGTATGTGGTTAATGATTTAGATTTGATATTTAACAATGCTTTCTTTAACTTGGATTTGGTATGATTCAAACTTGGCTTGTGACTAATCATAGTGACTGATTCATAATTTGGGGAGAATATGGCATATTTTTCAATGTTAAGTAATGTATAGATGTGTACTAAATAATTTTTTTAGCCCATTTTTAAATGAGGCCTTGATTTGTATATATATGAATCCAATTGGGTAATTTATCATGCCGCCAACATGCTAGGTAGATGAGCTCACCCTAAGGAAATGTTTGATTATAAAAATTAGCCCTTTTTATAAGAGGTTTGATAATATTAATCTTAGGTTAATATCCACTATTTATATTGACCTAGTCTAGCATTACTAACCCATGTACAGGTGGGCTAAATTAAGGATCTAAAGATGTATATGTAGGATAGTAAGCAAGATTGAAACAAACAATATGTTCATGTAGCTTTTTAATAGAAAAATAAAATGATCAAACTCATACTTTAACATGTAGGTATGAAAAAATAATAGGTTAGGACCATATTTATGTTCATAAGTCATGTGTGGTAAATATATGTCAAACTTATCATTGTCAAGTATTTAATACAATATTTTAGTATGTGCATATTCCCTCCTTTTGTTTTAGTAATATAATTGATAGATTAAAATGAAAATATATACTTGATTGTGTAAAACACACATTAACTTTGTTACGAATCTCTAATAATGTAGATCATTCATTAAAAAAACCTACAGTAAGCATGCAGTAATCAAAATCTATAGATTAAAAATTTTAATCTAAAATAGAATTTTGAAAATTTAAGAGCAAGTAAGGAGTACACCTATGTGTTTGTTAAAACCATGTTTCCCTTGTAACTTATTACAGATGATGCTTCTTTGTTGAAGTATTTCATAACTTATGTTTCCTTACTAAAGCACATGGAGAGTTGGGGTGATTATGCCTTGAATTTATGTATGTATGCAAGCCATTGGATTGGGAATACAACATTATAAAACCCTCATAAATGTGGGGAGAATTTAGTGATATAATAACCCAAATAAATAATAAAAAAATAAATGAGAAATATATTATTGGTTCATTAAAATAAAAACTAGATCAACCACTATAGATGGATTATAGATTTAATTATATAGTTTTACTCAAGTTAACTCCATGTAAAATAAAATGCATAAATGGAAAACAATGAATTTTTTTCTTGCCTCCATCATGACATTAAATTTGATTTTATATTTTCACTCTAGATCACTTAATGTAGAATAAAATTCATGATCAAAAGAGAATGAATAATGTTCATGCCCCCATCAAGACCTTAGTGATAATAAGTGTGAAGTGGAATGAGAACCATTTTTCATTTAAATTTTAAATTTTAGTATTATGTATGTGCATGAACCAATATCATTCCCTTTTTAGAATTGTGCCAATTATGAATTCTCATAGTGTATATGTGCATGAACTTATATCATGCCTCATAAGTCTAAAAATGATATGTGCATGGACAAGTATCATGCCTCATAAGTAAAAATAATGTGTATATATGCATGAAATAGTAGCATTGAAACCTAAATATTTATCAACTGATATTAAATGTTAAGAATTTATATGGTAAATTTGATAAAATGTATCTCAAATGTATTCATATGTGAAAACTTATAATTTATGTTTACACACACACACATACATTTCCATTCATATGCACTCAAGTTTTAGGAATTTATATTCAATTATAAGTGAGCTCATATGCATGAAATATGCCCCCATAATATTTATTTATGTGCTAATATTTGTCATGTGACCAAACCATTTGATTTTTGAGCCATTTTAAATCTCTAAAATTTATAATCTTATATGATTTTTTGTACATGAAGGCTTATGTCTTTGCGACAAGCCCAATGTAATTATCCCCTTTTAAGATTAGTTACTTGTCATGTAAGTTACTAATCTCAAAATAATAATTAACTACATGCCATGTGTAAATATATCATCATGTATAATCAAGTGAACATGGGAAGAGTATGTCATTTTTGTAATGTATATATCAATCAAAGCATATATATGATATATAATGTAGGTAATATAAGTGTAATATCTAGATAAATGTCTCAGTGATGCACACAATATATGGATAACTAAATAATACTATGTAGTAACAATGCATGGTATGTATTATGATACCATTCATTGTTAGCAAACATAACAAGTGAAAAAATCTCAAGTTTTTTTGTTACACATAAGTCCAAGGGTCACATATAATGGATATAAATATGTTGTAATAAACAAGGCCAAGGGTCACATATAAGGGACACAAAGATGTCACAAACAAGGGACATAAAGATATCACACCAATCAAGGCTAAGGGACACATGGAAAGGTCATAAAATATGTCACAAATAAGAGACATAAAGATGTTGCATCAAAAAAGGGACATAAAGATATCACATCAAACAAGTGACATAAAAATGTCTCATCAAACAAGGATAATGGCCAAACAAAACTACCATATAAATATGTTTCAATCAAGGCCAATGAGCCACACACAATAGAAAATCATGAACTAGCTTATCATCCAAGAGAGTATAAACATAAATTCAACATATAAAAAGTAAAAATTAGTCTACACCATCCATATGTATTAATGTCACATCATAGTATAATAGCATATCCATGTAACATTGTGTAAGATATGAGAATAAGAAACACGTGTAAGCAATCTAGATTGCTCAACATTTTATAAGGTTATATAAATATATAATATGTGATAGTTAAAATTGTGGATTAAGAGTCTCAAGTATCGACATGGCCACTAGGTAGAGGAAAATCTAACAAGATTATATGTTCATGTGTAATCTGTTGTTTAAATTTTTTTAATTTAAGATGACTTAAACTAATTGAATTAAAATATTAAAATTAAAATTTTGGTATGTATTGATCTGATATAAAAATAAAATTAACTATAATAAACTAAAGAATTTATTGATATTAAAACCTTGCTAAAAATAGTAAGTTAGGCTAGGGTTAGAGAGTGCTCTTTAAAATAGTGATACATATAACTATATAATTTTTTTGTAATTTTCAATTGTATAAAATGCCTTGAAAACACATTCATGTCATAAAATGGTAATTAGAAGTTTTCTTGGACAAGTCTGTGAGAGGTAGAGAAGGTCACATTGTGGCCTTATCTGGCTACTATAGGCACAACTTTGTTGAATGTATTCCTAACTTTTATATCTAAGCATGTGTGATTGATTTTAAGGGTTGAATGCATATCTTTATATGTTAATATGTTGCATGGATAACCTAGAAATATTAAAACCATAGTCTTGAACATGTACTATATAATAATTAGATAATGGAAGGGGAGAAATGGGTTAGTAAGGATAGTTGATCTAGCCTTATAAACCTATTGTAACTAAGTGTTGCTTACATATCCAAAATGAGCCTTAGGCTAATGTAGTTCTCCATCTTAAAGTGATTCTGTGGTTCATGATGATGCAACTAGAATGCTTTATCTAGATGATTGATTGAAATGCTTGAGAATAGATGTACTTGACTTGAAATAAAAAAATTTCATACTTGGATATATAATGTTAGAATATTACAGAGTTGAAATAGGAAGAAATAGCACTTTTTTGCTCAGTGTGCAATGATTTTGTTAGAGAGATTCAATGGAGATAGAATCAGTAGCCTTGATGTGATTTTATAGGATAATTTTTAGAATACTTTTGGTAACTAACCTTACATTATGAGCAATAGAACTATTGTGTAACATCTCAATTCAAAAAAGTGATTGATGGAGTGTGGGAGACAAGGCCATACTGTGGCCTTATTCAAATAGTGTGGAATTATCTGAAAAGAACATAGACTAGGAGGACATGTGTGATAAGAGAATGTGGGATGAATATGGAAACTTGTAATTTTGAAAATTTACAACTTTGAATCATTTCAACTTTTTTTTACTTTTTAACTTATAACTTTTGAACTGTTTGAAACTATAGGAAATAGTGTACATGCATGTCACATGCCCTGTAATATTTAAATGTTGAATCATATTTCCATTTTAGAATTCTATATTATCATAAATGAGTACTTGAATGTTCTAAGAAAATGCATTATAATTCCCCCACTTTGAGATGCGAGACATAACCTGAAAGTCACTTATCTAAAACGAAAGCATATGTAAAATATGTAGCACTTCAAAATTTTTAAATTGATTTCAATCATAGTATTTGAATATAACATTGGACTAAATTTGAAACACATGTTATAAATTTTTATCATGTAAGAGCATTTTCATAGTTTGAATTTGTAGTGGCATCATAGTGTAATATGTAACATTGAATTTCATTTTAAATATATGTTACATAGATAAAGTGTTGAAGCATCTCAAAGTAATATATGCATGATATAAAAAATGGCATTATAGTATTAATAATTTATATAGGTGATGCATGAATTGAATCATGGAACCAAAATAGATAGAATGCATGATGTGGACCATGAAATCATAATAATAAGAAATAATCATATAATTAATGGCATACAATGTCATGTAATTATAAAAACATGTCATGCACAAGGTGTAAGAGGTCACATACAATTAAATGAACAATATCACATAATAGACAAGGCCAAGGGACACATGTAAATTGATGCAAACACCTAATGGTGCAATTCTGACCTTAGACTGAAAACAAGGCAGCCTTCCATCTTTTTAGACTTTAAACAGGGCAGACGTTTAACTATTTGTTTTGTGAAATAATAACTAAACGGATCTCATTATCAGGGGTTCGAGATCAGTGAACAACTGATGTGGTTAAAAACAAAAAGAACATTACATATACAAAGGTTCTTGCTTTCAAACAGGTTAACGGCTATCAATATGGCAAATGTATATGGCTTTACAACATAGAGATGGTTTTACATTGAAAATTTCAACGATAAGAAACAATATTGAAAGGGAGAACTGAGTTAAGGTTATTCCCTTATAAATCTTCTTGTTTCCCTAGGAAAAGAATGGAGGAGAATTGCCTGTCAATACCACTTGCTCCAACGGTTATGATCCAAGGAGTGAAATTTGAGACAATCCTAGGCTCGGAGCCATCATTTCCTACAGAACAAACCACACATCATTCCAACAAACTTTGTAGCTTACAATTCTGGTACGAGGAGTTCCTCCCTTTGCAGTCCCTCTTTCATATCCATAAAGACCTGCATTATTTCTTTTACAAAACTCTCTCCTGTCATGGACAGAATATGAGTCCCATGCCCTTCTATGTTTCTCCGTGAAATATCTTGTGCAACTTAGAGTCTTTATTGATGCAAATAGTTTTTTTAAAACACTTACAGGCAATGTCTGTGTCCCTCGAATTCCTCAAATTTCTCCTCAATGACAAGGGTGCCTCAACAAGTCCCAACTCCACTATTTCTTCTATGCTGCAGTCGTTACGTTGTACAAATCAATTACTTTTATTCCCACAGAATTCACAAAGCAATGAGGCCGAATCGTCTTTCTGCCGATCATCAAATTATATCCAATGTATGCCTTCAGCCCAAAAGGTTGCGCACTTTTAAAACTTCTTCAAAGGAGCATAATTCTAAAATTCATTTGACGCATTCATATGGTGTAAGACTGCTATGAAGCGCTGGATTCTTCATGAATAATAACAGATATAAAAACCTTTCCAGTTTCAAATAAATACATGGGAGGTACCTGGGATGCACTGGGTTATGGAATAACTTATGCACAACACAATAAAGAAATAGTTTTACATAAAAGGCTCTCCATTTCAGCCGTTAAGGAACAGTCAAGATTTGAGGAGGGTGATCTGCAAGTGACTGGCCTTTCTTTGGCGTATTTGATAATAAAAACAGGGACTATTAGACAATTATATAAGATGCGCTATACAAACAACACATCACTAAAGTCTGTTTCTGATACAGAATGTAAATGGGTTCCAATTGAGGAAGCTCTTAGCAATGTAGAACAAATACACAGCAAATACACAGAATGCTTAACTTTTCTTTTCTTGCATACCTGCCTTTTTACAGACTGCTGCTCATTCTTCCTCTCTCCTTACTGGGAGGCTCTCTTTCTATCCCTCTACATCCCACTGTCATCCTTCTTGCTGAATTCTCCATTACAGCCACTTCTCCTTAAGAGAGGTCTTTCTTCTCTCTTCTACGTACTACTCCTCCCTCTCTCTCTCTTAATGACTATTCTTTTGCTTTTAATAAACCTAAAATCTCTTCTCTAACCTCTGCACCCAACTTGGGCTTTTGACAAAACAAAATACAATTTTCAATAACAACAATATGCTAAGGTTGAAAAATCATTTCAACCATTCCTTGATTTTCTCAACAGCCCATACTTACCTTTTTACTTTTATTTATTTTTTTACAATTACCCCTCAGTAAAAGCATATGGGAGGGAAAATATAATAAATCAAATTTGAATGCAGATGCTCCTGCATCATACTCCCCCTCTAGAAAAATATTTGAACCTTAGTTCAAATGAACTGTTGTCCCCATGCTTTAGTCTTTACTGTATGCCTGGATCCCACGGTCTTCTTGTCAATGATAATGTTTGAATTTGTCTTTGCTGGTCTTTACCTTTCATCTTGCTTTTCTTCCTTTTCTGGTATGTTCTTCTCCTCATCTCCTTCTCAGCTGCCATCTCCCACTTCCATGCTTCTTCATCTTCATACATATCTTCTAGATCTTCTTGTTGTTCTTCTTGTTCCATAAGCTTCTCCAATGACTCATGTATGTCATTCACCTTAACAATCTTCATACCTGCATACAAAACATTCAAAGCCACCTTAGAATCAAAATCTTTAGGCCATGAAGCCTCTTGGCTGCCTCCATGCTCTTCTTTCTTGATCAAAATTGCCTTGGTCTCATTGCTTTGCTCTTGTCTTGTTCCACTCTTTCCAATGCTACCTTCACCATAGCTTGTACCTTCCTTCATCTCTCTTGAATTACCAAACAGCTCCTCTATCATTCTCAATTCTACTTTTAGTGAGATCTCATCTATCTCACAATCTTCATCAAACTTGGGCTTATCAACCTGAAGGATTACTTGTTCCTTACTAGCCTTACTCTTCATCTCATCACTCAACACAAACTCATTCAAATCTTCATGTCCTATATCAAACTTATGACCAGATTGTCTTTCATCCTTTATAATTTCATTCATCCACTTTATAGTTTCTTCATACAAATCAGCTTCTTCATCCACATCAGTATACTCATCAAAAACAATTACAGTATTCATACCTTTTGTCTTCTTGCTTTCTTCAATCGCTGCCTGAAGCCATCTTGTCTGTTCTGCTGCATATTCTTTCCTTTCCTCATCATCCATCCATTTGAAAGTCTCTCCTTGCTGCGTATTAGTCTTTACAACCACTTTCCATTCTTCATTTTCCATAAAAATATTATTAAATGATTCAAAAACATCATTACCCCATCCATTGCAAACAATTGTCTTACCTTTCCATGTGCTTGTGTCATCTTTCACCTTCCTCCATTGATTTCTTGGTGTTGCTGTCTCAACACTCACATCTTCTTCACTCTTAGCCTTCTTAGGCACCCATACTTGTTTCTGCTTCTTATCATTTGACTTCTCAAGCCATTTAGGCATCCTATAACCATGTTCTTGTGGCACTACTGAAAAACTAACTTTGTTTGTCTTTTTATTTTCTTGCACATTCATATGAGAAAAATCAATCTTATAAGGTAAACTTGCCTGCTTGCTTACTTGTTTCTTGCTTGTGTGCTTCACCATCCACTTAGGCATTATGTAGCCATGATTGACTGCTTTGTGTGAGGATTTCATCTTCCTCTTGCCTCTTCTAACCTGTGTAGTAATATCTTCATGCTCACAATAACAATCAAAATCAGCACTTAACACTTCATTTACCTCTTTGTTAGCTTGTTCCACGGAGCAATCTTTCTCTTCCTTTGTGCTTGGCTGTCCTCTTTTTTCTTCATGGCATTCAATGGCATCTTGGAATTCATCTTCATCTCCCTTATCAACAGCAAACTCACTTCTCTCTCCTGTACATTCACTTGTGCATTTGGTGTCTTCTCCTGTACCAATTTCTTTATTCTCCAAGGCCCTTCTCTTGACCTTCAATAGGTTGCTCATACCTGCATTTATCCACTCAAAAACAACATTAAATACAAAAACAAGAGACCATAATGTCTCCATGAGTATCCTCTTAATGGACACTCTCATCTTCTCAAGTGCTCTTCCTGGCACTTCCTCTTTTCTTTCTTCTCTCTTGTTCTCCTCAATGAGAACTTTCTTCTCAACTTCTTCATCTTGCTGCTCACTTGGCAACCTCCTTATATTCTTGCCTCTTTGGGCTTCCCTCTTTATGGAAATCTTCATTTGCCTTTTTCTCCTTTTCATTAAGAGAACTATTGGCCACTTTATCTTCTTCTTCATTGGCCATACCCATGCTTGTCTATTCAGCTGCATCCAAGACTCATACTCATCCTTAATCTTAGCTAATTCTTTCTTCAAACTGGCAATTTCTGTATTAAACTCAACATTAGTCATACCTTTGATGCTTGCTTTTCTTTTGCTGCTCTCATTTGCCTTGCTGATCTGCAGTGCTTTCAATAATGCTTCCATCTCTGAGATCTTCACCCAAGTCTTTTCCACCTTGGTCTCTTGATCCCTTGTCTCACCCAAGCCTTTTCTCCTTGACTAGGCTTTTGACAATCCACGTGATCTCACCTAGGCCTTTTGCATCCTAGTCTTTTGATCCTTTTCTCTCAATTCCTGCAGCAACTCTTTAGACAACTCTTCAACAAACACAAATTACAAATCCAAGCTTACCTTGCTTTGGATCTTTCTCCTTCTAGGCAGTCCCTCTATCACTCTTCTCAAAACTTCATCCTTTACCTCACCTAAGTCTGTTTCACCTTAGTCTTTTGGCAAACTATCCAAGCTTCCTCTTGGATCTTCAATAAGCCTTCCTTGGCTTCTTCTTCTCTTAAGCCTCAATGGCTTGGCTGCCTTTCTCTTCACTTATTTGCTTCTTAACAAAATAAACTCATATCAAAAGCAAAGTTGCTCATACCTTTTCTCCAGCAGAGTCTTCCAGTGCTTGTCCTGCTGATCCTTGCCAATTCGTGGCACAACTGTAACATCATTCACAAATGTAACCATTCCAAATTCTACAGTAACTTATGATCCATTTCTAAGTCCCAAGAGCTTCAAGCTCTGATACCAAATGATGCAAACACCTAATGGTGCAATTCTGACCTTAGACTGAAAACAAGGCAGCCTTCCATCTTTTTAGACTTTAAATAAGACAGACGTTCAACTATTTGTTTTGTGAAATAATAACTAAACGGATCTCATTATCAGGGGTTCGAGATCAGTGAACAACTGCTGTGGTTAAAAACAAAAAGAACATTACATATACAAAGGTCCTTGCTTTCAAACAGGTTAACGGCTATCAATATGGCAAATGTATATGGCTTTACAACATAGAGATGGTTTTACATTGAAAATTTCAACGATAAGAAACAATCTTGAAAGGGAGAACTGAGTTAAGGTTATTCCCTTATAAATCTTCTTGTTTCCCTAGGAAAAGAACGGAGGAGAATTGCCTGTCAATACCACTTGCTCCAACGGTTATGATCCAAGGAGTGAATTTTGAGACAATCCCAGGCTCGGAGCCATCATTTCCTGCAGAACAAACCACACATCATTCCAAAAAACTTTGTAGTTTACAATTCTGGTACGAGGAGTTCCTCCCTTTGCAGTCCCTCTTTCATATCCATAAAGACCTGCATTCTTTCTTTTACAAAACTCTCTCCTGTCGTGGACAGAATATGAGTCCCATGCCCTTCTATGTTTCTCCGTGAAATATCTTGTGCAACTTAGAGTCTTTATTGATGCAAATAGTTTTTTTAAAACACTTACAGGCAATGTCTATGTCCCTCGAATTCCTCAAATTTCTCCTCAATGACAAGGGTGCCTCAACAAGTCCCAACTCCACTATTTCTTCTATGTTGCAGTCGCTACGTTGTACAAATCAATTACTTTTATTCCCACAGAATTCACAAAGCAATGAGGCCGAATCATCTTTTTGCCGATCATTAAATTATATCCAACGTATGCCTTCAGCCCAAAAGGTTGCGCACTTTTAAAACTTCTTCAAAGGAGCATAATTCTAAAATTCATTTGACACATTCATATGGTGTAAGACTGCTATGAAGCGCTGGATTCTTCATGAATAATAACAGATATAAAAACCTTTCCAGTTTCAAATAAATACGTGGGAGGTACCTAGGACACACTGGGTTATGGAATAACTTATGCACAACACAATAAAGAAACAGTTTTACATAAAAGGCTCTCCATTTCAGCCATTAAGGAACAGTCAGGATTTGAGGAGGCTGATCTACAAGTGACTGGCCTTTCTTTGGCGTATTTGATAATAAAAATAGGGACTATTAGACAATTATATAAGATGCGCTATACAAACAACACATCACTAAAGTCTGTTTCTGATACAGAATGTAAATGGGTTCCAATTGAGGAAGCTCTTAGCAATGTAGAACAAATACACAGCAAATACACAGAATGCTTAACTTTTATTTTCTTGCATACCTGCCTTTTTATAGACTGCTGCTCATTCTTCCTCTCTCCCTACTGAGAGGCTCTCTTTCTGTCCCTCTACATCCCACTGTCATCCTTCTTGCTGAATTCTCCATTACAGCCACTTCTCCTTAAGAGAGGTCTTTCTTCTCTCTTCTACGTACTACTCCTCCCTCTCTCTCTCTTAATGACTATTCTTTTGCTTTTAATAAACCTAAAATCTCTTCTCTAACCTCTGCGCCCAACTTGGGCTTTTGACAAAACAAAATACAGTTTTCAATTACAACAATATGCTAAGGTTGAAAAATCATTTCAACCATTCCTTGATTTTCTCAACAGCCCATACTTACCTTTTTTACTTTTATTTATTTTTTTACAATTACCCCTCAGTAAAAGCATATGGGAGGGAAAATATAATAAATCGAATTTGAATGCAGATGCTCCTACATCATAAATGGAATAATGATGCCATAAAAGCAATAATTTAAACATACAAGGCCCAAGGCCACACACATAATAAGCAAGTTTAACCTATCATTTAGCAAAATAATAATTCCAAGTAGAGCATGTAAAAAATGAGACTAGTATAGATCAATCATATGTATGAATGTAATTATTTATAAAGTAACATATTCCATGTAACATATTTGTAAAGTATGAGTGTGTAATGAAACATTTATATTATGTGCAGCTTAACATGGGAAGGACGTTGTGGATAGAGACAAACTATTAAAATGTTCATGGAGAATGAATATATGCCCCTAACTTAGCAATATTATTGAGTAATAAGGAAATTCTGACATCAAATAATCATGTGAAATTATGTTATGCATCACACTCAAGTACCTTATGATAAGCATTGTGCATTAAATTATGAAATATGATATATATTTATTATATAATAAAAAATAATATGAAAAATAAGTAAGCAAGAAACATTTGAACATTCTTTAGCTCCCACTTTTGAATTTTTAAAAATATTTTATTTTTTTAAATTTTTTGATAGATATGCATTTTTCTAATTTTTTGGAATATATGTATTAATTTTTATTTTTTATTTATTTGAAAGATATGAATTTTTTAATTTTTGAAATATATGCATTTTTTGAAATATTTGAGATCTAAAATGAATTTGAAATAGAGGTGCTAAAAACAAAGTTGTTAAAAATAGAGGAAGTGTGAGGGATTTGAATGATTTTCAACAAGATTCAAAATCATGATAAGAAAGAAGGAAAGCATTGTGCCCCACAATCTATATGTAATTTTGAGTCATAGTAATATATTATGAATAAAGTAAGTGAGAATGCACATGCTCCTAAAATGGGGAAGAGGCTAAATGTGTTCATGTAAAAAGTAACAATAGGATGTAAGATATTCAATAGTAAGCAAGTGAAGTGACATAGAGATAAGTTTTTTATATTTTTAGAATCAAGGTGACAAATAAAAAGGGCGAGTACCCAAAGTGAACATAAAGCCAATAGGATATAAGAGTGTTTCAATAAGGGAGATAAGAATTAGCAAGAAAGTAAAGAAGTTATGTAAAAGTAAACATGCAAGTAGATAATCAAGAGATGCAATCCAACTAGTGTGTTGGTAAAAATTAGGAAGTTATGTCAAACTGAGAAAGTTATACAAAAATTTATACCCAATCACATTGTATGAAGGAATGACTTATTGTGATGAAGAATTTCTAATGATAGATACCTTTGATTCTAAATAGGAGTTATATGGTGTAATATAATACTTTGAATCATGTAATATAATTTTTTGAATAACTTTTATTATACTCATGTAAATATATATCCTCATGTGTAGGAGAGGAAAATGTAACACCTTGTACCTGTACCTATTTGGCTTTAGGTGATTTAGGCCTCTTTGTATATGTCACTTTCTACTTAGGAGGATGTGCCATGCTCTATGAAAAAAATGAATATGCTCATGTGAGACTATATCATGTTCATAATAAGATGTATAACCTAATTTTAGATTATGTTCATGCTCATTATAAACTATATTATGCTTTGGAATATGTAGATCATGTTCTTGAATAGTTATGTAAGCTAGTTCATTACCATGTTGCTCAATGACTATACGTGGTAACTATTCCATAGGAGTGAACATAATTTTTTTTAAAGGATATTCATATTGGATTCATTAAATTTGAACCACTTAATTATAATTAATGTATTTGAGACATTTATCCATTGTAGAAGGTAATTCTCTAATATTTTTTATCCAAGGATGTATTATTATCATATTAAATAACCTTGTGCTTGGTATAACTAAAAATAGAATAGGAACTATGAGAGGGTCCATTTGTAGAGGAAGCACTATGTTCCCAAGAGTATATTTTATATGCCCACAAAATACTTTCACCACTCTATAAGTATCTTCTAAATCTTGTTTTTTATAACCAAGAGAATAGAGGAGCATTATGGTGCACACCGTTCACTTGATCCATTGTCTATCATGACACTATGGATGGATTTTTTGTTGACATAAGATTGAATAAAAAGTTCATGTATATCTAAATCACCATAAATAACTTCACTTTCATCAAATGAGATAATATGATGTGATGTTTGTTTTCTTGAAACTGTACCAATAATCCTATCTAGTGTATTTACGCATATATAAGGAGGAGGATGAGTATTATATACATAATGTAATTAAAAATTATATTTATTATTTTATTCATTATTAATGAGTTTTTTATATATACCAATTTGAAAAATTACAAACATCCATAGGCATTATATCACATGAAACCTCATATTTATATGTATAAATTTGAAAATTTACCAAACATTATTCATTCATCATGACTCGATGTCATTTCAACAAATATTAAACCTTATATAGATTTAGATATATAATTGTATTCAAGCATATTTTATCTATCATTTCTTTAAAAAAAATTATTTATGCTAACGTTATCGAGAATTAGTTTATAACACTTGTTTCTTGAATTGCAAACATTATACAAAAATTCTTGTATTATACAATAGGACTATTTGTGCTATTGAAAATTACAATAGGTAAAATGGTCAATTGACATAAAAATCCATAATTATATGTATTACAACATCATATCCATAAATCTCTACTTGAAGATTCATCGTATTTGCAAGTGTATCCTAAATATCTGCACAATCACTTAGAACTATTCTCAAAGTCTAATTTTATGTCAACCATCCCATCCTATTTATATTTAAGTGTAGGAACATGTTTCTAAAGGTGAAATACCCACCCACTTACATTAAGTTCTTTTACCCTACTAACAACATTAACATACCTTTGTGCACCATAAATATTAAATGTATCTCAAAATTCCAATGCATAGAAGTGACATGTTACAATTTAATACATCATAACATACTACATTATCAAAAATATTAATAAATACTTATGAAATTCTATAAATTTAAATATTAAATTTAAAATAGTTAGTAATGGATCCTTGTTGGACAACACATCACAAGGATATATGCACCCAAACTAAGTGTCTATAAATAAAATTTAATTAAATAAAAAACTATTACACTATGTTCTTCATGTATAGTCAAGAATAATAACACACTTTACCACATATGATTAACATGACTTAAAATTAAACACATGACTGGTGCATGGAATAACTAACTTCCAAAATAAATATCATCACCTCAAATACTTATACCAAAGATAATAAGATTGATGCTTTGTTATGTTTATTGAGTATGATGTCAATGTTGAAACTTAATAGTTTATGTTAGAATTAGAATTATTATTATTTTATTAGATCATAATGGATTATTTAATTTATGTATGTCTTAGAGTTATTTTGTCAATTTTGGACCCTTTTCAACAACTTCCTAAAAAATAGTTAGAAATGTCAGTTTGATTGTTGTTCACTGAATGTGAACTTAACTGAGCTTGAATCCTTATTCATTATTCTCCAAGAGGTGGGTTAAAATTTTAGAGTGAGTTAAATTAAAATTATTTTATTCAATTTCCTACTTTATAGGGATTTGGGTGCCTAATTTGTTTAGTTTGCATGTTTTACTTACTTGTTAAGAAAAGCTTCTTGCATGTTGACTAAATCTTATTAGTGAGTCAAAAAAATTATATTAAGTCTATTTTTAATTATATTATAGTCTATTTTTAGTATTATATATTTAATTAAATTAGTTTCTAAGTAAGGTCTTAATTTAACAATAACTTGTCATGCAAGTTACTTGTAATTGAATAATTTAAACCTTGTTTACTAATAGAGAATGATGTAATAGTGTGGCACCATAATTATTAATGCACATGTGTTTAACTCTAATTTTATTTTAAAGTATTTATAAATGAATACTAATGACTTTATGTATTCTAAATTTAAGTTATTCACAAATATAATACTACTAGATTAACAAGTAGTAATTTTGAGACAACTTGGTTGATATATATAGCTTCACATTCAAAGTAATTCAAAGTTGACTTAAAATTATTTCATACATAAAAAACTTCATTTGGTATCATAATATCATTCAATAAATATTTAAATTCATTATCAAGAGTATCATGACTTATGTGAATTCTACTTCTATGAATATTATCATCTTCAAAGGTGACAACTTTGAATATTGGAAAGATGAATTGAAGAGAATTATTGTATGAAAATGAGTTTTAGAGAATGTTATTAATGGGTAAAAACCATATAAATATTTGAATACTTTGACTCAAGATCAAAAAATAATAAAAAAATATGAATAAATTTTCTTCATAAGCGTTCTTCTATCTTTAGAGTGCCATATACCTAAACACCTATATTCTAAAAATTATTGGATGAAAAATGCCCAAGAGACATTAAATACCTTGAAAACTTCATATCAATAATATATTAAGGTAAGATAATGAAAAATATAAAATATTAAAATGAAATTTGAAAATTTGAGAATGGTAGATAACAAAGGAGTTAGAGAATATTGCATATGGATAAATGACTTGGTACATATAATGAAGGTTTATGGAGAAACTATACAAGATAGTGTTATAATAATTTTTTTGATATATTTAAATCTAATTTAGATGCATATTTATAAATATTTAGGAGTGTAATAAGATAACCTTATAAATATTAATGAGTTAGTCAATTGTCTCTTATCCCATTGGGATAAGATGAGACTATATGCATGAGATCAAGAACATGCACTTGAAACCAAAACAAGGGTTTAAAATACCAAAGAGAAAAATAAAAATTAGAATCAAGTGAGTTAAAAAAAATCAAATCAAAGGGTAAAATTGAGACTAATATAACATGACATAATGATAAAATTAAATCATACGAGTTTTCTAAACCTATTAGTAAATCAATAATTATTTTTAGGGTTTTTTAAAAATGTACGTTGATTCTAATTATATAGATAAAAAGGTCATAAGTAGAATTTTGTAGCATATTTAATTTAATTTTTAGGGTTTACAAAGTCCTAAACATGTTTAAAAATTAAACATGAAATAATACTAACTCTTCACAAGATACTAGTCGTCCATCTTCATCAACTCCAAGCAAGCATAAATGATTGTTGAATCCCCATCCAACCATTCAAATTCTAGATCATAACTATGGAATGAGTATCACAAGGAAAAAACATTGATAATGTAATTTTTTTTATGATGATTATGATGAAAATAATATGTTTATATTGTCAATTATGGCTAGTGAACCTAGAAGTTATGTAGAAGCTAGTAAAAAAGAATGGGTTCATGTAATGAAATTTGAGATAGATTTAATTGAGAGTAATGATACAAGAAATATTTGTTATCCTCAATTTAATAAATAAGTCATTGGAACCAAATGGGTATACAATACTATATTTAAGAGTGATGATATAATTAACAAGCTAAAATCTAGAGTAGTTATAAAATTATTTGCACAAGTATATGGGGTTGACTATGAGGAAACTTATGCACTTATGGCATGTAAAGATATGATAAAAATAATTGTCTCCATAGCTGATCATAAATTTTTAAAAGTACATCAAATTTATGTCAACATTTCATTTCTAAAGAGAGTGATTGAGGAAGAAGTATATATGGAGCAACCACAAGGTTTTGAGGTAAATGTTAAAGATTTTTGGGTATGTAAGTTAAAGTAGGCTTAAGAATTTATAGCTGGTTATTAAAAATTTATAGTTGTTTATTAAATTTATACTTTTTAAGAAGTTAAAATGAACCAATTATTTACATAAAAACATTGGGTTTAATGTGTTATATGTCTGTCTCGATGCAAATGACTTCATTATTATAGGTATCTCTATGGAAATGTTGAATAGCTTTAAGGAAAATAAAAAATAAGAATTTAATATAACCAAAGTTGTAATTATGAAGTAATTTATTAACATATAAGTTAATAAAAAGGAAAATTATTCATTTTTTGATATGAATATACCCAAGACATGTTAAAAAAGAACAATGTTCAAGATTCTAACCCTATGGACACTCAAACTACAAGTGAAGAAAAAATAATGAGAGAGGGTGGGAGTCCTTCAATTGATGAAAATAATTTTAGGATCATAGTGAGATGTTTGATGTATATCACTATGATAATACCCAATATCATTTATGGGGTGTCATTAGTTTATAGATTTATGGGCAATTTATCACTCAAACATTTACAAGTAGTGAAAATAATTTTTAGATATGTAAGATGGACTTATAATCATTATTTTCATTTTATACCAACAATTTCATCACATCTAATTAGATACATAGATTTAGATTATAGAGAATATATTTAAGACATGATGTCAAATTTGAGTTATTATTTCACATTTGGAAGTGGGTTGGTTTCATGGTCTTTAAAGAAATAAGTTACAATTGCATTATCCTCTACTAAAGCTAAATATACAAACCTTACATCAGCTTTCATAAAAAGATCATGGTTGATAAGACTCTTATTTAATTTTATATAGGATATAATTGAACAAATTTGTTTTTTGTGATAATAATGGAGAAATACAATTATCCAATAATCTAGTTTGTCATGATAGAACCGAACATATTGAACTCAAACATCAATTTTTTAGAGAACTGGTTAATGATATATTTTTTCATATATTAAGTGAGAATTGAATATTAATTTTTTAAAATGTTCACTAAGGGATTATTGAAGAAGATGCATAGAAGACTTAAAAGGATGATAGACATTTATGTACATTACATTAAATAGGGGAATATTAAGTATGATGCCAATGTTAATACTTAATATTTGATGTTAGAAATATATTTTTTAGTGTTTTGTTAGTTTATAAATATTATTTAATTAATATATGTCATAGATTAGTTTTTTTGTTAATTTTAAACACTTTTTGGGAACTTTCTAAAAAATAATTAGAAGTGCTAGATAAAGTGCAGTTCACTGAATGTGTACTTAAATAAGTTATAATCCTTATCCATTCATCCCAAAGAGGTGGAAAACAATTTTTAGATTTGAGTTAATTTAAATTAAATTTATTTCAATCAATTTACTACTTTATATGGATTTAGGATGTTTTGCTTGTACAATATGTATGTTTTGCTTACTTGTTAAGAAAGACTTCTTACATATTAACCAAATCTTATCAGTAAGTGAAAACTTGTTATCTTGATTCTATTTTTATTTATCTTAGAGTTTATTTTTAGGAGTCTATTTTTAACTAACTTTGTTTTTAAATAAGGTCTAAATTTAACATTAACTTGTCATGAAAGTTATTTTTAATTGGTTAATTTTAACCATGTTTAATAATAAATAATGATGCAATAGTGTGGCTTCACAATTATTCTTAAAAATTATTTTTTCACGTGTTTATATTTAATTTTATTTGTAGGTATTTAGAAATTAAAACCAAAAATCTTCTATATTGTCATTTGAATTTATTCAATACAA
The DNA here is from genome assembly GCA_037957365.1 of Torreya grandis. NCBI lineage: Eukaryota > Viridiplantae > Streptophyta > Pinopsida > Cupressales > Taxaceae > Torreya > Torreya grandis. The sequence goes on along the minus strand of JARHVA010002124.1, from coordinate 177,937 downwards.
TTTTTATCAATAATCACACTTACAACACTACTAGATTAACATATATTCATTCTAAGATAAATTGGTTGATATAAAAATTCAAATTCATTATAAAATAAATTTAATTTTCACTATTATACATTAAAAAATTTAATGATTATAATATATCACAAACATATGAAAGTATTTGTATTTATCTACAAGACTATACTTACACAAAATATTAACACCATATCTAGTACAAATCCCTACAAACTTATTTAGAAAAACAACAAATGTAATGGTACATAATATAATACTTGAAATATTAAAAACATGTCCATGTTTTGAGGTAGTGAAAAACTACATAATAAACATGCACACACTAAGGTGTCACAAAACAATGCAATGAAGGTTTTCACAACATACAACTCTTACAACAAGAGAGATATGCACAATAATAAATTTGTACAATGTCAATATATTTCATTAACTAATATATTTTTAGTTGATGTAAGATTGAACATGAACTCAAATGATCCCCCATAATTTATATTCAAGTGAAATTACCTTTACATATGAAGTTTGGATTTGATTTTGTGGTACCTCTATAAAATGCATCATAGTAAGCATTTGATGTGTAGGAATCATAACACTTTAAATGTATCCATTCAATGGTTTAGCATTTTCATGTATTTCCATAGTAGGTACACTACTAATAATATGTCAATAAAATATGAACTTATAATCAAACATTCTAGGAATTTTAGATTAAATATTCATATAAAACTATATAGGAGTGTGCACCCTACATTTTTGTGTTGTAATAGCATGGACCTCTGTATCTAATATAATCCTTGGGAAAATAATATGGGACGGATAGTAGCTATCACTACATTTATTTATCATTATTAATAATATCCTTAGTTTTATTGAAAATATATTTAACCCATTATATTACATGAATTATGAACAAATTATATATTTTAGAATAGAAACATATAATCATGACAATCATAGCTTGAATAAAAATTAAAAAATATCAGCATCCATTACTACAATCAAACAATGTATGAACAAATAAATAAATAACCACTTAAAACACTATGATGAATTTTGAGGAATATATATAAGACCAAATTTAGTGACAATAAATAAACCTTAAATTGAAAAAAAACTTGTTGTGAATTATAAGGTAAACTATTAAGTTTTTAAATCTAAACATCACAACTAAGAAAACCCTCCAAGCATTTAAAATAGAGTCATTTTTAGTCATATTTAAATTGAACATGTACAAAGACAATTCACATATATGATAGGAAAATAACCACATAACCCTAGGAAAAGATAAAAAACTAGTTTTTTATAGATGATAAGGGGAAATCAAAAAGCAGATATGAAATTGAAACTCTAACAAGAAATAAATATGTAACTCTATGAAGGAATGAATAAACCATAAGGAAAAAATACCTAGGATTTTATACACTTAAAATAGTGATTAGGTTCACTATATTTTTTTACTTATTTTATGATTTAATTGATCTAAATAAGATAAAACTATTGAAGAATTTTATATTACATTAACCATACAAACATGAATGCTAAAGTGGGATTTATTACACTTATTATTTTTAAGGTTGACCAATAAAAGAGGGGAGAAAATAAAAATTATTTTATAATTTGTATTACTCATTACATGTATCATAGTCATTAAAATGACTTTGTGTTATCTATGTAACTACTTGGATTAGGAAACAATATCTTAAAGTCTATAAGTACATTATCGATGAAGCCCAAACATATGTGATAATCAATATTGTCCTCTGTATTATAGTATTATCCCCATTTATTTTTTAGGCATGTTACACTATAGATCATTGTTCCTGACCTTATATATGATTTATATACATTTTCTTATCCTTGGCCATGTGCACAGATTTTAATTTTACTTATCTTTTCCTTAAAACACTCACTTCAAATTTGACACTAGATTAACTTAGAAAAAGGGGTTATAAATATGGATTGGATAGCCCCAAAAACTACCTAATAATAGATTGATCATTTATTACATTATAATACTTCAAAAATAGCTTAAATTGCATATATTTCTCCCACCAAGATGTGTGCACTCAATTGTGACACACTAGAATGCAATTATACAACTCTTTGACTTTTGACACTTGACAACATGAAACTTTGACCTTATGTTAGTGTTTTAACTTGGATATAAGGATGATACTTTGATTGGTTTTAGATGTGTATGCTTTTGTGGTAATATATTAAGAGAGTGCTAATGGATTTATTAATATTTTATTCAAATAAAGGGAAAATGGCCAAGTATTTTCCTAATGAGTAGTACCTTGGGATTGATTTGTATTTATAGATGACTCTTTTTTATGTCTCCCCATAATTGACATATGTAAAGTGATTATGATGATTCAAGGGAGATTTTTGAGTTCTTAAAATAGTCTTTAAGGACCCATGGGCACTTTTGGAAGTGGTATACACCTACAATAAGTATAATTATATAATTATTATCAACACTATCTAAAAATGGAAAATAATGATTTATAATATGGTGAAAATGTATTTTGGAATATGAAGTGTTATTAAATACATGAATATGATCATAAATATGAATAATATGAAAATAGGTTGGTGAGGACAATAGATAGATAAATTGATAGGCGAAAGTGTACACAAAAGTTGAATGTGTACTCACAAATCATGTATGTCAAGGATATGTCAAAACTAATATTTATAAATGTCTAATTAAATTTAAATATATTTTAATAATATAAATTATATTTTATATGTAAATTTAAATTTTCCTCTTGTATATACATTTATAAAACAAAGTTTATTTCCATTGTAACTATATTATAATACACTCATTAAGTTAAGATAATAAATTTAGATGTTTTGATTTACTTGTCATGCCATTTTTGGTGCAACCTATTATGATATATACAAACCAAGATCATAGTAAGGCCTCTTTTCCAATAAATAATACATACCAATATGACAAATAGTTACTAAAGGGATTGGATATAATTAAATTATTGGGTATTTAGTTATGGGTACAAAGTCTAAATAAAACCCATTTTATGTCATATATAAAATTATATTTTAGTTGATTGACGATTATTTTAAATGCTGTGACATGTAATGAATATTATTTCACCTCAAGTAATTCCATCTTTTTATTTTCACTTGGGGAAAGTAGATGGTATACAAATAATTAAATGCATTATTAAATATCTAAACTAATAATTTAAATAAAGAATTAACACAAAATAAGGATAAAACAAATTTTTAGATGAAAGGAATAGAGGCTTCCTCATTGAAAATGCCTCTAACGAGGAAAGAAGTCAAAAATTATTTTAGAGAGAGTGGTTTGGGAGTTGTATTGAGAACTAATGTGTACAAGATTTTAGGTTTTCCCCCTACTTTCACATTGCTGATCTGTCCTATCTAGGTGGGAGTTATTCCTATTGTGATAATGCATTTATTATGTTGAGTTAAGATTTCCATCCATCCTTTGGGTGGTTTGTCACCTTCCCTATATTAAATGTATTCCACCACATATTTTGCATCGTTTGATGCATGTATTAATAGTGGGAACTAGAGAAGCCATAACACCAAAATAAGCTCAAAATTTTATCCTTAAGGTCTACCATAAGGTATTGATTATGACTCTAATGCTCATTTACTAGATGTGGTTTTGAATTAACCAAAGTTTGATAAAGCATGTCATTATTTTGAAAATATTACCCTAGTTACTTATTTTATGGGTCAAGTTCCTTGGGAGATAATTTTGAAACTATGGGTTCACAACTATTGGCATGGCCATGGGGTGAAATTGGAAGGAGTCCAAAACTTCACTAAGGGTTTCTTCCTATTTCATTTCATAAATTTTAGACATTGAAAAGCTATTGTAATCCATGGATCATGGTTTATTTTCATCACTTTGGTTATTTTCTCCCATTGGACCTAATATTTTCAAGTCTCAGAACAAGCTAGACTTAAAATCCTAATATGTGTAGAATTTTTAGGCTTACCTATTCCCATGTGGAATTTTATTGACCAACTTATCAAGCCTCTGGGATAATTTATCTTCCATGAATAACCAAATATTTATATAGCTAATCCTTAGATAAAGGTATTTTTCAAAATATACCTCATCAAATATCTCAAAGAGTCCATTAATATTCAAGCATGAAATAATTGATTATCTCAGTGTGTGCTCTATATTAACCTCATGAACACTTGTTTATGGTGCTAGGATTCAAACCACATGATTAAAGAATGTCCTCTAATGGTATTCACTTCATCAATACCTCAAGATAAAAGTGGGTTTGAGGCAAAACCCTAACCCTTTGATTGGTGGACAATGGTTTCTAATAGGAAAAATAATGTTTCCCATGGAAATGTTAGACCCTAACTGGCTGTATACCAACCCAAAGGGGGTCTAAAATCCTCATCCCCTATCAATAAATCCTTCGTGTCTTCAAAATTTAAACCTCAAACTCTTATTTCCTAGTCCCCATAGGTGGTCACCCAATTTGTGTCTTCCCCATATATCACTCTTGTGGCTACTTTATCACAACCTCCTTTAGGGGTGAGTGATTTAGATTCAGATCAAGGGCTTGTAACCCCCAATAATAAGGATATTATGTGTCACTCACATAGTCCCTCTCCTTCTATAGATGAGCATTATGTTCCAAAATGGTGTAGGGTATGTACACACATAACTCATACATTTAAATGGATCTAATTTATGACTTGATATCCCTTCTTTGATCTCTACTTGCTTGATTATAATAGGTACTTTTCTTTCTTAAGACCCAAACTTACCTTTCCACTAGGCATATTTAGTCTTGGTTCACTTGTATCTCTAGTTATATACCTCCTTATTTCTCATGAAACTTATTTACCCTTATTTCACTATCATCCTCCTCAGTGTCAACACCATCCTTTCATACACCACTTTCAAGTCTTCACTCTTTATTCTTGCTTCAAGCTTACTCATCCTTATATAGGTTCATAAGCCTAAAAGCCTAATCTATGGTTCTAAGGTTTTTGTTTCCACACTATGGATACACCTGATGTAGTTTATCTCCATTACACATTCCATCATAAATACTCAATATCCAAGATTTAACTCTCTACCAATCCACTCTTTCTTCCTTAACACATAGTTTCTTGTAACCTTCCCTTTTCACAAATATAGTAAGTTTTAATTATATGAAAATTTTTAAGAAAAAATAATACTATTTTTGGATACCCATTATCCCATTACATCTTTACCTAAAGTTTTAGGATACAAGTCTCAAGGGAGACCTAATAAATCAACAAGCCTCCCTAGTAATTAGGTATCCTTAAGCATAATTCAATGACCCAATCCTGGTTACCATACTGCACGGTTAGGTACCAAATCAAAACCATAAAAATATTATATATAACATCAAAATACATTATATTACCAAGTTTCATTAAATTTTACTGATGGAAACACTCTTTATTCAAGTTGCAAGATTTAAACCCTACCTTAGGTTTGACATGCCTATGTAAGCCTGAGAGCCTAAAAAATGGGATAAATTAATTTTTAGATAATTTAAAACACTTATAATAATTTTATGTAGTCTTCCCTAACTTTTTTCAACTTATTCAATGGCCAGTTATTCCTAATCAATCATCACAAGGCTCTTAAAAGTAATTTTATAGAATTTTGTGTTCTTTTTATAGGATTATGCCAATTGATTTAAAGATTAGTATTTAATGGTGTCTTATGAGTCTATTATAAGCATTAAAAGGATTAATATTTTCAAATAAAGACTTTATAATATACCTTTACCATGAAAAAACTTGAAAAAACCTAAAAAATATGTCTTTAACTTCCTTTCTTAGACTATGTCAAAACATGGTTGTTTCTAATTGGACTGTGTTGTAGATGAAGTTACTCTTATTTGGAAAATGATTTTGTGAACCCACTTTATATGAGTAAATAAAAATTTAATATTTATCACATACCATGAATATAATTTAATTATAAAAATACTCTCTAAATCATTATTTATTCCTTGATTTCATTGCTCATTCAACAATCAAATATAGAATTTATAAAGGTAGGTAGAGTTCTTTTCTAATATTGATATTTCTTGTCATTCTCCTTCAATAAACCTCTCTCTAATAACCTTATAACACTTTTTATCTAACCTACATGCATTTCATTATTTTATGACATTGATCATGCATGATAATTCCTTCTTTAGGCCAACTCCACATATGGTAGAAGTTACAAATCCAAGTTTCTTGGCTTACATTTGTTTCCCCATAAATTTCACATTAAAAAACATTTAACCCATACTCCTAGGACATAATATGACCCTTCAAAAACATTCATCATCATTTTAAATTCACACAAAACCAAAATACCACACAAATCCTAACTATAAATTCAAATTTTCAAATTCCCCCTTTTGGTAGGAAAATTCTAAAAGGCTAAGAACACACAAATCCAAGACTCTTAATGACTCCAAAAAATCATATGGAACCCTAAAATACCTATAAAACTCATACAAAACCAAAATGGCTATCATGAACTCACAAATATACTAACATATTATATCACCTTGTGATGCTATGCATCACAAATAAAAGACAACCTTTGAAGATCGATGACTTTTCTCTTCCAGGCTAACCTTTTACAATCAATTTACAACCCTCTCACACATTAATAAAGTAAATTATATGAATATATATGATTCTTAATAATATTTTATTCTTGAAATTTTATAAGACTCATTACTTTAACTCCTAAGTATATGATCAGAAACAATTGTCATCATTTTATTCAAATGAAAGTTTTACGCATGTAAGAAGTCAAAATTTCTAGTTTTTTGCTTCAGTTTATAGTTTTCAATATCTATCATGGGGCTCTTTATTAGGCCACATATCATGAGTCTGACCATGGGGGATTTGTCACCCTATTGGTACCTAACCTATCTCAAAATATAATTTCCTTGGGTTTTAACCCCACCCACCAGGTGGTATAGAATTTTTTTAACTTTGGTAATCATATAATTGGCCTTGTCAACTTGTATGACTCTAATGATGATGTGGATCACACATTTATCTAGATATGGTTGGATTATTCCCTTATATTTGTACATTAGATTCTTTATGATAACTTCAACATGATCGAATATACAAAAGATAAAGAAGGTCATCTTCCCATGAGATTGTTTGCACGAGAATGAAGAGCTTGGTTTCATATGATAAATAAACTTGGGGTATTCAAACAAAACCATCGAATAAGAAGAGATGAAAATGATCCATGGTACACATGGTCAAACTTCCATCAAAGAGAATATCAAGTCCTCAAACATCTTGATTATGCCCTCTTTATTGTGCAAGATCTTCTTTTCTTCACTCATGTTCATGGCCAACCTATGTTTGTGATTATACAATTAAAATATCCTCTATTTAAACCCAAGGGTTATCATTTTTACCTAAACACTACCCATCTTAAGCATGAGTAGATTGTTGAGCATATCATCAAGATTTAGAATTGGATCTCAGACCTATAAGGGATACTATCTGGATTGAGTGGAAGTCTGATGTTATAGCCCATACCACATATTTACTCTATATCTATGGAAAATAAGATACTCTCTTTATACATCACATTCAAAATGTTACAAACCATGAATACCTTAGGGTTTCACAAGAATTAGAAGCTACACCTTTAAATCCTCATTTGTAGACTCAGGTTGCTATGTGGAGACATAAAATCCAAGTAGTGGAGGATTATAAGGTTAGAGGAGATACAATATGATCAAGGATTCATTGGTTAAGGTAGGATATAAAGGGACCCAATGAATGTTTTTATCTCCTCCAGTCAAGACAATTTGTAGGCAAAATTAGAGCCATTAGAAGTAATTCAGATAGGCCTACCAAATTAAATCCATTTGAAGTGTTTATGATTATTCGTGGCTCAAAAATGGCACTGATAACATTTTTAGGTTGGTAAATAATATTCAATACCTTATTTTTGGCCTCAAATCACACTTGACCAAGACACCCGCTCCACATTCTAGCCTTGAGAATGCCCTTCCCAATACAAGAAAATTGTAGTTTTTTAGCCTAACATCAAACATGCATTAAATAAAAACTTTAAGTTATTGGAAAAAATAAAAATAAACATAATAATAAAATCAAATATATATTATTTCACCTTAGATCACATTGATTAAAACTTCAATATGAATATGTGTCACACACTACAATAATAGGTATTAAAATGTAACTTTTTTGTAGTGAAGAGGCAAGTTCTTATCATCCAACTTACATTTCCACCTCTATGAACTCTAGGTGAAATTACATAAATTTAAACACATATAGATAGTAAAATTACATGTGATCCCATGACCAAGACCTCCAAATCCACTCAGATGCATGTTTTCACCATTGTTCAAGAGCATGAAAACACTAATGATAAATGTTGTCAAAGCTGAAGGGGCAATTAAATATCTCCACTTTTGGTGATTTGTGTCTCAAAAATGGAACTAAAAACATGTATAAGGTAGTGTATTACATCCAATACAAGGTTATTGGCCTTTTATTATTCTTGGTCGAGACACCCACTACCCATTTTGACCTCAATAATGCCCTTCCCAACATAAGAAAATTATAGTTTTTAGCCTAACTTCAAATGTGCATAAAATAGAAACCATAAGTTTCTGAAATTAATGTAAATAAAAATAAAATTCATGTTATATATATATATATACATATATATATATATATATATACATATATATATATACATATATATATATATACATATATATATATATATATATATATACATATATATATATATACATATATATATATATATACATATATATATATATATACATATATATATATATACATATATATATATATATACATATATATATATATACATATACATATATATACATATATATATATACATATATACATATATATACATATATATATATATATATACATATATATATATATATATATATACATATATATATATATATATATATATATATGTATGTATATATATATATATATATGTATGTATATATATACATATATATATATATATATATATATATATATATATAATTTAAACATAGAGTACTTCTATATAACATTCAATATGAATCCATGACACACATTGCAATAACAGGTCTTGAAATGCAACATTTTTACAATGATGAGACAAGTTCTTATCCTCCAAATGACATTTATACCACCAAAACCTCCAAGTAAAATTAAATCACTTAAAAAATGTTTATATAGGAAAATTACATGTGATCCCATGACCATAACCTCCAAATGTACTCGATACATGTTTTCACTACTGTTTAGGAGCATGGAAACACTGACAACAAATGTTGTCAAAGTTGAAGGTGCAATTTGATTTCTCTACTTTTAGTTATTATTGGATTATAAATGGAACTTAAAACACATGTGAGTTATAATATAATTTATGATACCAGGTTTTTTTGTCTTTGATCATGCTTGATTGAGACACCCACTACTCATTCTAGCCTCAAGAATGCACTTCCCAATCCAAGAAGATTGTAATTTTTTGTCCTAACTTTAGACACACATAAAATGGAAAATGTAAGTCACTGGAACAAACTAAAAAACCTTCACATGAATGTTTAATATATATAGTTTCACCCTATATCATGTTGATGTAACCTTCAAGATGAATATGTGGCACACATTATAATACTGGGTCCTAAAAAGTAACTTTTTTGCAGTGGGGAGACAAGTTCTTGTCCTCTAACTAACATTTTCATATTTGGGAAATCCAAGTTATATTATATCACTTTTAAAATTTATATATAGGAAATTTACATGTGATCCCATGAACATGGCCTCCAAATCCACTCAGATGCATGTTTTCACTATTTTTCAAGAGTGTGGAAACTTTGACAATAAATTTTGTTAGAGTTGTAGGGATAGTTTGATATCTCTAATTTCACTGATTTATGGCTCAAAATTTGAATTTTGTCCAAGGTGGTGGATAAAATTAAATACCATATTTTTGGAATTTTATCATTCCCAATCGAAACACCCACTACCTATTCCATCCTTAAGAATGTCATTCCCAATATAAAAAAATTACAGTGTTTTGGCCTAACTTTAGACATGTATAAAATAAAAACTATAAGTGATTGGAAAAAATAAAAAGAAACATAACATTAATTTATATGATATTTAATTTCACCATAGAACATGTTAGTGTACCCTTTAATACAAATTTGTGTCACACACTATAGTAACGGATCTTGAAATACATATTTTTTGCAATGAAGAGATAACTTCCTATCCTCCAACTGACATTTCTACCTAAGAGACCTCCAAGTGAAATTTCATCATGTCAAACACACATATATAGTAAAATTACATGTTTGCCCATTACCATGGCCTCCATATCTATCCAAATGCATGTTTTCACTATTGTGTAGGAGTGTGGATACACTGACGATAAATGTTGTCAAAGTTGAAGGTGTAGTTCAATATCTACCCTTTTGGTGTTTTATGGATCAAAAATGACACTAAATACATGTTTTGGGTGGCATATAATTTCCAAGTCTAAGTTTTTGTCCTTTGTTCATGCCCTATTAAGACACTAACTACCCATTCCAGCCTCAAGAATGACCTTCCCAATACAAGATTTTTTTTTTAAATTTTTGGCCTAACTTTATACGTGCATAAAAAACTAAAGTCATTGGTAAAAACCAAAATAACCATCACATAAATTTTTAATATCTTTAATTTCATCCTAGATCATGTTAATGGAAAGTTTGAGATGCATCTATGGCACACACTGGGCTAACAAGTCCTAAAATGTAATGTTTTTGCAGTGAGGAGAAATGTTTTTGTCCTCTAACTAACATTTATACCCTTGGGACCTCCAGGTCCAATTAAATTAATTTAAACACATATAAATATTAAAATTAAATGTTATCCCATGACCACTACCTCAAAATCCACATGGATGCATGTTTTCTCTATTATTCAAGAGCATGGAAACATTGACAATAAATGTTGTTGAAGTTGAAGGGGTAGTTCGATATCTCCACTTTTGGTTCTTCATGGCTTGAAAATGGAACTACCAACATGTATTGGGTGGTGTATAATGTATAAGACCAAGTTATTTGCCTCTGATCACACCCAATTGAGACACCTACTACCTATTATGGCCTCAAGAATGCCCTTCCCAATACAAGAAAAGTGTAGTTTTTTGGCCTAACTTCAAACATGTATAAACTATAAAATGAAATCCATTGGCACAAACCAAATGAACCCTCATGTGAATTTAAAATATATATAATTTAAACCTGGATCATGTATATTGAATCTTCTATATTAATTTATGACACACACTATAGTAAAGGGTCCTTAAATGTAACATTTTTGTAGTGAAGAGATAAGTTCTTGTCCACCAATTGACATTTATACCTCCAAGACCTCTAGGTGAAATTACATCACTTAAAACACACACATATATATATAGGTAAATTACATGTGATCACATGAACATGAGCTAAAAATCCATCTGAATACATGTTTTCACTGTTGTTCAAGAGTGTGGAAACACTAACAAAAAATGTTGTCAAAGTTGAAGGGGTCATTTGATATATCCACTTATGGTGTTTCATGGATCTAAATTGGCAAAAAAACCACATAATATGTGGTGGATAATTTCAAATAATAGGTTTTTGGCCTTTGATCACATTCGATCAAGACACCAACTACCCATTCTAGCCTAAAAAATGTCCTTCCCAATACAAAAAAATTGTAATTTTTTGCCAAACTTTAGATGCACATAAAATGAAAGCCATAATCCATTGGCACAAACCAAAAGAATAGTAATGTGAATTTTTAATCTCTATAATTTCACTTTAGATCATGTCAATTTAAATTTTGACATGAATCCATGGAACACACTGTAGTAACGGGTCCTGAAATGTAACATTTTTGTAGTGAAAAGATAAGTTCTTATCCTCTAACTAACATTTATACCTTTGGGACCTCCAGGTTTAATTCCATAACTTTGAAAACATATAGATAGGAAAAATTCACATTATTCCATAACCAAAACCTCTAAATCCAATCGAATGCATGTTTTCACTATTGTCTAGGAACATGGAAACATTGATAACAAATGTTGTTAGAGTTGAGGGGTAGTTAGATATCTCCACTTTTGGTGCTTAGTGGATCTAAAATAGAATTGGAAAAAAGTTTTGGGTGGTTTATAATTTCTATTACTAGGTTATTTTTCTCTAATCACACCTGGACAAGAAACCCACCCATTCTAGCCTTAAGAACACCCTACCTAATACATGAAAATTATAATTTTTTGGCCTAATTCAAATGCACATATAACATAAATTGTAAGTTATCAGAACAAATTAAAATAACCCTCACATTAATGTCAAATCTTTGTAATTTCACCTTAGATCACATTGATTTAAATTTTGAGATGAATATGTGGCATGTTAAATAGTAACGAGTCTTAAAATATAATGTTTTTACATTGAAGAGACAAGTTTTTGTCCTCTAATTGACATTTCCACTTTTAAGACCTCCATGTGAAATTACATCACTTGAAAAACATATATATGGGAAAATTACATGTGATCCCATGACCATGAAATCTAAATATGACCAAATGCATGTTTTTACTACTATTTAGGAGTGTGGAAACATTGACAATAAATGTGATCAAAGTTGAAGGTGTAGTTTTTTTATCTCTACTTATGGTGATTTATGGCTCAATAATGGCATTGCTAATACATCCAAGGTGGTAGATAACATCCATAACTAGTTTATTGGCCTCTGATCATGTCTAGTTAAGATACCCATTTTGGCCTTAAGAATGCCTTTCCCAATACAAGAAAATTATAGGTTTTGGACTAACATTAGATGCACATAAAACATAAACCATAAGTCATTGGAATGAACTATAATAAACCTCATGTTTGTGTTCTAGATCATGTTGATGGAACCTTCTATATGATCACATGGCATACACTATAATAATGGGTCCTAAAATGTAATGTTTTTGCATTGAAAAGACAAGGTCTTATCATCCAGTTGAATTTTCCACATTTATGAACCCTAGGTGTAAGTCTATCACTTCGAACATGTCTAGATAGATAAATGACAAATTCTCCTATGACCATGATCTCTAAATCTACCCAGATACATATTTTAATTAATGTTCAAGAGCATGGAAATACTAACAACAAATGTTGTCAAAGTTGATGGGGTAGTTCAATATCTCCAGTTTTGGTGCTTTGTGGCTCAAAACTAGCATTGTCAACACATCTGAGATGGATAATAACGTCTAGGACTAGGTTCTTGGACTCTAATCACACTCGATTTAGACACCCACTACCCATTCCAACCTTAATAATGTCCTTCCCAATATATGAAAATTGTAGTTTTTTGGCCTAACTTTAAAAGCACATAAAAAATAAATAGTAAGTCATTTGGATGAACTTAAAGAACCCTCATGTACATGTTGAATCTCTATAATTTCACCCTAGAATATGTTGATGGAACCTTAGATTCATATCACATTCAAGGTAGTGGATAACATCTAAGACTAGGTTGTTGGTCTCCTATCACGTCTAGTTGAGAGACTCACTACCCATTCTGGTCTCAAGAACACCCTTTTTATAATAACTAAATAGTCATATTAAGCTTATCTTAGATTTAAGAATATCAAATTATTTTCTAATAGTGCCAATTGTGTGAAGGTGGAAGCTTATTTGGTACCACTAACCTACAAAAAATTTGTTAGTATGTAATTAAAAAAGTAATTTATATGTGCTTCCTACAAAATCAATAAAATATCGTAAAATAAAATACTACATTTGAGAACTCAACATACCTTGGAATTTCAATCTACTAAACCTCTAGGATCTACTATAATCTTGATATTAGAAAGAATAGCTTCATGGTTTGACTCATGAAATTTCCATAGATTCTTGTTTAATGGCCTCCCATGTTATTATACCGATTGAATATTTGTTGCAAGATCCATATTTTAATAGTGTAGTATCTTCCTATATGTTTCAAAGTCTTTAAATAACCATACATCTGATTTTTGATAGGATATCGTCAAAGCCAAGTTCTAGTGACTACCACAGACCCAGTGGTCTTGTCAGTGTTTTCTCCATCTATGATTAGGGAAGCTAATTTTTTTCCTCTAAACAATGACATAAGTATTAATTTATTCTCTATTTGTTGTCTTTTTCATCAATAACTACAAAAACATGCCCTATATCAGAGAAAATAACTTCTAATGATGTTTTCGAGATAGATAATAAGAATAAATAATACATAATGGTTAATCTTCTATCTTGTTGCACTAGATCATATACATGGTCAAAGTCATGTGATTATTTCATATCTATAAGTTGTAATGTTGGTGTAACATGATATGTGTCAATTATAATTAGAGATTTATAGTTCCATTCATCCACTTGATCTTATGACTCAAACTCATTCTAAATAAAAACATGCATGCAAAATAGAAACATGCCAAGTGTATCATATGAATAGTCCAAAACCCTGAGCTAAGAAATGAGTGGAGTTCACTTGATCCCATTAAAATCATAAAATCCTCATATTTTTCCAAGTGTTCTTCCTATATAAACTAGGAACATCTACAAATCATACAATTTTCTTGAGCACCATGGCCCATTTTCTCATTACACCATTCAATAATGGTTGTTGCATCAATCCAAACAACATCATATTCAAACTTCAACTCCTACATTAAAACATATCTTTTTACACATGCTCCAGAACTATCATGTTTCCATTTTCTATGGACAACCTCAATGAAACTCTAGATATGTTCTACACTAGTGGTAATGTGCATCCTACTCAACCTGTAAAATATTTGTGCATTTTTGAATTATGATGTGCAATTATATGACTAAATGTAATGTTGATTGAAAGTAATGTTTTATTAAGTCAAATTTCCATATAAATCTCAAAAATAACCTTGAATGTAATTTTTAGAATGTGATCAATAATCACTAACATATAAATGGAACACCCTTAATATTTTTCTAGTTTGATCTGTATTATTAGTGCATGCATGAATGATATATGCATGAATATGGAAACCTATACTGAGTTGTAATATTATGACTAAACAACCATTTGTGGTTTGAATATGTAATTCTCAGAAATGTTGACTACTAAAACAATAGAACCAAGTGGGAATGTGTCCTTTCTTATTTTGAAATGTTCATCCATCTATCTAGCCATGTTTGTGTTCTTTACATACTCGTTAATACTTTTGTCGATGAATTTGACCATAAATTTTGAAATAGGTATATATTTTACATCAATATCACATATTTTAGATTATTTTCCATATTTTAATGGAGACGTCACATATATTTATTTTCTAAAAACCAACTAGTTCATGTCCAATTTCACTTGTGCTCTCCTCATGGATATACTTTTTTTAATTTTGGCAATCCACCATAAATGATGTAATTTCCATCGAAACATGCTTTGTTATAAAAGAATTATCCATTTGGTCTTTCACAAAAAATGGTTTAAAGAAATTCCTTTGATGATTTTTGTGGAACTTATATGCTACACTCCTTTAAAATATTGTTAATATGTAAAGTAAAATGTTTATGTCAAAAAACATCATAGTGTGTTGTAAATTCAACGTGTTGCATACAATAATAAGTGGTGATGTATGAATTATTTTTACATAAAAGGGTTTGGCCATCTCAGAATATCTTTGAATAATAAAGTTTTTTAGATGCCTTTATAAAAAAATTAAAGTATAATTGTGTTTGGTTCATATCGAATAAATATTTTAGATGGGGTTCATAGTTACGAGAACCAACTATTATTTTCACTGGATCTCTTGTATTAGGTTTCAAAATTTATACAAGTAAATCATTGAGATCATCAGCTATATCCTTACCTTTTGTGTAATTATACCATATAATTCCCAAAGCTCATTGGTATTGGCATCATTAAGTTTTTTTCATATTCCAATTGATTTCATTAATGTTTTTTATTTATGTTTACTGGTCAACTAGTTTTTGAAATCAATTATTTTTCCCTATTTGACCACTTACTACATAAGTTGTAATTATATGCTAGGCATCATTAAAATGTTTGTTGCATGATGTCATGCTTAAAATATGATATGAATAATGTATATTTTTCACAATTTCATTACTTTTACCATCTATGTTAGATGTTCTTAGTCCTAGGGTGTACACTTGATTTAACCTTTTTGGGAATAAGCAAATGTAATTCCTATGTTTGGTTAAAGGGTTGAGATGTCTAAATTAATTAAATAAATTGTATTCATTAACCTACTAATTTATGAATGATTTTGTCCTTGTTTGACTTTCCAATAATAATAAAAAATAGGGTTAAATATATACTTAACTAAATATAGACTATCACAGATGATTTCGGTTTTAAATATTGCGATATGAGTAGTTATGAGTGTCATAAGTAGGAATATGATATTTGTTTATTCACTTGATAGTAGTTCCTAGTTTTGATAGTACCACCATCCATGTGTAGTGTCGACAATGTGGTGCTAATGTCCTCTTTACAGGACTATTTTTATTTTTGGGGAGCACTTGTGCCTATGTCTATGTGTTATGTTCCTCTAATATTGAAGCCTATAACTATATATTGTACTTGGAAATATTGTTTTTGTGTTTAAACCCTAGTTATATTTTCAATTTTGATATGAGAAAGAATTTGAGTTTGTTATTAAGATGTATTGGACATCCTCAACACCCTATTGTGTATAGAGTTGACTACATATTAATACTCTGAAGAGGAATCAAGTCTGATGTAGTTCTCCCACCCAGTGTTTAATGTATGTGCAAGTGAATGCTAGAATGAGAGTGGCCTTAGATGCCTTGAGTGTGTTTGAGCCTTAGAATCCTTAAAAAATGGACTTAAGGTTGTTTTATATGGTAGTATGTATAAAATATTATAGAATATGGATAATGTACCTTGATGTTTCACAACTTTATCTTAGGTTTGAATAGGTTTTGAATTTATTCTCCACATAGTGAATAGAGGTGGATTAGACTTGCATTTATAGGGTCGTATTTCTTGCGTGGATAAGAAAATGAGCTTAGGATGACCTTAGAAGGGGCACACATTTGAAAAAGTATCTTTTGGGAAGAGTTGGGGATAAGGATAGTAATGCCCAATTGGGGACACTAGCTCTATGTGGTTGTATTGTCCCAAATGTGGTGCTAATGTCCTTTTGGCATACTTCTAAGAAAGTTGGATTGGGGTCAGAGATGATAGTTTAGGGACTATGTCTTGACTAGTTTTAAGTGAACAAGGTCTGTTGAATGGTTGGAAATGCATGTTTAAGGCTCTAGAATAGGTCTATGGCAAGCCTAGGGATAAGGTAACTCAAATGACACTCTTAACATCTCATTACCAATTTTAGGTGATTAAAATTGACCCTCATTTATGATAGTAATGTATCAAAGTGAAATGACTAGTATAAATGAAAAATAAGTGTACCTAGACTTACTTTGGAAGTGAATCCCATGTATCTGAGTTTGAATATGAGAATCTAGGTCTGCGTATATGAAACATGATTCAAAGTAATGTCTTATAATGAAACATGTAAAAATTAGTCCTTACTAATGAGATAATCAAAAGTAAAAGACTATGCTGAAATGAAATAACTGAGTAAAAAGAGAGGAAAGAATGAATACACCTTATTGGGTACGCAAACTAATGTATGAACATGGTGAAAACCTATGTGTGTATGAATGTGCATAATGATCATATAATTAAATAAATTGAATAAGTTGATGGCTTTCTCAATTATCATATGGGTGGCCTAATAACTTAATCCAATTTTGACTCCATCATTACCAACCTCTATTTGGTGGATCCTGATCTTTGTGAATAGATTGGATAAGATTGTATGTGTGTCAAACCCTCTCATGTAGGTGGCTCAATAACTCAAGTAAGATATGAATCCATCATTTCCCCTATGTGAAGTATATGCATTTATAATTATACTTTGTAAAGCGATACAAGTATCTAATTGAGGAATCTAACTATGTATTTAGCTTCACAACCATTCGGGTATATTAGGCGGCTTTGGGCCACTCAAAAATGCCAACCACTATAGATGAAGTAAGGCATAAATTTGGTGACAAATTTTAATGTGATATCAAGTATATATAACTTAGATAATGACAGGTATTTTTTCATTACATTTGATCAACCTATTTGAAGCTGATTTTATGGAAACTATGTGTTACACACATCCCAATCTCATATCTAAGTATATTAAATCTGAATCAAGTATGTAAAAGTTGAATCTATGTAACTGATCTAAATGTATGAGTGATCATGTTGCACATGATGCCCTCAAATATGAGTAATTGGTATGAATCTGAATTGAAATGAATGAATCTGAGATAAATCTAAGCATAACTATCAAACATGTGATTGTATTTATTCAAATATGTACTATACCTTATGTACTAGTCTAAATGATCTGGACTATCCAAAATTTGGGGCTACTAGATAGTATTACCTTGTAGTGGATAGTAGTTCCCTATGACACTATTGTCCCAATATGGGTTTTAATGATTACCTAGTTTGATCTCTATGTGGTCTAGATTGATTATTAAACCTATGTTTTGTTCTCTATCTACACTAAGTTTGATCTCTATAACTGAGAATTTGTGTTGAAATGTATTTGTGAAAAACAAAATAGGATCCTGATCTCTATGACAATCCCTATAAATTCCCTTCGCTTTGAGGGTAGTTATGAAATATGTGGAAGAATTACCCTCTAAAGAAGTAGCTATGTAATATGTGTTAGATGGAGCCCTCTAAAAAAGTATATCTGTAATATGTGTTAGATAAATCATGAAATTCTAATATAATTTATAAATATAACATCATAATGTAAATGTATTTGAGCTATAGTAGCAAATGTAAGATGTATGTTGTAATCTAACATTAGACAAGGGTGTCAAGATAGATGTAAGCAATGTATAACAACAATAAAATTTGAGTAAATACCTAGGGGATGAGGCATAATGTCCATCAAGACTCTCAAGTAGGATAGGTAGATGCATGAGGTCCTTCATGGCATCAAAAATTGGTGTGTGTGTGTGTAACAAGAAAATACAAGTGTCATGGTGTAAAAACATACAAAGAAGCAAACATACAAGCACATGAAGCATGCAAAAAGTAGGTCAAGGGGACACAATACAAGGTCCATGGGCACATGTCACTAAATTTTATAATTAAGACATAAAAGGACATGTTAAAATGTCCACATACACAAACAATAAACAATTTTATGTAGAGCCATAGAGAAAACATGTTCAAATATCCACATATAGAAGCATGAAAAATCACACACAAGGGACATGGCACATGTCTAATGCATACAAATAGATAAGTGGCATAAAATCCAAGGAACAATGGCATATTCAAATACCCTCAAAGATGTAAGAAGCATAGTAACACAATCAAGTCTAATTTAGGAACTATAAATGAAAGCATGTATAACTATGTAATACAAAAATATGTAAATGTTATGGTGCATATATACTGAAGCTAACTAGTGATAGTCAACAAAAAATCTGAGCAATGAATAACAATGATCAATATTAAGATAAAACAATGTATAACTAGAATGTATAGTATGTAAAGATAAAACCTGGTTGTAGAAACTATGTAGAAGATGCCCCTAAGTTGGCAGATGTATCAATATATAAACCTGGATTGGTGTTAATGTCCCAAATGGGTATATAATAGATTATTTAGATTAGTGTAGTGGATTGGAGTCCTATCTAAAATCTGCAATCACTCAATAATAATAAGTGAAGCATATGTGTATGATAAAACTAACTACACTAAGATAACTAGCCATATGAAATATCTGATAAGTAATAAAAATGTAAACAAAGTAATGCATACAATCTATAATTTTTTTAGATTTTTTAAATATTTGAATGTTTTTGTATTTTGACATATTATATTATTTTTGTGTTTTCTGAGTATAAGCTATGTATAATAATATGAAAGTAAAATATGTATGAGTGTGAGGCAGAAGGAATTATGTACAATGGTAGGAACCATGCTAACCTATGAGTCTCATGGGAGACTCACCATCACTATGACTTGTGTTGAAGAGTGGAATAGTATTTATGTGTGCAGTGTAAAAGGGTAACTATGAGCCCATGATATAGTGTGTTGCAGAATTTGAACTTGAATCTACCTGAGTAATGATGGTATGATGTTGTGTCATTGATTGTGATGCCTTATGAATTGTAGGGGTCTTAAGGACCTATTTGGTAGATGCAAAAGCTATAAGTGATGTAGTTTCCCTATCTTGAGAACCTCTAGACCCCAATATAATTTATCTCAGTGTGAATTACATAGAGGGAGGTCTTCTACATTTTATAACATATCTTTGATGGAATGATCTCTCTAGTAATGGTCTCTAGGGGAGAGTATGCATGTGTGTAGACACTTTAGAAGTAGACCTAGACTGATTTGAGGATTATATTGAGCACTATGATGTATAAATATGATCTTTACTCTCTAATAAAATGGATAGCCATGCAGTATATGGTAGTGGAATTAGAACTATAACTGGTGTGGATGCTAGAAGTGTGACTAGAATCTATGATAAAACTACCTGTAAGATAGGAAGAGGATACTCATATGGGACAACCTCAATCTTAACCACCTAGTTAACATGTATATAATTGAGGCATTGATGTACTATATATGGGATGGCTCTAATATGATGTAACCATGGCCTACCCAATGATATGTCAAATATACCCACACTAGGTACTATTATAAATTGAGTGACTATGTGTTCCAGTCCCACCTATAATGGAAGCACTATCTCATGATAGATCTATGAACATGGCCATGAAACCAATAATAATTATATCTATAGGTAATATATACTACTTTATGTATTCTAAGTGTTTATTGAGTGTCATGGTGCACATACTTATGATTGACCCATTATCAACCATGACACTGTGAATAAGATGGTCATCTATATATGATAGTATGAAGAGTGCATGCAAATATATGTCATCATCCATAATCTCCTGCTTTGAAAATTGGATAAATGATCTAGGTGGTGATTTAGTGTGTTACATGACAATAATATTTTGTAGGGGATGCATCCCCTCTTTAATTACATGATAGGAGGATGGTGGTTGATGAACCTAGTATGTATAATGACCCCCTGATGTGCCCCCTGCCTCATTAGTTGTATGCTTAGGAAAATGATCCAAAAATATCTTAAGTGCTTTTGCCTCTATTTATTTTTTTAGTGCCTCAGTGGGTGTACCCACATCAATAATTTTTTCCTCAATAAGGTTTTGTATATTGTGCTTTAGGCTAATGCATCTATTTGTGGTGTCTCCTAGTGCCCTATGATACTCATAAAATACATTTGAATTGTAACTCTTTGGAAGAGGTCATGTCATATTAAACTATTAAATATGAGTGAGAGATATGACATTGCATTCCATTAGTTGTTGTAAAACTCATGATGGTGACTCTAGTAGATTGGTGAATAATCTACGTTAAGGAGTTGATAAAACCAATCTAGGAGAAGGTTGTGAATTTGAATTGACTATTGTCTTTTGATATGTTTTGTTCTTTGTGGTCCTAACCTTATATGGAGTTTTTTTTGAACTCTTAATAGTTGAACTTGATCCATTGGTGTATTTGAGTTTTTCCATTGCTAAGAGCTTGACCTCTCATTCATTAACTATGTGGCACATATCTATAAATGTGGGAAACTTCTTGAATATGATTACTTCATGAAGTGATGGTAATATAATCCACTTGAATATATATTTAAGCTATCTATTTACCATGAGGATAGTCAATTTTGATAAGATTACCTTGTATCATAAGACTTAATCAACTATTAGCTCATTTGAACTTTGTTTTATCTATGCCACTTGTGAATATGATATCTTGTCACTGATGTTGATAAAGAAGTTTGGTAGGAACATATCTGATAAAGGATTGAATGCCATGATAGATTGGTTAGGAAAATCATGGAACCACTATAGGGGATAATCCTTGAGATTGCATGGAAATAACTTCATAATAAGCCAATCATTGGACACATAGTCCAAGAATGCTACATGAAAGGATATAAGGTGATGCTCTAGGTCACCCTTGCCATCATATAATGTGAGCTTTGGTGCTATGAAACTAGATGGAAAAGGAGTTTCCACAATGTGATGTGCCAATGGTGTATAGAATAGAATGTTTGAATCTAAGGCATGTGAAGGATTAACTGCTCCTTGATCAATATGTAACACCTTAGATTGTAGAGAAAGAACCTATTGAATAAGGGATTTTACATTGAGAGGAGAATAACTATCCATAAATGGAGTAGTTTTCAATGATGGTAAAATAATGATATTTGTTTATGTTATTTGAGTTGGTTGAGTGTACACCACTAAAGGTATAACAATATCATTAAATGGAGGGGTTGAAAATTGATCATTATTGTTTTATTCTTGAGTTCCTCTTGAAGGATGCTCATGAAATCATCTTGTATATATTTATGTTTGGAAAAAAAGTCTTGAAATTGATGTTTGGATAAATTTTGACATTGTAGGTTGAAGGTAGGAAAACAAGTTTTGTATATTTTATACCTTTTAAGAATAGTAATCTATGAAAGTTTTCAAAAATTAAGTATTGTAGTAAATTATAATATTTTTGAAAGTTGAGATTTGAGTATATAGAAAAAGTATACAAACCCTAAGTGTGTATAGGGTTAAGATTTTGGAAGCTAGGGTTTCTTTGCAACAATATAAATTAGATGTAAAATAAATTAAAACCCTAATGTAAAATTTAATTTTATTTAACTAGGTTGTCTAAATAAAATCAAAAAATTAGAAGTATTCAACCCACAATTTATTTCATAAAAATATGAATTAAATGGAAGCTAGGGTTTTATGCAATGCTTGAAGTAAGAAGGGTTGACCAAATGATTTAAATTTTTTGGTAATAAGCAAGTGTAATTGCTATGTTTGGTTAAAGGGTTGAGATGTCTAAATCAGTTAAATAAATTGAAATAATTAAAATACTAATTTTAAAATGATTTTGACCTTGTTTGACTTTCTATTTTACTAAATTTGGGAAACTAGTAGATAATTTCCTAATTAGTAAAAGGGGTCTGGATTATGGGGAAAATTAGTAAATAGATGTACCTTAATTAACCTACTAATTTATTGAATCTAGAAGTGCTTAGTTGATTTCTAAAAATAGTAAACAAAAGGGAAGATAGTAAAACTTAGTTGGTTTTGGATTGAGATGGAAGAATAAAAAATTGATATTTGTTGACTTAACTAGGCAAACTACTAGAAATAGGACCTAGAAGTTTGTTTTCTACCTAGATAGTAGCACCAAAAATTAGACACTTTAGGGTGAAACACTATAGTCATATTTTTGGCACTATAGTACTTTTGATCCACTTTTTTTTATCTTTTTGGGTTCTATCCCTTAGCTCTAGGAGACCCTGCATATTAGATTTTAGCTTTTGTAAGTCACCGAGTCTCACTGGGGGTCCTTTTCCATCTTCAGTACCTGTACTTGTCTATGCACATATAAACAAAAAAATAGATGAAATTTCAAAGGGGGAAAAACTAGGTTAGAAAAAGAATGATCACACAATATAGAACCCCTATTGTTTTAAATATTGCCTATATTAACCCTCAAGCTAGGGTCTTAGATCTGATGTAGTTCTACCTTAGGGAATGTGCCTAGTTAAGACACATAATTGATGCAAGAATGCAATTTGCTTAGGTGCTTCCTTGATCAAGCATGCAAATATATGTGTGATGTAGATAAGTTGAGATATACTATTGACTAATTTTTATTATGTCTAATATGCCAAAATAGCAAGTGTTAGATATAAAATTCCTTGTAAAGTCCTTTATATACGAGACTCATTATTTTGAATTTGAGATCTTTATCCACATTTGGATGACATTAGGAAAATTAATAATGAAGCAAATAAAGGGGCTAGGACCCATCTAGTAGAGAAAACTAACCGTTGGGGTTCATATTGACCTTGGATAATAGCACTAGAAACTGGACACCTTGGGTTTTAGTACTATAGTCTAGTTTACAGTGCTATTGTCTAAGGGGTTTGGGACCTAGGGGGATGGGTCAAGGTCTACAAGAGGTCTCTAGGCGTAAAAGGGTCAAACCTAGTAAGCTACAAATGACTAAGATTTAGCAAAGAGATGTCTAAGGAATATAGTGAAGCTAGGATAAGATAGATAAAAGGACCTGGCTAAATGTGAATAAAGCTCATATTATCCAGTCAGAGTCTCCTATGAAATGACTATGAAAAGACATAATATGTGTGTTTTCTTGACCAATTTAGGGTGATTACATTTTTCCCCTTTTATTCTAGTGATGTAATGAAATGAATTACTATAGTGAAGAAAGAAAGAAGATGTGTGCTTGGACTTACCTATGTAGAGATAAGTGTGCTAAAAAGATTCAACTTCTTGGGTAGGGAAGTGGATTGAAGAAATGAAATAGTGCTTGGAGAAAAATAAGGAATATATGTAATAGATGCCCCCTGTATGTCAGGATCTAGAAGCACACAATTGATTACCTTTGTATAAGCAACTAAACATGGAATTTAACCAAAATGCACAAGTAACTAGAATTCAAAAATAACACAAAATATGAGAGACAATACCCAATTGTATTAATACTCTTCCAGAAGGAAATACAACAAAGAAGATGTCATAGTCTTCTTCCTTACACACCTCTAGGGCTCCCACACCTCTAGGGCATAAATAGTAAATCTCTTCAAGAGTTCACTCTCTCCATCACGGTCCCAACACACAACTCAAACACAGAGTTGGTGTTCACCTCCAACCAGTCAGTATCCACTACTGCCAGTACCACTAGTTAGTATCACTAATGCCAGTACACAAGTACTCAAAGTACTTCAAGTAGATCTCCCATGAAATTGCAATAGCCTGCAACTCAAATGATCTTACTTTAGAAGGATCTACCTTGCCTTACTTTATTGCTCTCCGATTGAGTACACACTGTACTCCAAGTAGATCTCCCCTGATCTTGCTACCTATTATGTTGTGATCTCCCTGGTCTTGCTGCCACCTAAAAATCAACTTGGTTTTGCAAAATCTACAAACCTAGATCAAACACACACAAACACCTGTAGATCAATGATCTTACTTACCATGCAGATCTCCAAACCTGGCCTTGCACAGCTGCTGACCAAGATCATACATACATGAAGAACCCTTCTGATTCTCCAAACTAGCACCCACACTTGGCACTGCTATGGAACTAGGAGGAACACACCATACTCTCTTCATTCTGAAGAAGCTAATCTTTGCTTTCTTACTCTCTAGCACACTTTACAATACATCCCACGAGTCTATTATATAGATCCCATGCAAACAATAATTAGACATCTAATTACAATAATTAGATCCATAGCTCAAGACTATAATTGGCCTTTTACATGCAAACAACTAGTTCGTTAACTAACTATTCATGCAACTGATAATTTCATAACCGCATAGGCGACCGATGTTGGTCCTTGTCTGCCTAGAGGTGACCGATGTTGGCTGACTCCTAACTGATGTCGGTTGCTTCCTGTCCACCACTGACCAATGTCGGTTGGCCTAACTGATGTCGGTGACTATGACACTCAACAACCTCCTCCCCTATTTGCATTAGTGAAGCTTTTAGCTCCACAACCTAACAATCTCCCACTTGGAGATAAATAGCTACACTGTACCTATACCTGCACCCTATCTAATTTGTTTCCTAGCTTGTATCCCTCTTCAAGCTCAACCTTGAAGACCAACCACCACAAAACCTATGGTGCACCTCCTGTCATCCAAGTAACTTGCCACATCCGCATCTACAAACACATGTAGCATGTCGACCTACTACTGGTCCCTCTCAGATACCTGAGAATCCACTAAACTACCCTCCAATGCTTCTTTCCTAGATTGGCTACAAACTTTTTGATAGCTCCCACTGCATGGGCAAACCCAAGTCCAGTACACATGTACTTAACCTCATCATGTGAATCAAGACACTGTTCATAAAACTATCCAACCCATCGGCGTGCTGACCAGTATCACACAATCATCTGAAGACAAAATCAACCTGTGATCTTCCATGTCTCTAGAACACACTTATGCCAAAGAATTTTGCTACTCAAAATTCCTCATGACATACCACTGAACTAACTTTACCTTTAGCTCAGTAACCCTGCATGTGTGACCCTGCATTAAGCAAACACACAACATACAATAACAAGATGATGTTAAAATCATCACCCAACCTGGTAAAGAAACACAATGGTTATAATGACTTTGACTAAAGCCATGCTTTGTCATCCACCTGTCAAACCTCCATTGTCATGCAGCTTCCTCAAGACCATATGACCTGGCCTTCCATCTCATGTGTCCATTCTCTCTATTCTTTAACTAAGGTATCCATTCATCTTTCAATGCTTTCATATCGGCTGGCAACCCTACCAAATCTCCCATTTGGCTCTACATCCTAGGAATCAAATTCCTCATTCATGCCATGCTCCCACTGTTTCCTAGATCCTTCCTGCTTTGTAGTGAGCAATGAGTATAAAGAAGAGGAATAATGAATTTGAGGCTTACTTACCCTTTTAGTCCTCCATATGGGTGTTTGAGACTCCTTGACAGCTTGCTGTCCACCCAAAATCCATTTCAGTGACCGACCTCAGTCACCACACAGTCTGCATCTAACCGACATCAGTTCCATGTGACTATCCTGACTACCAACACTGGTTTTCCTGACTGACGTCGGTGTCTACCTATCACCGACATCGGTCCTCCTGATCAATGTCAGTCTTACATGTCACTGATGTTGGTCCTCCTGAATGACGTCAGTCTTACCCTGCCTGACACCACTGGCTCTGGTTTGCACATGATTGACATCGGCACCTGTCTATTCGAAGTCAGTTCCTCCTGACTGATGTTGGTACCTATGTTCTCCTGTGAGTGATGACTTTTTACCCGTGAGCTCTCTTTGGATCAAAACCCTGTCCAAACTACTCTACTCAGAGTTACTCAGTCCCATCTACTGATCTATGTCCATCATCTCCTCCATAAACACCAAGGCTTTCCAGTTCTTAAGTTTGTCAAATACATCTGACCTCCTCTTAAGAACATGCATCTCCTTCTTGCTCTTGTGACCAAGCCTACAAAGCCACATCTTTGCAATAGAAGAAGAATCAGTAATATAAACAAGTAGATAAAGAGTACCTACTTTCTTACCACTAGCTAATTCAAGTGCATCCACTGTGAGAGTTTTTGTACATTTCTCATCACCCAACTTTCCTAAAGAAATTAGCCACATCTTCAAGACTGGGACCTGCATGACCTTCTTCAACACCCATGTGTTGGCCGCTTGCAATTTTAGCTTCACTTCCCCTTTGCCAATACTTTGACAAGGCACACCAGCCCCTAAATAAATCTTTCTAAAGTCTCCAAGGACCTTAACATGGAAAAATACTCTATTTTGGGCTGCATGGAAAGAGGCAACAGAATCTATAAAACAAGATTCTAATTTATCCAAGGAACATACTAGAGCATCCTGTGTAACAACACTTGCAACATCTGCTTCTTCAGTTCCTTCATGTTGATCTTCTACCAACCAACAATATTTCTTTACCTGCTCTTTCTTTCCATAACATTGTAATTGACCATTCATGCTTTTCAATTCCTCCATTCTTAGCTTACTCTCTTATGCCATTGCTATACTCCCACTCAATTAGAAACCCCTGAGAGTATCTTGTAATCAAACACAAACTTGCTCCCTACAACCTTAGCTTCGATACCACTTTATCAGGATCTGGAAGCACACAATTGATTACCTTTGTATAAGCAACTAAGCATAGAATTTAACTAGAATGCACAAGTAACTAGAATTTAGAAATAACACATAATATGAGAAATAATACCCAATTGTATTAATACTCTTCTAGAAGGAAATACAACAAAGAAGATGCCACAGTCTTCTTCCTTACACACCTCTAGGGCTCCCACACCTCTAGGTCATAAATATTAAATCTCTTCAAGAGCTCACTCTCTCAATCACAGTCCCAACACACAACTCAAACATAGAGTTGGTGTTCACCTCCAACCAGTCAGTATCCACTACTGCCAATACCACTAGTCAGTATCACTATTGCCAGTACACAAGTACTCAAATTACTTCAAGTAGATCTCCCATGAACTTGCAACAACCTGAAACTCAAATGATCTTACTTTGGAAGGATCTACCTTTCCTTCCTCTATTTCTCTCCAATCGAGTACACACTGTACTCCAAGTAGATCTCCCCTGATCTTGCTACCTGTTGTGTTGTGATCTCCTTGATCTTGCTGTCACTTAAAAATCAACTTGGTTTTACAACACCTGCAAACCTAGATCAAACACACACAAATACCTACATATCAATGATCTTACTTACCTGGCCTTACACACTTGCTGATCAAGATCATACATACATGAAGAACCCTTCTGATTCTCAAAATCAGCACCCACACTTGGCACTACTGTGGAACTAGGAGGAACACACCATGCTCTCTTCACTTTGAAGGAGCTAATCTTTGCTCTCTTACTCTCTAGCACACTTTACAATACAGCCCATGAGTTTATTATATAGATCCCATGCAAATAATAATTAGACATCTAATTACAATAATTAGATCTGCAACTCAAGACTATAATTGGCCTTTTACATGCAAACAATCGATTTGTTAACTAACTATTCGTGCAATCGACAGTTTCAAAACCACATAGGTGATCGACCTCAGTCCCTATCTGCCTAGAGGTGATCAATGTCGGCTGACTCCTGACCAATGTCAATTGCTTCTTATCCACCACTGACTAACGTCGATCAGCCTAATCGATGTCGGTGACTGTGACACTCAGTAACCTCCTCCCCTGTTTGCATCAGTGAAGCTTTTAGCTCCACAACCTAACACTGTACTGATCTTGAAAAGTGCCTAGAAAAGAGGAGGAATCCCTATAATATATCTCCCTTATACTAAATCTAAATAGTGCCTAAAAAGAGAAAGAAACCCTATAATAGATGCCCCTATACTAAATCTAAATAATCTAAACTAGATTTGAGAAGTACTTAGAGGTCCAAAACTAATGTTTGTCCTCTATCCCACACAAACTCCTAGGTCTAAGTAAAATTACGGAACAATCACTATAAATGACTATATGGTCCATCTTGGTGACAACCTAAATAATGCCTAGGTGTATACTAAAATGCTGGTAAATGTGTAAGAAGAAAATGGCATGTCCTACCATCTCAATCTGTACAATCCTAAAAGATGAAGGACATGAACATCTGTGCCATGCCCCTAAATCTAGTATGTGAGTGATGTGTCTAATAATCTAGAAATTTGTATATCTATAAATTGAAGGTGTATCCCTCTAAATGTCTTTCATAATGTTGAGTAAGCCAATGTAGTCTAAATCAATATATAATTTGACCAATTTGAGTTGAGTAATGCTAAGTGACCCCTAGAGTCTGAACCATTTGTGAAATCTTTGACCAATCTAAGCTGAGTAATACTAAGTGACCCCTAGAGTCTTAACCACTTGTGAAATCTTTAACTGATCTAAGCTAAGTAATGCTAAGTGACCCCTAGAGTCTAAAACACTTATGAAATCTTTGACTGATTTGAGTTGAGTAATGCTAAGTGACCCCTGGAGTCTGAACCACTTATGAAATCTTTGACTAATCTAAACTGAGTAATGCTAAGTAACCCTTGGAGTCTAAACCACTTGTGAAATCTTAACCAATGTGAAGTACGTAATGCTTGTTAGTCTAAATATTGAAGGTGTAAAAACCATGCTAAGTGACACATGTAGGTTGAATCACTATATGTTTCAATTATTCTAAGTTGAATCTAAATTTTGACTGATAAAAGTGTGAGAACCATGGTGTACTAGATAGGTATGTTGGATAAACTATGGGAATAGGGATAGTATGAATGATGCCCCCCTTTTAGGAAAGGGATGAGATCCATGATAGAGGAGGTTGAGCCAAAAGTAAGGACTAGTGGTGGAACGTATAGAAATGTGGTTGGCATGTATTTTGAATAAATTGAAGGTTCATTGTTTGAATTGATGACATTGAATTACTGGGAGTGAAAGGTATCTTTGGTTGATTAGGATCAAAATTGGCATCTAGGTTTTAGGAGTTATATAGGAGCTATTGTGCTCTAGTAGGTAAAGTAAGTATGAATAGGTTGGATGGAATTAAAGATTGATTGGTTGAATAGATGAGGTTATTTTGAATGGTTCAAGTGGGTGTCTGATTTATAAGGACTAATTTGAGTATAAATAGGTGTAGAGATGTGTGTGTTATAGTAGGTAAATAATGTAGTAAGAGAGTGAGTCCTACTTTATTGTAAAGGTATTAGTGTTATGAGTCTGAAGAATAAAATGATTTGCAAAATGGAGCTATAGAGCTCAAGCTATGGGCAAAATAGAATGTTGTTTTTTGTTTAGAAAGGGGTTTGATATAAGAAGGATTTGACTAATTCATGATTCATTTGTTCATTACATAGTTGGAATTTGGAGTTATAGAGTGAGAGGATGTCAAGGAGATGAGTTTCCATCATGACTCATTATGAGCAACTAGTTGTGTAGATTCAAGCTAGCAAGGTAGTTTCCCTAGTGAGCAATGACAATCCTTTGATTTTTGTATGTTTGTAGGGATTGATTTTTGCCAATTTTTAGCTATTTTGAGCCATTTTAAGCAGTTTTGAAAAATGGTTGACTAGTTCCAATGCAAATGTCCTAGGTTCAATGCTACTATCCTAGATTCAACACTATTATCCAAGTTCTGGCACTATTGTCCAGTGCTAGTGTCCTTTTGCAATGCTAGTGTCTACTGTGGGTGAATTTTTCAATTTATAAGTTGTTCCTACTTTTCTATTTCTTAGGTGTTTGTCCTTGGCATGGTTTTCTGACATATAGTCAATTTTTTGGTGTTTTTTAGGGCAAGGTACATATATGAGAGTTTCATTAAGGCCAAGTTATAGAGACTCTAAGACTGCTACCTTTGCCAGCTAATGAGAGGGTTGTGATGGATAAAGATAGACTAGGATACATATATTACCTTGGTATAGTGCAGTGGGATAGATATTTGATCACTACCTTATGTGATAAGTGGAACACTAATACATGCACATTCTAGCTTTATATAAGGGAGATTACTATGACTTTAGAGGATGTGTATCAGATTTTAAATTTATTAATCAGTGGGTGGTGAGTGTCACTATAAGATGACATAGGTGCGGATGCCATTGATTGAGCATCAAGATATTTTTCAAGAGCACCTATAGGAGTATAATGTAGGGGTAGTAAGAGTAATATTTTACTATCGATTATTATGTAGTTGAGTGTTCTACAATTTTGGAAGTGGTTAGTTGTCTTATTATCATTTTTTATTATTGTGGATGGTAGTAGAGTATCTATTGCTTATAAGATACATAAAGTGGTTCAAAGTATTGAGATGTATAGTACCATGTTTTCATAGGGGAGGACCATGCTTGCTCATTTGTATAAAGATTTTTATATATTTATGTAGGATTTTTTAAATAGTGGTGTGGGTGTAATAACTTTGTTGTATTACTGGGCTTATTAGCATATAGCAATTTTATGGTAGATTATATTTTTGAGGGTAAGTTGGGCATATCCATAGCCAGTTTGTGAGTGTTGGACAAGTGAGTTGGCTATCTGTCCCCCTGGGATGGACCACTGTAGGTGGTTTCTAGATAGATTGGTGGCTGATAACATTAGATGGAGGCCCTATAGAGGATTTCCTAGATGGTTAGAGGATGGAAAGTAGCTTTAGATCATGACAGTGAGTTATTGGTTACATGATCATTGGTCTGGAATTTATGAGCACTTTCAGTATGAGCATATGACTAGGTAGTTTGGAGTTTGACAAGATGTTCTTCTTATAGCATGGATATGGTTGAGGAGTGCACAAGTACTAATGAGAGTGGGAGCTCATCCTAGACCAACTAATGAGGATTTGGCACCATTTCCATTGGATGTATGAGATGAGGTTATAGATATCCTAATGTAGATGATGTGGGATAAATTGAGGGCTACATGGTGTGGTGGTTAAGGCATTGATGGGCTCCACTATATCTAGTTGGTGTGCAAGATATTCTTAGTAACTTGAGCCAATTCAAAGGGTGATAGGTGAGTGGTTGTAATGTGGCATATTACATTATATGCATGCTCTATTGTTTTAGATTAAGGTAAAAATAGGTTTTGAAGGGACCCCGAAACCCTGAAACAAAGATAGAAAGATGAAGCATTTACGCCCACAGGCAAAACCTAAAACCTAGTTCAAAGAAGTATCAAAATCAGGTTTTATATGGACCTGAAGCCACCAGAAAGATCACAAGTCATAACCCAGGTTTTACAAAGACCTGGCTACTCCATAGTCAAAAGATTACAAAAAACCAAGAAACAAGACTAGATAACACGACCAACTAAAAGAACCAGGCTATTCTTCCAGTTCCAAAATCATTTTCACTGCTTCCTTACCTTTCACATCAGTGTCTTGAATGGTAGTAGCTGCTGACATGGCTCCCTCTTGCATAGCTTTCTTTCTTGAGCTCTGTCTAGTCCTCTTGCTAGGCCCCTCCAAGGATTTGATCTCCTCATTAGCTCTTTTTCCAATATTAACAGCTGTAACACATATGTTAGATGTAAGCTCCTCCATCTTCATTTTGCTTTCCTTGATGAGTTCCCTTAGGTTGTTCTCATAGTCTTTGATTTTGATGGGAATGTCTCTCATCTATTTTTCCATGTTATTGATTTTGTTCCAAATTGTCTTCTGGTTGTCTTCCATTATTTCCATTTTCCTTTTGAGATCCATTATATCCTTATACATCCATGAATCGAGTTGGAGGATAGCATCTACTTTGCAATTAACCCATCTCGTAGGTGTGTGCCTTCCATCATTCTGCCTTTTGTCACTCCACTCTTCTGTGTTCTTATTAGGGTTGTTCCTACCTTCTTTAATGTGGTCCTCTCTTCCCTTTCAATTTTGCTCCTTAGTTTCAGCTTGAGCTCCCAAGTCCATTTCTTGGTTGTTGGCCTGAACTATCTTTTCCCTCTCATTTATCAAAACAGGGTCCTCAATAGGATCATCTAGGACTTTATCATCCTCAAACACTTGCTCATTTTCCTTAGAGTCATGTTCACTATTTTCAGACTTCTCCTCTATGTTGACTCCTTCTTTCTCATTCTTCTCTTAAACTTCTTCTTCCTCACTAGAACTTGAATTCCTGCTTTCTGTTCCTCCCTCTTCCTCCAAGCTTTCCTCCTCAGAATTATCAGTACTCTCCCACTCTGTATCCTTGTCAACATTCTGATTCTTGACACTGGGGGGCTTGATTTTATCTTTTTCTTTCCCTTTAACAATTTCACTCTTGTTACTCTGTGAATCCTTGTTTTTCCCCAAATAAGGGTTCATAACAATGGCCTTGTTCTTGCAATAGCCTTCAATTATCAGAATTAATCCTTCATGCAAAATAAGACACGTTTCCTTCTTCCTGTGAGCGAATAAACTTTGGATCAAAGAGAAGCACAGATAAAAGGGAAAGGAAATTCTTACTTTGTGTCTGAAATGATTTAGGAATACAAAGTGGAATTTGTGGACTCTCTTGCTTCTTCCATTGAGAATGAAATACTCCCGAATATAGCATAAGACATCCCTCCAAATGCCCTTAATCTACTCCAGTTCAAAGAAATCCCCATTCTTTTCCAACTTATGCTCCTCAACGTCTATCTTAGGGAATTTGCAAAAG
The DNA here is from genome assembly GCA_037957365.1 of Torreya grandis. NCBI lineage: Eukaryota > Viridiplantae > Streptophyta > Pinopsida > Cupressales > Taxaceae > Torreya > Torreya grandis. The sequence goes on along the minus strand of JARHVA010002124.1, from coordinate 143,945 downwards.
GCCTCATTTGAAATGTTAGTCTGCTTGGAGAATTTTATTCCTTCCATGGGCAGCCCCGTGACCTCTACTATAAATTCCTCTGTTAGATTCAATGTGATGCCATGCAGAGTGACCCTATCATCAATCCAATTTTTGAAAAAAGCCATTGTAATATGAGGTTTTGAACCATGGAGCCTTTCCATGTAGTTCACAACCTTCCCTCTCTACAGGATCTTCCAAACATCTTGTTTCGCTTTCCACTCTTCGCAATTTTTGGGTTCCTGCTTCCTTGGTTCTCATTTCCTTATGCGAGCCATGTATATTTCCTTTGATACCCAATCACTGTAAGCTAAACAATGATCCCACTTTTTACCAATTTGGTTCAAAGCTCACCTTTTTTTAGGCACGTTCAGGATCCACTTCACATTCTTGAGAACATTTCTTTTTAATGATTGTAAACCTTTCTCCGCGAATCCACTCCTCCAAATCATTAGTTTTCTATTCCAAGTTGATCTTTCCCTCCTTTGCATGAATTGCATCATGATGAATGAGCACTCTAAGATCCACATTATTATTTAATGTTTCCTACCACCTCACTTTGTGTCCTGTTCAGACTGCATAATTTGCTATCCAGTCAGCAACTCCGTTAGCTTCACGGTAGGTGTGGGTAATAGTTACTTTTTCAAATTTTTTGATTAAAGTTTTCATCTCCATCACCATAGCCTCTATAGTCCATGACATAGAATTTTTATTTATTAGAATATTTATGATATTTGAGGAGTCCCCTTCCAGCCATAATTTAGAATATCTCGAATCCACAGCTAGTTTGATGGTTTAAAGGGCAACAGAAGCTTCAGCTATATGACAATTCGACTTTCCAATGGGGATTGCAACAGAATCGATTACATTTCCCATATGGTTTCTCAAGACTCCTCTGTATCCTGCATTCCCCAGGTTCCCTTTATCATCTCCATTAAAGTTTCCTTTAATCCACCCTTGAGGGGGGACATTCCAAGTAACACCTAGTCTAGGATTTTTAGGTTTACCATTAGAATTTTCCATTCTTAAGGGATTATCCACTTGAAAGGTTGGATTTGGATTCCTTTGCAATGAGAAATTCTCCTTGATAGCTCTAATGATGTTCTGCCCCACCACCCATCTGGGAAGTTCTTTACTTCTAAAAATTTGGTTATTTCTTTCCTTCCATATTCCCCACCAAATATGGGGAAGAGTTAGTTTCCATAAAAATATAACTTCAGGATTCTTGGAGGGACAATACCAACTTATGAAAGATAGTTCCACATTTTTGTGGTGAATCCAAGCTATACCCCACAGATTGAGGATTTCTTTCCAAACTTGCTATGTAAAAGAATAGTTCACAAACAAGTGATCTCTATCTTCAAAGCCCCTCTTACAAAGAATACACCTATTCACAACATATATTCCTCTTTTCTGTAAATTGTCCAGAGTCAAGATTTTATTTTGGAGGAGGGTCCAGAAGAAGATTTTGATTTTAGGGATGAGCCCCTTTATCCAGGCATTCATCCACAAAGGTTTGTTGCCATTTCCCTTTGAAGTAAAAATGGAAGAAACTTTAAATTGTCCACTAGGCTCATTATGCCAAACAATCTTATCTTCAAGATTAGGGTAGAGAGATATTGAATTTAGGGATATTTGTATATTCTTGAAATCTTGATCAAGATTAGTAAGGTTCACCCAAGAATTGTTCTGCCAGTATTGGTTAACCATTATTCCAAATCTTTGCTTACATCGGTCTATTGCTTCTTTATCTTGGATTTCATCTATCAAAGGTTTTCCTTTTAACCAAACATCCTCCCAAAATTTCACCTTTTTTCCATTGCCAACTTTCCAAGAGCTTCCTTCTTCTAAAACTTGTTTAGTACCCTGAACTGCCCCCCCATATGGTAGATGGATGGGAAACGTTAGGGTAAGAAAAGAAATCAGAGAGGGATTTTGCCTTGAATAAATACATATGCTTCCATATATTGCTCCATTCTTTGTTTTCCTGATAAACCCTCCATCCCTGCTTAGCTAAGAGATCTATGTTCATACTTCTAATTTTCCTTATTCCTAGTCCTCCTTCCCTGATAGGTTTACAAATGTTATCCCAAGCAATTAAAGGCATTCTCCTTTTCTCCTCAGTACCTGTCCAAAGAAAGTTTCTCTAAATTTTTTCAATAGCTTCTGCAAATTTGGTGGGAATTTTGAAAAGACTTAAAGCATAAGTGGGTATGCTTTGAAGACTTGCTTTGAGGAGGGTAAGCTTTCCTGCCTGACTTAGAAATTTTCCTTTCCATCCCGCAAGTTTCTTGCTAAATTTGTTAATAAGTTCTTCCCAAAAAGCTTCAAGAACTTTCATCCCAAGAGGGAGACCCAGGTAAGAGGAGGGGAGAGATCCTATGGAGCATTCAAGGATTTTAGCTATTTTGTTCTGTCTATGACTTGGGGTGTTAGTGAAGAACACTGCACTTTTGTTCCAATTAATCAATTGTCCTGAGGTAGCTAAATATAAATTTATCACTTGTTTCAAGGTTCTTGCTTCTGTGACTTCAGATTGCCCCATGAAAATAGTATCATCAACAAATTGACCACGGGAGCATATTAAAGGATGAGAAGAGGGCTTCAGACCCTTAAATAAACCTTTACGAACTAAGTCCCCTATATATCTTCCCATACTATCAACCATAATTACAAATAGAATAGGGGATATAGGATCCCCTTGTCTCAATCCCCTTGACAGTTTAAAGAAGCGGGAAGAACTCCCATTTACTAGCACTGCAATGGAGGTAGTAGATATCAACTACTTAATAATATCAACCACTCTTTGTTCAAAGCCAAAGGCAATAAGACTATTTGAAAGGAATAACCAGTCCACCCTGTCATATGCTTTAGCAATATCAACTTTCATTATGAACCCCTCATTGTTAGAGATGAACAACAAATGAATATTCTCATGAGCAGTAATTATAGAGTTGAGGATTTGTCTTCCTAAGATGAATCCATTCTGCTGGTAAGCAATAATTGAAGGGATCACTTGAATTAGTCTGGATGTAAAAACTTTGGATATAATCTTATAGAAAGAATTGCACAGACTAATCGGTCTAAACTGATCAGGAGAGTCAGCTCCGATCTTTTTTGGAATTAGACACATAAAAGTGGCATTAACTTCCTTAAGCATCTATTTGGTTCCAAAGAATTCCTTCACCACATTACTTACATCTTTGCTAACAAGTTTCCATATCTTTTGAAAAAAGAACATGGGAAATCCATCTAGTCCAGGTGCTTTATCTCCTCCTAAAGAACTAACTACTTTGAAGATTTCCTCCTCCTTAGGTATTGAGCATAACATTTTATTCTGCTCCTTCAAGACTAAAGGAGGAACCACACGTAGGATATCTGCCTGACTATCCAAATTGATATTTATATCAGCCTTCATCAGGGAGGAGAAAAAGGAAAGCATTTCCTCCTTTATTTCCTTTTCCTCTGACATCTTCTGATCTCCTTTTTTCAAGTATTGTTTATGAGTTTTAGCTCTGTGTTTCAGAGTGGAGAGATGGAATAACTTTGTATTTTTATCTCCTTCTTTCAACCATAACACCCTAGATCTTTGTCTCCAATAGATTTCTTCCTTAGTTATAAGATCTTGATATTGAACCAATTGTTCCCTTTCTTTTGTAAGGAGATCTGAGGTGTATCCGTTTTGCTGAATTTTTTCCTAAATTCTGCTAATTTCCTCCTTGATAGTATTCTTTTTCTCAAAGATATTTCTAAAACAATCCTTATTCCATTTATTAACTTCCTTTTTAATGTTTTTGAGCTTGGATGCAACTCTAAAGAGGGCAGTCCCCTCAATAGGTATATTCCACCATTCTTCCATTTTACTTTCAAACTATGGGTGATGCATCCACATCTTTTCAAATCTAAAAGGATGATTCTTTTTCTGGTTCATTTTGATCGCTGTGAAGAGAAGAGGATAATGATCCGAACCTATTCTATGGCACGCTTCCAACTTACATATGTATTCTTTTGTCTAGTCTGGAGAGATGAGGGCCCTATCCAGCTTGGCCTGTATACAATCATTACCAATTCTCTTATTACTCCATGTAAATTGAATTCCCTGAAGCTCCATATCCATTAGTCCTTCTTTATTTATAAACTCCATGAGATCAAGTCTCCCTTCTAGTTGAATAGTATTACCCCCCTTTTTCCTATTGTTACTTGTGGATTATGTGTAACTAATCAGAGTTTACTGTTATGTACCTAGGTGAGGCAGTGGATGTGCATGGCACATGCTAAATTTAGTGGTGGAGATGATATGTTCTAGGGACTATTATTGAGTCTACACTACATGATCTTACATGGCATTTTCTTGATGATGTTGTGGAGGAGGGTTTGATAGAGAGAGTTACAATTACAATTCATGTTTATGCTCACTTGTTTGACCAAGTTGCTATAGCTATAGCTACCTATGTTAAGGTACCAGGAGAGAGATGAGTTGAGAGATGAGTGAGACTGACATAAGATGCCTCCTCTAGATCATGGAAAGGTGATATCCAAGATTGTGGATGACTATATGGATCTTCAACAGTGACATGCAGATTTGTGTGAGGTGTATAGTCATTTATTAGAGCAAAATACTCAGTGTAAGAGGCATTTAGAAGCTCAAGGAGGTTGAGAGTCATCAAGTGCTAGACATGATTATGGGACCATCACCAGAGGAGAGAGTGAGACTACGAGTGAGGGCATGATCCCTATTTATGATTGATTAACTTTTGAGATTATGTATATGTTTTGAAAAACTATATATATATATATATATATATATATATATATAGTTTTTCAAAACATATACATAATCTCAAAGGTTAATCAATCATAAATAGGGATCATGCCCTCACTCGTAGTCTCACTCTCTCCTCTGGTGATGGTCCCATAATCATGTCTAGCACTTGATGACTCTCAACCTCCTTGAGCTTCTAAATGCCTCTTACATTGAGTATTTTGCTCTAATAAATGACCATACACCTCACACAAATCTACATCTCACTGCTGAAGATCTCTCTATATATATATATATATATAGAGAGAGAGAGAGAGAGGTTAGATTTCAAAACTCATGTTATACTCACATTATGGTTTTTAGATTATACTGGTATTATAATATTTTGATTTGAAATAATTTATTTGATGTTAATTCTAAAGTTTTATATGCTTGGTAAATGGCATTTGGGATATGTGATTTGATTATTTTGGTAAGATGACATTTAGGATATGATTTCGATGTGATTGTTTGATTTATAATTCTTGTTTTTTTGTCATTGGAAAAATTGATTTGGTAAAGTGAATTGGCTTATAAGTAGGATACAAGTAAGGTCTGGATTTTGAGATTGGTAACTTGTTTAGATAAATTGAATTAATTTGACATTAGTAAAGGATTTGGATAAGTTGACTGGTAAGATCTAGATGTTGATAGGTTGGTTCTTGGCTAGGGATTAGGAATGTTAGTTGTTAGTAGGATGGAAAAGTAAGAGAACTGTGTGCGTATTACCTTCCCAAGAATGGATGAAGAATACAAAGGTTAGTTTAGACCTTTGGATCCATCAATACCCTACTAAGTGAATCTATAAAATGATGCTAAAATTACTGTATGTTGTATCACACTCTATTAGAACACTATCTGAATCCTAATGACCAAGTGAACAAGTGCCCATACTGATCATGCTATGTAAAACCCTATCCTAAGGTTGATGTTGAATGTGATGCCCTAACTATAGCTAGTTGTGATAATTCTAAAAAATGTAATCTGATTGGTTTTATTGTTGAAACTATATGTTATAGATAATGCTCATTTGATCTCAAACATAATGGATTGCTGCATGAAATAAGACCTAAAAAGTTTGGCTAGAGTGAATATCTCTCTGAAACTATACTCTATTATCATGACTGTGATGGTGCTAGATAAGTATACAAAATTTCACTGTGTATGCCATAGACTACACTATTATATGTGGGTTACTTGTGTTGTACTAGTTTCCAAACTATCTAAATAGATGGAATAAGAGATCTCCTATGAGATTCTATTGTAAAACCTGCATTGTGCTTATGATGAGTGACTAATGATTCCTATAAAGGAATGTCCTGGGATGAATTAGTCATGGAGGAATGAGGTCTAGGGTTTTGTAATGGAGGAGATCTATGTGCCCCCTGTGTTAATTCTATAATACCATCATCAACACATCTAAAAATGGGATCTTGAAGTCCAAAACAATTATTATCATTATGTCCATAGATATGATGATAATTACAAAATGGCTGATATGGTTGCCTATGTAAAAGATGTGGATATCACCGATGAATAGAAGGTAATGTGATTAACCTCCTATCTAGTAGTGCTAATAATATGATAGATGGGCTATCCCTTTTTGAATCAAATTGTAGTAGTGTTGGTTGGTAATTCTTTGTATTGCATACTATGGGTGGTGTTCTAAAAACTTGTTCTTTGTTCTCAACTATTTGCTTTTTGGGTTGTGGTCTCCGATCTTGTCTAGGACATGGTGGATGTTGAGTAGTAGGAGCTATATCTAAAGATGTTATTATGAAATCTAGAGTAATCTGATTAATTGAATCTACCTCAATCAATCCCAATTTATTTTCCAAATCTGTAACTACGTAACAAAAATATCTAAAACAAGGCTCTATCTAATATATCAAATGCTCGAGGAGAGTTTGGTGAAGGCCCTTGATGAAGATATGCTAAAACTCTAAATCTAATGGTTTGTATATCAATCTTAAAAAATGAGCCTTAAATCTTCAGATGTACTTGCTTAAAAGCTCTAAATAATTTTGATGTAGTGTGGCAAGTTTATCATATGTAACACAAGGGCCCATGTTTATACTATATTTCTTGAGAAAAACCTCCTCTAGATCATCATATGTGTGCAATGAATTGATAGGGAGTAGATGAAAGAACCAATTTTGGGCTTCTCTAATTATTGTTTGCTAAAATAACTTGAGTATAATCAAAGGGCTTGCATGATGTGGTAAAGCCTTTTGAAAGGCCTAAAGATACATGAATAGATCTCCAGTTCCATCAAAGTGAAGAAATGATGGTGTCTAGAAATGGGTAGGCAATATAAATTTTATGAATGTTTTTGAAATATGGTTACCATATAGATCAGTGACATCCATCCAAGATTTATAAGTTTTTTTTTCTAGTGTAAGGAGATATACTTGGTGTTGTAATTCATCAACTACATGCATCAAAGAAAGGATCTCCTAGGATGGTACTTTAGTATCTTAGAGTGGTTCATTTAATCATTGAATTTGATTATTAATTTTAACCATGAAAATACTAAATTTAGCAATGGGATCATAAAGAGATGGTGTCCTCACTTGAACTTTGGGAATAATGGTAGCTTGGATCTTGTGAGAGGGATGTGGGCTACCATTCTCTTTAGGTGATGGGTGAGAATTGAGTTATACTATAGTGAGGGGTGGATTGGGAGATTCATTAGTATCATTATATTTTAGTGAATCACATTCTAAATTAGTATAAGACGTGCTATTGTTATGAACATGTGCATTGTTGGAAATATAATCATTCATAGGTTTAGAATCAAAATTTTGGCATGAATGAGATTTGAGAGAAGGGTTAGAAGCATGAGATGCAATTTCTTCTTCATTATATGCATAGTAGTCATCATTATTCCATGCATTATCACAATATTCATTTTGTTCATTTGAAATTAAAAAAATTGAATCATCATTTGCATATTCATATTCATTTTCATATTCATTTACATGTTCACTATTATATTCATAATCACTTCCATCATTGCTAGGGAGAGGTGAAAGAGAAAGATTTGATTCCTTTTTAATATGTAATAAGTTATCATTGGAATTTGGAATATAATGTGTATTTATGCTATCCATGGATGAATTATATAAATTTTATTCATTTTCAACATGAGAAATAAGAGTAGAAGAGTTCTCATTTGAACATTCTTTTGAAGGAGTAGAGTTGGGAACACATAATGCATCATTTAAACTATGCTTTGGTAATTTGATTCTATTTCATTTATAATATTGTATTTTAAACATAGAAGTAGCAAAAGGTAGAATGCTATTAGGTTCACATGGAAGTGAATCATCACCAATGAGATGTTCATTTGAAAGTGAATGATTATTTTGTGCATTGTGCCTAGGAGAATGAGGTGAAAAGTATTTTTCCCATTTATCAAAATTATTTTCACTAGAAGAAAGAATAAAGGAGATGGGTTTAAGACAAAAAGATTCATCAATTTGTGATTCATCCTCATAATTATGTACATCATCATATCCTTCATTACAACTATAGTCATTATCTTCACTATAAATGAAATCATTTTTTTTTATAGTTTTAGCTAATGTGCAATTTTGCAAATTTGTCCAATCATTGTCATAATTGTAAGAAAATTTGAGAATTTTATCTAAGGGATGAGAACAAGGAATTGCCTTTATGGCCATTTTATCACCAAAGAGAATTTTGAAAAGTACTATGAAGCAAATAAATGCACAAAAAACTACTAACATTGAATTTTGCAAATTACTTTTTCTAACCTAAACAATTTGTAATAAATTCAAATTATTTTTCTAAAAATTCTAAGGGAGGGTAATTTGAGGTTTGAGGACCTAGTTTGGGAATCTAGGGTTTTAGAATTTTTGAAAAAAAATTATGCAATAATTCTAAAATTTATTTGGATAAATAGAATAATTGCACATAAATTTATACAAAATTTTGAATTTTGAAAATTAAATTTTTGCATGAAAAACTACTAATTTTGAAAATTTGAAATAATTTTAACAAAGGTAATTATTTTACAAAAATTCCAAAATAAGTGTCTAAAATTGGCAAGGAGGTAGGTTTGTTACTAGATGATCTAGTTTTGAAATCTAGGGTTTTTGTGAATTTTTGTAATTTTTTCAATAAATTTGTGGTTTTCTAAATTTTAAATTTAGGAAAAAACCAGGAAAATTTGGAAAAAAATCATAAATAAATATCCCTAGGGTTTCTAATATTTTTGTGAAAAAATTCAAAGTAAGTCAGGTTCACCAAATGTTTTATTGAATTTGGGAAACTAGTGGATAATTTCCTAATTAGTAAAAGGGGTCTAGATTATGGGGAAAATTAGTAAATGGGTGTACCTTAATTAACCCAATAATTTATTGAATCTAGAAGTGCTTAGTTAATTTCTAAAAATAGTAAACAAGAGGGAAGATAGTAAAACTTAGCTGGTTCTAGACTGAGATAGAAGAATCAAAGGTTGATATTTGTTGAGCTGACTAGACAGACTACCAAAAATAGGACCCAAAAGTTTGTTTTCTAGCTAGATAATAGAAAAAAAAATTGGAAACTTTAGGGTCCAACACTATAGTCCTATTTTTGATGCTATATTCCTTCTGGTCTTCTTTTTTTGATCTTTCTAGGTTTTGTTCCTCAACTCTGGGAGACCCTACATTTCAGATTTTAGCTCCTAGAAGTCATCAAGTCTCATCGGGGGTCTATTTACATATTAAATACTTGTACTTATCTACCCAAATGGTAACAAAAAAATAGATCAAATTCTAAAGGGGAAAAACTAGGTTAGGGGAAGAATGATTGCACAGTCTAGAACCCCTATTGTTTTGATTGCTACCTGCATTAACCCTTGAGCTAGGGTCTCAGATCCAATGTAGTTATCCCTTAGGGAATGTGCTTAGTCAACACACATGATTGATAAAAGAATGAAATTTTCTTAGGCCCTTCCTTGATCAAGCATGAAAATCTAAGTGTGATGCAGATAAGTTGAGCTATACTATTGACTGATTTCTATTATGTTTAATGTGCCAAAGTAGTAAGTGCTAGATATAAAATGCCTTGTGAAATAATGTATAGATGAGACTCATTATTTTGAATTTGGGAGCATTATAAAATATTTTTCAACATTAGGAAAATTATAAAGAATCAAAGAAAGGGGCTAAGACCCATTTGGTAGAGAAAACTAATCGTTGGGGTTCATATTAACCTTGGACAATAGCATTAGAAATTAAACACCCTAGGTTTTAAAATTATATTCTAGTTTTTGGTGCTATTGTCTAAGTGTTTTGAGACTTAGGGGGATGGGTCAGGGTTGAAAGAGGTCTCTATGCTTGAAAGTGTCAAACTTGGTAAGTTACAAATGATTAGGATTTAGCAAAGTGATGTATAGGGAATATAGTGAAACTAGGATAAGACAGATAAAAAGACCTGGTTAAATATGAATAAAGCTCATATTCTCCAATCAGAGTCACCTATGAAAGGACTATGAAAAGACATAATATGTGTGTTTTCTTGACCAATTTTGCGTGATTAAACTTTCTAATAATAACAATAAATAGGGTTAAATAGAGAATTAGCTAAAAATAGATTGTTGTAGATGATATAGATTTTGAAACTTGAGATCTGAGCAGTTCTGAGTGTTGCAAAGGAGATTCTAATATTCATCTATTTACTTGATAGTATCATCTAGTTTGGATAGTAACACCATCTATGTGTAGTGTCCATAATGTGGCATTGATGTCCTATTTATGGGATTGTTCCTAATTTTGGGGAGCACCTGCACATGTGTTTTATTTCTCTAAGACTTAAGCCTATAGCTATGTATTATACCTATAAATCTTGATTTTGTGTGTAAGACCTATTTTTATTTTCAAATGTGATATGAGAAAGAATTTGAGTGTGTTATTAGGATGACCTAGACATCCTCAACACCCCATTGTGTAGAGATTTGCCTACATACCAATACTCCTAAGAGGGATCAAGTTCAATGTAGTTCTCCTACCTAGTGCTTGATGTATGTAAAATTGAATACTATAATGAGAGTGGATTTGTATTCCTTGAGTGTGATTGAGACTTATAATTATTTAACATTAGACTTAGGGTTGTTGAATATTGTAGTATGCAGGAAGTAGGGTAAAATAGGGATAATGTACCTTAATTTTTCACAACTTTGTCTTAGGTTTGAATATATTTTGCATCTATTTTCCATATAGTGAATAGAGGTTGATTAGACATATATATATAGGGTTTTATTGCTTGTGTGGATAATAAAATGAGATTAGGCCAACCTTAAGAGGGGCACACATTTAAAAATGTATTCATTGGGAAGATTTGGGGCTAAGGATAGTAACACCCAGTTTGGAACACTAGCACCATGTGACTATAGTGTCTCAAATGTGGTGATAATGTCCTTTTGGTAGACTTATGGGAAAGTTGGATTGGGGTCAAAGGTGATAGTTTAGGGACTGTGTCTTGAGTGGTTATAAGTGAACAAGATCAACTGAATGGTTGGAAATATAATTCTAAGGCTCTATAATAGGTCTATGGCAAGCCTAGGGATAGGGTAACTCAAAAGACAATTACCACTATTAGGTGATTACAACACTATAGGTATCTTCTTAATCAATTTCATCAATGAAATAAATAATTGACATTTTTTAATATCAAATTATAATTTTCCAAATAATCTAGCATTAAATGCTCTAATGGTCTCACTAGAATCTCTTAACAGTGGCAAATACCAAATTTTTCCATCTAGTCTTCTTGAATGGTGATTAGAAATTTTGTTATGCATTGGTTTAAAAGTATTTTCATCAACTTCAATTAAGTACTTTACTTTTTATACATAATCCTTTGAGGTATTGTTAAAGGTGGAATTTATTAAGAGGGAATTTCAAAGTCGTTATGTCCAGTACTAGTTTCTTCATTATTTAATGTTTTCATGGCATTTTATTCATTTTTAGTTTCATCATTATGCATTTCCATGAAATTTTATTCATTGTTGGGAGTAAATAATCATGCATAGATTCATCATCAAAAAAATAATACTTTGAATGTGTACTTGAAACATAATTTAGACTTTTAGGTAGACATTTGTTAGCATTAATCAATTCATCATTGTCAATTTCATCATTATCTATGACATTTGGTTCATTAGGGATAGTGTTTGTATCTTTTATTGAGTGAAATATTTGAATTCATACATTTTTTTTCTCTCAACTTTTGTATTTTTTCTAGTTTTTTTTGCTTTAACTACTTCTTCCTTGAATGAGAACTATCACCCGTGACTAGACAAAGAACAATTTGATTATTTTTTATGGTGGGGTCCCAAAGAATGTTTGGCTCCTTTTATATTCACCATTTAAAGTGTATAATGATGCAAAGGATGTAAGTGGGGTCATAATTCTTGAAATACCCTAAAAATAATTATTTTACAAATATATTTTATCTATTGTGTTAATAACATGTATGTGTTATAGCACATATGCATTATAATTATTATATCTATATATTCGTATATCATATTGTTATGATATATGATTATATTATGTGATACAATCTTATGTTGTATTATTATGTAATATGATTATATCATGTAATCCTATACAATTAATTCATTGTGATATAATTCTAGGGTTGATTTGACCATATGTTGTGTCTTATACAATCAATTAAGCCATAATTTAGGTTTACAAAGCTCAATTTAGCCTAAACCATGTTTCTAATTGTACCAATTGACGAATTGGATCAACTCATGTCTAATTTAGGCCCAAATCACATATTTAATTACAGTAATTTACTAATTAGATTGATTCATGACTAATTTAGCCCCAAATCACATCTTGCTCTTGTTTAGTTAGGTTGAAGGGGCTCAAATTAGCCCCAATTTACTTAAGAATTGAATTGGTGGACTATTTTATTTATTTTTTTATGATATCAAGATTAGTTAACCCCAATATTACATCTTATATAGTCAAAATTAGGTTCATGGGTTCAGTTTCATCCAAATTGTATCAACTAATTGTAATCCTAAACCCTAGGCTATAAATTAGGTTTAAAAGGTTAAATATGGCTCAAATCAGTCTCTAATTACACCAATTGACTATTTGGATCAATCCATGACATATTAAAGTTAATTTACCCCCAAATCACATCATGTTTTTGTAGTTGGGCTGAAGGGGTGCAAATTGGCCCTAATTTCCTTCATGATTTAATAGGTGGACTATTTGGTTTAGGGTGTTACACTAGTAGAATTTGGCAAATAAGTGACTACACGACTAAAAATTTTAGTCACAACAACTAAAAATTTCTAAATTTTACTAATTTTTTGTAACTCAACTATAAATGAGTAAATAAATGACTATTCGGTCATCTACTAAAAAATTATTTAATCATACAAATAAAAATGACTAAATAGTTACTCACACAAATACAAATTAGACGAAACTTAAAAAAAAACTTGTGGGAGTGTATTCATTGAATATTTCCTCATTTTGTTAGTTGGTAATTAGCCTAGCACTGAGGCATTTTGGGTTATAGCAGTGACTTACATGGGTGATAAAGCTTGTTTGGAGAGGACCTAGAGACTTCTGAAAAGGTGGGTAAGAAATTTAGAGTTTGTTGTAAAGAATTTAAAGTTGATGAGGCCTTCTATAGTGAAATTAGATTTGGGGATGCCCTCTGTAGTGAATTTAGAGGTAATTCAAAACCCTAATTACATTAAACATAAAATCTATAGCTTTCTAATTGGCAACTTACAATAGTTACATAGGCAACTAAGTACCAGAACCATATAGATAGTTTAGGGTTTAGGTGACTATTTTTTCATTAGTATTGATTCAAAAAATTATTATAGATGGGGAGTTTATATTCATTCCATTATATTAAAAAAAATCTTAGTATTGATTAAAAAGTCATTCTATTACAAAATACCCTACAGGTTTTATATTCATTTCAAAAATTTCTCCCTAGGGAAGCTACAAATTCCCGGAGAACTTTCCCAAGGTATTGGTTTCCTTCTTATAGGGGTGAAGGAAGCTACAAGCTTCAGACCTTTCACGTTCCAAAAAATGACCTTTCATATACCCACCCCTTAATATGACCTATTACAACATATACTTTTTGACAAGTCTTAAAAAGACCACCAAATATATTTTGAATACATATTGGAAAGCATAAAAATAAGAAAAAGACAAAATAGGAGGATGTCCAAGATTTGTTGGTGCTATGTTGATGCCATCTTGATGCTCATTGTTCCTCTGCATACTTGGCCTACTTATTCTTTAGTTGTCAAATATTGATTCGCCCATTGGTACACTAAAATCACCAGGCCACTTATATTCTTGGATCTAGAGCATGTTGGCCTAGTGATCTTTCCATCTTTGGTCCAAAAACACTTTGAAATTAATGATGAACTTTGCATATCCAACATCCATAGCAATTACTCTATCTAAAATGACATTGAAACTAAGAATATTTATGTTTTGATCGTTCTTCAATAAATTAATGACTTGAGAAATTGTTTGGCCGTATTCACTTTTCCATGCATCAAAACCTTTGATCTTTTTATCCTCTATCAAACTGGAAGGAATAAACTGGTGTTTGAAGGTAACAAAAGAATCAATCTTTTCCTGTATTTTCTACCTCTCACTATTCACATACTAATATTCATCCAAGATCATTTTCACTATCTTCTCTATTGGCTTGAGTGAGGTTGGAGCACCTGGATCTCTTTGTATAACTTTGCACAAGGTTAACAATGTATGGTGTATAGGTTGCCATTTCTTGTATATTTGATCCAGAATATAAAGATTGACCTTCAACTAATCAATGGCTTGAGACAAGGAATAATACAATTCATGCACATCTCCCAACTTATCAACAACAATTTTACTTTGTATTCCAAAATCTTCTCAAACACCTCAAGGATTTTTAATTTGGCCTCATCCTTTGTCTTCTCATTTTTCTTTTTCAAATCTTCAATTTCTTTCTCCAACTTCAACTTCAATGCATTCAATTGATCAACCAAGATTGTACTATCACTAGTTATTTGTAGCATAGGGTCTTGGTATGGCATAATTACTTGGCTTTGAGAATCACCACCCTTTAAATTCAATTTTAGTTTGACATTTTCCAAATACAGTCTATTCACGTCATCATTCATCTCAATTTGAGTTTTTTCATAGTCAAGCAATCTTTGCTCTATTTTCTTAATAGTAGCTTGTGTGAACATTGCAGAGTGCATAGTAAGGGTGGTAACTTCAAGCACTGATGTATCTTAAAATGTTTTCACCATATATGTTCCCCTCAACTCCTAGAATACATCAAGAAATCTTGGCTTGTTGGTGATCTTTTGTCTGGACCATATTTCTAGTGTCTCTATCTTTGGATTAAACCCACAACCACTGACACCATCCTCATAATCAAACTTAGAAACCATCATGGGGTCATCTTGATTTCTCCCTTGGTCCAAAAAAAATCTTCAATTTAAGGCTAGGGATGATCAACATATTACTCTTTAAAACCATTTGTCTAGCTTCATCAAGGTTGACATTTATTTCATTAATTTTCAAATCCTTGAAAGCCTATGTCATAATTTGATCATGTTGAGATTCATCATCACCCATTTTATTTATTTCCACCTTTTATTCAAATTATTTCATCTTAATTTTGAGCCAAAAAAACTTTGTATTCTAGAGTATTGATGAAATAATCATCCTCGATGAACCTCATAGAAGCCACAACCCTTTCATCTTCTTATAGTTCAGGCTCACCTTGTGCTTATTTATCAATTCTTGATTCTAGTTTGTGTGCTTCTATTTCTTGACCAATAAGGGGTTGATCAACTTCCTTTTCCTCTCTCATATGCCTCAAAATACTAGCTACCTCCTCAGAGTCACCAACTCCTTTAGTCATTTCATATGGAACCAGTGGAGAAACATCATTAATCTTTTGCCTTTTGGCAGGTGGTGAACTAGGAACAGTTGGATCTTGCACTGACATTGCATCTTTGCCAAGTTCTAAAATCATAAATCTTATTGTCTTTTTGACAGAGACATTGGTAGCCTTTATAGTCTTCTTCTCATACTTGCCATATATTTTTAAAAAATTATCAATTAAAAAATATATTCTTTTCAAAGGGTCCTTCTATTTAACAAAAAATCCTAAAAATTAGGGTTTTGTTTTCTTTTATCATCCTCAATATTCTTCAAAATTTCCCATTTTCTTTTCCTCTTATATAATTCTCAAAAAGTGACATAATTTATGATCATGTCCTCATCAAAACTAATTTGATGGGATATTCCCATCCTAGTAAGGATGACTTCTCTAACAAAGTTCATATGACCCTCTAGATCACAAACCCTTTCTATCCTTGACTTCAAAGAATATTTAGCCTTCAAATCAGCTTGAAACTCCTCCAAGGTATTTTCACCAATGTGTCATTCACCAAACATAGTGTAATCTACAATAAATGTTCCCTTCTTTTATTTTTTCATCACATCTTTCTCCATCCAGAGCATCTGCCACATGAATTCAAGAAAAGTAATTCTATTTAGCATAAATTTTGGCAACACATGGGGTGGTTGAGTGTGCCCATATACTTTGATTATAGTATGGTCATGTAAGAAATACCAATCAACAAAGTTATGTTTGTGACCCTATTTTGGCCCTATCAACAAGAGGCCTCAACATTTTTATAACCTATTTGGTCAATCCAAGAAAAAGGCTACCAAGGGAATTCATTATTATGACTGATAAACCATCATGTAACACAACATAGTTACTATTCTAACAATGAGTGTCTTATTTATAACACCAAAATTGTGTAGGCAATCTCTATCCCTTTTGATCAATCATGCTCAAGTCCATCCTTATAGGCTAATTCCTTTTGTTTTGATACAAAATTAAATGGCATAATAAATAATAATATTTAAACTCCATAGGTGTCTTGTTCTCCCTTATTTGTAAAAATATGTCACATAATTTTTGATCAATAAATGATGCAAAATCATACTCAACATTAACCTCTAGGTTCTGTATTCTCATGGCCATCATCATCATGCCAATTGGAATTCTATCTTGGGCATCAATTCCTATCATTTGACACAAAGAAAAATATGTCCTTTTGAAATACACAATAAAGTCATCAACTAGAAAAGGCTCAACTATAGTGGTTGGGATTGAAATCCTTCTATTATTGGCCCCTTTCTTCATGTGCATGGGTAACTCATCACTCATATGTGTATTTCTCAAACTGGTATATTCTTTTTCACTCTTCTTCAAGTCAACTTTTAAGGGGTTTACTTGTTGAGCATGAAGCAATCAATGATTACATTTTTGTCCACATCCACTAATGGTGACCCATTTGGTAACCTGATAATTTTGGTGGTTGGATGATAGTGTTGTGCCAATATCTTGATCAAATCCACATCAATGAATATATTTGGCACCACAAGCCTATCCAAATTTAAATTACATGGGTTTGTAATTAGTTCCTATCCATCTTGATTTTCAAAAAAATACCAAAAAAGGTTCCATCCTAAGATAGGGACTCTAGCATCCAAATACCCCTCTGCTACATCCTTGAATAGTTTATTATACCCTTGTTCAACTAAATTTGGCAAATTATCCAATAGTGACTATTAAAGGGGCCACTTCTTGAGAATAGGGGGTTCAGTGCTCTTACTTGTAGACTCAAATTTCTTAGGTATTATAGTTTGAACTAGAGTTTTGATAATTTCTCTACCAAACTAGTTAAAAACAAAGCACAATCTAAATACCAACTTTTATGAAGAGAGTGATGAGGCAGATTTACCTAATTGGAAGATGGCTGAAGTGTGCACACAAAGCTTAAATTTACCATCTACAATCACCATTGAATTTGATTGAATGATGAAATACAAATAAATTCCAAATTTTATTCTACTATAGAGCTAATAAATTTTCCATTACTCTAGTTCGTGCTATGAAATTGAAAAATCTTAGCATTCAAGTCTTTCAAACATAGACCATTGATTTAGTCCAATCTAATGGTTGGGTGGGTACTTCAATAATGGGAATCAATGATAACCACTATGAGGTCATGATATAGTCATTTCAATATTTAATACTTTACCGCATCATCGTAAGACCTATTTACATCTATCATAGGATTGTAGGAGCTTTTGGATGGTTATACCGCATCTTTCACCACTTACTGCCACCCCAAAATCCTTGATACACATCATCATGGGATAGTAGGATACATGTTACCCCTTATACCTCATACCTTGTTACCACAAACCTTTGATCTAACCATTGCGAGACCATGGGATCCTTTGGCATCCCTTCACTATTTATCATATCACTGCAAGCATTGGATTTAACTATGGTGAGAGTGTAGGACATACTTTATATAGCTATTACCACTTACCACTAGCCCATAAAACCTTCTTTGAACTATTGTGGGCCTATGATATGTGTTAAAATACTCTTAATAGGTTCTCAAGAAGAGAATTCATTCATTATGATTCATATTTACTTTATATAGTAAAATTTTTATCCTAGAGTGTCAAGGAAATTATATGAAAAATATAGAGTGCGGAGTCTAGAGAGTTAATATCTCTAGCTATGTATATTAGGGTTTGGGTCACTAATGTCCATTGAATGACCCTTTAATAGTGAGACATTGTGTGATAGATTAATAAAATTAACAAGAATATTGAAATAAAAAAGTATGTGTCTCATATATTACAAATGGTGGGATGGCAGGATACATGTTACCCTTTATACCTCATACTACGTTACCACCAACCTTTGATTTGACCATCGTAAGACCACGAGATCCTTTGGCATCACTTCACTATTTACCATATCATTGCAATCATTGGATTTAATTGTGGTGGGAGTGTAGGATATACTTTATATAACTATTACCACTTACCGTTATCCCACAAGACCTCTAAATATCATGGGGCCATGGTAACCCATCGTTGTATACTACAACACCAAAAGTGAAGTTCTTACATGCTATGTAGAAGTGGTAACTATTTTTTCACTTGTTTTGGTTCTCGCACACCCACCAAATATATTTGAATTTATTGTAGGGCTATGGTAAGAGACAAAAAACACATCAATGATCAAAATACAAATGTCTTTCACATGGACATGATATGGGATGCTTATGAATGAATCTTGGAATAATTGTAAAAGGAATATGGACTCCTAGGATGAATTTTATGAATTTTGAAAAAAATGACTCAAATAAATGTGGTCTCATGGTGATGGAATGCCATGACAAGTGAATTGTTATGGATTATCATGACATTCCATCACCAAGAGACCACATTTATTTGAGTCATTTTTTCAACCAGCTCACTACCTTATCTATGTTATTGTTTACTATTACGCTTTGATATATTTTTTCCAAGCATCCTTAGCTTGTTCAAAAGCACTTGTTTTAGGATTTTATCCATAGCAACAAGGTAGTGAACTATTTGATAAATTATGTTTGGTATGCATGTATGAAAAATGTGGTAGCATAGACAAGGCAGTGAATTGTTTGAAAAAATGCCTCAAAGAAATGTAGTCTCATAGAATGCCATGACAAGCAAATGCAATTGGTAGCTGCTTCTAGTTATTAGTTATGCAATGTGAATTAATTGCATAACTACTTAGGTTGACTTTGTAAAAACTATATCGTAATTAAATTTTTGTCATTTATCAGCATCTAGTTATTAGTTATACAATGTGAAGTAATGCTTTGAGTTTGAAAGATTTGCAATGTAATGTAATTAGAAATTTGAATATAAACTAAAAAAATCTATTTTTACAATTCATTAGTTAAACGCTCTATTTTATTTTCTCTATATAACTTTATTTCTATGGAAATTCCTTTCAATTAAAAAAATAATTTTTTGTCTCTTAGTCTACAATTTTTTACATTCTTTTAAAAATCTAATTTTTTCGCAATATTTTCAAAAAATATTGAACTTTTGGTTTGTTCATTTTTTACCCAAAAGATTTTTGTTGCTATGTGTAGAATATTATAGATGGATCAGTGTCAAAGGTTGACTATAGATTAATACCATGCATTTGATGAGAGAGTAGCTGATGAGAGGGACATGGACAAATATCCATGTCCATGTAATGACTATCTTGGTGGAAAGGTGAGAAAAAGAAATATGAATTATCGACATATGATAATATATGGGAATAGTGTTATAAGCCCTTGGGATTTATATTATTATGAAGATATGATAGAATTATAGAGTGTGAGAGATGAAGAGGCAAAAAACATAGATGAAGTGGTGCCAAACATAGATGAAGAGGCAACAATGTTAGATGAAGGGTTTAAAGTTGATAGAATGTTAAATGAGGGTCTAAACGATGATTGGACCAAGTTGATGGAGGATGCTTTAAATCCTATGTATGTTAATTGTAAGTTAAGTAGTTTGACAACAATCCTTCAAATTTTTAACTTGCAAGTGGTGTTTGATTGGATAAATGAGAGTGTAGATCAGTTATTGGCATTATTAAGTTTTTTGTTACCACCTGACTCCACATTGCCAAAAAAATGAAGACAATGTAAAAATAAAATCACTAAGCTAGGCTTAGGGTATGAAAACATCCACACATATGTGAATGGTTGTGTATTATTTCACAATAATCTTGCAAGTGAGAGTGAATGTCTGAAATTTCATGAAGCAAGGTATAGACAAGGGTTGAATCAGTTGTGGTTCCTAAAAAGGTTCTTCGCCACTTGTTGATAATCCCATGACTACTTTAAATGTATAGGTGCAGAGATATTGCTAAACCTACACAATGGCATGCCCAAAATAAGAGCACTGATGGAAAATAATGACATGTGCCTAATTCTAAGATGTGGATGGAATTTGATAATAGATGGCCTAGTTTTTATCAAGATCCTTGTAATATAAGGTTGGGTTTATCTTTAGATGGCGTGAAACCATTCTCAGATCAAATTACTAAATCGTCAACTTGGCTATTATTTTTAATAAATTATAACTTGCCTTCATGGTTAGTAACTAAACAATTTTTCTTAATGATATCATTGATTATACCAGGAAAGCAAAGTGTGACTTCAGATACAATTGATGCTTATCTAAAGCCATTATCTGATGAGCTAATGGAATTATGGAAAGGAATTGAAGCAATTCAATCTTTAAGCGATGGTCATTCAATCAAATTCATGTTGAGATGTTCCTTATTATTTATGATTCATGATCTTCTTGCATATGGCACAATGTATTATCTCAGTGTTCATGGATACCATGGATGTCCTACTTGCAACTTTAAGGATTTTTTGAGGCACTCAATAGTTTTTGTAATTGTATTTATTATGGACACCATATTTACCTTAAAATGGATCATCCATATCATCAACAAAAACCATGTTTCAATGGTCAAGAAGAGAATTATGAAGCACCATTGATAATAACGGGTGATTACATTGTTGAGAATGGACAAAAAATAATGTCATTTATTGAAAATGATGGGATTACTGGTAGTAGATATGATCCATGTAATGAAATCAATGTAAAATGGTTGTGCATATTCTATAAGTTTTTATACTTTAAGGATATAACCATTAGGCATATTGTTGACTTTATGCATACTGAGAAAAATATAGCCTATGCTATTATAGAAACTCTTTTTGGTGATTTTAATACTATTTCATCACATGAAAACTTTCAACAACTAAAGATTGGTCAAAATCTTTGGGTTGAAAAATGTGATGATGAAAAATATAGAAAACCTAGATCTCCTTATGTCTAAACAAAGGAACAATGTGCACAATTCTTATAGTTGATGTCTCAGACTCACTTTCCCACTAGATATGTAAGTAGTAGTATTAGAATCCAAACTGACATTAATGGCTCAAGAGGCCTTAAGACCCATGACTATCATGTCATAATCAAGAATATTTTATCTATTGTAGTAAATATATAAAGTTTGGCAAAGGGACTAAGATTGGCAATTATAAGGTTGGGCCTAATATTAAAGAGAATGAGTTTACATGTATTAGATCCTTCAAACTTTGATAGCTTGAGGGAGGAGGTTGTTAAAGTCCTTTGTCTATTGAAATGGGAATTTCCACCAATAATCTTTAAAATTTCTATGAATATTTTGATACATCTACAATATGAACTAGAGCATTGTGGCCCAGTAAGAATGAGATGGATGTATCCTATAGAATGATATATTAAGGTTTTGAAATTTTTTGTTCATACTAGGGAAAAACCAGAAGGTAACATGTCTGAGGGATATTCAATGCAAGAGGCCATGGAATTTTGCATAGAATATATGAAGGATTTAAAAATGTCAATCAACATGTATGGGATGGTGATAAATATGAGAGAGTTTTAGGTGAAGTATTAGAAGGAATGAATGTCACTTCAAGCTATCACATCAAGAAAGAAATGCGATACATGCCTATATTCTTCAAAACACATGTTCATTCGATAAGTGGCATAGGTAAAAAAATTTACACAATAATTTATTTAATCAATTGCATTTACACATTTATATTATTAATCTTACTATTTATACATTAATATTCTATGTATAAAATATGAAGAAGAAAATCAAGCTTGGATACAACATCGACCTCAAAAGTGCAGACATCATTATTTGATTGGAGGTGATTCTTTTCCAAAATTTGAAGAATGGATTGCTAATGCAATTTGTGATGCAAAAGAAGAAGGTCAAGATATAACAATAGAGGAAAGTGAGTTTTCAAAGTCTCCACATTTATAGGATATGCCTTTTAGTATAATATGGGCCTATGGTAGTCATTTAAGAGTGGAAGAAAAAGACAAAGGAAAGACAAATTGTGATTATGTTGTTAGTGCTGAATTTATTCACGAAATCGAGAAGGAATTTTATGTTGGATTCATCCAAGAAATTATTCAAGTGGACTTTGGTGAAAATAGTCCTATATTATTAAAATGTAAGTGGATCCAACCATCTGTAGTAAAATTTGATGAGTATGGATTTGTACACACAAATACATGATAATTTTTATCAGATATAGATAAGCCGTATGTTTCCCCTCTTCAAATGAACCAATAATTTCTAATTGATGATGTAAGAATCCCAAGATGGTTATATGTCATTTAAATAGAGTCTTGTTCCAAATGAAAATTCATGGAAGTTGTCGATATAATGCCTAATGGGCAATATGTTAATTTACAAGAAACATTCAAAGAATTGGATGAGGATGATGATAGAGTGTTTGAAGAAGACATTTTGATTACCAATGAAGAGATTGGGAGAGATAATGTATTATATGTCATAGATGAGGATGAGGAAGAAAATCAAGCAGATGCAGACAAGAGTGATCAGGATTCATAAGTGTCAATATCCAATTGAAATAAGGGATAGTCATATTGATAGTCTGATACCTGTAATTGTAAACATCTTCTTCGTTTTTGACCGCAAATTATTTTAATCTATAAACTGAATTATTTTTTAAGTTTCCATTTTTAGTTATCAATGGATTGGAAAGTCAACATTTATCAACTTATGAACTTAATAAATTTTTATTGATTCAAGTCGATGATTTATACATTGTTGCTTATTTGGACTTTGGGAAATGAGGAATAGGACTGTAAGGCATAAATTAGTTGATGATAGTGATCATAATGCTATAATTTCATTGATAGATTATGAGTGCTTTCATAAATAAAAAGTGGCCAAGACTAATGAATATTTATCGTGTCTTGGTTTGATAAACATGCAAGTTGTAAATCTACTAAGTAGTATATTATTTAATAGTGTTTAATGAAATTTTATAGGTAAGAGATTTATGTATATAAGACATAATATGATATTATTTTTTATTTTATAGGCAAGAAAAAGAGTACAAAAGAATGTATAGAAAAAATAAAAGGAAAGAAAAGATACGGTGATGCCCTCTTGTAGAAGCCAACACATCTGTGATTCAATAAATGTAATTGGTGAAAATAATAGTTTTGATGATGTGAAGCTTGATATAGCATATGGTGATGTGCAACATGATACAACACATGGTGATGTGTAGATTGATATAAGACATGGTGATGTGCATCCTAATATAGCACATGGTGATGTGCAACATCATGATGATCTCTTAGCAAAAAGTCTAAGAGAGATTATTGAAAAAAAAATAGAGAAAAGGAACAACAGGTTTGCATATGATTTATTCAACATTAAAGGATGTGTTTGAAGTGAAATATGTGGAGACCAGTACTGATCTACCTACTCATTCCACACTTGATTTGGCCAAGGAACATGAAGTTCTAGTTAATGAGAGTCATGAAGAGAGACCACTTGCATCTACTGTGCCTCAGAGTACACCTGTTGCATCTAGAAATTTTGATGGAACTAGTGGATCAGCTAGAGATATTGGTAGTGGTTTAATAGAAGATGCATTTGCATTTGTGAAAAGATAAATATTGAGTCAATATTTGTATAGATCCACAAAGAGGAATGCAAAAGAAAGAAAATTAGAAGGCAAGAAGCCATTCTTGGTTGAGGTATCAAGAGATGGTGAGCCCATTAGGCCAAATGTTGCAAAGTGGGCCTCTAAGTTGGGTGTAAGATGTAGGGCCCATTTGGATATTTTCAAATCAAGTTTTGCAGATCAAGATCCATGAACTATGGAAAATGTTATACAAAAAATGGAAAATGCTTTTGAGACTACTAGTGGACAAATCTCTAGAAAATATTACAAGCAAAAGATGAGAATTTTGATGAACAATTTTAGATAGAATTGCAAAAAAACAATCATGGAGGGAAAAGAGAGGTTAGACTCCACTCTATCTCCAAAATAGTGGGAATAAATGAAATAAAGTATGCATTCTAAAGAATATTTGGCAAATAGTAATAGAGGCAATAGAGAAAGAGATAACGTGAGGGCTAGATTTACATTTGGCTGAGGTGGGTTGTAGGCCGAAATGGACAAATTTGCAATAAGTGTATCACTTTTTGGTTTAGTTTACATTATGTTATTTATTTCAATTTTTAATTAAACTGACTACATCTTGAAATTGACATTGTATTTTAGGTATAAAATAGTAATAGAGAAGCAGGTGCAAAAGATATTGTCAATTATATGGCAGTGCTAGATCGACCTAATAAATCTAAGAGTGGGATGAAGTGGAAATATAGTTCATCAACAGAGATTTCATATCCATATATTAAATGCCCAATAGGAGAATCTATAGATCATGTCAACTCATATGAAAGGTACCAACAAGTAATGAGTTTCATATTTAGTCTCACTCAATAAGTTTCTCAGTTGGTTGTCTCTGTTAACCCTATAATTTCTACATGGAATGATCATAAATCCATGGATTTAGCTGAGGTAAGAGGCCCTATTGATCTCATTTCTTCTTATTTTGCAATTTTGTATAAAAATGCCTCTTAATATGTAGATTATTGAAATCTAAGCATATGAGAATCCAACCTAGTTTCTTTATTATTGGAGTGATATAGAAAATGTTCTTTTGGACAAGTTTATAGCTTGCCTTCTTTAATTTTTTTTAACTAAAAGGGGTAAAAATTTATTCAAACAAAGACAAAAGGAATTACACATTTTTCTCTTGGTCAACCATTTGAGCCAGTTTCTGAAAGAAATCCAAAGGTAACAGCCTTTGGTCAGAGATATTCCAACCCAGACCCTACTCAGAGGCCCATTTAGCAAGAAGGTCTGCAGCCCCATTCCATTCCCAGGGGATATGCTTAAAAATCACATAATATAAATCCGAACAAAGCTGTAGAGTCTATTAGACAACACCAGCTAGCTGCCAATCCACATTATCTAACTTTTGACTATTTAATAGGTTGACCACAACTTGCAAGTCTAACTCATAGATAATTCTAAGCCAACCATGATGGCAGTAGTGTTGCACCGCATCCAAGATCACCAAGGCTTCCATTAGATTATTTGTGAACCAGCCTTTATAGACCAAAAACATAAACTAAATATTACTTGAACTATCCTGTGCTATGTCTTTGATGCTAGCTTCACCAGGGTTCCCATGTGATGAACCATTAGTATTGAATTTGATAATTCCAGCACTTGGGGGAGCCCATCATCCAGTTCTGTCGATGGGCCATGCCTGCTGCCAATTTATACATGCTGGGCATGTGGGAGGCACAAGGTAGGGACTAGCATAAGGTACACAAAAAATGTGCATATAAATGCTAGCATCAGCTGGGCTCAGGTCTGCGCCCCTGTAACTCTTAGCCCAAAGAGTTTATTGTAATGAATTAGTGATCTTAACCCAAATGGTGCCTGGCTCCAGCTGAGAAGCATGGAAAATTCACCTATTCCTTTCGAGCCAAATATTCCACAAGATAAAAGAAGGGCCTACCAGCCAAGCATTTTGTAATAGCAAAGCCTTAGAGGGAAAATAACCCAGGTGGCCCCAAAACTCAGGAAGTGAAGATGCGTGCCAGTAGGGGCACCCCCACGCACTCCACTAGAGATGCCAAATTTGTTTGGCAAAATGATAATGGAAAAAGAGGTGCATCCCAGTCTCCTCTTTGTTGTAACATAAAACACATCTGGACAGCCCCTAGAACCCCTACTTACACAGGTTGTCCCAAGTAAGACACCTGTTATAAGTTAAGGTCCAAAGGAAAACATTACATTTGGGTCACGTAACCTGGTTCTAGATCTTCTTGGCCCATAAGAAGTTTGCCTCACCAAAAATATGCTTAGTCAGGTCCATACAACCAACTAAAATTGAATAGTGTCCCATGGGATCTCCTCCCCAAGCTAACACATCATGTCCATGTAAGGAGCTACATCTTCTGAAGGCCAGGATCTGTGATAGCTCCATACACTCCTCTAGTGAGCCCCCTAGTGGCCAATCAGAGGAGTGTTTCCACCTGAGTATAGTAGTTGTACCCAAATGAAACTCTTCCTTATAGTGGGCAATAGTAAGCCAACCTGCAGCTTGAAATGCATCACTAAAACATTGAAGATGCAGATGGGAGGATAAGAGTGGGGGGATCCATCCCATGAGTCACTCTAGAAGAGAGCCTCCTAGCCTCTGTTACAAATCTAGAATAAGCTACGCTTCCCTAGTTGGGTGCCCACCTTGAGGGTGTGCCACACCATGGAACCCCCACCTTCAAGAGGCAGCCTTGGGATATCCGAGGCTTCCACCCCCAGGAAATACTTATAAGTCAATATACGTGCCTAGAGATGCATTTGGTTGGAGCATAATGCCAATGCATTTCAGCTGCAAGAGCTTGGCTAGCCAGGATAGCCAAGTGCAAACTGAGGCCTCCATCCTTCTTTGGCCGACAAACAATATCCCAATTAATAAGGCTCCATCTAGTGTTCTGTAAGTTGCTACTCCAAAGGAATTGATGGGAGAGGGCATCAAATTCCTTGAGAAAGTACATAGGGTCAGCCTGCATCATACACTGATAGATAGGAAGAGCCTGGATCATTGATTGCAGGAGAGTGACCCTTCCCACAGTAGAAAGCCATCTATGAGTCTAATGGTTGACTTTTTGTCTGAGTTTTTCAAGGACATTTTTCCAAAATAATCTTGGCTACCTTTCCACCCCAATAAGAATCCCCAAATAGGTCAATGAGAGAGATTGGATCTAGAATCTCAGGATGGTGGAAATCCTCTGTTGTATAGGCATAGGGGTATTAACAAATAAAATAGAGGATTTGTGGTCATTGATTTTTTGCCCAGATGCCTCCAGATAAATGTCAAGGGTGCCTTAGAAAACCTCTGCTTCCTGATTCCATGCTCTTCCTGCAAGGATGGTATCATCAAAAAATTGGAGGTGGGACGTGGTAGCACCATTGCTCCATTACCACCCATGCACCATATTCTGAGAAACTCGATACTTGATAAGCCACCCCAACCCTTCTGCCAGAATAAAAAATAAATTAGGAGATAGTGGGTCCCCTTGGAAAAGTCCTCTAAAAGATCCAAAAAGCTTAGTGGGTTCTCCATTAATGAGGACCAAGTAGGAAGGCATGGTGACACAGCTTAGCACCCAATGGATCCAGGCTTGATTGAAATCGAAAGCCAGCAAGACATTTTGTGGGAAGCTCCAACTGGCTCTATCATAGGCCTTAGCTAAATCAAGCTTGATAAACATAGCACACACCTGAGAGGTGCTCATAGAATGAATAGCTTCTGAAGCAATGGAGACTTGATCCAAGATTTGCTTGCCAACTACAAAACCCCCTTGTTCCTTAGAGATAACCATGGGAAGACAAACTTTCAGCCATTCTGCTATGAGCTTGGTGATGATTTTATAGACCACATTACAAAGTTCAATGGGTCTAAAAAAGTCTAGCTAATTTGCCTGATCATTCTTCAGAATCAAGACTAGAAAGGTTACATTTAAAGCCCTAAGCATTTCTTTATTGGAAAAGGATTCATGCACCACATTCAAGAGATCCTGGCTGATAATGTCCCAAAAGTCCTAAAAGAATTCAACTAGAAAGCCATCGGGTCCCAGAGCTTTACCTCTACTCATACTGAAAACCACTCCCTACACTTCTACCATATCAATAGGCCGCATTAGAGAATCATTCATGCTCGGGGTGACCACTTGGGGTATGCATGAAAGCACATCATTTTTTGCCAACCCAGAGGGCAGTAGTTCTTCTAAAAAAAGCACAAAATAATATTGAACTGCTTCTCCAGCAATAGCTTGAGATGAAGTCAGTCGAGATCCATTTGGCCCATCCAGAGAAGAAATGAAGTTCTTGTTGCACCTGGCCTAGACTGAATTATAGAAGAAATTCGTGTTTTTGTCCCCTTCTTAGAGCCAATCTATGTAGGCCTTCTACTTATAGAAGATTTCTTCACGAAGTTCCCATTCTGCTAAAACCTTGGACACTTGAGATTCTACCATACAAAGCTCTACAGTCATACCCCGGTCTCTAATCTATCTAGTCACCACATCAAACTGGTCTTGCACCTTTCTCCTCGTAATGTGGAGCTTATCGAAACAATTTATGTTCCAAAATTTTAGCTTGCTCTTAACATATTGGAGTTTTTTGGCAAAGGTGAACATAGCCGTTCCATAGTTGGGTCCTCCCTGTCTCCACCACTGAATCATTAGATCATGGAGTGAAGTGTCATGAAGCCACATGAGCTAGAATTTGAAAGGAGGCTTCTTTGGTCCAACAATAACACTAATAGAGAGCTTGATCGGCCAGTGGTCAGAGCCTCTCCAGTCAAGAATTTTAGAAGTCAGGGAAATAGATCTAGATAACCAGAAGCATGAAACTAGGAATCAGTCAAGGCACTCTGAAATACCAACATTACCTATTCTTTGGTTATTCCAAGTGAAGATTCTATTAATTGGCTTGATGTCTGATAAGTGCAGAAGGTCTATATTCTACCTAAGGATTTCCGTGGTAGGCCCCAAGCGTGCCAATCCTCCTCTCTTCTCCTCCAGACTAAGGACTGTGTTGAAGTCTCCCATTAAAATCCATGGTAGGAATGGATGGTAGCTCCTGACAAACTAGATGTGATCCCATAGATTGAGCTATCCTTGGAGATCGATCGGAGCGTAAACATTGGTAACTAAAATAAGTTTGCCTATTCCCTTGGAGAGGGCAACCATTGAGAGGGCCAAACTGCCTGCCAACCAATGCTATGGTGTTATTTTCCTGGGATCCCAGCACATGGCTAACCCTCCTGAGCTCCCCAATGCTCCCACACATTGGCTTTGACTAGAGAACCATATGTTTTGAACACAAGAAAACCATGAATCCATAGAAAATTTAGTTTCTCGGATATAGAGAATATCAGGAGAATGAACTCTCACCATTTTATAAATAGCTTTTTGTCTAGGGGTGCTATTCAGTCCCCTTACATTCCATGAGAGGATGATCATTGGGTAAAATGGGGAAAATGCTCATCCGGAGTCCTAAAAACCCCTGATTCTACCAATAAATCTCTTATGAGTTTAATTTTATCCTGATCCTTCCTGTGACCAGCCCTTGGAGAAGTTGTGACAGAAGCTTTCTTGAAAGGTCTCTGCATAAGGCCAAGAGCTGGTAAAGAACCTTTTTCTTTTTTGGTGGCTTCCACATCCCTTACCAAGTCAGCCCTTTTAACATCGTTGTCACCTAGAGCTGGCAAGACTGTGAGGGTCCCCTCCTGTTGAACAAGTGGCCTCTTCGAGACTGGCTGGAGAACCATGTCCTGTGGTTCATCACAAATAGAGGGTCACACCAGTGGCTCAGAAGCCTCCCCCTAAAAATTTTTAGGAATGCCATCTTTTATGGCCATGTTATCCAGGGGCTCAAATTGATTGAAGCCCAAATCTACCTGCCTTTTAGTATTCAGACATTTTTAGGCACGGCCCTTCACGCAGCATCAGACTATGGTAAAGCTGTCCATGTCAGGGCCTCTGCTCCTTGCTATACCTTGGTCTATTTTTGAGGAGGTTATCTAATTTTTCCCTTTTGCGGCACTGTCAGAAAGGTTCTGATTCAATCCATTATAGCCCAGCTGGCCATTCCCTTTGCCTCCATTGGCCTCACGAGGCCCCAAGGATTCCTCAGGTAATCATTTTCATCTGACCACATGGGGGCACTAGAAATGCAAATGCCCATAGACATGGAAAATGTGGTAGTGGAACAGGATGGACTCATAGTCTAATTACTAGATCCAGGAAGAAGCACCTATGCAAATTTCAACTGAATCTGGCAAAGGGTTATTCAAATTGATATCAACACAAACTTGAGCATAAGAAATAACCTTTTTTTCTAGCATTTGGTGCGCAATAGCCATTGGTGTTCCTAGCATGGCAGCTATCTAGCACAGAATGTCCTCCCTCCAGAATTCCAATGGTAGTCTCGGTAGGCGAACCCAGACCAGAATGCAAGTTGGGAGATCTTTAGCAGAGTTGAACCTTGCATGCCAGGGTTTAAGGAAAAGGCCATTGTGATTAAATAATTAATGTCCTCCCTCAAAATTTTGATTACGGTCTGAGATTGAGGTAAAATTCACCATGAAATAGCTGTTCCTAGCCAACATTATATCAAAGTCACCTTCAATCTACCATGAGCGACGAATCCATGCCTCCAATGTTGATAGAGAAATTTTGATACCCAATAATTTGCAAATCAACACATGGGATGACAAATAATCTACCTCTTATTTGACTGTCTCAAGAGAAATAACCAAGATAGGACCCTCCAGGGTCCATGGCAGGCATCCATTGATTTTTTGAAGCTTCGAGCTATCACTTACAAAAATAGATTGCTTCTCCTGCGGATTCCCCCCAAGCTGAGGCTGATCCTCCTTGGGAGCTTGCTCCATACCATCACTACTTCTCCCTTTGCTTGACATCCACTTGCATTCTTTACTTGACTATTGAGTGCTTTATATATTTTTTTGCATGATGGTTAAACCACATACAAAGAAATTTTATCAAAGCAGTATGAAAACAAAAATTCCTTCATGATGTCAATGGAGTTGTCAATATTGATAGTGATCATGATTAATTGGACAAGAATGTGTAACACAATCATCATGTTGTGCTAAATTAGTTTAGGTAATATAATAGTTGTCAGTTATCTATCCCAATGTTTTGTCATTATTCATGCTTAAAATGTTTTATATCTAAATATAATATTTAGTTTTTTGTTTTTGAAGACATTTATTGATAAACTCCAAGAAGGGGATAAAGTCTAGGTATTGGATCCATTTGATGGTGTTGTTATGGGCATTGGGTAGATTCAATCACTATATATTATACATGGAGTCAAATTGAAAGGAACATGAGATGAAAATGTAAATATTTTAAAGGTCACAAGTAACATACCCCTTGCTTGTGAAGAAAAAATAGATGGAGCTGTCCATCTAAAATAGAAAGAAGGGACCTTCACATGGTGGCCACTAAAATATTTGAAAAAAATGACATGTTGATGTTTATCATGTACTAGTTGTTAGATAGCTTGGCCCACTACTTTATGTAATAGTTTTATTGTGTTCATGTTTAGGGATATTCTTAGTTTTTTTTGTCTGTTTTGGAGTTGTATAAGCAAAAAAAACATTGTAAATCAGTTTTCTTAGTCACAACACTGAGAATCACAATTTGTCTTAATACATTTTCCAAAGCAAAGATACATATTTCTATCTTGTATCTATTGTAAGAACACCTTTTCTCAATAAAATTTTAGTATTTTGCCTTCTTAATAGATGTTTCATTATGTGCAAATTAATGATTGATTATGTTTTTTTTGTGTTTTATGATATATATTTTTGAAGTCTCATCATTATGTCATATGTTTCATGGCACCTGTATCTAATACCCAAACATTTATTAATTCATCTTGAGTTTCAAATTATAGTAAGATATATTACCTAATGCTATAAATGTTGATTGATGAGAAATATTCATGGATTCATCATAGTCATGCTCTACATATTGAGCAAAATAATATTTATGCATTTTATGTGATCTGTGAATAAAATTAAGGATCACTACCATATAACATGGGCCATTTAAAAGTCTCATGGCCACATGAATCTAGGACTATTGTTAGTGTTGTAATTAGAGGTGACATAATTAGTTTCCAGCGTAATTGAAGCTAATTTTCTTGTGCCTTATATTAAGGTACTCTTATTACTTAATTAGAGGTGACTTAACCAATCTGTAGCCTAATTAGAATTAACTTTCTTGTACTTAATATTACAACTTAATTTTTTTCATTCTCTTCTTAGATATAAATTAATGAATAAGTTAATGGAGTAGTCTTAATCAATATGGTATGTGACAAATCTAAAATAGGACTCTAAAATTTGACACTTCTATGCATTTTTTAGATAGATATATTTAAAATATCTATACTACTACTACTTATGCATCCAATGGAAGCCAAAAAATATACCCCTAGCTATAGAATGTAACAAGTAAAATAGTGTAATGGGTATCTGTTATCACATTTGTAATACATATTGAAGGTTTTCTAAATTCTTCTTTTAAGAAGTGAACATTTACAATGACATCTATTATATGTTTTTGATATTATAAGTCTGTAAAGAGGGTGTAGATCCTAGGTATAAAAATCCCAAGGGGCAAAAAAATAGGCCAAAGGCCACTAACAACCAAAAAATAGTGGACAAACAAAAGAAAAATAGGAAACAACAAACAGATTAGGGATTAACCATAAAAAAACACTAGTTTTTGATCAAATCTTTCCAATATTCTTTGATGAACTTGAGAAGGTCCTCCATGCTAGAAATTTTTCCTTCTATATCTTTATATTCTTCTAGAAGGTCTTGTAAAATCATCAGGGAAGAAGATGCATGGTGGACAACTTTCAAGCAAATAGTGGTTAGCACCTTGATTTTATTCTAAAGGGAGCACAAACCCTTCTTCACTTCATTCAACTCCCTTTCAATCTAGATCTCCTTTTCACTGGTATCCATGAAATCCTCCTTGTCAAAATCATAATTGAAGTCATACAGCTCCTCAATATAATTGGTTCCCTACTTTTCTAATTGATGATTAGGATTGGGTTTATCTTTTAATTTCCTTGCTTCCTCCCCCTGATTTGAGATAGAGGGATCATCCACAGTCTTTACCAATGATTTTTTTCCCCTACCAGTCTCTTGGATCTCTTGATATTCATCGACTTTCTTTTCATATAGCTTTTAAATTTGAAACTAGACCCTTCCTCCATAGCTTCCTCACTTTGCACCTAGGCCTCCAAGTGCTCTTTCTCACTGGCTAAATTTTGAGGCTCCACCCCCACCATTTTATTATTCTTACTCTTTCCTTGATTGATCTTCTCATAATTGATCTGAACAATCGATTTACTCTTTTTATTGCCAAAAAAGGAAAGGTTATTTTTTAGCCTCCATAGCCCTTCGACAGCTAGAGAGTCAAAAGTGTCAAGGGATTTGGAAGGCATAGCTATTAGGGAGGGACAACCAAAGCCCAACCTAAGAGGCTGGGAAAAGATTTCAAACTTAGGGGATAGGTTTGAAGAAGGGGAAAAAAGTTATTGGAAAAGGGTAGGGAACCACAGGGACCCATGAAACCAAATATAACACTCAAGGGAATGTGATCATCAAGGTCATTGTCATGGGAACTATCTAACACCTATGCTTTTAAAGGCTTAGAGGGACATAATACAAGGTGAAAGTGATAAATCATAAATATAAGACCTTGGTGGAGTGGAATGGCAGAGGTAGCTAGGTTTTTTTAGGGAATTTTTAACAAACTTAATAGACATCTCTAGGGATGACAGGTGGAAGAAGGGGAAGTTAACTAGTATATTGTGATGAAAGTTATTCAAAAGAGAAAAATGGTAATGATAAAATCACTTAAAATGACCTTCAATGGTAAAATATTTCATGATGGTGAAGCATACCTTATCCCAAGGGTTAAACAAGCTCTCTCTATCAAAGCCTCCCTACAACTTCATCGGTGTTTCTCCTTCAATGAAGAATTTTTTCAACCCCTTTGGGTCTTGAAATTCGGTGAGTATTTTCAATATTATACCCTTGTAGTGTAAACCCATGGCCTTAGCAATCAAATTCTCACTAAAAATAAAATCTATACCTCCAACCTAAACTTTATAGTCACCATTCTGGCTTCAAGAAAACTGAATGGAGATGTTCTCATCATATCCATTCAAACATTCAAGAAAATGAGAAATTCCACCTTCATAACATATAATCCAGAGCATAGCATCTGCTTTAGTTTCATCACATGATAATGGCTCAAGTTTTGACTCTTTCTCCTCCCATGATTGTTAAAGCTTCATTGAATTATTACATGGCTAAAAAGGGACCCAGACCAAAGTGAATTACCACCACCAAGGATTAACAATAAAAACTAAATCAATTTTTTTTGAAT
This sequence comes from Torreya grandis, assembly GCA_037957365.1. Lineage (NCBI taxonomy): Eukaryota > Viridiplantae > Streptophyta > Pinopsida > Cupressales > Taxaceae > Torreya > Torreya grandis. The sequence continues at coordinate 109,252 of JARHVA010002124.1, read as the reverse complement.
CTTTTGAAGCCCACACCCAATCTTTAGTAAAATGCAATATGATTAATGATTGCACATGTGAAAGAGCTTTCCAAGATTTGTCGTGCAAGAATGTGCCTTAAAGGATTGAAGTTGCCTCGTGTGATATTGATTTTATTTGAGTCAAAATACTTAGAACAAATGATGAGGAGTATAGCACAATGATGATGAATGAAATAAACATGAATAAAAATGACTAAATATACTACTAAATTGATCAAAATGATGATTAAAATTAATGACTAAATAAACTACCAATGGATAAAAATAAGTGAATAAAAATGACTAAATAAGTGACCAATTAAAAACTATCAATGACTAAATATATCAGTGAATAAAAATGACTAAATAAGTGACTAGATTACAGTAATCAATGATTAAATCAATGAATAAATATAGTACCAAATTGATCAATCAAAACAACCAATAAATGACTAAAAATTGTTTAATCATCAATTTGGTTGCATTATAAATGAGCGGAAATAAACTACTAATGGTCACATTATCATGTTTGCTCATTTATATGCAGTTTTTAGTAGTTTTAAAATCATATATTGCTCTTTTTGTACTAGTTTTATGATAGTGGGGTCGATTAACCCCCATATACATCTTATATAGTCAAAATAAGGTTCATGAGGTTTAATTTCATCCAAATTGCATCACTTTTTGTAATAATTTATTAATGGCTCAATCTATGAGGAAATATGAGCTAATGTCTAGTCCTAAATCATATAATATACTTGCTTTTAAGCTCAACAAGTTCATATTGGCCCAAATTACCTTTGTATTTGAATTTGTGATAAATAAAGGGTTGATTAAGCCATATTTTTCATCCTATACAATAAATTAAGTCATAATTTAGGTTCACAAGGCTTAATTTTGCCCAATTTATGTCTATAATTGCACTAATTAACTAATTAGATCAATTCATGACTAATTTTAGCCTAAATCATGTCCTTCTCTTGTAGCTAGGTTGAAACAGCTTAAATTAGCTCCAAACTCCATAATTTACTTAGTGGAGTATTTGATTAATTTTGCGATGATATTAGGGTCAATTAACACCTAAATTACATCCTATATAGTCAAAATTAGATTCATAAGGTTTAATTTCATCCAAATTACATCGAATAATTATAACCCTAAACCATAAACCATAACCTATAATTTAGGTCAACATGGCTAAATTTGACCTAAACCACATCTGAAATTACACCAATTAATTAAATAGATCAATTCATTAGATAATCAAAGCTAATTTATCCCCAAATCACATCTTAATCTTGAAATTGGGTCAAAGGGAATCAAATTGGCCTCAATTTCCTCCTTGATTGAATGAATAAAATATTTGGTTCAATATATGATGACATTAGGATCAATTTCACTCAAAATATCATTATATTTAAACTAGGTTTGAATGACTCAATTTTTATAGAATCATGTCATTGATTGCACCATTTTATTAATTGGCTCAATATATGATGAAATCAAATCCAATTTAGCTCAAACCACATTGCATAGTGTCAATTAGGTTTAATGGATTGTATTAACCCTAATTTCCTCCACAATTAAACCAATAGACTATTTCATTCATTACACAATGATATTAAAGTTTATTGAACCTCAAACCACGTCCTATACATATCAAACTTGCATTTGTCATTGAACCAAATGATTCTTTACCTTATTTAATGATGAGATTAGAGCCAAATAAGGTCTAAATCACATTTTATAGTCATGAAATTTGGTTGAAGGGGCTCAAATTACCCTCGATTGCATTTGAATTGAACTAATGGACTATTTGGTTTATTTTCTATTGATATAGGGGTTGAAAGCCCCAAATTACATCTTGATGACTCAAAATTAGGTTCACAATGCTCAATTTCCCTCAAATTATATCACTAATTGAACTCATTCACTCATTCACTACATATGTCATGAAATTTAAGATAATTTAGCCCCAAATCACATCATATGGTCACAATTACATGCAATGGTCTAAATTAGCCCTAATTTCCTCTAAAATTGAAACAATGAACTCTTTCATTAATTTTTAATGAAAATGGACTTGGTTGAACCATAAAACATATTCTATATAGTCAAAATTATGTTCACAGGTGAAAACACACCAAAATATCATCATTATATCAATTATGTCCTTTTTGTGGTAGTGTATATATTAACAAACTTCACTTTAAAATAAAAATATAAAATCATGAATGTGAACAAATATAAACATAAACAGGTATAAATAGATCTTTTTTTGATTTCATGTGCAATGTTAACATAATGTGCATGCATTATAGTGTGTATGCACTAAGTTATGCTTGAATTCAAAAACCAAGCCTTTTGGATTGAAAATGGCTTGGATTCTTGAGCCAAAAGGCTTGGACCTATCAACACAACTGAATCTGAGATCTTTGATATAAAATAAGAAAATCTAACTTCCATCACCAAACACTATGAATTGTAATGAAAAAATTCATAAAAATATTACCATAATGATGAGCACACTCTCCTCTTTCCAAATATATGATTGTTTTTTGGGACTATTTCAAGGTTTCTATCTATATTTTTTATAACTATGGATTTTTTAGGCCACTACTTCCTGGAAATATACATGCCTATATATGTTGAAGTATTTTTTGTTTTCGTTGGTGCAAATGCAAAACAAATATGCTCATAAACTAGGCATAATTTTATATGCGTTAAAAAAACTAATTTTCATTTTTTGATGTAGTTATGGAGGTCATATGACCATCTATCCATTTTGTTATTAATTTTCATGATCTATTTACTTGTAAAATTAATAAAAAAAGATATTCATTAATTTTTTTAAATAAAATATAGGTTACAAACTAGATGATATTATTTAAATTTTCTCAAAAGGGTTTCAAAAACTACTAAACTTTGCTATAAAACATTTACACTATATAAATGACTATCCACTCTATTTTCTTAAAAAATAGGATTTCCTCTTCAAATTTTAGATGTTTGACCTATTTATACTTAAATATTTAAAATAAAAATATTGTGTTAGAAACTAGACTTGAAATTATACAATTCATGTTCCTATACCATCTTCAAAGTTTGAGTGTAGTCATCTCAAATAATCTATAGAAGTTGAGATTTCTCAAAATTTTAGGAAAAACATGTCTATAGATAGGCCCTTTTGATCCACCATATTTCTACACTTACTCCTTGATTACATTGAAGTGTTTCATGCACTGAAATCTGTGAAACCATGGAGGGGTATTGCCACATAGACTAAAATATGTTAAATATATGAGAATGTAATGGCAAGTGGGCCCAAAAACTGTGGAAACTATGAGGTGTGTGATATTTATGTGCTTTTTGAGACAAAAAGTAAGAGGCAATTGAAACACAAAGGTAATTTGTGCTAAGTGTGAAGTGCAAATAGGTCATGGGGGGAGCCCCCCTCCCACAACATTCACTTTAATTCAAATGTTATCATTTAGTAAAGTTATTGTTTAAGTAATTAGTTCATTTTAATTAATTTTTTATAATTAATTTAATTATACTTAGTTAAATTATTTTAGAATTAGTATTAAACTAATTTAATTATAATTAATTATTATTTTTGTTTAAAATATAATTAATCTATTTTTAATAAAAAAAATTAATATCCATATTTAAAAAAATTCATTTTGAGGCTCTAAATAGCCTATTGGGAAAAAATTTCTCTACTTTTTAACCAGGACTCTATTTCATGTGTTGTTTATGGTAAAAATAATCTAGTTCCATCCCGCATGTGTTGACATAATCAATTTTTTGAAATTGTCCCAACTCAAAACATGTTAGCATTCTCATTTCATGGTTTGTCAAAAGTGTTTTTAAGTGGCATTTTTTCTTATTTTGTCTTGTTTTTCAAGTGATGAAAATGGAAAAAAAGGAGAGAACACATTCCTTGGAGGGAAAATGTTAAGTGAAGTTCAAATTAAATTTCATTGAGGTTTTGGAAGAAAAAATATTTTGCTCCATTAACCAAGGATTTTGTAAATTACCACACTAGGTCCACTCCAAAGGTTGGCACTTTATTGATCTGAGAAGACACATTGCACACAACCTTTTCCTTTTTTCATTTTCCTAATTTATAGTGTAGTTAATCTTCCTTTTATTCTTGTCACTACTATTATGTTTCTTAAAATAATATAATGGTGAATGCAAACCCAAACTTGTGCTATTCAAATAAATATTTTATTAATTAAAGTTTTGGAGTTATTTGTTTATAATCTTTGTGTGCAATAAGGTGGTTGTGATCTTCTTATTCTTGATTTCTCATATGTATAATCTTGCATTGTCTACATTTATGGTTGTGCATATTTTATCTAGGCAGGAGAATGATTTTTGGGATTCTTTTGTTTAAACATATCCAATCAATTAACTAGGGTTTTAATTAGATCTAAATGAAATATTCTATAATTGATTTTCATGATTTAAAGCTCATATTAATTATTATTAATAGACTATCAAATATTAATGTATGCAACAGATAAATGAATGTTTAAATCAACCCTATTTTCATATTTTAAATATCTAAATGCCGATTCTTTATTTTAGGCAATTATGAATATGAATGTTTGTTGTTATTCTCTAGAATGCACTACTACAAACCCACATTGATTAATAAAAAAACTTGTACTTACCTCTTCTTTGTTAAATTTAAAATGACATTTAAATTTCAAACTAGCATTCCCCTCTAATTAAAATAGTTTCACATTGACCAACTGGGTTATCTAGTATGTAATGACATGGTAGTTATAGAAATTGGGGATACTTTTGGATCTCCTTTAAAGAGAGTTTGGATAGGAAATTTCCTCACCTAAGTTGGTGTGCCACATGATCCCTCAATAGATTGGTACAAGAAGGAGGGCATGAACTAAATTTTAAACCAAAAGTTTTAAATGTTAGCATTTTATAGGTGTTACCCACAATAATGTGTTCCAAAATTTAAACTCTAAAATCAAATAATAGTCATTATATCAAAGTCTATATTCGATGAATTTGAACCATTACACCTCATCGAACACATAAAACCTATATCAAACAGAGAAAATTTAAAAACTAGATAGATCCACTCAACTACTAGCTCATCTATGGTTGTAATTCCCTTTGTTAATTCATTTAATTCCCCTTAAAATCCACCAATGGTGGATAATATTTTTTGTCTTGGTGAAGGTAACTGTCTAGTAAAAAATGTAGGATTTTCCCATGATTTACCAAAGAATCCCAACCAAAATTTCCTTAAGTATGTACATGAAAGGATTTGAGCTACCAAGGAGGATATTCAAGCATTTAAAGATGTTATAATAAGAACTTAAATCAATCATGAATATGTGGAATGTCATTTTTTTCCTTATACCCTGGATGAGAAAGCCTATGTCTCATATTTGGGATTTTCCAATGGGTCTATCATCTCTTGAAATTACATAGAAATTATAGTATCAATCACTTTAGGGTTTCTATTTATTTAAGTTTCCTTTGCCATCAAATTTTTTTAGCCCATAAGGAACCAAATGATCTAATGAGAATGTTTGGCATCCACTTCCATAATTTTCATAATCAATTGAATTTTCCCTACACACAAATTAAAGTGGTTGTTATACAAACCTACCTAAAAGCCTTGGAGCCTGTGACATCCATGTTCAATTGTAGGACTCTTATAACACTTACAACCTTATATTTAACATATAATTAATCAAACATTATTGAAAAAAAATATGCCACAAGGGTATGGGTCTAGTACATTTCCTTCATTAGGATAATTAGGTGATTATAAAAAAATTCCCATGATCAATCAAGTGCTCATGCACACCACTGATGAATTATATCCCATGTGCTATGTATTCAAGATAAAACTAGGTTTATAAGCAAACACCCTTGAACTACATGCATACTAGTCATCCATTTATTCCTCCTAATCATGTGTTAACTTAGGAAAATAATCACCAAGTTATCCATGTGGCCTATAAAAACATTGTTACCATGCCTAATATAAGTAGTTATGCTACTCTAAATAGAAACCAATAAGTAGGTCCATCATTTATAAAAAATACAATGTCTACTAATAACACCCATAACCAAATGCATCTTTTTGTCCACGTATTTATAAACATTGTAACACATGTTGTCAACACATTACCACAAATGAAAAATAATGAGAATGCTAATGCAAACCCAGAAGTCATGAATTTTTAGCAAATGGTTCAATGAATGATAAATGACATGGTTAATTTATGTAAAAAAGTGCCTCAACACCAAAAAAAATTGTCTCAAAATAGAAACTTCAACTTCAAAGAACCAATCATCAATGAAACACTAGGCTAAATAATGGAGGTGTGCCTAGTCTACTTGATAACACCAACCAAAACAATAGAAATGATAAAAGCTTTGTCAAATTGTATGATTTGGGATTTACCACCTAATACAAGCTACATAACATAGGGGACCATGTTGAAACCAATTATGTTAATTTTATATTAGCCTCAAATATCTTCCATAAATAAATGGACAACCTTGAAATAGTGCTTGCACCTAATAACAATTCAAATCAAAGTGGGTAGAATCCATGTATTACCTTAGTATTGGTAATGTATGAATTCATGTATGATATTTATAATGAGTTTGAGTGTAATTTATATGATTTACACGTGTTTAAACAATTTCAAAGTGGAGACAACTACTTTACGTGGAGTAAATTACAAAATCCTTAACGACATCTACTCCTCCAACCAACACTTAGGTTCCACCTGATGAGAATTTAAACAATAACCCATTTACACATAAAGGACCAAACTCATATTATCAACCAAAGAAAAAAGCTACACCCCCATAAATTAACAAACTTGTGGAACAAACCAAACTTGGATACAACATTGTCAAAGACATAAATACAAAAAAGGCCAATATAACTATATTTGATTTTCTTTATATATCTAATCAAAAGGATTATTCTTAAAATATTTATATGCTCCTAAAGGGATAGAATATAATAGAATATAAGATACACATGTTTCTATTTACAAATAAAATATGCAAATTCCTCCTTTTCTCCTAACAATTCACTTTTCTAGAACAACATACATAATTATTTGGTGGATTCAAGTTCTTCAGGTAGTGTGATGACTTATTTAGTGTGCCATAAATTGGGTCTAACTTCTAATAAGTCAAGTCATAAGGTATTTCAGTTGGAAAAATCAAAGGTTAAGGTAGTTGGTGAGATGAATCACATTCATATTTATTTAGATTCTAATATGAGAGTGCAATAGATCATTAAAATTTAGGTGGTGCATATACCTAATGCATATGTCATGATTCTCAACAAATATTGGTCTAGAATGTTAAATGGATATGTGGTGACAAATTTATCCCATATGAAACTATAATGGTGTGGCATACCAAACAAAATCATAAGTGATCAATATATGAAAATGATTCATATGATCATAGAATATAACAAGATGAATGAGATCATGTATGATAAGTTTGAACTTGGGGTCTACATACTCTGAAGTATAGTAAATATTATGAAATTTTAAATGTTAACATGTTGTCTATACAAGGTAAATTAGATATTGAGGAGCTTAAGTAGTTGGATGATGAATATGCACTTTATACACCTAAAATACATTATTCTCATATTATTTCTATTAGATGGTGGAGCCTGATCTTATTATAATGCCCAATTCTTGATGGGGGTTGTGGAGTGGGGGGGGGGGGAACCCCTCCCCCCCCCCCCCCCCCCCACACTAAGGTCAACATGAGGTGTCTAGGGGGAGGTGACCTATTTTGGGTCCCTCCTAGTGAGGGTTTGGGGGCACGAAGCAAAATTTTGTAAAAAATGCATTGTAAAATATTGTAATTTCATAGTAAATCTGGACCGTTCACTATTAGGTCACATATCTAATGGTAGAAATTATGTTGGTTCATTTTACCCAAATATGTAACCCTCTTTTGATATGAGGGTATTGTAATCATGATGAAATACTATGTGTGAGTGAAGAGGATATTACAGTAGATGTATTTCAGGTTTGTCCCTTCATTTATTGGACCAAATAAGAGAAGAACTAGTTGTTTTTGCATGGATATAGCCCATTTTAGGTGAACCATGTTAAATCTATATTTTTTTGTATTCTATTTTATGTATTTTATTTCTATCTTTATTTAATTAATAATTATTTTCATTCTATATTCCTAATAATTTATATCAAATCCAAAGGTTTATTTAGTACATAAAGTCGTAGGAAAAGAGAGTTCCTGGTTCAAGTGGGAGCAATGGTAGAAGAAGGCAATTTTAAGGTCGATAAGTTTAACAACCAAAACTACTATCTATGAAAGATGCAAATGGAGGACTATCTATATCAAAAGGATCTTTTCCTACCATTGGGTAGAATAACAAATAAGCTAATGACTATAAAGGATGAAGACTAGGAGGTTCTTGATAGAAAGTCACTAAGAACAATACGACTATGTCTGATAGCATCAATGGCATTCAATATTTCAAAATAAAATACAATAGAGGATGTGATAAAAGCATTGGATAGAGTGTATGAAAAACCCTCAGCCTCCAATAAGGTATTTGTTATGAAGCATTTATTTAATTTGGAGATGTCTGAAGGTGGGTCTATTGTTGATCATTTAAATGAATTTAACACAGTCATAAATCAATTAATCTCTATAGGAGTAATCTTTGATGATGAGATTAGGGATTTTTTGATTTTGTGCTCATTTCTAGAAAGTTGGAATGGCTTGGTCATGGATGTGAGTAATTTTGTCTTTAGTTTACACACTTTAAATTTTGATGATGTTATTGGTGTTATTCTTAGTGAGAAAATGTGATGGAAAAGCATAGGTGAGACATCAGGTAATACTTTGACTATGGATAATAGGGTAAGATAAAATCAAAGAGAAAAGGGCCCAAAGAATTGTAGGAAGTCTGATAAGGGCAGATCCAAATCTATAGGAATGTTGGTGTGTTAGATTTATGAGAAGAAAGGACACCTAAAGAAAGATTGTTGGTTTCAAAAAGGAAAATAAGGAGATAGACAACAAGATAATAATAATGAATAAAATGTAGCAGGTGATGTGTTACATGATGCTTTAATCCTTTCTTTAGACAATATTAATGATTCTTGAGTGTTATATTTAGGGGCTTCATTTCATGCTACACCCCATAAAAAATATTTTCAAGATTATGTTTAAGGTGATTTTGGATAGGTTTATTTGGGTGATGGTGAACCTTGTAAAATTGTAGGAAAGGGTAAGATAAGGATACAATTATATAATGGAAATAAATGGTTACTAAAAGAGGTGAGGTATATTCTTGAGTTGAGAAGAAATATAATTTCAGTAGGGTAGTTAGGAAGTGAGGGTTGTAGAGTTACATTTGTATAAAATTCATGGAAGGTCACTAAAGGATCACTGATAATAAAGAAAGGAGAGAAGGTAGGTACATTATATTTATCTCATGGTAATGTTAAATCTTCTATTGATTTAGCTTCTATAAAAGTGGATACAAACTTATGGCACCATAGACTTGGGCACATGAGTGAGAAGGGGATGTAAGTTCTCCACTCAAAGAATTTGTTGTTAGTTTTGAAGAAGGTGGATTTGGATTTTTATGAGCACTGTGTGTATGAAAAATAGAAGAGAGTTAGATTTATCAGAGTTGGGAAGATAAAGAAGGATAAAAAGTTAGAGATTATGCATACAGATATATGGGGACCATCTAAGGTATGATCCATTGGTGGCTCTTCTTATTATGTTACTTTTATTGATGATGCAACTAGAAAAACTTGGGTTTATTACATTAAAAAAATTGATGTTTTTGATACTTTTAAGAAATGGTAAGCTTTAATTGAGAATGAGACAGGAAATAAGTTGAAGTGTTTCAGATCAGACAATGGAGGTGAATAATACAAGAAGGAATTTTATAATTATTATTCATCCCATGGGACTCGTAGAGAGAAGATGGTTCCAATAACACCATAAAAAAATGGTGTGTCAGAAAGGATGAACAAGATAATCGTGGAATGTGCAAGGAGTATGAGATTGCACGTAGGGTTGCCCTTACAATTTTGGTCAAATGTTATGGATACTAATGTTTAATTAGTAAATAGGGGGACTTCAATTCCTGTAGATGGTGGTATTTCATAAGAAGCATGGATAGGTAAAAAGTAATATTATTCATTTCTAAAAACTTTCAATTGTGAAGCATTTATCCATATTGATAAATAAAATAGAATGAAGCTTAAAGCAAAATCTAATAAATGTAATTTTATTGGATATGGAGTTAATGATTTCAATTACCATTTATGGGATTTTAAAAATTTCAAAATCATTAAGAGTAAAGATGTTATCTTTAATGAGAAGGTCATGTATGGATATCAGTTGTAGGAAAAGAAACAAGAAAATCCAAATACAGAATATGATAGGATCCTCTTACAATAAGTAATAAAATGCATAAAATAAAAAGAATCAGTAGCATGAATTAAATCTGATAGAACACTTAAAAATATTCAATTGATCATAGGCCAATTTGAGGGGGAAACCTCCTTTAAGCAAGATCAATACAATAATTTTGTGGATTCTTTCCTTAGCCTCAACACTTACTTATATATACTAAGTGTAATCTAATCAACTACTAATTCCCATGAATGTGGGATAAAACATAATTCTCACGAGATGAATTACAATGCATATACATCTATATCAACTACTATACTAACAAAGTAAAGAGAATGGGTCACATGAGTTCTTAACATGCCCTCCCTCTTCGAAAAAGCTTTGTCCTCAAAGCTTCATATGTGGAAATTGATGTTGAATATAAAAGAGTGTTTCCCATGTTACATCCTCTAGTTGCATTCCATGCCACTAAATTAATACCTCTATGATGGAGTGAGAGTGAAGTTGGCATGTACGTCTATCCAATATTTCCTCTAGCTCAATAAGGATGGATCCTTATTTATCAAGTTCTGGTAAAATAGTCAACAATCTAATGTTTGTGCCAAGAACTTTCTTTAGATAAGAGACATGAAATACTGGATGAACTTGAGAAGAAGGTGGGAGATCCAACTTATAATCAACTAATCCAATCTTTTGGAGAATCTTATATGGCCCATAGAACTTAAGATCCCGCTGATGACGCCCTTTGAGGTTTAGGGAGGATTGCTTGTATGGATACAAATGAAGAAATACCATATCACCTACTTGAAAGGTGCACTCAAAATGGTGCTAATCAGCCAATTTTTTCATTCTATTTTGTGCCATATGGAGATTGTCTCTTAGGGTGCTGAGGATCTGATCCTAGGTTCAGAGAAGCATGTCAACCACTTGAACTGGTGAACTATTAAGGGTGTACAGAAGGAGCACTAGTGGTGTTTGACCATAGATTGATTCATATGGAGTTATCTTAGTTGAAGTATAGTAGTAGGTATTGTACCACCATTCAATAAGAGGGATCCACTTTTCCCACTAATGTTGTTATTCTGAGGTGAACCAATGAAGGAAAGTTTTCAAGGATTTGCTAACAATTTCAATCTGGCCATCTGTTTATGGATGATACCCAGAACTCATCTTCAATTGGGTGTTGGTGTGTTGAAATAGTTATATCCAAAAATGGTTGGTGAAAGTTGCATCATGATCAAAGACAATGGAATAAGGAATGCCATGAAGACAAAATATATGGTCCAAGAAAATTTGTGAATTGTAGAGGTGGTATAATGATGGCTAAGGGCACAAATATGACTATATTTGGAGAGGTGATCAATCACAATGAAGGTCATTGTTTTCCCTCTAGATTTAGAGATCCCATCAATGAAATCCATAGAAATATTTATCCAAATATTGATAGGGATGGGCAAGGGTTTGAGCAACCCAGGGATGAGTGTTGTTTCACCCTTTTTGCATTGGTAGGTATCACATTCAACCACCATTTATTGAATTTTTCATTCCTTTCCAAAAGAAGTTGTAGCATGTCCACTCATAAGTTTTGAGAAATCCTGAGTACCCTCAGATGGAGAAGCATGAAGTTCATATAATACAACTTGTTGAAGATCTATCCTCTGGGGAAGTACTAGGTGACCTTTGTAGCATAGAGAAGCACCATCCCAAGAATAATGTGGTACTATATAGGGGTTAGTGGATAACTATTAAATGATTTAAGATAATGAGGAGTCATTGACATACCCTGTTATACAACATCCAACCAATTCAGAATAAGCTTGAAAATAGCTAAGAGGGAAGCTTGGTCCATAAATGTGTAAGATAGAGCATAAACCATAATATTGTCCTTACCCTTCTTATAAGTGATCTCATAGTTATAACCCATGAGTTTGCTGACCCATTTTTGTTGTGATGGGGTAGAGACCTATTGTTCTAAGAAATATTTGAAACTCTGGTGATCAATTTTGATGCAAAAATGATTTCCTAGTAAGTATGGCCGCCACCTCTGTACTGCATGTAAAATGGCCATCATTTCCTTCTCATAATTAGAGAGTACTAAATTCTTGTCAAAAAGGGATTTGTTTGTGAATTCAATGGGATGTCCATCTTAGAGGAGAACATCACCAAATCCATTGTCATAAGCATTGCTCTTGATAGTGAAGGTCTTGGCAAAATTTGGCATAACTAGAATAGGTGTAGTACACATAACTTGTTTTAATTCTGTAAATGCACACTCAGTAACTTGTGTTCATGTATAATCATAATTTTTCAACATTTCTATCATCAGAGTTGTAATCTTCTCATAATCCTTGACAAACTTATGATAGTATTATTGATGCAGTGGATTGCACCTGGGGCAAGGAGGTTGAGCTCCTGCCTTCCACACGCAACAATGGAAACTCCCCTCTCACCTATGGGACCGACGAAGCTAGAGGGGAGAGTCTCTAGGTAAGGGCTAGCTACCTTTGATGCATCTAATTTGTTCCAGTAAGTGCATACATACATACATACATACATATATACATACATACATACATACATATATATATATATTGCAGGAAAACAAATCTACTCTAAAGGAGGTGATGCACCAAAATGATCTGACCTTCTCACACTCACACTTAAAATCAGACAAACACATACACTTCAAACTGGTGGAAGGACTAGGCTGCAAGAAACTTAGCAGGGAGGCTTTAATGGAAAATACAAAAAAATAGAGATTCACCAAAGGTGCTGTGAAAGCCAACTGTATAGTAATTTATTCTATTTTTGTACTTCCAAATATAGCTCTCCTTGTTAGTTGCAGAAATGGCACCTTATAGACACCAGGTATGTTGGTGTTGACCCTGTGGAAGCATCAAGAAGAAATGACTAAACACAAACTAACATTTAGACATACACAGAGATATATAACCAAGATAGAGGCAAAAAATGTGTTTATTAATTTAGGTGAAAATTTGCTAGGGCTACGCCTTACAAATGTGGAAGATCATTTCTCCAAAGACAAGTCTCCAATTTATATAAGAAGAAAAGGGGCCTCTTGGCACCCTTTTTTACAAGTGACCCATGGTAGGTACTATGTCAACCACTGAAATAACTTCTTGAATCGACACCTTCCTGCATCACTTGGATTGCTTCATCTACTTCTACGTGATGGCCATTCTGCTGTCAGGATTTGAATTTATGAGCTATGCCATTTTCTTGCTTTGCAGTGCATATTGAAGAAAACTAGTCACGTCGATCACTGTTGTGCCTCTTTGATGACCGCATGGTAGGCACTGTGTCAACCACTAAAATATATTCTTGACACCTTCTTGCATCACTTGGATCACTTCATCTACTTCTACGTGATGGCCATTCCGCTGTCAAGATTTGAATTTATGAGCCATGCCATTTTCCTACTCTATAGTGCATATTAAAGAAAACCAGTCACGTCGACCACTATTGTGCCTCTTTGATGATCGCATGGTAGGCACTGTGTCAACCAATGAAATAACTTCTTGACACCTTCTTATGTCACTTGTATTACTTCATCTGATTCTATGTGATGGCCATTCTACTATCAGGATTTGAATTTATGAGCCACACCATCTACCTACTCTTTGTTCTCTGGGCTCTTTGTCCTTTTTTGCTCCTTCAGCCCTCAGGGGTGATCTTCTAGTGGGTTTCTACATTCTTTGGGCTCATTCCATGGTTGGCACTCAAGCATTTAAAACTAATGGATTTTTTACTGGCTTAAATTTGACGTTCGCACACCTGTCACCCTTGGACTCTCCTTCAGCTTCTTGCTTTGCCCCTTTTCAATAAAAGCACATCCACCCTTGACACATGTCATAGTCTGCTACTTGGGAACTTAGAAGACACTTTGAAATATAGACGTTAACACGTGGCAACTTCCACTGAGCTGATAATGGGATGTGGCAGCATCTACTTACATTTGAGGGCCTTTTGAGAGTCAGGGGGAAGTTGACATGTGGTCACTTCCATAGATCCTTTAGCTACCTTAGAGAAAATTTCAAGCCCTTTTCTAGTTCTTTGTAGATGTTGACACTTGGCATGCTCTGCATAGCTCCTAACAACTCATTCGGGTCCACCACAATCTTCTTTAAAGCCAACAGGGGAAACTCATAGATGTTGTCACCTGTCGACTTCTACTGAGCCATAGAGGGGACATGTGGCACATTTTGCTACTCCTAAAATAACATGTTGAAGTCCTCTATGGTTGCCACTTGGTGATTTTCATGCTCTGGCTTCCCTGGTGTAAATTTGATGCTTTTCGAGATGTCACCATCCTTGGCAAAGTTCATCGGGCCTTTTCCCATAGCTCTTTTGATTTGGGCCCTTTGGCTACCCTCTACAAGGGCTTCTAGACCCATCGATACCATCCAGCTATAGGGCACACCCTTGAACCAAGCCATTGAACCAACCCATTGAACCAAAATTTTGGTTCAACGGTTCAATGGTTCAAGATTGCGCACTGAGTCCCTCTGAACTATTTGCTGGATCTCCTTGTTGAACCATTCACTTGAACCAATCCATTGAACCATTTGCTTGAACTGGTTCAACGGTTCAAAGCTATGCACTAAGCCAAGTCCTTAAACTAAACGCTGAACCTGAAGTTGCTTAAACTTTTTTGATGAACTAAGCACTGAACTTAGCTAATTAAACCAAAGCTGAAGAACTGCCGATTGAACCAAAGCTTGAAATGAAGTGATGGTTCAATGGTTCAAAGATGTTGACCTTCCTTGTGAATTTCTTCATATGAAAATCTAAAGAAGATTTGTAAAATCTTGCCCTCTTCACCTAGTTCTTCAACTACCAAAATAAAACCTATAAAGTCCATAGAAATGGACCTGCAGAATCTGTAGAAATCACCAGATCTATGCAAAATGAAAAATGAATTGGCCTAGAATAGTAGGGGAAGAAGGGGACTGATTTTTGGCCTGTTAGGCAAAAAATGGTCAACAAATTGGTGACTCCCAAGGGAAGCATGCCTGTTATGCTTAGAAGCTAGTTGCCTTAAAAATCCATTGGGCATGGGGTCAGATTATATATTGAAGATCAGCAATAGCTCTGATAAATTCTAGAATCAATCACAAAGATTCACCTCAAAAGGAAAAGAAAAAACACACACAAAGCTAAGAAAACTACTTGTGCAAATAACACTTAGGGAAAATAGGGAAAGAAAACTAAAAGCAACCTACTATATACATCTAACCAGGTATTTTTTATTCCCTCCTGGATCAAAGGGAAAGCTTCTAACGTCTCCTTCATCTGACACACCCAGTATCGATAATGGATCCCATAAGGAAATATTTATGTGCAGCTCCTTCACCTAGTCTACCATGTTGATTTGAGGATTTCTCCCTTCCATATTTTATTTGGGGTCACTTGCAACCTTCTGAGGCATAGGCTAGGGAGTTGAATGTATGACTGGCGGCTTAAAATTTGGGAATTTTTGGTTCACCTGTGGTGGAAGAGATGGTGTGGACATTTAAAAAGTTGCTTAAGTTTCTTCCATAGCTCTCCCTTTGGATCTTGTGTTGGCCACAACACAGTCAGCCTGATTGTCTGTAGCACCCACATAATTGATTACACAAAACTCACCTTCCAAGTTATTCATAAGAGTAGAGTCAGGCTGAATCTGACTGTTGCTTGTGTTGGGTTGCATTAGAGCCTCAAAGACCTAGGAATGAGTGGCTGCCTTTTTTAGCACATTTAGGTAATAACCCATCATCTCATCTGTATAAATAGCTTGCTCCTGACCATATCTCATGGTTAAACAACTTGGCTATTCTTGCACCAGATTGTTCTGAATGGGCACCATGACCTTAGTGATGAAAGGGGGCCTGGGTTGTAGCCTTGGAAAGGTCTGGTCTAAGTAAGCTAACCCTATCCTTGATTGTAATTTTGAAAAGGGGGTCCTGGAGCTTGACCATACTATTGGTATCCTTGGTTTGGTCTATTTCTTTGAGCTTACTGCCTTTTAAGAGCTACAAGTTCATTTGACATACTCTGCAACAGACTCTTAACTTCATGAAGCTCATTCGATGGAGAAGTAGCTAATTTCTCTATGCTAGGTAGAGGAGCTAATATGGGAGCAACAACCTGAATTGGAGGTAGCATTTCTAGGAGAAGTGGCATATGGGGCCTAGGGGCTATTTTTCCAGCCTGTACTAAGCAATTTTTAGCTACTATGGATATGTCATAGGCAACAAGGAGCACATGCCCTCCCATGGATTATATCATAATAACAATATCACTATTTAATGCTCTTAAATAATACAAGAAAGCATAACTAGTGATCGGTCTTACCAGAATGGGGATTCTATCACATGTCTTCTGAAACTACGTGTTGAAATCCTGCATATATTCGTGTGGGGCTCTCTTCATGGTCGTCATCTGCTTAGCAAGTGAGAGGTGGTCACTTTTTTCTCCAAAATGGTCCATCAATTGAGTACCCAATTCATTCTAGGAATGGATTGAATTTGTAGGCAAAGTGCCGTACCAGTCAAGAGCTTTGCCCTTGAAAGACAATGCCAACAATTTGATTGCAATATTCTCCTCAGTGACACTATGAATATTGTAAAAGTTAGCAATATTTCTAATGTGTTTAATAACTGTAACAGGCCCCTTTCCATTAAAGGGAGGCACACTTTTGAGGACCACTCCTAGAATTGGGTCATAACGCTGGAAGTTCAAGGGACTCTGACCATGAAATCTCACAAAGGGTAATGCCGTAGCAATAAGGGGATTCAAATGGGGTACTTATCCTATGAAGGAAGCACCTGTAGCCAGACTGGGAAGATAACTCTCTAAATAAGGATGAGTCCCTTTAAACCTCAGTCACTTTGCTGAGTTGAGAGGTAGTTCAATGAATTCAAAAGGGACACCCTTATTAGCAAATCATGTGGTGACTTTAGGCATAGGAAGTTAAAACTGGTCTTTGATTGGAAAATTGAAGCTCTTACCAGTGGAGTTGCCATATGCTAAAAATATTTGATTTGATGTAACAGGACTAGCATCAATCTTGAAACCTTATTGAGTGTAAGACTAAGTCCCACCGGGCATGCCAAAAACTATTGATGCAATGGATTGCACCTGGGGGAAAGAGGTTGAGCTCCTGCCTTCCACACACAACAATGGCAACTCCCCTCTCACCTATGGGACTGGCGAAGCTAGAGGGGAGAGTCTATACGTAAGGGCTAGCTCCCTTTGATGCATCTGACTTATTCTAGTAAGTGCTAACATACATACATACATACATACATACATACATACATACATACATACATACATACATACATACATACATACATACATACATACATATATATATATATATATATATATATATATATATATATATATAATGTGGGGGGGATGAAAAGGGAGAAAGATTGCGAGAAAACAAATCTACTCTAAAGGAGGTGATGCACCAAAATGATCCGACCTTCTCACACTCACACTTAAAATCAGACAAACACATACACTTCAAACTGGTGGAAGGACCAGGCTGCAAGAAACTTAGCAGGGAGACTTTAATGGAAAATACAAAAAAATAGAGATTCACCAAAGGTGCTATGAAAGGCACACTGTATAGTAATTTCTTCTATTTCTACACTTCCAAATATAGCTCTCCTTGTCAGCTATAGAAATGGCACCTTATAGACACCAAGTATGTTGGTGTTAAACTTGTGGAAGCATCAAGAAGTAATGACTAAACACAAACTAACACTCAGACATACACAGAGATATCTAACCAGGATAGAGGCAAAAACTATGTTTATTGATTCAGGGGAAAATTTTCTTGGGATACGCCTTACAAATGTGGAAGATCATTTCTCCAAATACAAGTCTCCAATTTATAGGGGAAGAAAAGGGGCCTCTTGGCACCCTTTTTTACAAGTGACCCATGGTAGGCACTATGTCAACCATTGAAATAACTTCTTGAATCGACACCTTCCTACGTCACTTGGATTGCTTCATCTGCTTCTACATGATGGCCATTCTACTATCAAGATTTGAATTTATAAGCTGTGCCATTTTCCTACTCTACAGTGCATATTGAAGAAAACCAGTCACGTCGATCACTGTTGTGCCTCTTTGATGACCACATGGTAAGCATTGTGTCAACCACTAAAATAACTTCTTGACACCTTATTGTGTCACTTGGATCACTTCATCTACTTCTGCATGATGGCCATTCCGCTGTCAGAATTTGAATTTATGAGCCATGCCATTTTCATGCTCTATAGTGCATATTGAAGAAAACTAGTCACGTCAACCACTGTTGTGCCTCTTTGATGACTGCATGGTAGGCACTATGTCAACCACTAAAATAACTTCTTGACACCTTCTTGCGTCACTTGGATTGCTTCATTTGATTCTACGTGATGGCCATTCTACTGTCAAGATTTGAATTTATGAGCCACACTGTCTACCTGCTCTTTATTCTCTAGGCTCTTTTTCCTTTTCTACTCCTTCAGCCCTCAAGGGCGATCTTCTGGTGGGTCACTACATTCTTTGGGCTCATTCCATGGTTAACACTCAAGCATTTAAAACCAACAGATTTTTTACTAGCTTAAATTTGATGTTCGCACACATGTTGCCCTTGGACTCTCCTTCAGCTTCCTACTTTACCCCTTTTTGTTGAGAGCACATTTGCCCTTGACACATGTCATAGTCTGCTGCTTGGGCACTTAGAAGACACTTTGAAATGTGGACGTTGATGCGTGGTAGCTTCCACTGAGCTGATAATGGGATGTGGCAGCATCTGCTTACATTAGAGGGCCTTTTGAGAGTCAAGTAGAAGTTGACACATGGTCGCTTCTATAGAGCCTTTAGCTACCTTAGAGAAACTTTTGGGCCCTTTTTTGGTTCTTCATGGATGCTGACACTTGGCACACTCTGCATAGCTCCTAACAACTCATTCGGGTCCACCACAGTCTTCTTTGAAGCCAACAGGGGAAACCCACAAATGTTGCCACCTGTCGGCTTTTGTCAAGCCCTGTAGGAGACACGTGGCACATTCTGCTACTCCTAAAACAACATGTTAAAGTCTTCCGTGGTTTCCACTTGGTGATTTCTACTCTTTGGCTTCCCTGGTGTAAATTTGATGCTTTTCAGGATGTCACCGTCCTTAGCAAAGTTCATCAGGCCTTTTTCCCATGGCTTTTCTACTTTGGGCCCTTTGGCTGCCCTCTGCAAGGGCTTCTAGACCCATCATTACCCTCTAGCTGTAGGGCACACCCTTGAACCAAGCCATTAAACCAAAATTTTGGTTCAATGGTTCAATGGTTTAAGACTGCGTGCTGAGCCCCTCTAAACTATTTGCTGGATCTCCTTGTTGAACCATTCACTTGAACCAATCCATTGAACCATTTGCTTGAACTAGTTTAATGATTCAAAGTTGCATGCTGAGCCAAGTCCTTAAACTAAACACTGAAATTGAAGCCACTTGAACTTTTTGATTTACTTTTTTGATGAACTAAGTGCTAAACTTAGCTGATTAAACTAAAGCCGAAGAACTGCTGATTGAACCAAAGCTTGAAATGAAGCGATGGTTCAATGGTTTGAAGATGCCGACCTTCCTTGTAAATTTCTTCAAATGAAAATCTGAAGAAGCTTTGTAAAATATTGCCCTCTTCACTTAGTTCTTCAACTATAGAAATAAAACCTGTAGAGTCCATAGAAATGGACCTATAGAGTCCGTAAAAATCACCAGATCTATGCAAAATGAAAAATGAATTGGCCTAGAATAGCAGGGGAAGAAAGGGACCGATTTTTGGCCTGTTGGGCAAAAAATGGTCAACAAGTATAAGGTCATCCCTAAAAAACCATGGAGGCTCTTGAGTATCTGAGGATGAGGCTAATTTGTCATGGAAACTATTTTTTTAGGATCCAATTGAACCCCTATATTGAAAAAATATGTTTGAGATACTCCACTTCATCTTAGCCAAAAACACATTTAGACTATTTTGTATAGAGATGATGATCAAAGATAAGTTGTAGTGTGAGCTCCAGATGTTGAAGATGCTTAGACCATGTTTTACTATAGATGAGGATATAATTGAAGGAGACCAGAATGAATTTTTATAGGTAGGGACAAAATATTTTATTCATCAAGGTCTAGAATGTTGAAGGAACATTAGTGAGGCCAAAAAGCATGACCAAAAACTCATAGTGGCTATCATGTGTGTGAAAAGCTATCTTTTAGATACCATCCTCATGAAGCTGGATTTGGTGATATCTAGAGTAGAGATCTAATTTGGATAAAAAATGAACACCATGAAGCTCATCAAGAATAAGGATTAGGAACTTATCCTTGATTGTGATGTGATTGAGTGCATGAAAGTCAATGCAAAGGTGCCATGACCCATCTTTTTTTGGGATAAGGAGACCTAGGGAAGAATATGGGTTGGTACTGAGCAAAATAATGCCTTGCTTTAGTAAGTCTTGAATGAGCATCTTGATCTCAATTTTTTACTAAAATGGATAGTGGTAGGGCTTGATGTTGGGAGGAATGCTTCTAGGGAGGAGCTGAATATAGTGGTTCACTAGTTTTGAAGGTGACATTCCCACTAGTTTGGTAAAGACACTTGAATACTGCTACATAATGGGTTGTAGATCAGGAGTGGAGATCGATGATGGCTATATTTAAATGGAATGGAGCTAGGCAATGACATCATGTGAATTCTTCTTAAGAATATTTTTCATGTGATGTAAATTGATGATGCTAAGAGACCCTAGTTGTAAGCCTTTAAATGTGTGTTTTTTCCCATTATCTAAAAACTACATCCAAAGTTCAAAAAAATCCCATAAGATGGGTCTAAGTTTGCGTAACCATTGGGCTCCTAAAACAACATCACATCCACCTAAGAGTAAGGCAAACATGTCAAATTGCAAGTTATAATCTCCAATAGAGATACACATATTGTGACACCTCCCTTTGTAAGATAATGTTCCCCTATTGGCAATCATGACTTCAAAGTTGGAGCAATGATGGATAAAATAATCAACCTATTTGGTGATTTGAGGGTCAATAAAGTTATGAGGGTTAATGTGAGTATTTTGTGAGGTAGCTTCTCGAAGAAGCTCCTAACCTACATGGTTTTTTGGGTAGGGACTCCTACTAAGGAACGAAGAGAGATCTTTGGGTGGTCTTCCTACGAACTAGGTTCCACAATCGGTGGATCTTCATTTGGATCATTTGCAATATCCTAAGCATCTTCAAAAAAATTATTTTTAGGTAGAGAATACACATCTAATAGGTAGAGCTTTTTTTATACACATCTATGTCCCTAAGTGAATATGTCATTGTAATTATAACATAGTCCTTTTTATCTATGGGCTTACATATCTACTTCAATCAAATGTTTGATAAGAATGGTTCTAGGGGCTAGCATTGTTTGAGATCATTGTGGAGTTATATTTATGAATAGAGAAAAATTAGATTTAAACCATTGCTGAGTTGTGATCTTATATTCTATCAACTTAGCCAACCTTAAGGCTTCCATCATTATGTTAGGTCATAAAATTTTGACCTCTGATCGAATTGCATCCTTCAATCCATTGACAAAGTAACTCTTAAAGAATTCATCATTCAAATCCTCTGTGTGATTGGCCAATTTTTCAAATTCTATTTGATATTCTCTCATGGTTCTTGTCTAGTGAAGTTTAGTGAGTGCTTCAGTGAAGTCTTCAAAAGCACTCAGGCCAAACTATTGAAAAATGAGGGTGCAAACATCAGTCCATATGGGCTCATCATGAACCTTGGTATACCAATGATACCATTGAAGGAATTCATGTTCCAAGTGAAAGGATGCAAGCAGGACCTTGTTGTCATCAAAACTATTATATAGATTAAAATATTGTTCTACTTGATAAATCCATCTAGTTGAAATTACACCATTGAATCAAGAGAAATTAAGATTTTGCCCATGAAAATTACTAGAAGAATAAAACCTTACATCTGAAGAGGACTCAATATTTTGTTTTTTGATTATGGTGGTATGTTGAAGACAAAGGCTGAGAATTTTTTCATCAAGATCTTTGACGTGGGTCTTGAGTGTGGCAATTTCATCTTCCATGTTTTTTTATCCTGTTTAGGTCACTACCATAACCATAATAAGAGGTTTTTTTTGTAATGGGTAGGAAACTAGAGATAAGACACGTTTAGTAAGGGAAGTTTTTAATTAGGGCAAAATCAAAAGGGGTAAAGGGACTTTTACTAATTTTTTTCCTAGTGGGAGTAGGATTAACAAAGGTGAGGGTAATTTTAGGAGGGAAAATGGTAAAAATAGAAAATTTATCAAAGAGGGACAAAGGTGTAGAATGGAGATATGAACACTATGGAAAATTTTCAAGGTAAACGGACAACAATATAAGTTATGGCAAAACCTAAAAAAGAGAAAATTGAGATTTGAGGGAATTAGGAGTGGAATTAGGATATGAGACCTCAAGGAAGAAAATGTGGAGAATGGAATTTTAAGTGTCTAAATAAAGTTTGAGTATCGATGGGGTTACAAATGTAGAGATATTGTAAAAAAATGAAAAAAAATATTACTTTTTTTTGTTTCTATTTCTGGTAACTATGCTCTGTAAGACACATCTACTAGGAGTATGCTAAAATAAGTATGCAGATATAATATGTCAATTTTATGATACTATGTTGGTAATATGCTAAAACTGGTATGGAAAGTTGTCTGATCTCTGTTGAAGAATTGATATTATAATTGTTTGATACTCTATTGGTAATATGCTAAATTGATAGATATGGGCCTCAAGTTTTAATGGCTATCTAAGGGTTTAATGAGATCACTTTGGCCACCAATATCATCTAAGTGAGTACCACTCTTCAAATTTTTTGACCATGGATTTACCTCTAAGTGACAACTCTTGGTTTCCCTCACAGATGGGAACTATTTAATCAGGAAGGAGTCATTGCACATTCTGCTAGCAGGTCCTTTCGATGGGCTAGCTACTTTGGGGTTCCTATAGTACTCCTCACAATGAGTTTTAGGGCTTTCACCCAAGCACTTCCCATAGCTATGCGGTCAGGTTTTTACCCTAATCCAAAATAGATTATTATGTTACAAGAAAATACTTAAATAAATTATGAATTAGAATAGAGTTATTTCTAAAAAAAATATAAATAAATTATGTAGAAGAACAAAGTGAAGAATTTTTGAAGGAAATAAAAATTTATCCCTAAAAAGCACTCTGATACCAAATGAGAGGATCCTCCTACAAAAATTAATAAAAATAAACAAATTAACAAGAATTAGTAGCAAGAATTAAATCTGATAGAAAACTTGAAAAGGTTGAATTGATCACAGGCCACTTTGAGGGGGAAACCTCCTTTGAGCAAGCTCAATACAATAATTTTGTGGATGCCTTCCTTGGCCTCAAAACTTACTGATATACTAAGTATAATCTAAACAACTACTACTTCCCATAAATGTGGGATAAAACATAATGCTTATGGGATAACTTACAAAGCATATGCATCCATAACAACTAATATACTAACAAAGTAAAGAGAAAGGGGTCACATGGGTTCTTAAAATAATATGTGTTACTTGATGAAATAATTGGAAATAAAATTTTGAAAGTGATAGAAAATCAAAATGTGCAATAATTACAACAACAATAACAAGTACCTCAAATTCCTAAACGTTTACTTAGAAGATATACCAAAGTAAGTAGACTCCCTGAATGATACTCTCCTTCACTTTATTATTTATTATTAACTGATGGTGGTGAGCTAGAAAGCTATGAAGAAGCAATATAGCTAGAAACCAGAAAGAAGTGGGAGCAAGGCATGAAAGAGGAGATGGACTCCTTGGTACATAACCAAACTTGGGATTTGGTTCAGTTGCTTGTAGGTAAAAGAGCATTTTAGAATAAATGGTTTTATAGGTTGAAGGAAGAAGATGGAGGCAAAAAGAAGTACAAGGCTAGACTTATTGTAAATGGGTTTGCATAAAAGAAAGGTATAGAGTTTGATGAAATATTTTCTCCAGTAGTTAAAATGACTTCTATAAGAATTGTTTTAAGTTTGGCAGTAGTATAAGACTTGCACCTTGAATAGTTAGATGTGAAGATGACTTTCCTTCATTATGACTTGGAGGAGGAAATATACATGGAGAAACCATAGGGATATGAAGTCAATGGTAAAGATAAAATGGTGTGCAAGTTGAAGAAGATTTTGTATGGCCTAAATCAAGCTCCAAGACAGTGGTATTTGAAATTTTAAATGTTTATGACAGAAAAAGGTTATATTAGATGTCATGATGACCACTATGTTTATTTTAAGAGATTAGATAATGGAAACTATATTATCTTATTATTGTATGTAGATGATATGCTTGTTGTAGGGTCTAAAATGTATGATATAAATGAGCTCAAAATAAAACTAACAAATTCATTTACAATGAAGGATTTGGGTAATATAAAGTAAATCCTTGGTATAAGAATAACAAGAGATAGGAAAAATAGAAAATTAACCTTGTCTCACGAAGGTGTTAGTCAAGTTCAATATGCAAGATGCAAAACTAGTGAGTACACATTTGGGAGGGCACTTCAAATTAAGAAAGGAATACTGCCCTAAAATGTAGGAAGAAATAAATTACATGTCCAAAGTGCCCTATGCTTCAAAATTTGTATGTTTAATTTATGTTATGGTGTGCATGAGACTAGACATTATGTATGCAGTGAGAGTTGTTAGCATGTTTATGAATAATCCAAGAAAGGAGCACTCTGATGTAGTCAAGTGGATTCTCATGTACTTGAGAGGTACCATTGATAAACAATTATGCTATAAAGGGTCAGATGTTACCTTACAAGGATATGTTGATGTAGACATGGATAGAGATTTAGATGGTAGGAGGAACACCATAGGTTATGTATTCACTATTGGTGACACAATAGTTAGCTAGATTTCAAAATTTTAGAAGATAGTTACTTTGTCAACTATAGAGGTAGAATATGTTGCAACTACAGGATCAAATAAGGAAATGATATGGATGAAACAATTCATAGAAGAGTTAAGGTAGAAGTAAGAAGATTATAGGTTGTGTAGGGATAGCCAAAGTGTGATCCATTTAGCAAATAACTCAGCATTCCACTCAATAACCAAACATATACAACTTAGGTATCACTTCATTCGTTTAGTTTTGGAGAATGGTAAATTGAAGTTGGAAAAGATCCATATGAGTCAAAATCCTATATAAATGTAGATATGCTAACAGAGGTAGTCACAAAGGAGAATATGGAGAGTTATTCAACTTCAATAGGTCGTTAGGGATAGCAAGGAAGATTAGAAACTTGTTAGGGTCAAAGTTTAAAGAAAAGTCCAAGGAAGAGTTGTAGTGGTGGAGTTGTAGTAATCAATCTCCAAGTGGGATACTATTGGATTATGAAGCTTGATCTTATTATAATGCCTAGTTATAAATAGGGGTAGTGCCCTTGAAGCAAAATTTTGTGAAAAATACATTGTAAAATATTACAATTTCATAGTAAATTTGGACTATTCACTATTAGGTCACAAATCTAATAGTAGACATTATTTTGGTGCATTTTTGCCCTAATATGTAACCCTCCTTTGATATGAGGGAATTATAGAGTAAATAGGAGATTTCATTGGATGTATTCCAAGTTTATCCCTTCATTGTTGGAATAAATAAGAGAAGAACTGACTGTTTCTATGTGGATGTAGACTATTTTGGGTGAACCATGTTAAATCTATGTTTTCTCTTGTTTTGTGTTTTCTGAATTCTATTTCTATCTTTAGTTACTTAATATTTCTTTGGATTCCATATTGCTAACAATTTCCATTGCACACAAGAGTTAAAAACATGTTGATCCACATGTATAATATAAAATTTCAATGTTTCTTTCAACATTAGGCACAAAAAAGTAAAAATTAAAAAGTTAAAGAAAGGCAGTTCAAGTAAAAATAAGGATATATTTTCAATCTCATGGGATGAAAATACTTATATTATAAGCATCCCAACACCTAATTCATCCATTGAAGATAAAAAGAGAATGCCATTATCAAGAGAAGAATAAATTATATGCATGATTGATGTGGGGGAAAATAACAAAGAGTTTAATGTTTTAACAACACCTACCTCTCAGAGTCCACTGTAAATAGTTGAAGATCATTTGTGGACCTTGAAATTTGATGGATCTAAGTATAAGAGTGGGTTTGATGTCAACATTGAGCTCATTAACCTAAGATTAAAATCATATTTGGTTCCATTCTGACTATAGTTTGTATGAAAAAATAATGTGGTTGAATATGAAGTGTTAGTTCACATCTTTAAATTTTATCTTTAGAAGAAAGTCAAGAACTTGAAGGTGCTTAGTGACTCAAGACTAGTGATCAAGCATGTTAGGATCTAATACGGTTGTAATGATAAGTGTTTATCTAGGTATTGCATCCAAGTGTGGAACCCTCTAGAATATTTTGATGTATTCAACATATGAATAATGCCTTAGATAATAAATCACATGAAGAATACATTACCAACAACAATGAGCACCATAGAACCAATTATTGACTCCAAATTGAAGAGGTTTTCAGTGTATTCAGTATCTACTTCTTCCATTCTATATAATTTCCAAAACTTCTAGGTATTGAATGAAAACAAAAATATTATTGACTTCATCACATACATAGAGGTATTTAAATCCTAGACCATAGATGAAAAAGATGTAGATGAGTTTGAATTAGATTAAGGAGTAATAAATTTGAAAAAAAAAATAATATACTAAAGGGTATGAACTCACTAGATAGGATGTTTGACATAGATTATCAAGGTGAGAAATAAAAAATAGACCCACCAAAAATATGCCACATGAGCATTGTAATCATTGGTGGCTCAAAAAATGTGCTTTTAGGCACAACTTACACTCAAAATGAATAAGATGGAATTGCATCAGCCTTAGAATTAATGGATGTTATATCTTAGAGCTATGAGGATATGAAGGTATTCAATACTTCCATACTCACCCACACCGTTCTTGTCAATCTGGGAGTTAAGTCATTCTATCAAAAACAAAGGCCAATGAATCCATTTCTAGAGCCTTTGATCTTCAAAGAGGTGTAAAAGTTATTATCAATTAAGATCATTTTTTCCTTAAAGAACCGCACGTGGAGGGTGAATTTTGTGTGGGTTCGAAAGAAGAATGGAGAAATACAATTGTACATTGACTTACAAAACATAAACAAAGCTTCAAAAAAGGATAATTACCTATTGCATTTACTAGATGAAGTATTTTAGATAGTGAATGGCTTATAAATGATATCATTTATAGATGGGTATTTTGGTTATAATCAGTTAATGGTGAACTATGAAGACCACATTAAGACAATGTTCAAAATAAAATGGGGAACCTTCACATATAAAAGGATGTCATTTATCCTAATAAATATAGGTTATACATTTTAATGTGCCATGGAAATTGTATTCAAATATCTAATTATTGAATGCAATGTAATTTACATGGATGATTTAACTATCTTTTATAGGAATCAAGAAAATCATGTCAGGGATTTGAGAATGATACTACAGAGGTGTAGAGATCATGGCATATGCTTGGATTTGAAAAGGTGTATATTTAGGGTTATTAAAATCAAGTTGTTAGGTCACATCATTTTTGAAAGAGGTATATCCATAGACCCTGATAGAGTAGAAGTGATTATGAAAATATCATTATTTTGAAATAAAAAAGCGCTGAAATCATTCTTCAACAATATCAATTTTGTGTGTAAATTCATCTCAAGTTTCCCAAAAATATTTTCACCATTAAACAACATCCTAAAGAATGATGCTAAGAGTTAATGGACAACTGAATCACAAATGATTTTTTTTGAAATTAATAAATCAATTATTAATGCTTTGGTGTTAATAAGTAATGATTACACATAGTCCTTCTACATCTATTCCTTCACCTCTGTGCACCTGAGTGTCGCTATTATAAATCAGAAGAAAGAGGTTGGATACAAGATACCAGTGTCTTTCATGAGTTATCCACTCATAAATTATGAACTTAGGTATTTAATAATGGATAAAAAAGATTTTGATTTGATTAAAGCAGTCAAGAAGTTTAAGTATTACATCTTACATAACAAAGTGTTTATCACTGTACCTAAATCTATTGTAAATGAAATGTTGATGCAAAATGAGTAAGGTGAATGGAGAGGAAAGTTGATGACCATTATGAAATAACTTGACATGGAAATTCAACCCATGAAAATTATAATAAGGTATGACTTAACTAATGTGATGGCTGAAGTAGTTCGTCAAATAGTCTGCCAAAAATATACAATGTAAATCATCATAGAAGATAAGTGGTATCTAGATTTGGTTCAATAATTTATGAATAGTTCCTATCAACATGAAATTCAATCAAATAAGATAATTACACTTGAAGAGTAGTAAATTCATGATCAAATTAGGTGAAATATATAAAAAGAAATACAAAGACATTTATTTGAGGTGCGTAAACAAAGAAGAAGTGGCTAAAGTACTCATATAATTCCATAGGAAATATGGAACTGACCATGGTTTAGGTAGTGTTATAAGCCACCAGATCCTTTGGGCATGTTACTATTGGCCATATTTTAAAAAATAGACTCACACATTAGAAGTTGCCATACCTGTCAAGTTATTGCTCATAGATAACTCAGCCTTATTATGCCATTGCAGCTAGTTATTGAGGTTTGACCTTTTTCAAAATGGGGGTTGGACTTCATTGGAGCTATCAATGTTAATTCATTAGCTAGACAAAAACTAATTTTGACTATTGCACCTATTGGACCAAGGCTCAAGCGTTCAAGAATTATATGACCGACATTGTGATCAACTTTCTCGAGGAGCATATTATCACCATGTTTTGGATGCCACTTACTCTGATATGTGATAAAAGTCATGCCTTATCCTTATTATAATTTAATTAATGTGCATATGAAAATCAAGTAATTTTCAAATTATCCTCTAATTATTATCCATAAGGGAATTGGGTTGTTAAATCAACAAATAAGAATTTGTTAGATGTAATTAAAAAACTTGGAAAAAACCCTAGGGATTGGCAAAACATGTTGAAATTTACAATAAGGTCTGATAAGACTAGAATTAAATATTCTCTAGGTAATTCTTCATATCATCTAGTATATGGGTAAGATCTTATATTTCCTATGAATTTGAGAGTCTCCACATTGTAGTTCATGAGAGATTACCTAGAAATTGATTACAAGATTGAGGCTTGACTCTTGAATCTAATAAAATTTGAGGAAAATATGATACAACTTTGTTTCACTTTAGTATACACCCAGGAGTCATCAAATTTTAGTTTAAAAAGAGATCTAAAGCTAAAGACTTTCACATCTCTGATTTAGTCCTTCTCTAGGAAAAGGCTCATGAGAAAAAGGGATAACATGACAAATTTGATGCCCTGTGACTAGATCCATACCAAAATTTTAAAATTCTGAGTGTGAATACATTTCATCTCACGTGTCTAACTAGTAAGGACATCCCATTGCCTATCAATGGGAAGTTCTTCAGGTAATACTTCCAAGTATGAGTTAGCTTGGTAAGGTCCTCTACATATTTGTTTTTTAGTTTCTAATTTTATTTTTTGTGTTTTCATTGTTGTTTCTCACTTTTTTCATTAGTCAGGCCTCATCGTTTGTTAGTTTTTGGTATAGTATTGCTTGTTTTCACTCAGTGGGTACCACGTTAGTCAAATAATGAAGGAAGAAAGGTGTGTACATAGGTAATTGTAATGATATTCTGGTGTTTAAGTATTTTGAATAGTTTATGGCTTCAGATTCTATTTATGACATTGTCTTCAAAAGCTTGGGCTATCATATGTGTTTTGAATTTCTTGTGTTTGGACAAGTTTTGGTAAACTATTTGACCTTTGAAGATATTCTCTAGAAACCCAAAAAAAAAAATCACATTGTTAAGGGTTTATGGGTTTGCTTGGGTGAACCTAATACAATTCAGATCTAGGGTGAAAAATATATAATTTTTCCTTTCATTTTCTATGGTGGTCCCCACCCAAAATTAAGATATTAAAAAAAATAAAGGAGAAAGAAAAGTAAATAAATTTGTAAAAAACTTAATTTTTAGGTGATTCAAGCAACCTCTACCAGGGCTATGGATGTCCGATTGATAGTAGAACAAGGCCCTGAGTGGGATCAAAGACATCTATGTCATGGCTATGGATGCATGGTTGACAGTGGAGTCATGTCTAAGTATTCATCCCAAGATATATTTCACTAGCTCAATGATCAAGGCCAATGAGCAGTAATGAACTCATTTGCACACAAAGGTCAATGAGAATATTGGATTTCAACTTATATCCATTCCCTTATTTCTCTTTTATAAATCTGTTCACAATCCATGCATCTTCCTAGCCAAATATTCTAGGTTTGTAGACACGTTTCTTTTGCTCCAAAATACTCAACTATTTTCTAGCAGTCACCATTTGTTGTTGTTGGCACAACACACCCCAATTTCTCTTGAAATCATGGTACCTCCTTTTGATTTGGTTTTTCAAAGTTTGGCCTTGCTTGATGTAGTCTGGTTGAGCCGCGATTTACTTTCACATGCATAGTTTCTCACTCATATATGTCTGTTATGTTTTGGTCATATATGGGTTTGCATGCATATTTAGGCCTTAAAACCTTCTATGTTGCATAGAGTGAGTCGAGACAATGAACTTTCATATTTTACACTTGGTCTAAAACTATGTTATTGCTCTCTATTTCACAAGTGGAAGTAGGTCACCTAGGAGACGAATTGATATGTGTTAATTGAGCTTTGTCAAGCCCAAAAGGTCAATTTTGTCTTAAGCCTTGCATAGATTGTGTAACTTATGGTCAAATTGAGATAAATGGCGAAAATATCTTTTAGACCCATGCTAAAATAATTAAAATTGATCCAAATTAATTTAAATTTAAAACTTAATTTTATTTGAAAATAAATTAATTCGAATTAACTATTTACATTTTAATTAAAATTAAATTAATTAACTTTAATTAATTAAATTTCAAATTAAACTATATTTAAAATTAAAATTGATTTTAGCATTTATTATGGTAATATTATTCTTCATTTCATAGAGTGGGGTAGTCAAATTAATTTTGTCTTTTTCTCGAAACAGGGATGAATAAGATGAATTGTCTTAAAAGTGGGGAAATTTTCAATTTCATTCCCAAAACCCGTGAAATAGTGCTTGGTGATATTGAAGTGACCAAAACTATGAAATCTGGTTTGTGATGAGTGTGAAGTGGAGAGAGGTCATGGGGGGATGTGTTCCCCCTCTACCCATACGTCTTCATTTAAACTCTGTTTTTAAGTTAAATTTTGGTTTAAATAATAATAACAATAATTATTTTTAAAAATATTAATTAGTTTAATTTTATTTAATTAAATTATTTAAAAATTAATATTAACTTAATTATAATGAATCTTTTTTTTTCAAAAAAATTAATATCCGTTTTTAAAATTTCACACTTTGAGGCTCTAAAAATCTTATTGGGAAATGTTTGTTCATTTTTGAAACGGGACTCTATTTCAGAGCACCAAGAAGATGATTATGGTCGGAACGTGGTGATGCAATCAATTTTGAGGAATTGTGCCC
Source organism: Torreya grandis (assembly GCA_037957365.1). Classification (NCBI taxonomy): domain Eukaryota; kingdom Viridiplantae; phylum Streptophyta; class Pinopsida; order Cupressales; family Taxaceae; genus Torreya; species Torreya grandis. The sequence continues at coordinate 77,113 of JARHVA010002124.1, read as the reverse complement.
ATGTCAAAACCTACCAACATTCTCTTTTCATGTTTTTGTCAAAAGTGATTTTAAGCGGAAATTTAACTTATTTTTAGGTGATGAAAAGGGAAAATAAGAAGATAGAATGCAACATTGGGAGGGAAAAGGTGAAGTGAAGTTTCAATTAAAGTGCATTTAATTTTTGGAAGGAAAATCCTTTGCCTCCATTGACCAAGAATTCTTTAAATTTCTATATTAGGATCATTTTAAGGGTTGGTTTTCTTCTTTTTTTTGATTTGGGAAGATACATTGGATCAAATGTATTTTCCTACTTTTTATTATAGTTTTGATCCTTTTTATATTTGAAACTACTATTATGTTATTAAACTTGTAATTGAATAATTAATGTATATTCAAATTTAAGTTATTTAAATAAATATTTGATTAATTAAAGTTGTAGAGTTGGTTGTATAAAATTTATGCATGTAATATGGTGGTTATGATCTTCTTTTTCTTATTTTCTCATCTTTAGAATGCTACATCATTTATGTTTGTGGTTATGCATATGCTGACTAAGCAAAAGAATAATTTGTGTGTCACTCATTTGATCAAATGGATCCAATTAGGCTACATTTCAACATGATTTTTCTTTCTTTTCCCCCTTTTATTTGCTCTTTTTTATCAAATCAATTAACTAGGGTTTCAACTAGATCTAAATTCAGTCTTTTTTCATTATTTTTCTTGTTTTCAAACTCATGTTCATTACTACTAATGCATTGTCGAATGTTTAAGTACGCAACGAATAAATAAATATTTAAATCAACTATATTTTCATATTTTAAATCTCAAAATATTGATTCTTTACTTTAGGCAAAATTGAATATACATTTTTGTTGTTATTGTCCAAAACATATTTCAAACACACCTTGATGAATAAAAAACACTTTATTTTCCATCTCCCTTTATAAATTTCAAATGACGTTTAAATTTCAAACCATTAGACCCTTTGAATTGGAATATTTTCACATTGACCAATTAGGTTATCTAGTATGCCGTGACCTGATAGATATAGACCTTAGGGAGACTTTCGGGTCTCCTTTTATGATAGGTTGTATGGGAGACCACCCCACCTAATTTGTTGTGCCAAACTACCCATCAATACAATGACATAAAATTTAAGATCATAGGTAGAAGATTTCTTCCTTACCTCATTCAATTTCTCACTATAATATGTTATTGACCTTCCTTCTTAAATCATTATTATAATAACACTCATATGTGAAGTATCACAATCCACTTCAAACATCTTTATAACATTTGGTAATGTTAAAATATGAGCTTTTGTCACCTCCTTCAACCATTAGAAACTTTCTATTGTTGATCTTGTCCACACAAATTATTTTCTCTATATGTATTTTTTTTATTGGTACTACAATATTATTAAAATTATTAAAGATTTTTTTTACAAGGTTGATAAATCGAGGATATTTTTTACCTATGAAAGACTTCTTGAATAAGGCCACTCAACAATTGCCTTTATCCTTTCTTCATCAATTATTACACCATCTTCTGAAATGACAAATAGAAAAAATAAAAATATCAATCTCTTATACATAAACTTGAACTTATTCAAATTTACATAAATATTTTCATTTCTTAAGAATGATAATACCTTTTTCAAATTCCTTAATTTCTTTTATATAGAAAAATATTCATCAACCTCATAAATGTGATGGGTATATTGGACAATCTGAATGATATCACCAACCACCCATATAATCCATTCCTAATCTTGAATACTATATTTCATTCATCTCTTTCTCAAATCCAAATTTTATAAGAGCCACTTCATAGATCAATCTTAGTAAAATATGTAACTCAAGAAAACACATCCTTTGTGTCTTCTAGGTGAGGGATAGAAAATATATATTTGATAGTGATCATGTTTATTTCCATGCTATCTACACACATCCTCCACATGCCATCCTTATTTAGAGTCATAAACATAAGAAGATACATGGACTCATTCTCTCCCTCACTACACACTTTCTTACTAATTCAGTCACTTACCTATTCAAATTTGCATTTTTTTTTAGGATCAACCTATAAGGTAATTGATTAGGTAGAATTAATCCTATAATTAAATAAATATGATGTTGAATATCTCTCTTTTTTGGTAAACCATCTATAAACTCATGAGGTATAATATCAATGTATTCCTCTAACATTTTTGCTTTCTTTGTTGTTATTTTCATAATTTATAATTCTTATTTTTTCTATCAATTCATACCAAAATCTCATCATCTTCATTTTATTGATAAATTATTTTGTGAACAATATGTTTTATGCTTGGCATTCTTCAATAGAAGCAATGGGATTAACTTTGAACCATATTTCTAAAAATTACATGTGTTCTTTTATCAATCATAGATTTCTTTCCTATCATATTACCCTGATCTTCCCACCAACACATGGAATGTATCCATTAGAATAACATTACACTGCATTTTATCCATATAAGTATTTCCTATATAAAAATTTATTAAACACCTATTATCAACAATAACTTTGTTTTCTTTTAAAAAATATGAAATACATTAAAGACAATGATGCTTTTCAAATTGCAGAATTGATTTCTCTACCATTTCTTTAGAAACCATATTTTCACCTCTTTCAATATTGTCTTATTTTCAACCTAGATTTTAAAAATATTGTTTATTTTACCTCTCTTTTGTCTTTAAATCTAGTTGATAGACATACATTAAAATATTAATTGTAGGTATATACACAAAGTTGGGGGATAATTCTATGGACATTTCCCATAACACGATGGTGTTATTAAATAACATGATCATATTGTTGACATAACTTGATCAAGTTATTTAAATTATGGCTCAATAATTATCGATCCATAACGCGATAAAATTATTGTAAAATAAATAATGTAATCATGTTCCTATTATTTTATATAAATAAGCATTTGAACATGTACTTGAAGCCAATCTTAGTTAATAGATAACATGATCGTGTTATTATAAAAGTAATAATACGATCTTGTTCCTGTTAAGTATAAGTTTACATTTATATTATTACATTTATTTCCTTATAATTTAAATTTATTTTAATAAATATAAGAAATTAGGGTTACTCTACATCTAATAGAGTTGGTCTCATAGCTACACACATTATGATATGGAAAATAGTTTTTCAAAATCTAATCTGGTTAGTACTTAGGCATTTTTAGGGTCTAAGCATTAAACCTATGGATTTCAGGGCATAAATTTTATAATTGATGTCTATTTTTGGTAAACATATAGTCATTTTTTAGGTTTTAGTGCCTTATGAATTATTTACTAATATTTCTAAGAGTCTTAGGTTTGTCAAAATTGAAATTTGAAAATCACTCACTTTGAACTTGATCAATGATGGTGTGATTGGGGTAACATATGTCACATTGATGACCTACACACATAAAATGATGACTTTGTGTTAATTTAAATTATTCATCATCTATCCATCAACCTTGATCACTTCCTACTCATCCCTCATCACCCCTAATCACCCTTTCCTCATTCTTCATTGTCCCTAATCACTTACTCATTGACCCTCATTATCTCTCATCATCTCTAATCACTCCCTCATCATTCCTGATTACTTCCTTATTTACCCTCACTATCTTTAATCATCCCTAATCACTCATTTTTCATCCCTCATCATCTCTAATCACTTCGTTATTAAGCCTCACCATCCCTTATCATCTTTAATCACTCCCTTATTAACCTTAATCACTCCCTCATTATCCTTGATCACTCCCTCATTGTCTTTCACCATTATTTATCATCCTTGATCATTCCCTCATAATCCCTAATCACTCCCTCATCATCCCTAATCACTACTTCATCATCGCTAATCACTCCCTCCTTGTCCTTAGTTACTCTTTATTGACCCTCACCATTCCTCATCATTTATAATCAATCCCTCATTGTCCCTAATCACTCTCTTAGTGACCCTCACCATCCATTATCCTCCATAATCACTCTCTCATTATCCCACACCATCCCTCATAGTCTCTACTCAATTATTGTTCATCCCTCCCATATTTAATCACTCTATCCAGTACCTTGATGATGGTATTTTATTGGTTTTTAACAATGCTAGGAGATATAAGAGGAGAGTTGAGTCCTAGCATAAAATATAAGACATAGTGATGAAAATGATGTGGAGGTAAATTTGAAACATAAATTTTTAGCACATATGAAAAAATATGGGCCTATTAGAAATGATGTAATTCTCAGATCCGTCAAAAAAATAAAATCAAGTAAAACCATCATAGCACCACAAATGGGTAGTAAATATGAAGATCAATAAGCTATGTGATTTCCTAAAACCAATCAATTATTTTTCATATGAGGACATTTTATGATCAAAATAATTACATTGAAGGCCTTCTATTTATATGTCTATTGATTGAGTCATCATACTAGAGAGAGGAAAATCATTTTCAAATGATTAGAACAAGTAATCTAAGATTGGAAAGTGGTGCTTAATTCATAACTCAAATGTTCAATCCAATGAAGAGATGTCACACTATGAGCTATCTACTTGCATAGCTTGATAAGTATGTAAAAGTTATCTATCACTATAAAAATGTAAGTAGATAATAGATTATGAACCCAATGATATGGTCAGTACTAAAAATATTTATACTTGCCCCAATAAGAAATTATATGAATTAAAAATATTGTTTCATTAACAAATGTAGATCAATGGTGATCCAATACACTTCATTATTTATAATGGAAGTTAGAAAAATTTGATTTCAACTTAAGAATATTTTAAAAAATTGAAATTGAAATTGAGCATCATCCATAACCATATGCTAGTGTAGGCCTTGATAAACAAATCACCTAGTAGTGTCACTTGGTGTACAAAATCAAACTTATAAAAGATGTAATCCTTTGTGACATCTAACCATTAGAGGTGTGTGATGTTTTACATGTGGTCAACCACATATTTACCATTGACATGTAGTTTATGAAGTAAATAATTTAAATGTTGTGATATATTATCATTATTTGAAAAACCATATATCATAGTTAGTTCATAAACTTTCAATCATTAACACTAGGAAGTGAAAGAATCTTGTTAGTTATAATAAGAAGTATACTCTTGATGGTAAGAATTAAATGTAATATCATACTTATGGCACCATATAATAGTGTGGTTTATCCAATAATAATAAAGATAAAATAATTAAACCATAAACCAGATGAATACAAGAATATATTGCAGTCACCTAAATAAGTTCCTACATATTATACACTAAACAATACTATTGATTTGATCCCTTAAATAACTCTACCTCAAACCTCTTTATACAACATATCATTTATAGAGAATGCAAAGATCAAGTGGTAGATCCATGAAATCATGGATTATGGACACATCATGCCCAAATCATTTCCTTTCAGAAGCCCAATTGTGCTTGCACTAAGAAGGATGGGAGATGAGGTTGTAAATCAATTAAAAAAATCATAAAAAGATTAAAGTAAAGAATTATTATCCTCATCTAAATAGTAAGGATTTTTTCTACCATATCCATGGTATATAAGTCTTTTCAAAAATTGATCTTAAGTTTGGGTATCATCATATTCATGTTGAAGGTCTAGACATTTGGAATATAGTCTTAAAAACAAAGGAAGGATTAATTGATTAGTTGGTTATGCCTTTTAGGTTAACTCATGTAGTGAATTAATTCATTGAGACGTTGAAAGACATTTTAAAGCCCTTTATCTATGTCATTTTATTAATCTACCTTGATGACATCCTCTTTATAAACCATGGTATGAGCATGTACACCATGTTGAACTAGTGTTTTAAATTTTATAGAAACAAATTTTTATGATAACATGAATAAATGTTCATTTTTCACTCAAGAGATAAAATATTTGGGATACATTACACATAAAGAGTTCATGTGTGAACTAGGACAAGATTCAAGTCATATAAGAATGGGAAACACCAAATAACTTTGCATAGATTTAAATTATCTCAAAATTGGGAAATTATACAAGAGATTTATGTTTACTTATTATTATTTGAACCAAGATACCAAAGGTGGAACCAAATAAATTTTCATCTAGTCATCTACACAAAAAATATAATTTGATGAACTAAAATTTAGACTTTATTTTGTGATAGTACTTATGTTACTTGACTATAAATTTGGAAGATCATCCAATTTATTTAGTAATAAAATTGACTATCATAAAATGGTTATGGCAACATCACAAGTCCTAGAAAAGAGTTAATTTCTATTATAATGGATTAAAAAACATATGATTGGAATTAAATATACCTTTAGAGTATATACTTATGACGAGGGAGTGATTAGGGGTAATGATGGATGGTGAATATTAGTGATGGAGTGATGATGGATGGTGAGGGTCAATGAGGGAGTGATTAGGGATGATGAGGGATGGTGATAGTCAATGAAGGAGTGATTATCAATGATAAGCTTGAGTGATTAGAGATGATGATAGAAAATTAAGGTCAATGATGGAGTGATTAGGTATGAGGAGGGATGAGGAGGGAGTGATTAGGGATGATGAGAAATGCTAAGGAATTGATTAGAGATGATTAAAAATGATGAACTAATTAGGGATGATAAGGGATGATGAAAGAGTGATTAGGGATGATGAGGAATGAGGAAGGAGTGAATATGGATGATGAGGGATAGTGGGGGTCAATGCAAGAGTGATTGTGGATGATAAAGGAGTGATTATAGGTGATAAAGGATAGTGAAGGTCAATTATGGAGTGATTAAGGACAATTAATAATGATGAGAGAGTAATTAGGGGTGATGAGGGTCCATGGATGAGTAAAAAATGATCATAGATGAGGGAGGGATGATGAACAAGTGAAATTAACACAAAGTGGTCATTTGTTGTATGTAGGTCATTAATGTGACCTATGATACTGTAATCACACCACTTTGAATAAATTTCAAAGTGATTGGTTTGAAAATTATAATTTTGACAAACCTAGACTCTTATAAATGCTAAGAATCATTTTTAAAGACATACAATCCTAAAAAATGACTGTATGTTTACCAAAAAATAAACATCAATTGTAAAATTTATGTCCTAAAATCCCTAAGCTCAATAATTAGACCTTGAAAATTTTTAAGTATTGACTATATTAGATTTTTAAAAACTATTTTTTACATCGTGAAGTGTGCAGCTATGAGACCAACTCTATCAGATATAGAGTGACATTAATTTCTTATATTTATTAAAATACATTTGAAGTACATTGAAATAAATGTAAAAATATAAATGTAAACTTATACTTAAGATTTAGAGTAGTAAATATAAGCTTTAGGTCAAGACACTATAAAATTATTACTTTTATAATAATGCGATCACATTACCTATTAATATAAAATCATGTGCATGTTTACATGATTTTATGTGCTTAAAAATTAGAACACTATCACATTATTACTTTTATAATAATGCGATCACATTACCTATTAATTTGATCTCATTACTAAAATAATGACATTATCTATTAATGCAATAATGTTATTAACATGATCATGCTACTTGAATTTGAATTAAAAAACCAAGCCTTTTGGCTCGAGAATGGCTTGAATTCTCAAGCCAAAGGCTTGGACCTATCAATCTATAACTAAGTTTGAGTGTTTTTATAAAAAAACAAAATTCAACTTCAATCACCAAATACACTATGAATTTTTAATGGTTAAATTAAAAAAAATTAATACCATCATGATGAGCACACTCCTCTTTTTAAAATTATGATTTTTAAAATTTTTGGACTAATTTAAGGTTTCAAACTATGTTAATTTCTAACTATAACTTTTTTAGGCCATTACATGTTGCAAATATACATGCCTATACATGTTCATGTAATTTGGTTTTCATTTATCCAAGTGAAAAACAAGTTATATAGTTACAAACTAGGCCTAACTCTACACACATTTAAAAAAATTAATTTTCATTTTGTTAGTTTCAAGATCTATTTACTTTCAAAATGCATAAAAAAAGTTTTCATTAAAAATTATAAACAAATACAGGTCACAAACTAGAATATCTTATCAAAATGTTCACCAAAGGGTTTTAAACAATGTTAAAAAATGGTGAACCACATGACCATCTATCTACTCTATTTTCTTAAGAAAATAGGAGTTCCTATTCAAATTTTAGATATTTGACCTAGTTATACTTAAACATATAAAAATATAGTGTTTTAGAAACTAGACTCAAAATTATACATTTCATGTTCTTACACCATATTCAAATTTGGTGTAACATCTCCGCTAAGATCTTATTAAAAATACGTAATTTTTTAAAACATAAACACATATACAAAAGTAGACTAAATCCTAAGAGTCTAATAGAGATCATAAAAGTATTCATGTGAAATCATGATAAATAATTCATATTACAACATAAATTATGGATCTCTAATATCACGAGGGTATGACAACTCAATATAGAAAGTAATTATAACATTTTTAACTCAACTTATCTAAATACATAATCACCACTATCAATGTGCATCAATATACAATTACAATCATTCATGACAATTTTACAATAATAAGTAAAATATAATACAATGTACCAATAATTATTTGGCTATCTTGGAGCATAGTTCCCAAACTTCAAGTATATATGAAAATCTAAAATGTTGTCTTAATAAGTAGTACTGTTGTGCGGAGGGAGAGCATCATCTAAGAAATTTTCCACATCAGTGACAGACCAATGATCCCCCACACTAATATCATTAATTAATGGCCCTCCCTTCATGGATGGATAGATAGTGATGGCGTGAGAATCTAGAGAGACTAGAAAGTACATGTGTGATGTATGATTTCTATTTAACTAAACATGTAGTGTATCATATAAAACTTAACCTATTGCAAGATATTGCATACACATGTAAATCATACTTATGAAATGATAATGCTCCACTAAACATACTTTGGCCATATTTATGAATATTAATATAAAAGTGATTTATAGATCTATCAATTTCATACACACCACTTGATCGAACTGCCTTCATCTGCTATTGCAATGCTAATAAGCTAGTGAAGTCTATCTCACTCCTTACTCCACATTAGAAATGTAAATTGGTCAAATACAATTCAACCACAAGATTAAAATAAATTACATCATACTAGTAATTTCATCACATAATATGCTATACATAGGAGTAATAAAAATATACATTTAGTTCGTCAAACATATGCATGAATCTTTCATTATATTCTATATCATACTAGAAATAATGATTAAAAATATACCACTCGAGTAAACATGCAATTAACTATAACATTTAAACAATACAATTTGTTTCTAGTTGCATACACCTTATGGCAACCCATATTACCATAGTCCAATGTTTTATCATAAATAATAATAATAGAAATCAACTTATCAGTAGTTATAAATACATGGAAACACACATTGCATACAATAGCTAGAAAGCCCATAACTTTATTTTTTCTAAAAACACAAGGTGTCTAATTTATAAATCATTTTATATTTTAGGGTCTATAAGCAACCATTTACTAAACTATTTTATTCAAATATTTCACTTTTTAGTTAATAATTATCCCAATAATATTAACTAAAGAAATCTACCCTAGTTTTCTAATTATGCTAATAGTCATAAACATGTAACTTAATATATTGTCAAATTCCACGTGATAGGTTTTTATGTTTTAAGGAGTCTAAAAGTTTCACAAGTTTTAACCCATAATATGAGGTAGCTATATTTTATCCGTTTAAATCTATTTTCACATAGTTTGGTTATCTATACAATAATAACTAAAAAATTAGTTTTATATCACTACTCTCATATTATAGTTACCAATTTTAAGATTCATGCCCATCGAGAAATTATAAAACTAATGTAAAATTAGTAAAGTGAAAATCCAATACAAGACTTGAAAGTTTAAAAACCATTTTTAATTCCTTATACAAACCAAGCTTACAAATCTATCTGAGTCCTGCTACAAAAGATGGTTAATTAGAAATACCCTCTAATAACATTTTTATTGGCATTGACCGATGCCTATGAAAAAGGTATGGTTATCTACGTTTAAGATTTATATTCCAAGATTAAATAATAACATTTGGTATAAAGTAAAGCTTTATTAACTAATTATATTTAGTTGGTACCTTATAATGTGACATCCTTCTATTACACAAATGAAGTTTGAATGTGTCAATTACCTTGATTGCTTATGCTATGACCACCCTGAGATCTAGGACTTATAAAGCATTCTAATCCAACACATGTGTATGCTTTACTTAAGATATGATACATGGAAGACATTATGCAAAAGAACTAGGTATGGTGGAAACACAATCCTATACGCAACAAGATTGACCACTTATAACACCTCAAAGGGTCTCACATATCTCGATGATAATTTTATAGAATTCTTAAATTTAATCAATCTCTTTTATGATTTTACCTATAAAAAAACTTTATAACCTACTACAAATTGCCTTTATATCCTCTTCAAATCTGCATAACTCTTATGTCTATCATTATCCTTATCCAATCTCTACTTGATTAGTCTAACTCAATCTTCCATCTCTAAGAGCATCTCAGGTTTGAAGACTACCCTATCCCAACTAATGTGTGTCCTACACTTTTTCTTGTAAAGTACCTCAAATGGTGCCATATTCAATGTTGATTGGAAGGAGTTATTATATGAAAACTCAACCAATGGAAGATAACCTTTCCACTTACACTTATGATCCATGCAATACATTTGAAGAAGATCCTCAAGCACTTGATTAACTCTCTTAGTCTGACTATCAGTCTCTGGATGGTAAGTTATACTAAAATTAAGTTGTGTACCCAAAGCTAAATTCAAAGTCATCTAAAACTTTGAATTCATCTTCAGATTATGATCCAAAATTATATTCTCTAGAAAACCATGCAACCTATACACTTCTTTTATGAATATCTTCTCAAGGGTAGGCACATCATCTATCAAATTGCCTAGTATGAAGTGAGCCACCTTGGTTAGTTTATCAATAACTACCAAGCTCATATCATGTTTATTCCATGACATCGTCAATCTTTGGACAAAGTCCATACTAATCACCTACCATTTCTATTATGAGATATCATGTGGATATAATAATCCAGTTAGATACATGTACTTAACTTTCACTTATTGACACTCCAAATAACATGCCAATAATCCACTACATCTTTCTTGATTTATTTCTAGAAATATAGTGGTCTAAACTCTACCATGAGCTTAGTTACACTTGAATATCTTAAATAACATGAATTATACAATTCTTTAAGCACAATGATCCATAGATTATCTTGATCTAGCACATACATGCATATGTTGTAACACAAAAGACCATCACTCTCTAAATTGAATCTTTTATACCAAGACTTATGAGCATTCTCTGATAATGCCTCCCTGACTTGATCATAAAATTTATATCATAGAGAGAACTCAATCATCCAATCTTTGAAGGTACTTATAATAGTATCTATAGATACTATATACCTTCTATAATTGAGGGTATCAACTATTCTATTCTCTTTATTTTTGATGTAATTGATATCAAAATCATAGTCAAACAAAAAATTAAGCCAATGTCTTTGACGAGCATTAAAATTAGGTTGGGTGAAAATATACTTGAGTCCTAAGTTATTTGTCTTGAGCTTAAAAGATTTTCCTAACAAATAATATCACCATAATTGCGAAGCGTGAATAATCACTACAAGCTCCAAATCATGAGGGGCATAATTCACCTCATACATCTTAAGCTTTTATGACTCATAAGCCACTACTACTCGATCCTACATAAGGAATCCACCTAGTCCATCCATTGATGCATCTATGACTACTAAAAAATAAACATTAGGGTATAAAACTCTCAACACTGGTGCATATGTAAGCCTTATTTTCAACTCTTGGAAAGCTAGCTCGCACTTCTCTAACCAAACAAACTTATTATTCTTCCATTGTAAGGAAGTAATTGGATTAGCTATTTTGGAAAAGTTTGGAATGAACTTCTTATAATAGCTTGCCAACCCAATGAATATTCTTACCTCATGCAAATTCTTGGGTGTTGGCCATTCCATAATGGATAAAATCTTTCCTTAATCTACATAAATACCATCTACAGAGATAATGTGTCTCAAATATTGCACTCTTTTTTGGAAAAATGCACATTTAGATAACTTACCATAAAGCTTATGCTTTTGCAACCATTGCATAACCAATTCTAAATGCTAAAAGTGCTCCTCTTCATTATTTGAATAGATAAAAATGCCATCCATAAAAACTAACACAAAGTGGTCAAGATAATCTCTGAACACACTATTCATGATATTCATGAATGTTGTTGGGGTATTAGTCAGTCCAAATGGTAACATTGTAAACTCATTGTGCCTATATTGAGTTTTAAAAGTTTTTTTCAAAATGTCCTTATCTTGAATCTTCAACTAAAAATATCCCACTCAAAGATTAATCTTTAAAAATATTGTTGTTCCTCACATTTGATCAGAAAGATCATCTATACGAGGTAGAAGATACTTTTTTTAATGGTTTCCTTGTTCAACATTCTATAATTAATGCATAGTCAAGGGGTACCATCCTTATTGAAAAAGAAAACTGATGCACCCCATGGTGAAACACTTGGCCTAATCAACCATTTAGATAAAAAATCTTAAATTTGAGCCTCTAGTTCAACTAATTTTTTGGTTGTCATCTTATAGGGTGCCTTGGATTATGGTTCCAAACTAGGTATCATGCTGATAAAAAAATCTAACTGACATCTAGGAGGTAAACCCAACAACTCTTCTGGGAACACATCATGATAATCTCTAAAAAATGGATAATCTTTGAGAGATGGTTACTTAGGTTATTTAATTTGATTTATCCTAATGACAAATGCCCACCACCCTTTTCCCAAAGCTTTCTTAAGCTGCATAGTTGAAATATACTTAATCTTCAACTCTCTCTTCTCACCTTGAATTTGAGTCTAATTTTTGAAATCATCAAGACACTCAACCTTATTCAAGTAACAATCAACTTTGGATTTATGTTTTGTGAGCTAATTGAATCCCAAGATCACATCATATTATCCTATATGTGTTACATATAAATCCACAATTATTGTGAATTTAGGTAACCTAATCTCCACTTTGATTAAACACCTATCTACCATGAATTTTATGTCATTCCCAAACTATACTGACCATGTGTTTTGCATTACACTAGATCTTCTTGTAAAATTACTAAGCATATTAGGAGCCACAAAATATTTAATGGCTCTTGTATATATCAAAATGGAAATTGGATGGTCAAACAAAGTACCTGATAGCTCAATAGGTAGTCCCTGATATTTGGCCTATCAATTATCGATTGTTGTATGAATCTACTATTGAAACCACCCTAATAAATATTAGGGCCTTTTCCATTTGACTTATCTTATGAAAGATCATGAGCATAATTGTCCTCTCTATAAATGAAACACCCTCCTACTCCAGAGCTATAATATGATCTTTGGTCTCATTCATGACTATGACAATTTGATCCATCTTCACTGATTGCTTGATAGTAAAATGACTATATTCAAATGGAGGGTTGTTATTAATAGCATTAAAAGGAGCCTCATGTGAAACTATCACTTTTACCATCCTTATTTATATCAATAGAAGAAGATGAAAATATGAGTAGACTCATTAGGTCATAGAGTTTGAGTTGTAACTATGATACTACAAGTAACATCCCTATTGGGATCTAACTAGAAATACGTATTTTTTAAAAATAAACACATATACAAAAGTAGACTACATACTAAGAGTCTAACATATATCTTAAAATTATTCATTTGTAATAATGACAATCTCAATATAGAAAGTAATTATAACATATTATGAGAGTATGACAACTCAATATAGAAAGTCATTAAAACATATTTAGCTCAACTTGTCTAAATACACAATCATCACTATCAATGTGTATCAATTTATAATTAAAATACTTTATGATAATTTTACAATAATAATTATAATATAATATAATGTATAAATAAGATTTTTGGCTACCTTGGAGCATAGTTTGTGAACTTCAAATATCTGTGGTAATCTCAAGTGTCATCTCAATAAGTAGTAATGCTATGGGAGGGAGAGCATCATCTAAGTGATTTTACACACCAACCATGGACCAATGATCTCCTATATTAATCCCATCAAGTAATGGCCTTCTCTTTATGGATGGGTAGATAGTGATGACACATGAATCTAAAGAGACTAGCAAGTACTCATGTGATATATGATTTTTATCTAATTAAACATATGGTGTATCATAGAAAACTCAATCTATTGCAATATAACACATACATGTAAATCATACTCATAAAATTATAATGTATCACTAAACATACTTTAGCCAAAGCTTTATTAATAGTAATATAAAAGTGATCTATAGATCTATCAATTTCATAAATACCATTTGCTTAGACTACCTTCATCTATCATTGCAATGTCAGTAAGCCAATGGAGTCCATCTCACTCCTTTATCGACATTAGCAATACTGATTGGTCAAATATAATTCAATCATAAGATTTAAACAACTCACATCCAACTAGCAATTGCATCACATGATACACTATACATAGGAGTAATAACAACACACATTTAATTCATCAAACATATGCATGAATTTTTCATTATATTCTATCCCATACTATAATTTGTTTCCAGTTGACTACACCTTATGGTAACCTATATTACCACAATATAGTGTTTAACCATAACTAAGCATAAAAATCAATTCATAAGTAGTTATAAATACATGTAAACACACATTACATATAATAACTAGAAAACCCATAACTTTGTTTTTCCCAAAAAAAAAAGGTGTCTAGTTTATCAATTATTTTATATTTGAGGGTTTATAATCAACCATTTACTAAATTATTTTATTCAAATCTTTTAATTTTTGGTTAATAATTCTTCTCAGAATATTAACTAAATAAATCTACCTTAGTTTTCTAATTATGATAATAGTCATAAATGTGTAACTCATGTCAAATTATGTGTGACAAATTTTCATATTTTAAGGAGTCTAAAAGTTCCATAAGTTTGAACCCACAATATGAGGTAACTATATTTTACCCGTTCAACTCCATTTTCACATAGTTTAGTTATCTATACAATAATGACCAAGAATCGAGTTTTGTATCACTACTCTCATATTATAATTACCAATTTCAAGATTCATGCCCACCTAGAAATTATAAAAATAATGTCACTGTAGTAAAGTGAAAATCCAATACAAAACGTGAAAGTTTAAAAAACAAATTTAATTTATACAAACCAAGATTATGAATCCATTCGAGTCCTACTACAAAATACGGTTAATTAAAATTTTCCTCTAATAAAATTTCTATTAACATTGACTGATGCCTATAGAATATTATCTACGTTTAAGATTTATACCCTAAGATTAAATAATAACATTTGGCAGAAAGTAAAGCTCTATTAACTAATTATATTTAGCTAGATTTAGTCAACATTATATACAATTGCTAGCATTTTTTACAGTTTATAGAATAAGATTCTATTTTTAACCCCAAATACTAATTCAATAACTGACCAAATAACTAGCTTATGTCCACTAGCATTATCTGTACGCATAACACCATTTATAAATAAGTCCACAAAAAATATTCATATACAAGTATTATAATAAATAACATTGTATGAACTTATATTATATTCACATTGTCCATGACATTCCAATGATGCATATGAAATTTAATATCTAAATTTATTCATTCTGGGAAAAGACACAGTTGGTTTGATGACACCTTACAACAAATTTAATACAAAATCCATTAATGTAAGGAATTCAATGCAAAAAGAAAATATTAACACAAAATTCTAGTAACATATTTTAGGAAAACGAAAAGATTAAGCTAACGCCTAAACCCTGATTTTAACTATACAGACCAAATTGCCCTTTTTATAATAATAACTTCCAGCAGTATAATATTTTTATAGGCCAGGGTAATATTATAATGGTTTAAAGTCTTATCCTCTAAAATTTTCTATTAACATATGCCGTTTACTTCTACTATGCAAAAGGCTAGATCATATTATGATGCCATGTTTGTTTGGCTAGAAAAATAACAAATAAAAACTAGAACTATGATGCCTTGTAATATATATTTATTATTTATGTTTTCTATAGGTTGTACAATGTTTAAATTTTTAGATGAGTTTTGTTTAAAATTAAATAAATATTCATAAATATTTATAACATATTTTGATTTATAACCCAGACTAAAACATGTAAAAATTAATCGCCTAGATGTTATATTTCATAAAATATACTAAATCGCCTTTTACTTTATTTTTTTATATAACTATTAGTTTCTAAAACTCATACTAAAGCGTATAATAAAATAATCTACATTGTCAATGGTTAACAATAGGCCGTATAGGTTATACAACTGATATAACACTAAAGTTTTTTTTTTTTTGTGTCAATGAACGCTCTTATCACCATATGGCATACTACCCCATGCTAACACGCTGAGGATTAAAAATAAACATATTTAAAATTGTATATTCAATTGGCTAGGCATTTCTATTTTAGAGTTGGATGATCCATATTACCCCACATCTTCTTTAAAAGAAGCACATTAATTCCTAAGGATTTGGGTGTTTAATAGAATAGTCAGTTTTTCAATAGTACGGTGCATATATATTCTATATAATCTAGATTGGAAAAGGTGTTATTATGATTTTATTCTTTTATAAATTATTTATAATGCCTTATAGTATAAATCCCCTTCTAATCATGGAAACTATCAAACCAAACCAATTTATTACTAACTTTCATCGCTCAGATTTAATATTATTCACAGTTTAATAATACTATTCCATTCAAGCTAAGATCAACAAAATATGAATTTAAAGACATAATCTACTGATAAAATCTTTCTTTTTGATCTTTTCTACTCTTCTTCCCAATGCCACACTTTTTTTATTTCTTCTCCAATGCATAAAACTATCAAAATTCTCCTTGAATTCTTTCTCTTAAATAGAAAATAGGTGCTAATTTATTTTTTATGAGATTTTTATTTTTGGATTTCTTTTTATTTTTATGTTTTATGTTTTTACTATTTTTAAGACCTCTATTTTTTATTTTTAATTTATTTCTCTTTCTTTTCTAATTTCAATGTTTTTTCCTTTAAAAAAAAAAAAATCACTTTTTTATATTTTAATATGAAATTCAAATTTCATGTAAAAATTAATTTAAAATTTAATTACACTCTATCAATTTAATGATAAAATCATAAATAATAACCCTCAGTTAAGTTTACTTTTATTAAATTTACTTCTACGTATATTAATGGCACATTAAGCTAAGCACACAAAGGAATTTATTTATAAAATTTACCTACTCAAACAATTATAGAGAATAAAAATTTAAACAAACATAAAAAACAATTATTTTAAAATTCATCTTCTATCATGACTAACTATCATGGTGTGTGTAGGGTGTTGCTAGCTCTCTGTCGACTTACGATATTTCTATCTACATTATCCTATCCGATGATGCTCTCTCTTCGATATGATCGAGAGATGAATTATCCTTCATCTACCTCACAACACATAGGTAATTAGATCATATCACATGATAATCATAAAGAAACAATATACAACTAAAATAATACATTAATTGCTTGAAATATAAATACATAAACCAGTTCATAATAAGGAATCATGTATTATTATCTAACTAAACAAGATTATATTATCTCAAAATAGTATAAATCTCAAGCTTAATTAGAAATATAATCAATATCATGTGTATCTACTATAACTATCCATAAATAGTCAAATAGTTTTTTAGTGAAGATTCATGGTGTGTAGATAGCTCAAATTATCTATAGAAATTTAGATTTTAGAAATTTTAGAAAGATCATGTCCACAAGTAAGCCCTTTTCTCTCTCTCTCTCTCTCTCTATATATATATATATATATATATATATATATATATATAAAATCCATCTTAAATTAAAAAAATTAAATCATTTAAGTATATTTCAACCATTTATTCCTGTGTTTCTTCATTCTCCACTCAAATGAATAAATTATAAAATTCATCTTTATAGTCTTGTACACTATGCTTCTTTTGCCTTAGGTTTTGAAATACTTTGTAGAGGGTTTGCATATAATAAATAGGAAGAAAATCTATTCTCAAATTATTCTCCATATTACTTGAAGTATTGATATTTTCTTTACCATTCATTTTTTTCTTCTAAAAGTGATCCCATTATAACATTGCACAACCCTTCAATTTTGTGAATATAAATTATAATTTCTTCTCCCCTACCATAATTTTCAAATTAAAAATATTATCCATATTATTTAATAAATTTATCAACTCTTCTATTTTTATACTACATATTCTAAGACTTCCATAATTATTTATTCATACCTTCCTTCTTGTTCCCTAACCATCCTTTTTCCAATTAATTATGGTTGTTTTGTTTTTTTTTCTTGTTGAATCACTTCTTCTTAATTTATGTCATCTCATCTTTTTCTTTGTCTCTGATGTGTAATTATTTTGGTGAACTCTTCCAATTTTTCCTATGGTTGTTTAATATTCATGTTCATCTATGCATATCTTCCTTTTCCTTTTTCCATCTTGCTTAATCCTTGAATTTTCTACCTAAGTTGAAATTGCTTGTATATTAGATGATGAATATAAAAATATAATAAAGAAAATAAAAAATAAAAAATACATAATAAATTATTGAGTATAAGATAAAATAATACTATTTAAATTGATAAACAAGAGTCTTCAAATAACTCACAACTCAAAGATAGAGTTGTATGGGTATGTGCATAAAGTTGGAGGACAAAAAGAGGCTACCCATGGACATGATTTTTCTAATATTTTAGAAAATTAAACCCATGTAGATAATTTGAAATAGATACAATTAAAATTTAAAGATCCTATAAGAACATGAATTATATAACTTCAATTATAGTTTTTAAAACACTATATTTTTAAAAAATTATTAAGTATAAGTAGGTCAAACATCTAAAATTTGAATTACTAATAGTATTTTCAAGAAAATAAAGTGGATAGATGGTCATGTGGCCCACCATTTTTTGAGCATAATTTAATATTATTTGAAACCCTTTTATGAAAATTTAGATAAGATATTATAGTTTTTGATATATATTTTTTATATATTATCAAGAATATTTTTATTATTATTAATTTTGTAAGTAAATAGATCCTAAAAACTGATAAAAAATAGATATTCGATCGTGTAGTTGTCCCTAACTACCTAAAAAAATAAAAATAATTTTTTTGAATGCATGTAGAATTAGACCTAGTTTGTGATCATATAATTTTTTTCACTTGGATGAACCAAAAATTAATTACATTAGCATGTATAGGCATGTATATTTGTGGCATGTGATGGCTTAAAATAGCTATAGTTAGAATTCAACATGTTTGTAACCTTAAAATAGGTCCAAAAATTATAAAAATCATATATTTGAAAAGATGAGAGCATACTCATCATCATGGATAATAATTTTTTGAATTCTATTTTTGAAACTCCTTCTGTATTTGGAAATGGAAGTTCAAATTTGTTATTTTCTTCAAAATCTTAAACTTGTCTATAGATTGATAGGTCCAAGCATTTGGATCAATAATACATGCCATTTTCAAATAAAAAGACTTGGATTTTAAATTCAAACTTATAATGAATTCATGTTATGCTAACATATATGTGTTATATTATAACATTTTCTAGGCCAATAAAATGTATGCATTGTACCATAACATGTATGCATTATACCATAACACATACATGTTATGATTGAACACATATGCATTATAGTATAGCATGATTTGTCATGGTAGCATAGAGGCATCACACCAATAACATGTATGTGTTATACCATAACATTTATTATACAAAATATAGAAAAAAACTTTTCAACAAACATTTTTTTACCCGATTTAGGAAATCTATCCCCATAGACATTCTCTGTAGGCTTTTGCTATACTTTCAAGTTGAGAACAAGAGCTATTGAGTGTTTTTTTGTCCCCACCTTTGAAAAGATATAAACTATCTAAAGGGTGATGGATCATGTTTGATAAAGAGAAATAAGTTGAAGAACAAAACACTTGAGTAAATAAAATAGGTGAGAGAGAAAATAATGTATGAACATAAACACTTCATTTAAAACAATATATATAAACTATCTTCGATGAGAAAAATGCCATAGAGAATGATGCAAATAACAATAATGAATTGAATAATGAGAAAATTGAAAATAATCAATTCAATAATGATGGAATTGACAATATTGAATTGAATAATGATGAAATTGGTAATAATAAATTAGATAATGTTAGAAACTCACATTCAAAGTATAGTCTCTTTTATTTTATTGATGATGACTATACGCATGATGCATTACCCTTCAACAATGAAAAAAATTAATGGAAATAAATAATGATGAAATTATCAATGAAGAAAATTTTAGGGAAACATATAATGGGGAAATAAACAATGAAGAAAATTTGATCCCACCATTAATCAATGAAAGTAATGGCAATTTTAAAACACCCTCTCAATAAGTTCCACCAGTAACAAAACCTACAAGAAATGTGTGTATAAAAGGTAAGTACTTAATTTAAGTTGATGAAAATATTTTGAAATCAATTCCTAAAAAAATGTCTAACCACCATTTAAGAAGACTGACTCAAGAAATTTGGGATAGCTTCTTTCATAGTTTGATTCAAGATACTAAAATATGTCAATTATTTATTTCATTGATGAAATTGATTAAGATGAGACCTACCATGTACACATTAGGGATAAGAACATCTAATATAGATGATAAAAATGTATAAATTATTGAAAACTTACATGATACATATCATACTATAGGCCCCAAACCATACAACAAATATTTTAGTGATGCCCATCATATAGTTATAACTTATGAAGTAAGTAGTCAAACAAGAAAAAATGATTTATTTCAAAAACAAGTCGAACACTTGTTATAAAAAAAAATTAATGAAAGCAATTTAAAGATGTGAAAGATTTAATTAATTTGATACCAATTAGCTATGGGAATTTTTTGGTCAACTTTCACAAAAGGACAAGGCTATAGCTAATGCTCTAAATGAGTTACTTGCATAATTTTGGAAGGAAAATACTAGAATTTCACCCAATGCAAGAGATGTAGTCAAAAGAAGAGTTAGTTCTTGTAACTATGAACCACATTCAAAAAGTTTCTTAGATATGACACAAACATCATTGTAGTCTAATTTTTTGAAAAAAAATCCACAAATTTTTATTAGTCAAAGATATTTTGAGATGGTAAAACCCTTTTATGTAAAAATAAATCACACATACACCACTTGTTATAGGCAACATGTTGAATTTTTAACACATTATGATTTTTATGCATATTAATTTTAATTAGTATAATAAAAATATTTTTTAGGAGTGTGGCTTAGAATTTGTACCAAAATCAGTTAGAAAATTTATTCCAACCATTTTTTGTGAAAGACCAAATGGATAATTCTTTTATAACAAAACAAGTTTGGATGAAAATTATAGCATCTATGGTAGATTGACAAAACTAAAAAATTATATCCATAAAGATAAAACAAGTACAATTAGACATGAATTAATTGGTCTGAGGAAATATAAATTTGTGAATTATCAAGTAAAAGATGAAAAATAATCTAAAAGGTTTGAACTTGTTACAAAATAGATACATGTTTCAAAATTTATATTCAAATTTAGGTATAAAATTATTTATGAGTATGCAAGGCACACACATAGGGCTAGATGGTTGGATTAATATTTCAAGATAAGCAAAGACAAATTATCACCTTTTTAAATTATTTTAGTAGTCTAATTTATTGAAACTTACACACTCAAACTAAAAATGGAAATTCAATTACAATATTACAACTCATCACAAGTTACCATATTCGTGCATATGTCATTCATGCATGAACTTAATAGTACTAAGTAAGATCAAAAAATAATAAGGGAGTACCATTTATATATCAGTGATGGCTGATCACATTATACAAAGTACATGCATGATTGTTTATGAGAAGTTATATGGATAGTTAACTGAAAGGAACATTCATTTCAATTAGCATTACATTTGGTAAGACAATTGCACATCATAATTCAAGAATATACAGATATTTTATTGGTTGAGTAGGATGCATGTTACCATTACCATAGAACATATTTGGAGTTTCACTGAGACTGGCCATGGAAAAGGGGAGCATGAAGATGCTATAGTAGGTGTAAAAATAACCATTACAAGGGAGGAGTTAAAATTTGATGAGGTTGTTGATTTGACTAATACACAAACATGGTTGAATGGTGTAATTAGAACACGTGCCATGGTGATTAACCAAATTATATTATTTATAGTCATTTTTATTTAATGAAAGAATAAAACTTGTCAAAGTATGAATATTGTATGACTATAAGGGGTTCAAGTGAGTTCCACTCATTTACTAGCTCAAATATAGGCTCTTGGACTATTCATATGATACACTTGGCATGTTTCTATTTTGCATGCATGGACTTTATTTAAAATGATTGTGAGTCACAAGAGTGGATGGATGACTAGATTTATAGACCTCTAATTCAAATCAACATATATTAGGTCCCATGAGAATTGTAATTTATAAAAATGTCATCATCATATGACTTTGACCATCTATCTAATCTAGTGAAACCAAGTAGAATATTATTCATTATGTACTATTTAGAATGAAACTTTGCCCAAATTGTAAGGCATTACTGAGACTTTGAGCTTAGATTGCTGATCATATTTTGTTACTAGAATAAGAAAGCAAGTGACTTTTTAGAATTTGTGTTATAATATCTTTGTTGTTGAGGAAACTGTTCTTATGTCTTTTTCTTCAATATATTTTTTGTTCCTTTAATTCAACAAGCAAAATTAGTGACAATAGTTAGGAAGGTGTCCTGAAGAGTCAAGTGTGGAGAGACTTTGTGCCCCCATAATTGCCTTTAGTTTGTTTTCTTTTCATTTTTGTGTAAAGGACCTTGGGGCAACTTTGTGCCCTCATTTTCCTTCGTATCTTATTCTTGAGCAATCCAGGTGAAGACTTTGTGCTGCATCTTGATTTGCTAGTTACTACATCCTTTGCTACATTTTGTTGTTACTACCAGGAGTATTCTTATGGTTTGATGAATAGTACTTTTGAAAGAAGAGGAGTGTTGCCTGTCATTTCCCTTGAGTTTTTCCTTTGATCCACACACATTATCTATCTTGATATATTGTCATTAAAAATTATTTTTTATGATACATGACATGTTTTTGTAGTTATTACAGACAATGACAATGAAGATGATACATAATACTATTTATGTTGGTGTGTAGATGAAAATAAAAATTAACTTCCATAGTCATAGATGGAGAAAACATTGTGTATCCTACTAGATTTGTGGTAGTCAATGGAACTTGGCTTCGATGATATCTGATCAAAAATTTAGATATATGGTTGTTTGAAGACTCTAAAACACACATGAAGATACTACACTATTAAAATTTTGTTCTTGCAATGAATATTCAATTGAAAAAATATCATGGGAGGTAATTAAATAAGAATCTATGTAAAGTTTGTGAGTCAGACCATGAAGCAATTCTTACTGCTATCAAGATTAGAGAAGATCCTAGTGGTTTTATCGATTGATATATGTAGGTATGTTGACTTATAAAATTAGATATAATCAATTTTGCCAAATTTTTTTGACTTTGTAGGAAGTACATATAAAATTTATTTTTAATTATTTACAAATAATTTTTTGTATGTTAGTGGTGCCACATAAGCTTCCACTTTCAGGTGGTTGACACTGTTAGTAAAGAATTTCATATCATTGAATCTCAGAGAGGCTTGCCAAAATTATTTAGAATTTCTCCTTGAAATGTGGTTGTCTTGAATTAAGGAAGGCATAAAAGGAACATCATGTTTGTTTGAAGTGTTTGATGTGGTCAAATGCCTTCATGAGTTGACTTATATTTGGGGATGGTGATATTATTGATTCAATTTAGATATTAACTCACTATGTCCTCTATTTTAATGATTTAATTCTTCTTCAACCAACTTATTTTCAATTCTAATGAAGTAGTTCCATTATTATAGGGTAGTGTAAAATACCTTCAATGCTTTTTGACTCCATCAAATGACTATTTACTTGCTCAAGGCATAGAGGTAACATGTTTTGCATTACTTAAATTCCATTTCCTAGGATATAATGGTCTAAATATATCTCCATTCATCATTTATTACTTATTATCTTCATATAATTGATTGTCAACTCCCAAGTTGACACTGTCTCATTACATTCACTAGCATCTTCATGATATTGCATGATTTTCAATGTAGGATCCCCACTTATGGCCATTCCTCCACATTGAGTGTGGAAATAAAGTTTATGAATATTTTTAATTATTATTACATCTTAAAATATGATTTAAAAAAATCAAATTAGAGACCTTTTTCCTTGGAGAGGTAAACTAGCTCTTTTGATTCTTGATTACACCAATCCACCTCATTAGTGTAGTCAAGGTGGATAATGTATAGATAAATATTATTTTTATAAAATTTAATTATTACATATGAAAAAAAAATCATATATTAAATCATTCCAACCTCTCACCTTGGGTTATTATCACTTTGCTTGCAAGATGGTTTAATAGGCCACTGGTTTGCTAGGCCTGTTTGGAGGTGGATGAAGAGTAAGATTAGAGATATGAGATAAAAATAATATTTAAAAATATTAACACAATTTTTATAATTTTTTACATCTTCCATGTCTATTATAATATCTAATACCTTCACAAAGTGATTACTAGTTACTCAACCTAGCTTATTTAGGCCTAGAAAAAAGGCCATGTTTACAAAAAATCATGTATAAATTCATTTTTGTTGTATTTTAATGATTTATAAAAACATTAAACATATTAAATACATCATAATTAACCTTAAAATAAAATTTTAGATCATTTTGAGCAATATAACTTGACTTATAACACTTTTGGTCTTCTCTAGGTCTGATTTTCCTTCATTTTTACATGTGCAAGATTTTGTTTTTTCATTTTATCTCTCCTAGGGAATATTAATGATAATAAAATGATTTTAAAACTTATTAAATACAAATTCATATCTTAAATAAAAATTTCAAGTCTTTTGGAGCTATGAAACCTAAGTTATGGCCCTTTTTGTGCAAACTAGGATATACATGGTAGTAAGTAAGCCAATTTAGATTTTTTTTATATTGATATATGTAGGGTATAATTATGTAATTATTTTTATATATTTATATTAAAAACTCATATAAAACATCCAATTAATTTATGGTCAGGTCCAATCAATAAAAATCACCATAATCATACAATCTTAGGCTTGCAGACCCTCTTTGTGTCTGTGTCCATGCATTTGGGCTATGAAATTGACTTTGGAGGCATAAATGACATGGAATTTATATTTTTATATATATTTTTATTATTTTAGTAATTTAATATAACCTTAAAAAACATATTAATAACCTTGGAGTTCTCCCAAAGATCTAATGTCTCCAACCATGCACAAACCTATTGTCAACTTTCACTTTTTCACCTTGTGTATAGGCCTATGACTGATCATTTCACCTTTATTCATGGTGATGTATTTTTTAAAGGATTTTATGGGCATATATAATATGTATATAGTCTTATAAAGACCTGAACATTCTTGGATCAATCATAAACACCCAAAGTTATCTCTTTTCAATTGACTACAAACCTCTTCATGTGAGCTCATATGCATGATAAACCATATTCTAGGTTGTACCTATAGGTTTTGATAATTTTAAAGGTATAATGGATTTATAGGAAGATTAATATAGGATATACATTTTTTATTTATCATCTTTAAGCTATTCCAAGCTTGGTATGCTCTTGTATGAGTACTTTATAATCCACATCAGAATGGGTGATGGGTTTGTCGAACGGGCATGACAAGAGGCCAAGAGCAAGGTCCTAGATGTTTTACACCCATAAAAACATGTTGGAAGTGATATTTTTCAATGAATAATAACTGAAAATGGAATTATCTAATAATATATCTAACTTTGACAACATTTATTTTTGATGTTTTTGTGTTCTTGATTAGTAGTGAAAATGTATTTTTAGGTGGACTTGGACATCAAGGTTGTGGAAACACATGTAATTAACATATATAGATAATATATTTTTGCTTGGGGTTATCAAAATTAAAAATTCCTATTTAAGCTAGATAATTTTTCTCCTCACTACCAAAAAGTTGCATTTTAGGACTCATTACTGCTATTTATGTCACAAATTGCTCTCGAAGGTTTGACCAAAGTGCTCTAAGGTGCAAGAAGAGTTTTTAGACACATAGATGAGAGATCTTAAATTTAATTTAAATGACTAAATTTTAAAACTTAACTTTCCTAACACATTTCAACTCTTAAGAGATATTAAAAAATAAAAATTTACTAGGAAACAATGAAAAGCTTTACAATGATCCATGAGGGTGTAATTATTCTTGTTTCACATCATTATAAACTTGAATATAAAGTTCAATATGCTAAGATTAGAAAGAGAAATTATGTGTAACTATTTATCTTTTCATTCTTTGTATTGATTTAAAATTGTCACTTTGTTTGAGATCTATTAGATAAGTTTCCACGATACATTGATATGTATAAGTGATATGATAAACCCTAATAAAAATTGCAAACTTATTAGACAAGTTTTGTTTGAGACCTAGTTAACCTTGCACCAAAGTATCTAGCATATTTTCTGAGTCTATTCTTATTCATATGCTATTAACCCTATGTGGCATTTATTTAACGAATGTGATGTAAGAGCATCAACATCATGATGTAAATTTGTATAATGTAGTCCAAGATAATTAAATAAGCCCTATTGTGAAGGACAATGAGGTGTGTCAAGATGTGCTATGTTTCCATATACATTGTAAAATATCTTATAGGCCTTAAAAAACATGGAGTCCTAATTAAATTATGAAGGATGTATAAATTCCATTATTGGCACTTTCCCACCAAAAAAATGAATTTGAATTTTTAAAATTATATTGAAGGGCTTGTATACCTTGTAGCTAGTCATTAAGGGTATTAACCCTCTTTAAAGGGGTCCTAGAGGTCATAACCATTATGTAAACCTCATTTTAACTTCTTGTAAAGGTAAATACACCTCATTTTTATCTATAAGTTGATGATCAACGTGGGAGAAGGCAAATTTAGAATATGCTATGTTAAAATAAGAGGTTGAGAAGACTATGGTCTTCTTACCTATAAAGAGTCTATATTTAGTCAAAAATATAATCTTGAATGGAATATGTCCATACCCAAAAGAATATTTAAAAATAATTTTCATGTACAAATAAAATTTTCTAAGGAGAGATAGAGCAAGAAAGGAGTGACAAGGAGACCAAAGAAAAGGTTTTTTCTAATAGCTCTCCATTAAGGTCTGCATTATATCTTGTTGATCTGATTAATAAATAAAAGGTGTTATCTTCATAACAATGGGTTTTGTGTTTTTGTAATGATGATCATGCATCTATAAATTATTAAGAAGAAAATATATTTCTTTGGGCTTTATTTAACCTAACTATGTAAGAAGATGTAGGAATTTGTATGCAACATAAAGTATTGAATGTGCTTCCAGTGTATAAAGATCAAATAATTATTAATAAGGTAATAATTTATTCTAATTCATTTATTTACATTATTAACTTAAATTAGCTAGTGAGAAAAATGAGTGTTTTCTTCCACATAATCCCTCTTAGGTTTGTAACAGAGCATGATATGATATAGTCATATATAGTCCATTAGAAATACATTTGAAGGTTTGCATGAGCTTGATTATATTATTGGTGAAGTGAGATAATATTTTGTATCTTCCTTTAAATGTGTTAGGAAGGTTATATATACCTTATACTTTATTAAAAAATTTCAAGAATCTCTTAGATCTCATGGTAATAAATAAACCCTAATACATACATAATGAAGAGAAATTAACCTTATAAGGAAAATAATTGAGAAAGAAGGTCTATATTTTGATATGTACTTGTTTTAAGACCCTACTTTTATTATCAAGTGGTTTCCATGTTTCAAAGAACCTTTGTATGTATGATTTGATAGTCTAAAGATTATAAAAAAATATAGGGGTTAAAGTAATAAGGGTTTAGTATAAATAAAAAGGTCAAATATATACATTTGAGACTTATAAGTGCATTAAAACTCTATGTAAGAGTATAAAGGATTGTGATAGATGATTTAAGAAATATTAATAGTATTGGTAATCTAAAAGGATCCTAATATTTGGATAAGTCTCATTAGTCTCTAAGAGGCCAATATAAGTGGATCTATAAGAGAGGATAAGAAGGTCTAGTAGATGCCATAAATAGAGTATTGTTAGTGGTTAAGCAATTAGAGAACTCAAAGTGAGTTTTTGAAAACTAATTATTTAGGGTATGGGCCTAGTTTCATGAATTGGTGATAAATATTTTGGGAGATTTCCATCAAAATGTAATTGGGATAATTTAAAAAAAAATTATGAAAAAATATGGGTGTAAGTTAAACTAAGTTGTTTAAATGAGGAGGTTCTCAAGTCGGGTAAGGATAGAGAATCATACCTCAAAAATAATGAATTAATGTCTGAGCTTGAAGAAATCCATTCCAAAGAAGATATATTTTTGAAATAGAATTCAAAGGAGAAATGGTTAAATGAAGGAGACAAGACTAATTTTTTCCCACAATCTAATCAAATAAAATTAAAACTCTAAAATCATACAAAATTCATGGTGAAAAATCTCATTAGTAATATTTTACATATAATATGACCAATTATATTGTTCCCACTATCACATGACTTTCAATCATTTAAAATTATCAAATCAAATAAAATTATCAAATGTGGATCAATGGTCAAACATTACACTTCATTGTTTATAATAAAAATAAAAAAACCTCATTTCTCATCAATTAGTTTTAAAATATAATAATAAAAGCCATAAAGGCTCAAAAAATAATAACGTAATAGAATGTCAAGTGAATTCCATATAGACACACATACAATGTCAATAATACATATATTTTCATATAAGCATGCAAAAAAAGTGTACATTGTTATATAGGCATACAAAAAATTACATCATGTAAGACATGAGCTAATAATCAAATAGCCTCCCTCTCTTTGCATTCCTCAAAGAAGACCCTCGATGAGATACCTTGCTAGTAGATGGAGATCCCTCGAATGCCTTGAATTACTCCAAGATCTAATTGTAGGTCTTATGCTCATAGCTAAACCTATTCAAATACAATTATTATTGGAAAATTAACATAAAACACATGCAACCAAGTTAAGAAATTAATTTTAAAATAGAATAAAAATACATTTAAATATGCACTTACTACAATCTCATGGTCTTAATCAATTTGATTTGGACACTCAATTGGGTCAGTGAGAGGTTAGGTTGCATGAGAAATCATCTGAAATGAGGAAGAAATATGATCAGTTTGCCTACTAATCATTTGAATGGGACTATCAGATGCCATGGGACAACCCTACATACAAAATACATTCACATAAGTTATATTTCTCAAGCAAGTATGTAGTAAAACTATTAATAAAAATCTATTTTATAATTCAAAATTAAAATTTAATATGTACCTCTATGAGGTCTTATGAAAATGACATTATTACAACAATGCCTATGCATGTCTCCACTTGTAGTGATGGAGGAGTGTCTACTTGAGACATCAACTGAATAAATAAGGTCTCACTTAGTTTTCTATAAAGTATAAAATATATATGGATTTATTTTCCTCTTTTATTAAACCAAGAATGTGATATTAACTCATAATTTTAGCTCTGTATAAGTAAAAGGTGTTGTGCTAACACATATAGATGCAGTAATGGATGGGCCAATAATTAGCTCTATGTATGTAAATAATATCTATGTAAGATCAAATTTTATAAATGTGGATTACGATGATGGAGGCATTGTATCTTCATGGAACATAAAAAATTACATATATATTATTAATTTTATGTGTAAATTAATTACTAGACTTTAAATTTGTAAATATAGCTTAAATTTGACATGACATTTATATAAAATATACCTTCATCCATGTAGTGGTTGATGACTGCACACTAAATGTGTGTACCAAAAACTATTCACTCAAGAGTATATCATCCAATCCTTATAAAACACAAGTGTCATTATCATCATAAGGTCCAATACATATAGATATATAAGATATATAAATATGGGGTTGGGTATGCACACTAGGTGGCATATCTTCAACATCAATCATTAAAATACTACTCATATGTTGAATGAGTGCATCAGTAAGCAAACTAAGCACATGCATAGTTTCGATTTCTATGACCTCCTTCACAATAGAGGATATCTTGGAATGAAGTGGATTTATGGTAGGGATCCTTACAAGTCAATTAGGTGCATGATGTACACCTAGTCGATCCTACATAAAACCTCTCCCTCGACCTTAAAACTCACCATAATCAAAGTAATTTAAAATCTCATTGAGGATAAACTCATTGTAGAGTTTCCTTAAAAATACAATGGGACCTCATGGTTTTTACACAGTGGATAATCAAACACCATTTACCATTTGTCCCAAAATTTGGCTTTGAGAAAATTATTTTGGCACCTATAGATTAGGAAATGTTTAAAAATTACTGGAAATGCTGCATTGGTGGATGGGTCAATGAATAACACACAAATAGATTCTTTTGATATTTATTTATTTTTAGACCTCACACGATGATAATGTTTTAGCATAATAAGCCCTACAACTATCCTGATATGATGCCCATCTATCAATTTGACTCGTTATTGAGTTAACTTGACCCAATAATGACTCTAAGTTATTGAATAGATAGGTGTTATGGGTGTTGATGGATGTGGGATCCCTCCTTCTCCTGATTACTTGATCAATTTCAATTTTGTTTTCCATAATGTGTACAATTAAATACTCTTGGCTATTTGAGGGAGCTTATAGAATTGTAAGAGGGTTAGGTGGAGGGTCAGCTAGAAGATTATGAGGGTCAAGTGGAGGGTTAGCTAGAGGATTAGGAGGGATAGGTGGAGGGTTATCCATAGGAATAAAATGGTCAGGTGGAGGGTTAAGAGGATGGTTATGGTTTCTTGTAGTAGATTGGTTTATTTAAAACAAGAAATTTAAAAATTAAATAATGTAAAAAATAAAAAAGGTAAAATACAAGGTTAATAGGTGTAGTTTTTTATCACTTACCTCATCTAAATGGTGGTATTTTTCATTTAGGGATGTGTTTAGCTTTCCAATAGACTTTTGGCAAGTTTTGAGGTCTTTAGAGGAGAAATACAATCATAGAACAATACTTAGGAGTTGGAAAATGCAAAATGGCAACATTCGATTATGTGTGTTTTTTAAAAATATCATAGGTAACATATACATGTTATAATAATGCATATGTGTTATAATAACATGTACATGTTACAATAATGTGTAAGCATCACAATAACACATACACATTCTTGCAACATGCACGTGTTATTTTAATACATACATGTTATGGATCAATAATTATTGATCCATATTTTAACATGTACATGTTAAATGGTATGTCTATGCAATTATCCCTCAAATTCATGTGCATACTCTTATGCACAACTATTTTTTTAAAATTGAAAACCTACCTAAAGTTAACCGAACTTATTATTTTGAATAAATGCTAAAATTTGAATAGGTATACTAATTGTCCCTTATTCTACACATGTCTAATTAAACATTAAAGATGACTTAAAATTAAATTTCAAGTTAAAATATGTAAATATTAAATATAAAAATTATAAAACTATGAAAAATAATATCATTTTTTTTACCCTTTGTTAATTTTAACCCAAAAATTAATCATTTTGATGTTACAATTAACATTGAATTTGTATTGCTTTTTTTCCTATATTAAAATACACATATTATAAACTTGGTTAAATATTTTAAATAAAAAATAAAATCCCATGACTTTTTTCATTAACATAGGATACTTGTTATGACTTCTCACCCTTTACTTTTTTTTGTGGTAATGTCACTTCATTACATAATATTAAAAACAATGCTATTAGACAAAACATAAATGTAACTTCTGCATAATAAGATAGAAAATAAATATACTAATTTATAATAATATATATTTAAAAAATAATAAAATTATATTGAATGAGAAAATGATTTGATTCATGACATAGTTATACATGTAAATTTTAGACCATTAATCATTTCAATGCTATAAGTGGCATTGACTTCTAATTGTTGTGTTCATATATTTGAAATACACATTATTAAGTAGAGTAAATATTTAAAGTTAGGAAAAAAATCCCATGCATATAACATTAACATAACATAGAATATTACTTGTTATGACTTCTGACTTTTTAATTTTATTCATAATGTCATTTCATTGTATTTTAAAAAAAAAATAATACTATTAAGTAAAGACATTAATATTATTTTTAAGTAAAGACATTAATATTATTTTTTATAATATTATGGGATTTTATTCCATAATATTATTAGTAATATATATTGTTTCATTTTCAATCATGATTTTATCACAATCACAATATTATGTAATTACTAAAATCTTATGACTCTAAATTTTATAATTATGATCATTAAATTTTTTGAGTGCTAATAAATTTCTCAAGCTTTCAAGTGCTACTCAAAATAATATTTAATTGATTCTAATATATATTAAATATATTTAGAGATATATGCCTTTTTCATTATTTTAAAGATATTCATAATTTTAGTTAGAATCAATTAGATATTGTATTTAGAATCACTTGAAAGTTTGAGAAATCCATTAGCATTTAAAATACGTAATGGTCATAATTAAATGTTTGGAGTTATAATATTTTAACAATAGCATAATATCAAAATTGTTATAAAATCATGCTCAGCATTGAATCAAGACATGGTACTAAATTAAAATGGATTCTAACTTGATAAATTTGGTTACAATTGCATGGATCTCTTTTGGATCTTCATTTAGAAAAAAGGATAAATCAAGTTTATAGATCAAAATTTATGGCCTTCACAAGATAGGTTACTACATCACACCTACTTGCATGCCTCTCCTTATGGTTTTTTCGATTCATATTTTTAAAACTCTAGCTATTGATTGTATAAATTATTGTAAATTATCTAATAATAGGTGTATTCACAAAGTTGAAGGATAGAAAAGAGTCCATTCTTGAAAAAATTGTCTATAACTTATAAAGGACAAATACCCTTTAAAATATGCACCCAAGCCTAAATTTGGATTGGTTTGGATTACTAATCATAAAAAGCATGTGCATATGTAATGCAAAGGGCACATGTAATTTTTAATGTTATTTTGAAAGGAATTGAAATAAATTTTAGAAATAAACAAACCAAAGGGAATATACCTATTTCAAAGGGCATGTGATCTGTGTAGTGAAAAGGGCATACACCTTATTATTAAAAAGGGTGTATGCCTAATGTATTACTCAGGGAGTGAATCCTATTTAATAGAAAGGGCACACACCCTTTGTATATTGGATTTCATAATATTTATTTTGTTTTCAGAAGCTATATATATAATAAAAAAGTATAAACTTACATTTAATTTATATTATATTTTATATTCTTATATTTTAATTTTATTTATACTAAATACAATAAATTAGGACCACTCTAGATCATTTAAAATTAATTCTAGAGCTATCGGTGTTATCATTTAGAATATATTTTAAAAATCCAATCTAATCAGTATTCAATTATATTCAGAATTTTAGAATTGAACATAAAGTTCTCTAGGTGTAAAATTTTCACTTGACATTTATTTTGGGAAAAATAATTGTAATTTTTTAGGTTTTTGAATATTTGATATTGATTTTAAAAATTTTTAGGAGTTTTAGGTTTACTAAAACTTAATTTTACAAAAAAGCAAATCTCTCAAAGATAGTGATCGCTAAGAGGATAGTGCTACATGAATTTTTATAAACACAAAAACATTTAGACCATTTTAATTCACCCTCTAAAGTCACCTTTAACTCATTTTAAAGTCAGGAAAGTTTCTTTTTTGAAAATTATAATATGTATGTTATATTTCAAGATGAATGAAGAAAATGTCTTTAGAGGGTGACATTAAGGTGCCTTTATAACACGACTCTAGAAGGTGACATTATGATGAATTTTTAGGTGAATTTAGGTTCACTTATGACATGTCATTGAGGTTTATTTATAAAATTATGTTTGCAAGTATTAATGGGTGATGTTAAGATTATGTAAAGTCAACATTGATGATTATTTAAATATATGTTTATGCTTCACATGTGATAGTGTATACTTATCCTTTGTTTCTCTACATGGATTTCACACAACTCAACTTGGAGTCTTTTGCATTGCATTCCTTTCATGTGCAAATAAGGATCATGAAATTTATACATAGAGAATCTTGCAGCTAAAAAAAATATTTCACACCACCACATTTTTGTGTAACACTTCACTTCTGTATAGATCTTGTTGCACCTTGCAGAACCTATGCTACATCTCATGTACCTTGCATGGATCTCATCATAACACTATATCCAAATGATTTTCTTTATGGAACTTCTAAATTTTGTGACATGTTATGGAATCCTTTACAGTAACCATTTGAATAAGAAGGTCAACCAAGACACACTTGAAAGAAGTTAAAAAATGCAGTGGGAAGAAGATGAAATAACTTGTACGCATTCTCTTTTTAAATTTTTATAATTTTTAGCTTCCTTATCATAAATTTTATATAAATATATAACATATGTATCTTAATTGAGGGTAGTAATAATAATAATAATAATAATAATAATAATAATAATAATAATAATAATAATAATAATAATAATAATAATAATAATAATAATAATAAATAATAATGTGCTTTGAGTATCTAACATAACTCCAATATAAATTGTATTCACACCTTTATTCTAAATAAATCAAAAGAGGTGTTTCCCCTCTTGATTATAAGAATGTGTGTTCCTAGCCTTGTTATAGCATTGTTAATTTTTTTAATTTTATCCTATTAATTATCATTGAATATAATTTGTATTTTTTTATAAGAATAATAATTTTTATTACTTAAAATTATGTTGGTTTACTTCTCTTCATAATCAGACAATTTATATCTAAGTGAAAGATTATCCCCAACACACTAGAACCCAAACCCCATAAAGAGGATCATTTTTATTATATCACATATCATTTTTATGTTTGTAAAAATGTGAGCATAACAAAATAAGGAAATATTACTAGTCAAATATATTTTAGCATACCTAACTGAACTCCATAGCAAAAACAAGATGGGTGATACCTAAAATCAGCCTGAGGCAACCCCAAAATATTTTTCTAATTTTGTGAGTTGATGATGGATCTCAACCTAACACATTCATACTCTCTCTCATAACATATTCAATTACAATCTCAACATTGTTATCAATATTTAATTTATATTAAGTTATCATATTTGTGTTTAGGGGGCTTGATATGCCCTATTTTAATGTTGCATGTAACTAATCATGAAATTTGTTTTATGAGGCACTAAAATTAGTCATAACAAGTTCAAATATATATTAGGTTTTAAATTTATGTTTAACAAACTCTATAATCCCTATTTGAGTGCCACATGTAAAAAAAATGAGCAATTAGTTGCATGAGGTACTCAAATAAGGAATATCAATTCTAAATTTACATTAGGCTTTCACATTTGTTTTTAGGGGGATTGATATGTCCTATTTGAGTGATTCATTAGCTAATAAAGTGATTGGTTTCATGAGCACTCAAATAATGAATATCAAGTCTGAATTTATATTAGGTTGTAATTTTTTTACTTAAGGGGATGATATACCCTATTTAAGTGCTTTCTGAAAAAAATCAAGTGATTGGTTATACATGGCACTCAAATATGTCATGTATTGAGTCTAATTTTACATTAGATAATATCATTTTAGTTTATATGTCTTGATGTGCATTATTTGAGTGCACCATGAAAATAATAAAGTGATTGGTTACATAAGTCACTCAAATAAGGATTATTGAGTCTAATTTTACATTAAGTTGTCACATTTGTGTTTAGGTGGCTTGATAAACTCTATTTTAGTACCCCATGTATCTAATAAATAAATTGGTTAGATGATTCACTAATTTAGGTCATATAAAATCTAAGTTTTCTTTAGGTTTTTGAATTTATATTTAGGGGGATTGATATGCCCTATTTTACTTCCCAATGAAAAAAATACATTGATTGGTTGCATATGGAACTTACAAAAATAATATCAAGTTTGAATTTATAATAAGTTGTCAAATTTGTATTTAGGGAGATTTATATTCACTATTTAGGTGCTTGTGTAATATTCTAAGTGATTGGTTACACAAGGTATTCAAAAAGGTAATATTTACTCCCAAGTTACATTAGGTTGTTGAATTTATGTTTAGGGGGCTTAATTTTCCATATTTGAATGCTCCATGTAATGAATAAAATGATTGGTTGCATAGGTAATTAAAATTTAGTATATCAAGTGTGAATATACATTAGGTTTCATTTGTATTTAGGGTGATTGATATTCCATATCTGAGTTCTATTTGCAACAAATCAAGCGATTGGTTGCATGGGTCACTCAAATAGGGCATGTTGAGTCTAAATTTACTATAGGTGTTATGGGTATCAATAGTCCTTATTTGAGTGCCTCATGCAAAAAATAGAGTGATTAACTGCACATGGAAATCAAGTAAAACATATTGAGTTTGTATTTACTATTAGTTTGTAAAATTTACATTTATGAGGCTTGATTTGACCTATTTGAGTGCCTAACATAAAAAATCAAGTTATTGGTTTTATGGGGCACTCAAATAGGGAATATCAAGTCCATATTTACATTAACCTGACACATTTGTGTTTATAGGGCTTGATATGCCATATTTAAATCCCTAAGGAATGAATCAAGTGATTGGCTGCACATGACACTTATAATTCCTTTCTAAAGAATCTTCAATGAATTTTTTAACATGTTGAAGGAAGATCATTGTCCTCTCTAACACTTTGAGGATGTATACATAAGTTTAACTAATTTTCCTAGTGTAAGGAGAAATCAATGGAAGACTATTCCTTTGATTTCCATCACTCCACATGACTACACCATGTGCATGTGACAACTTTACGAAATAAAATAAGGTGTTGAAGTACATCAACAAAATTTCTCCCTATATACTATGAAGTACATCACAAGACATCCAAAATATCATTTAAAATGCTCTTGAATCGTAATACACTAAATATTTTGACCAATTCTATGAGTTTATAATGAAACTCAACTTGAATTCTTAAAACTCTCTCCAATAGCATACTCAATAGTGGTTTTGGCATTTGATCCCATTCAAAGTACAAGTAAATCTTGGAATCACCATGTTCAAAGGAAAAATCAATTTCACATCATTGGATACCTAGATTTTATAGTTTGAGGCATACATATCACTAAATAAATTCACCAATGTCAATAAAATCACCTTTTCTATGTTTAATATTTTCATTCTAGTGGTTCACTTGTGGGATACTTTGAATGCACAAGGTTGCAATCCAATTGAGTCTTATAAGTTTTTTTTTTGATGCAATAAAGGAAGATTACTCTCACATATTCAACTTTAGAGAAGAATACATAGCATTACACAAATTTGAAAACACAAGGATTAATTAGTGGAAGTTTACCTCAATGAGTTCCATGACTACACCTAATACCTACATCAGAACTTGACTAAAAAACACAAGTTTTTGAAGTACATCAGTGAAATTTTACCTAATATCCATATTAAGATAGAGTTTTTAAATTTTTAAACTCCATGGAAATTTTATTACAACATCTCAAAGATTGAATCTAAGGAAATGTTGAAGAAAAATTTCACCTCTTCATCCAACACTATGTGAAAGATCCAACATGTGCACAACTCCTTATCTAAACCATGTGTGTAAAATAAGAATGACTTTAAATATGGAAAGCAGACTAAGAATGTTTCACAAAAATTTAAGGATTTTGTATCTTAGAATTAAAAATTGTACATGTTGT
The DNA here is from genome assembly GCA_037957365.1 of Torreya grandis. Classification (NCBI taxonomy): domain Eukaryota; kingdom Viridiplantae; phylum Streptophyta; class Pinopsida; order Cupressales; family Taxaceae; genus Torreya; species Torreya grandis. The sequence goes on along the minus strand of JARHVA010002124.1, from coordinate 38,855 downwards.
CACCAAATCTTTCACCTTGGAAGAGGGTGTTCAATCCTCTTCCATATTTGGGAAACATGGGAACACTTTCATGTATGTGGGTGTACCTATAGTGGAAATGAGCCTCTAGATTTAAGGGCTAGCTCCCTGAATGTGTCTTAGAATTCTTATCACTTAACGAGTGCTTGATTGTGGGAAAAAGAGTTAGAGTTTTCATGAAATTAACCTAATATAAGGGGTTGATACACTAAGATGTCTTCCACATTAAAATCATACTTTATTCACTAATAATCAAAGCATATAAACTAACTTCTAAGCCCTAGAAGGTTTCTAAAATGAGTGTTTAAATATAGAGGTGAGATGTATGAAGCAACACAAGGCAAATGAACTAGAGGGAAGATTTAACACTCAAAGGATAATAACACACTTTAAAGGAGAATAACATACTTGAATAAACTCTATATGACTTGTTAGAATAGGAACTATTGTACAAACATGAAAGGATAATAGAAGAAAGGATAGAAGATTATCACTTTGCATCACCACACATCACTTGAACACTTATAAATTTGTTACAAAACTCAAAATTAGACTTTAATTAATGTTCAAAGGAAAAATAAAATGTCATTCCAATGGTAATTCACCATACATGGTGTGGTATTAGCTTACAAGAGCCAAGATGGCTACTACTTATAGAATTTGAGAGAGGAGAGAAAAGAAAAAAGTCCAAGAGTCACAAGGACATGTGTCATGCTAAGAAAAAGAGTTATAAATGTATGATAATGAGTGTGAGATATACAATTCAAGGTTTGATAGGATAAATGGCTCTCCACGGCATGAAACTCTTTAAATGTGGTGTAGGACTCTTCATTGTCTGCTAAAAAAACTACCTTCATCATTAACCCCTTTTGGAACGTCCCACAACTGACTAGGGATATATATAATGATTTTATTGATAGGAAAGTGTTGTATACATAATTAACCATGTAATGGATGCATCCTTACTCATCTAGATTTTTTTGCACATGAGTTACCATTGCCTACATTTCAAGTAATTCCTTCACATACCCTTCACACTTGGATTTAAAATTGGATTCATTTTTCCATGAAAATCCATACATAGGATTGAATGACACATGTCAAGACCTCTCATAGACTTAGATTCTTTAGGCACACCTTAAAAACCCTCCCACTTGAATTTATCACCCTTCTCACTATCTTGCTCACTTTGCCAATTTTGACTAGTTGAGATGGAGGTACTTATAATATTACTTATGAGTTTTGATGAAGCATGAAATGGTCATAGTTCACTATAATAAGTATCAATATCTATCCTAAATTTTATTTCATCTATTTAAACCTTCTATAACTTGTAAGACAACAAAAATAGTCAAAGAATGTTAAACTCCCCATTGTACATACAAGTAAGGTAGCACTAAAGATGATGGGGAGGAGCCTTGGAGAGTCCTATGAAGCCTCTAATAACTTTCCATGCCATTCTGGTCCATTATGATAGCTCTCCATATTCATTTTCCCAATTAGGTCATTTCTAAGGGTTTGTAAGGGTTTTAGACCATTTCCACCCTTAAGGATTGTTCATGAAGATTTGACATTGGACAGAAGAACTAATGTCACAAAATGTTTTATTCATGACCTTATTTAATTCATCCTATCCCTTTGAACCTCCATGCAAACTGTCAAAGTAAATGTGAGCACCCCAAATTGCTTACTTGAGCCTTTCCTTCCATTTGCACAAGCTTGATGTGGTCCTAAGCCAAAAGTGGCTCTCCTTATGAATTATTATTCAATATGGAAGTTTAAACATACTTTTTATAACCAAAAAAACATGTTCTAATAGGTTATAATTTCCACCTAAGGATAGAAGTAATATTGACCCTCATTTGGTCTTTAGGTCTATTTAATTCCATGTAGGCTTATCTACATACTTGAGGGTTTATAACACCCTATTGAGTTTCCTCCTTCTTATAATGGTTACTCATGTTTTTTTAGATGTCACTAAACTTCCCATATATTATTTCAAGGTCTAATAGGCCTTTATCTCATCTAGTTACCTTTATTATCCAAAACTATGAGGTTTGTATGCTAGAAGAGTACCCTCTATCTAGGACATAATATAGGGTATATCCAAAATTTCCATTGACAAATTAGATATTATAAGAAACTATATAAGTGATAAGTATGTCCTATGTTGAATTTCAACCCTTAGTCATATGATTAGATCCATTAAAATCACTAAAACCTAAGATAGACCCTTGAGAAAGGAACTTTATGCAGGGTTTCATCATATGGAATGTGGATTGCATGTTGGAATATCTCCTCCACTACTTCCAAGTTATGGGAGTATAAAACTATAGTCACTATAATTATATAGGTTTTCATTATGCTCAAAAATATTTATCACCCATGCTTGTACCTTGAACCATGCTCTTACTCAGTTAGGCCTAACTGATAAGATGACCATGCTTACTCAGGAAAAGTGAGTCTATAAGTAATGATTATGTATTTAAGACCTTGGTATCAAGTTCATTTTCATTCCTTTAATCTTTCCAAAAATCATTCCATATATGCTCTTATTCATCTCACACCTTGAGGCTAGATTATTCTCAATACCAATCATATGTAGCTGATTGTGTTGTCCTACCTTCTTAATCAAAAGATGACTCTTGTAGGTACACTTATCTATGAATATGTTCCAAACCTCTGAGTATGGTCACCTGTAGGTGCACTTTCATGTGCAGGCAGTTAGTAGAAGATTTGGCCAATATGTTGAAGGAAGAAGGCCTCATAACCATTTTATGTTCCCTCAAAGTATTCAAAAGAGGTTTTACAACTCTAGAAGGATTGGATTAAGTTTAATGTGGGAGTTCTTTGTGGGAGTTCTTTGAAAGCACTTATAGACATGCATATTGAATGGGCTGACTATGTATTAATATCATATTGACTATCATAGTCCCTTTGTGTAGTGTTTAGAGGATCCAAATCACTTGTTTCTACTTTTAAATTCATGTTCAACATCTTGAGACCATCACTACACCTACATGAACATACTAGATAGGATCCATCACGTGATTCAACATGGCTGCAAGTGAAAGTGGTTGAAGAGATGACTGAGTATGATACCCTTGATTGTGACTTCATGAAGGTAGCCATTAGAATTGAAAATTTTAAGGAGTGATATCAAATTATCATGAGAAACATGAAACACTTCATAATAATTTCCTATGAAACCATTACCACAACAACAAACTCTATATTTGATGACATATGTCTACATTTAACAATGTTGCACTTATCCTGCAATATGAAATATTTATCTCATCAAGGAAATTTAAAAGATGAAACCAAATGTGGGAAACATGAGATAAGGGTGTTTTATTCTAATGGAATCAATATCAGTAATTTGATTGTATGGATCTACCCAAACAAGATCAAAACTTATAAGGTGTGGGGTTAAGCAAGAAGAAAGACACAGTCAACTTGTAAATGATGGTTAATGAATAAAAAGTGACCAGTACTTGAAATATTATTATAAAAATTAATTTTAGTGAGTTTAATATCACCCCTTAAAGGTATTTGACTTGGAAGTTCTTCAACTGGTCATACCAACCAAAAACCCATTGACTAGTTCTATATGTCTAGAAAGGAGATGAAGGAGTAGAATGATTTTAGCTGAAATTTGGCACTTAAAAAGTATTTCAATAATGGAAATGAGTTTTAGTAAGTTTAAGATCCATTCCATGACCTTTTACAATGTGTCACACTATCTCTCATGGGTCATATAAGTTTAAAACTCCTTTTGCAGTTGCTTTCTTGATTTTCAGTTAGGAAACCTACAAGATTCATATGGACTGATTTTTTTGACATGGAATATGATACCTTGGATTTTTTAAGGATTTTTTTTAACACCTATAATACCTTTAAAACCATGCCACTTGCATTTAATGTTCTAAAATGACCCCTAGGTGACTTAAAATGACATAAGACTTAATTGGACTATGACTAAAGCTAAAATAGAATTAAGCTATATAAAATGGACTAAAACAAACCCTATAACACTATTTTATACCCCTATATCAAGCTTTGACTATAGGTGATTGACCCATTTTGACTTGTGGTCAAAATGGTCAACATTCTTGGTAATTTCCCAAGGGTGGTAAGTTTTCTATGCCATGACTAGTAGCCTAATCCTATTCATTGGGAAATTAATTCACATATACATAAGATTGACACACAAATTACCTTTGAAAATAAACCAAACACATGAAAATGCACATAAAAAAAGACACACATAAAAGAGACAACATGTGTTCTCAATAACACTTATGAAACACAACACACAACTAAAAATAAACACACCTAATATACTATTTAGAAAACCTCACTTTTGAGTTGAAATATTTTATCATACCTAAAATAGGATAAAAAATATTCCCCCTTGCATCTTTGTCACTCCATGAAGTCAACCTAGCATGAGGAGCATGCTCACACCAATTAACTCTATATGTGTGTGGTCAAGAAGATCATCACCTTTAAACCTTCTTATGCTTGCAAGTGGACCATTTTTAACCTTCATGAATGATCCTTATTGATCCCTAAGAACATGGATTTATGTTTTAACTGTGATGATCTCTATCATATCCATTAGATGTTCTCCAAAAAAGTGCAGATTGGAGTGTATGATAGTCTTTTTAACCTTGTCTTCTTTTAGGATAGAAAGTGTTTGATGTTTGAAAGAATCAAGCTCCTCTTCTTCATGATCTAATACCTTTGGATATAGCTCAACGTCAAGTGGGTCTCTTTACTATTTTTGAGGTACAACCACTTCTACTTTGACCTCATTATCCATGTTTACAACTTTTTGGACACTAGCATCATCAAATTACTTCATGATAGTAAGTTCTTGATCAATATAATGACCTTAATAGTTATGTTTTATGGAATGCTTGTCAACATGATCATTAGTCTCATTATCAACCTTGTAATTATATATATAATCTCTTGGAGAAAAAGGAGATTTATCCAACTTGTCAAACTCTTTGCATATGACATTGAGTTTTTACCAGTCCTTCTTCATTCACAACATGAGACTTTTACCCATTCTTGGTGAGACACTCAACCTCATGTTTGTTAGAAACATTAATCAAATTATATTTAGTCTTCTTGTAAAAATAACTAATGTTACCAAGTTGATCAAACTCTTGACATATGACATCAAACTTTTGCCATAAGTCATCCCCGTCCATCTCATGAGTGTCATCATCCAAATCATCCTCATCAATGGCAGGGATAAATACATCATTTTTCCCACTATGATTCTCAATTAGATTCATAAACATATGATCATCATACTCATGAATCATATAGTTACCTTCAACAACATGATAATGTTTGACACTTACCTTGGCTCCTTCAAATGGCTCTTCATGCATGATACAAGTCCCAAGGTCAGTTTGTTTAGAGTATGCATAAGGATCATGTTCATATGTATCTACACCATACTATTCCAATAAAAAATAATAAATTACTTCAAGTTTATAATTTATATCATCCACATCAAGCTCCTCCTTCTCATTGATCACATAATTCAAGTTAAATCTTATTTCAATGTACGGCTCAATGTGGAACCTTATAAAAGGCTGAGTTCTAATGGTCACTTTTGTCCCATACATTTATTTAAAGGCCAAGAAGGACCAATTAGTTGAGATATATCCACCTATCTTGGCTATAAATTCCCATAAAAGGTAAATTGCAAAGTAGGCTGAGAGTTCAACAATAACTATATCTTGAAGGATATGAAAACTAGGACAATCATGTAAGAAATCCTTCAATTTTTTGATTATTACTATTATATTATCATGTGAACCATCTAATTGGATAAATATTTTGATATGAGGCTCATATTTTATTCCCAACTTATCAACTACAACTTTGGGCATGGCTGAAGTAGAAACTCCACTATCAACTAGTGGACTAGTTAGTCACCCACTATGAAGGTGAGGTAGAATGGTGGAGGTTTCTCAATCCTAGTAGATGGTTAAACTATGGTATTATGAAAATTTTAAATGGAAACATGATTGTGATTGTAACTTGAAGGTGAAGGGTTAGTAGGAATAGTAGACAATTTCTTTTGTAACAACTCTTTTTGGCTAGGCATATGAAGGACATCCCATAAAGAGATTGATGCTTCAACACTCTTCAAGGAATCCACTATTTTTAGATCATTAGTATTCATATTTTATTGAGTCCTTGGATTCAAGTAGGTTTTTGAAAATTTATGGATATAAACATCTTGAATATACTTTACAACATTTTGACTTGATGAAGGTGTAGGTGTGTTTGGGAATGCCTTGCTTGCAGCCATGCTTGGTTGCCTTGGAGGAGGATTGGATGAGATTATAGGCATGTTATTATCACCTCATAAGGCCTTTATCTTATATCTTGTATTTTATTCAATATATTCTCCTTGATTGAGTACATAAGTGTCTTCTACCAAGAATTTGGTGAATCTTTCTCCATGAGGTTGCCAATCTTCATTTGCTTACATCATGACCTCATCTTCAAATTATAAGAGAGGAGTAAATTATCCTTGATAAAAAATATCTTGCTCTCCACCTTAATTATCATCCATTAATTGGCCTTATTTCCAATCTTCCCCTTGCATGAATTTACTATGAATTGGTACCATCTCTCTTTCATTGGTGGTGGAGTTAGGATTGTACACATTGGCAGGCCCATGGGGGTTAGGCTGACATTTACCTCTTCCTCTTCCATATTTTTGTTGATAAGGATGTGAATTTTGATAATTACCTTATTTCATATTATCTTTCATAAGTTGAGTTCTTAGCATTTGAATTTTTGCATATGGGTCCATGACATTTTCTATCTTCTTAGGAGCAACCTTAAACTTGGTGTTGGTATTAGAAATTTAGGTCACATTTGGAGTATTATCAAAAGTATGAGATAATGGAGGAATATACACCTTAGGAGGAAAAATTACAACTTGGATGAGACCATGATTATCTTTGATAGCAATTTCATATGCTTTGAGAAGAGTGGAACTGCCCATAGATTGAAACATGATATCAATTTTAGTACCAATGGATCTCAAGTAGGTAGGCAACACAATACTAGTAGGTGGCCTCATGGAAGGATGAAATATACACCAAGTCTTTTTAAATATCTCATTGAAGTCATGAATTGTTTCTTTAGATCATCTTTTTATCACATTGAGTTGATGTATGAGAGAGGCATGGTCACTTTCATTTCCAAATCCTAAGGTCAACAACACTCCAAAATCATCTCATGATGTGATGCATCCACCTTCTAAGGTCCTATACCAACCAAGAGCTTTCCATCTAAGGCACATGACAAGGATTCTAATGGAAATTATCTCTTAAGTGAAATTGTAGACACTACAAAATTTTAAAATATCTCTAATGTGTTCACTAGGTGTAACATGACTCTCACCATTGAATGCAGGCACACCTTTTATGTTATTAGGGGGGATGGCATCATATGCTTGGAGATGAAATAGATTTTTAGTATTTAAGGTAGGGAAGGCATGAGGCCTTTTCATGTTTTCTTCAAGATCTTCAATTTCCTCAATCTCTTCTTCTCTAGTAAAATCTACTTATTATTCAAAGGGTAGATTAGGTTGAGGATATTGGACTTCAAGGGGAAATTCAGGATGAATAGGTAGATTGATAAGATTGAGAAATCTAATAGATGATTAAATAGTGAATTAAATGAATTATAAGGGCTAATTTATGACAAAATAATCACCTTGAACCATATTTTACCTTGATGGAGTTATCAAATGTTGAGTAGCACACAAATTTGTAGCTGATGTTGTCAAGACCAACATTCATAATAAGTTATCTTGAAGATAATGGTCCCACCAGGCATGCCAAAACTATTGTCACCAAATATTTCACCATATAATAGGGTTTTCAAGTCTCTTTTATATTTTGGAAACATAGGAACACTTCTAGGTATGTGGGTGTACCTATAGTGGAAGTGAGCCTCTAAATTTAAGGGCTAGCTCCCTGAATGTGTCTTGGAATGCTTATCACTTAACTAGTGATTTCTTGAGGGGAAAAGAGTTATAATTTGAATGAAATGAATATAATCTTAGTGATACAATAAGATGTCTTCCACATGACCATCATACTTTATTCACTAAGAATCAAAGCATACAAACTAGTTCTTAAGTCCTAGAAGGTTTCTAACATGAGTGTTTTAATATAGAGGTGAGATGTATGAAGTAACAAAATGAAAATGAACTAGAGGGAAGATTTCATAGTCCAAGGATAATAATACACTTTAAAGGATCCTAACACACTTGAATACACTCAATATGACCTATTAGAATATGAACTTTTATACAAATATAAATGGATAAGGGAAGAAAAGGATAGAGTATTATCACTTTGCATCACCATACATCACTTGCACAATTAGACAATTGTTCATGAAAAAAAATTAGACTTGAATTAATGTTCAAATGGAAAATACAATTTCATTCGAATAGGGCTTCACCATACATGGTGTGGTATTATCTTAAAAGAGCCAAGATGGCTGCTACTTATAGAATTTGAGAGAAGGGAGAAAATAAAGAAGTTCAAGAGTCACAAGGACATGTTTCATGATAAGAAAAAGAGTTATACATTAAAGATAATGAGTGTGAGATATAACATGTAATGTTTGATAGGATAAATGTCCCTTCAAGGCATGAAACTCATCAAATGTGGCATATGACTCTTCATTGTCTACTAAAAAAACTACCTTCATCATTAGCCCATTTTGGAACATCCCAAAAATGACTAGGGATAGATATAATTATGGTACTTAAAGGGATGGGTTGTATACATGGTTCACCATTCATTGGTTTCATCCCTACTCATCTATATTTTTTTGCACATGAGTTACCATTGTATGCAGTTTAAGTAACTCTTTCTTCACATACCCTTCACACTTGGATTCAAACTTGGATTTATTTTTCCATGTAAATCCATACATAGGAGTGAATGAAACATGTCAATACCTCCCATAGCCTTATATTCTTTAGGCACACCTTAAAATCCCTCCCACTTGAATTTCTCACCCTTATCACTATCTTGTTTACTTTGCCAATTTTAATTGATTGAGATGGAGGAACTTTCATAAGTAATTAAGAGTTTTTATGAAGCATGAAATGGTCATAGTGAAGTATAATAACTCTAAATCTCTCTCCTAAAGTTTATTGTATCTCTTGAAACCTCCTGAAACCTATTTGACATCAAAAATAGTCAAAGAGAGTTAGATTCCCCCTTGTCCGTATAAGTAGGGAAACACTAAAGTTGATGGGGAGGAGACTTGGAGAGTCCTATACAAATTTTAACCACTTTCTATGACATTATGATCCATTAGGATAGATTTCCATCTTCATTTTCCTAATCGGGTAATTTCCAAGGGTTTGTAAGGGTTTTAGACCATTTCCACCCTTAAGGTTTGTTCATCAAGATTTGAAGTTAGATAGAATAAATAAAGTCATAAATTTTTTTTTCATGACCTTCTTCAACTCATCCTATCCATTTGAGTCTCCATGCAAAGTGTCAAAGGAAATGTGAGTGACCTAAATTGCTTACTCGAGCCTTTCCTTCCATTTTCATAGGCTTGATGTGGTCCTAAGACAAAAGTGGTTCTCCTTGTGACTTCTTATGTAATATGTAAGCCAAAAAAACATGTTCTAATGGGTTATAATCCCACCTAAGTCTAGAATTAATATTGACTCCCATTTGATCTTTAGGTCCATTTAAGGCCATGTAAGCTCGTTTGCATACTTGAGGGTTTAGAACAACCTATTGAGTTTCCTCCTTAGCATGGTTCCTAATGTTATTTTAGATTCACTAAACCTACAATATCTTCTTTCAATGTATAATCAGCCTTTATCTCACCTAGTTACCTCCATTATCCAAAACTGTGGGGTTTGTATGCTAGAGGAATACCCTCTATTTGGGATAGAAAAGAGGGTATCTCCCTTGTTTCACCAAAAATATTAGACATTGGAGGAGATTATAAAATTTATAAGGATTTATTATGTTTAATTTAAACCCTTTGTCACATGATTAGATACCTCAAAAGCACTAAAACCTAAGATAGACCCTTGGGAAAGGGACTTTGTGTAGGGTTTCATCATATGGAGTGTGGACTGCATGTTGGATTCTCTCATCCCCTATTTAAATGTTATGAGAGTGTAAAATTATACTCGCTATCATTATCTATGTTTTCAATATGCTTACAAATTTTTTATCACCCATGCTTGCACCTTAAACCATGCTCTTACTAATTAGGCCTGAGTGATAAGTTGACCATGCTTACTTAGGAAAAGTGAGCATGTAAGTAATGATTATGTGTTTAAGACATTAGTCTCAAGTGACTTGGCCTTAATTTAAGATTTCCAAAAATAATTTCATCTATGCTCCTGTTCATCTCACACCTTGAGGTTGGATTATTCTCAAGACCAACCATAGGTAGTTGACTGTGTTATCTTGCCTTCTTAATTAAAATATGACTCTTGTAGGTGCATATTTTCTTAGTTGGAGTTTTATAATAATGAATAAAGACATTATTTAAATATTTAAGGTCATTTAGCAGTTTTTTGGACCTATAATTACCTTTCTAGGGCTATGCCATCATTTAGACACCATATTTTAGCTCATTATATGCCTATAGTTGACTTTTTTAGAGCCAATAAGATCCTATAGGTGTTTATTTCACCTTGAAATATGTGTCATGTGACCATGAAATCCTTGAAGGTCTTAGAAAACACTTGTAAGGTAGTATGTACCTTTATCCATTAGGTTTTAAGTTTAATTTTAATTCATATACTATAGATACCTACAGTCAGCTATAGGTGCCCTTTTTGGGCCAAGGTATACCTATAGGTTTACCTAATAAACAAAAAACCTAGCTCTCCAACTCCCATTGGTGTTATTTTAAGCACAATAAAAATCCTTAACTTCCTAAAACCATTCATCATGGTGATATACGTATTTACATTGCAACATTGGGAGTGAATGTCATTTGATACCCAAATCCTGTAGCTATCACTGCTTGGATTTAGTGAACAAAAGTACATCTTGGAGCCCTTGAAAAACCAACTTACACTAATAATCCATCCTCCAAAATTTTCAAGGTTATTCTACCATGTAAAGTATATAAAGTAATTGATTTTGGATGCACCAAATCTCTTTGTAAAATTGTCATGGGGCATCATCAAATGCCTAGGTGATCCATTTTGAGATTTTAGGGATTTTGTCCCTAATATAGTCACTAAATATTTGAACATGAATTTTAACCTCTTGAGGTTGTTTG